>CAMGYJ010000003.1:1376631-1976631 GCA_946122785.1 Linum tenue
AAAACGTTGAATGTACCATAATGTTATGGAAGTTTCCTCATGATCGGAGTATTACTTTTATGAATTTGATGTCGTAGCTTCTTTTTTAATGTTAGGTATCAAATTGTTTTATACTGCTTTTATTCGTACTATTATTCATTAATCTTAAAATCAATATAGTAAATTAGACGTCCTATAATGAGCCCAATAATTGCCTTTCCACTTGCTTTAGGTTTTGTTCATACGGTACCATCCGACAAAACTCCAACCCGGACATTGATTCGATTCGACTTGAATTAGACAAAAGGACAGAAGGGCAAAGGCCCAGAGTCACCACGAAGACTCAAATACGACCTTTTTTCTTTCCTTTTCTGAGTTTTTTTATTGTAATTTATGATTTAATGATAAATCGCTAAATATAGCATGTTATAGTCTGTCCGATATTGTCATCCAATTGAATTTGACGTTTAGAAATAATGATATCAAGCAGAGTCGCTCGCTTGGATTAATAGTGATCAGAAGCGATCGATGAATTTGTAGAGTTCATTGATAAAAAGAATCGAAATTTTATTTGTACAAGTACAACCATCTATAGGATTAATGTGGCACAATGCGACTTATCAAGATCTGTACATCCAAATAAAAGAGTAGTTCAGAATAATTAACATATTGTTGCAAAATGAATATCATTCTTAATAAACACGAAAGAACATTTTTATGGTAATTTTGCGTGGATGGAAAAAAAATTCCTGATAAGTTCAACACACTAACTACTTGGAATACGATTTTTTTTTTTTGTCATAGATAGATCGTAATAGATAGGGTGTTACAATGCGGTGGATATAAAAGAGCGATATTCAGCCAAATAGACTGCTACCGATGCAAGAGTCGTTTGTACCACACAAGTTAGTCTTCTTAAAAAGCACCTTCTTAGAACCTCTTGGTACTATTATTAGATTGATTCACTCCTAGCTAATTAAGTAATATATATACCAAATTAAAAAGGGAAATATACATTTTTGATTGAATTATACTAACTTCTTGTTGGGTTGGCATCATGCAAACCTCAAAGGCCAAAGATTCTTCCATTTTTTCTATAAATTCAGCCTCAATTAGAACGGCATTCTAATTATGCACACCAGTATTCGCCACGTTCCTCCAACCACTGATCATTGACACCCGCCGCCGGCCACCGTCACGATGGTTGAAGCGATAGATGCGCCACTACCTCCGACGTCGACCACACCACAAGTCCAAGATATCTCCCTTCACGGCGACGACCCACCGCCTCGTTACATCGTCAGAGAACTCCCCGACCTATCCCCGCCGTCAACCACCATCCCAATCATCGACCTCAGCCGACTCCTCTCCGGCGACGAAGACGGCGGCCGGGAAGAGCTAGGGGAGCTCAAAGCAGCTCTCACCTCCTGGGGTTGTTTCCAGGTTCTTATCTAACACATTAACGTTTTCCACTTGTCATCATAGTATCCTTTACAATCTCTCATATCAAACACAAACATTTATGCCATTAACCAGTTTCTGTGAGTAATTCTAGTTGTGGTAACTTTAAGTTTACACTGATCCTCCATTTAATATTGAATTGTGGAAATTCAAATACACGACCACCTGATCAAATCATTAATAATACCATGTTATAAACTAGTTGGTTCCAATAATTCGAGTTGTTGAGAAAAGATTAATTATGGATCTTATATACCACTCTCTTATACACGCCAGTACTCAACCGAAAACCAACTCATGAGCTTGAAATTCGCACAAGTCTTTCGTACCTTGTGTTTTTTAATCAATTGCTAATATTGGGGGTCGTGGAGATTCAAACACACGATCACTTGACCAAACCAGCTCTGATATCATGTCAAAAACCAATTGATTCAAATAACTCGAGTTTATTAGAAAAAAGGTTGATCGTAGATCTTATATCACTCTCTTACACTTTACGTTGCAGTTGATTGGACACGGGATCCCAGGTGAACTCCTAGACGAAGTGCAGGTATCAGCCAAACAGTTCTTCCGACTCCCGTCGGAAGAAAAACAGATGTGCTTCCGACCGGAAGACGACGTAGAAGGATACGGCAACGACCCAATTCTATCCGACAAGCAGATCCTCGATTGGAGCGACCGTCTGTTGCTAAAGCTCGTCCCGGAGGACACCAGGAAACTCCATCTCTGGCCCACCAACCCCACCCAGTTCAGGTTCCTCATACAACGAAATCACTTTGTTACCTATTCTTACCATGATATCAGAGCCTTCGATGACCCATATATGACCAAAATGTTTCGGTCGATACGCAGGGAAGTGGTGAGCGGATACTCCGACGAGCTAAAGCGGATCGTTGAGGCACTGATGAAGGCGATGGCGAGGTGTGTCGGTCTCGAGGAGGACTGCTTCCTAAAGCAGTATGGAGGCAAGGAGATGATGATGTCAAGGTTCAACCACTACCCGGTTTGCCCCCGACCCGACGTGGTTCTCGGGGTCAAAGCTCATTCGGACGGGTCAGGCGTAACGGTTCTGCTGCAAGACGATAAAGTGGAGGGCCTCCAGATCTTGAAGGAGGGTCGATGGTATGGCGTGCCCATCATTCCCCATGCGCTTGTTGTCAACGTCGGCGATCAAATGCAGGTGTGTAGCTTGATGAATCACAATCGTCGGTTATTGTTTGAAATAAAATTGACATGTGGTGTTGAATTTGGAGAATTAGGATTGTATGGTATACTCATTAGAGATTAAGATATAATATAGTACTATAATCTCAAACTTCAATTGATATATGGTCTAGATAATTCCATTTCAATAGGAATACATGAGTATTGCATCTTGTAGTAGTACACTAGTATGACCTATAAATGATGGGTAAAATGATTAAATTCATCTATAATTTCTAATTTCTTAACGATGGTTGAAATTATTAGAGCAGGTGGAGTTAAAGAATTACTAAAGTCAACTCATGTTTTCCTTTGAATTTTAGGAAAGAGATAAGAGTATATACTAAATTGACACTAATTGTAAAATGAGATTAATGGTGGGTCATAGCCTCATAGACATCTACTCTATAGTATTCTTATCTCAAATTGAAGCTAATTTATGGTATATAATCCCTCACTCATATGGAATACGAGAGTATCATATACTTTTGGAGTATGTTAGTCTGATCTGTGAATGATTGGTAAAAACGATTCAGTTAATCTAAAATTTTGTTATTTTCCTTAACGAATGAAATCATTAGAGTAGGTGGGATTTATAAAAATGGTATTAAAGTCAACCCATGTTTTTTTTGGACTGTAGGAGGCATATGGTACTTCATAATTTAAAACTTAATTTTAAAAAACTAGATTAATGATTGGTGATGGGTGACTAGTCTATTAATTAAAATTGACTTTGATGGCAGATAATGAGCAATGGGATATTCAAGAGCCCAATGCACAGGGCCGCAGTGAGTGCAACGAGGGAGAGATACTCACTGGCAGTGTTTCACTTGCCGGATCCAGAAGTTGAGATTGGGCCGGCCCAAGATTTGGTGACCAAGGAACTGCCCCAACAATACAGGAACCTCAAGAACTACTCTGCCATCAACTTTGATTGTTTCCAAAAGGGTGAAATTGCTCTTGACTCGGTCAAAATATGAAGCTAGCTAGTCCATAAGATCCTTTAAGTCTGCAGTGGCAGAGCTACGATTCTCGTGTGATGGTAGTAGGAGGATTCGTTACGACTTACGACCCTCTTCAACATTTGTTCAATGTTTTAAAGTTATGTTCGTGTGTTGAGAAAACATTAAAAAGTTGAAGTAGTAAGATGAGTACTACTAGCCTCTCTTCTTCAAAAACTATGTCCAATCGGAGAAGTTGCTACAAGTTCTTGTTTTTAACCGTCCTCAATTTTAAATCTTGGCGCTGTCACGGCTTGTTTGTGTATTTACATTGATCGGTTATACAGAATGCTTACAGACATTGGGATAGAAAAAAAAAGTTAATTGCTGATTTTTTTTATACTTCAATATATAATATATTAATATTTAAGTTTAGAATAACAGACGTACCAAATACTTTTTTTATCTCTAGTAACTCGATTTCCTATCCAAACTGTCCACATTAATTAGCATGTTGACGTACCCAAAAACAATAATGTAATACAAATTCCTCAAACTCATACCCGTCCAAATAATAACAATGAACATCTTTCTATTTCTATTAGTATTAGTGTATTGCTTTGCCATAGCCTTGATGTAGACATTTTTCACAAAAATATGAGGGGATTTAACGACCAAAACTTTATCGACTTGCTATAATTATTTTTAGGATATATTTATGATGCAACTTCAATTTTGGAGGTGCATCCAATAATTATCATTTTGATTCGTCAATGTACCATCATATTAAACGTTTACTTATGATTAAATCTTCGAATTTGATAAGTTTAGTATGATTTTAAAATAATGTATAATGCGGAATCAAAGGTGTAATTTAAGCGCAATAATTGTATCTTTTGGAAACATAAAATATTTTTGAAACTAATCTTTACATACTCCTCACTCCTCAGGCTGAGATCAAGGATTATCACGAAACAGTTGTGATTAACAAGCACACGATTAGGAATTCCCCCAAGAATCAGCTGTTCTTTTGGCGGCAAAGCTCGAAATCCACATCTTATAAAAAGGCGGGAGAGATTAATTAATTACCCTTGGAAAATCTATGCTAATTTCCTCCAAACACCGAACAATCATTCTTCACTAATGGCCACGAACAGTTCGCTAATCGCATCACTACTCTTCCTCCTCAGCATCCTGCTCCGGCCAGCTGAACCGGCCGGCGTCCCCGGAGGCCGAGCTCGGCCGGCGTGGCAGCAGCCGTACCAACAGTACCCGACGGCGGCGGGGTACTACCCGTCGTCGCCGCCGGGAAGCAGCGGGTGGCCGCGGTGGGACCCGTACGGGTACGGTAGGTGCCTGGGGTCGTTGATCATGGAGGGATCTTGCGCGGGGCAGATCCTGTCGTCGTTCTGGACGGGGAGAATTTACCTGTCGCCGGGCTGCTGCGAGTCGGTCCGGCGAGTCGACGACGAGTGCGTCACGACGGCGTTCGCCGCGCTGGCGAACCCTTACTTTGGTTACGCATTGAAGGGATACTGCGCCGCCACCAGGGCTTGGGTTCAATCCCTAGATTAGGGGGTTTGATTGATTAGCGCTAATTGTTGTATCCAAAAGACTACTCGAAAAGATTGCTACTCTAATTAGACGTTCAATTTACTGTATGTTCTTCAGATGAGGTGTGTAAGGGAATGACAATAAAAAGTTCCAATCTTTAACATATTCTAACAATTCGAATTATTCTTAACAAAAATTCGAGAAAGAATGATAAGGTCACATCAATTACCAACCTTTCTTCAGGGAAGTCCTCCATGAATACAGCAGCAAGTTACACGCGCTTCATGATGTCATGCTGAAGGCCATGGCAAGGTCATTGAATCTGGAAGAGAGCATCTTTCTGCGGATGATTGGAGAACCGGTGATCATGTCTGCAAGATACTCCTGTCCTCCATGTCCTCGGCCTTATCATGTCGTTGGGCTCAAGCCGCATTCTGATGAAACAGTGATAAACTTTCCCCTGCAAGACAAAGAAGTGGAAGCGCTTTAAGGTCTGAACGATGGTCAATGGTTTAGAGTTCCAGTCTCCTCGGATGCTCTGGTCCTCAATGCTGGCGAACACCTAGAGGTAAGTAAGCTAAAAGTCTCTTGGGGTGGCAATGCCTGTTGGAAGTTGATCTGCAGCAGAGAATCCGAATCCTACCAGGAGAAGGATTGGAGCAAAACGCGCGCCAAGTCTGAGTTTCAAGTCTAGTGCGTCTAATAAAGGAAACGTCGTCGTCTGGTTTATTTCATTAAGAGTCCCTGAAGTAGTTGTTTGTGTTATTCGAGTCCTGTCCAAGTGTCAAGTGTAGTTGCGTGATTGTAGTTAGTTGGTTAGTTGTGTTAGCTGATTTGCAGGGTCATTGAGTAGTGGTTAGAGTCGTGGAAGCCGGATTATGTGGCTGAAACAAACGTACAAAACCCCCTCTGGTTCATTCTAATAAAGTTTGTCAGATTGCAAACGTATTTGAGCCTTCATTGTGGTATCAGAGCTCAAGCAAGCTGTAACCAAAGCTTTCAAGCTGTAGTTGGGTGATTTGTTGAGAGATTCTGCTGTCAATTGCAGAACTGGGTTGGGAAACACGAGTGAACGTGAGTTGCTGTTGATTTCAAGGTGAGTGCAAGGATTGGCTATCAAGCAAATCTTGTGAGAGAGTGTGAATATGAGTGAATCAGGAGGCTTGGCTCAGGTTGGTCTACCACGGTTTGATGGAGACTATGAGCACTGGAGCCTTCTAATGGAGAATCTTCTTCGCTCCAAGGAATACTGGTCTGTGGTGGAGCAAGGTTATCAAGAAAGACCAACTGAGAACCTGTCTGAAGTTGAAGCCAAAGCCCTCAATGATCTGAAGCTGAAGGATTTAAAGGCCAAAAACTACCTCTTTGGCAGCATCGACAAAACCATCCTCAAGACCATCTCAAAGAAAGGTACTGCCAAAGACTTGTGGGAATCAATGAAAGTTAAATTTCAAGGCAATGCTAGAGTTCAGAAGTCTAACTTGCAAGCTCTTAGAAGGAACTTTGAAATAATTGAGATGAAGGAGGGTGAGTCAGTGAATAACTATTTTGGTAGGGTTATGACCATAGCCAATGCAATGCGCAACTGTGGTGATGAGATGCCTGATGTTCAGATTGTTGAAAAGATCCTTAGAACTCTCACTGAGAAGTTCAACTATGTGGTGTGCTCTATTGAGGAATCTAAGGACATTGCTGAGCTATCTGTTGATGCTCTACAGAGTTCTTTGATTGTTCATGAGCAGAAGTTCTCCAAAAGACAGTTGACAGAAGAAGACCAGGTTCTTAGAACTACCCATGACTTTGGTGGTAGGGGAGGAAGAGGCCAGGGCAGAGGCTTTTATTCTGGCAGAGGAAGAGGTAGAGGAAGGAACTGGAATAAGGAATCAGTGGAGTGCTATAAATGTCACAAACTGGGCCATTACAGGAATGAATGTCCTGATTGGTACACTAATCAGCAGGTTCACTACTCAAGTTCCAGTTATGTGCAGGATAATCAATCCTATGGAGACATGAAAGATGACATGTTGCTGATGGCTCAAGTTGATTATTTTGATGAGTCAAACCAGCAGGAGCATGAATGCTTTATGGCATTTATGGAAGATACCTCTGTGGAGAAGAACTCAGATTGGTGATTTCTTGACTCAGGGTGTTCTAATCATATGACTGGAGAGAAGAAATGGTTCACTGATTTGGATACTACCTTTACCTGCAATGTCAGACTTGGCAACAACTCTAAACTCACAGTTGCTGGTAGAGGAACTGTAAAGCTGGCTGTGAATCAGCTATCTTTGGCTGTGCAGGAAGTGTTCTATGTACCTGGGTTGAAGACCAATCTGTTGAGTGTTGGTCAATGGCAGGAAAGGGGTCTTTCCTTCTTGATTAAAGATGGCAGCTGCAAAATATTCCATGAGAACAAGGGACTGATCTTGCAGACAGAAATGAAGTCCAATCGAATGTTTGTGTTACATTCCACTGTAACCAAACCAGCACAGGAAAGTCAAAATGTTCAGTGCCTACAAACTGGAAGAGATGCTGCAGATCTCAATCTGGAGCTATGGCATCGAAGGTTTGGACATATCAATGTTCAACGCCTGCATCAACTACACAAAAAGGGTCTGGTTCAGGGCTTACCTCAACTGAAAGGGAATTCTGGTGGTGTCTGTTCAACTTGTCTGGTGGGGAAACAACATAGACAGCCATTTCCCAAGAAAAGCCAGTGGAGAGCCTCTCAGAAGCTGCAACTCATCCATGCTGACCTTTGTGGTCCCCTCACACCAGAATCAAACAGTGGGAAGAGGTACATCTTTACCATAACTGATGACTTCAGCCGCAAGTTATGGGTTTACTTTCTGTCAGCTAAGTCTGAGACATTAACCTGGTTTAAGAAATTCAAAGCTCAGATTGAGAAAGAAACTGGTCAGGCTATTACAAGTCTTAGGACTGATCGAGGTGGGGAGTTCATGCTGACAGAATTTAAGGATCTTTGTGATGAAGCTGGGATTAGAAGACAGTTAACTGCTGCTTTAACTCCTCAGCAGAATGGTGTAGCTGAGAGGAAGAATCGCACAGTGATGAATATGGTGTGTTGTATGCTTCGAGATATGAGTGTTCCTGTTGCTTTCTGGGCTGAGGCAGTGACCTGGGCCACACATGTTCTTAATCGAAGTCCTACAAGTGCAAATCAAGGCAAGACTGCACAGGAATTGTGGACAGGAAGTCCTCCATCAGTGTCACATTTTCGAATCTTTGGCTGCATAGCCTATGTGCATATACCAGATCAGAGGAGGAGGAAGCTTGATGATAAGAGTTCCACATGTCATTTTCTTGGCATTTCCAGTGAGTCAAAGGCTTACAGGCTCTACAACCCTACAACCAAGAAGATAGTAGTAAGTAGGGATGTGGTTTTTGATGAGAGTCATGGCTGGACAGAAGTGTTAGATGAATCAACCAAATCTCAGCAGCTGGTTTGGGATGGAAGAGATGATGAGTGGGATGATTCTGATACAGATTCAGAAGTCTCTCCAGAACCTGACAGCAATCCATCATCTTCTTCAGATTCACCACCAAGTCCTACAACACCAACAGCAGCTGATACATTGAATAATGATCCTGAAGATGAAGATGGTGGTTCTCACACTGATGTATTGGGACTTCCTCCCAGGGTGAGGAAGCCTCCAGCTCACCTGTCTATTTATGACTGTGGCTTTACAGATACAGACTGGGTGGTTATGGTGGCACTGGCTGATGATCCTCAAACCTTTGAAGAAGCTGTCAAGGATCCTGTATGGAGAGCAGCTATGAATCTGGAGTTTGATAGCATTGAGAGAAACCAGACCTGGAAACTGGTGGAACTTCCTGCAGGAGTCATTCCAATTGGTTGTAAGTGGGTCTATAAAACCAAACTGAAGGAAGATGGTGAACTGGATAAGAAGAAGGCCAGGCTGGTTGCAAAGGGATTTGCTCAAAGACAAGGGGTTGATTACAATGAGGTGTTTGCCCCAGTTGCAAGGTGGGATACAATCAGAACTATCCTAGCCTTGGCAGCTCATTATGGTCTGGTGGTCTATCAATTAGATGTGAAGAGTGCTTTTCTTCATGGAGAGCTCACTGAAGATGTATACCTGGAGCAACCTCAAGGCTTTGAGGTTGCTGGGGAGGAACACAAGGTATACAAATTGCAGAAGGCTCTCTATGGTCTGAAACAGGCTCCCAGAGCTTGGTATGCCAGAATTGAGGCATATTTCATCAAGACTGGCTTTGAGAGGTGTCCATATGAACACAATTTGTTCATCAAGAAATCTGGAACTGACATTCTCATTGTCAGCCTTTATGTAGATGATGTTCTGTATACCAGCAACAGTCAAGCCTTGATTGAGGAATTCAGAAGATCCATGGAAGCTGAATTTGAAATGACAGATCTTGGTAGAATGAGGTACTTTCTGGGAATAGAGGTAACTCAAACTGATTCTGGTATCTTCATTTGCCAACAGAAATACATCAGGGAATTGCTGCAGAAGTTTAAGCTCTCTGACTGTAACTTTGTTAACAATCCATTGGCATCTGGAGTCAAATTATCTAAGGCAGGTGATGGGGTTCTAGTAAATCCAACAGAATACAAGCAACTAATTGGTAGTTTGCTGTATGTGACTGCCACCAGGCCTGAGGTAATGTACACAGTCTGTTTACTTAGCAGGTTCATGGAGTCTCCTACTCGACAGCATTTGCTTGCTGCTAAGAGAGTGCTAAGGTATCTAAAGGGTTCAGCAGATTCTGGAATTTGGTACAAGAAGGGAGATGGGGAGGATCAGTTGTTGGGTTACACTGATAGTGATTATGCTGGAGATGTAGATGACAGGAGAAGTACTAGTGGGTATGTCTTCTTTCTTGCAGGTGGGGCTGTCTCTTGGGCATCAAAGAAGCAACCTATAGTTACTCTTTCCACCACTGAAGCAGAGTTCATAGCTGCTGCCTACTGTGTAGCACACTGTGTCTGGTTGAGAAGGATTCTGGAAAGTGTAGGTTGGAGCAGCAGTGTAGCAGAGAAGACAACCATACTTTGTGACAACAGCTCGGCCATTAAGTTGTCTAGAAATCCAGTGCTGCATGGTCGAAGTAAACATATTGATGTCAGGTTCCATTTCATCAGGGAACTAGTGAAGGAAGGGGTAGTTGAGCTGGAATACTGTCGATCTGAGGAACAAGTTGCAGATATCATGACTAAGGCTCTAAAGCTGGAATCATTTCAGATCTTGAGAAGCAAACTTGGTGTGTGTGACTTGGCTGAGGTTGGTCGAGCAAGGTGAAGTGTTGATCTGAAGTTCATGGCGCGAGGAGCTTCAGATCAGGGGAGGATTTGTTGGAAGTTGATCTGCAGCAGAGAATCCGAATCCTACCAGGAGAAGGATTGGAGCAAAACGCGCGCCAAGTCTGAGTTTCAAGTCTAGTGCGTCTAATAAAGGAAACGTCGTCGTCTGGTTTATTTCATTAAGAGTCCCTGAAGTAGTTGTTTGTGTTATTCGAGTCCTGTCCAAGTGTCAAGTGTAGTTGCGTGATTGTAGTTAGTTGGTTAGTTGTGTTAGCTGATTTGCAGGGTCATTGAGTAGTGGTTAGAGTCGTGGAAGCCGGATTATGTGGCTGAAACAAACGTACAAAACCCCCTCTGGTTCATTCTAATAAAGTTTGTCAGATTGCAAACGTATTTGAGCCTTCAATGCCATGATGGGGAACTGAGATTTAAGCATCTAACACAACATGATATGAATGAAATATGTAAACAGATAATGAGCAATGAAGAGTTTAAGAGCCCGATTCACAGAGCAGTTGTGAACTCTGAGAGGAAGAGGATATCCCTGGCTGCACCTTCTATTCCTCACGATGGTAATGAAATAGAACCGGTTGAAGGTTTGGGCAGTGAAGAAAGGCCAAGGCTATTCAGGAAGGT
This sequence comes from Linum tenue, assembly GCA_946122785.1. NCBI lineage: Eukaryota > Viridiplantae > Streptophyta > Magnoliopsida > Malpighiales > Linaceae > Linum > Linum tenue. The sequence continues at coordinate 1,387,711 of CAMGYJ010000003.1, forward strand.
AAAGTACAGCGGAAGTATTCACCTTCACCACTATCCGAGTGGAACGAGAATGATCGATGACGCAAGAATTTAAGTTTCATGAACAAACTACGCCTCCTTGGTGTTGTAGACTAAATCTGCAAACAAATGAACAATGTAGAAGCAATTATCTTCAAGAAATTTGTAAGCTTTACTAAAGACGGAGTCCAGGAGGTCTATTTGCAGCTCGTTTTAACTGTCCATCTAATTGATCTAACACGGACATTATGTCATCCGAGGAATGGTGACACTTGTCCGATGCTGCAAACTGATGAACTCTCTTCTCCACCTCAATCCAACTGGACCCAGGAGAACACTTTTCAACTCCAAGTTCCTTCATCTTCCACCTAATGTTTGCTGCATCACTCCACCGGTTAACCTGAGTGTGCAAGCTAACCAAAAGAGCATAATGACCACTATTGCCCGGTTCTAACACCTTTAACTCCTCAACAGCAATCTGTGCAATCTCAAAGTTCCTGTGAAGCTTGCATCCGCCAAGCAATGCTCCCCAAATAACAGCATTTGGTTCCAACTTCATGGTTCTGATAAGCCTGAGTGCTTCTTCAAGCAATCCGGCTTTGCTCAAAAGATCAACCATACAACCATAATGCTCCAGTTGTAGAGGGCAAGAATAATCACGAGTCATGCTTTCAAACCACTTTCGGCCTTCTTCAACGAGCCCTGAGTGAGCACAAGCACTTAGGATGCTGATGAAAGTCACCCCATTGGGTTTGATTTTCTCCGTCTTCATCTTGGAAAACATTGCTAGAGCTTCTTCTGCATATCCATGGACTGCGAGCCCCTCGATGATGGAGTTCCAGCAAAAGAGGTTTTTGTGTCTCAATTTGTAGAACACCAACAGGGACCTCTCTAAGGACCCACATTTTGCGTACATATCGATCAGAGAAGATCCAACATAGACATCAAGGTCGAAGCCATTTTGCATCACATAGTGATGGATTTCCTTGCCTAAGTCGAGGGCTCCGAGATGGGCACATGCTGAAATCACACTTGCCAAGGTCACTTCATCAGGGATAACCTCATTCTTGGTCATCTCATTGAAGACTCCTAGTGCTTCTCTGAACTTCTGGTTCTGGGAATAGCAGTTGATCATCGTAGTCCATGAAATAACATCTTTAGCAGGCATTTGATTGAATAGCAATTCAGCTGACTCTACATCCCCCAATCTTGCATACCCGTCCAACAATGTGTTCCAAGAAGCAATATTCCTTCCAGGCATCAAGTCAAACAACCTCCTTGCGGAATTCAAATCCCCTGCACGAGCAAGACAAGAAACCATCGTGGTCCAAGCGAAGACATCTCTCTCAGGCATTTCATCAAACACCTTGATGGACTCACCGATTCTCTTAAAATCAAAGTAAAACACTATCAACGTCGTGCAGACAAACACGCTCGAAGCAAGCCCATGTCTCCAAATCTGCCCGTGAACTGATTCGCCAACTCTCCCACCGTCGCCGCCTACAAAGCCGCAGGCTTTAACAAGAGACGAAAAAGTATAACTCGTTGGCGACAACTGAGCTCTCAGCACCTGAACATAGCACTCAACAGCATCAATGGGTCGACGATTCTCGACAAATCCTTTAAGCATCGCATTGAAAACAAAAACATTCGGATTCTCCATCTGGGCAGCCGCGGAGACGGCCTGGTCCGCCGCGCCAACGGAAGAACAAGCCGTGATGAATTGGTTCATCAGAAAGCAATCTTGGGTTGCTGCTACTTTGATCATATTGCCTAGTCCCGACTCCAAATCTCTGATCTTGGAGCATTGCTTCAAGTGGGTAACTATCAAATTGGTTCTAGGGAGCATAATAATATTAGGCGGGAAACTGGGAAGCAATGAGAAGCCATACACATCAAACGTGATGCACAGTTGTCTTCATAACTTAAGCATAAACCAAGCGGCAGAATAATACAGAGTTGGGTCCTTCCTAGAACATTTCAGATTTTCTAACTTTTCCTTCCTAAGTCTTCTTCTTTGGCGAGTGACTCGTCTTATTTTAATTGTTCCTGTCATGTTGTCACGCCAATCGGCTTGCCGGGCGGTCCAACCTGGTTAAACTAATGTCAGTCATGAAATCGGCATAAAAATACAATTGATATGATCAGGATGATCGATTTAGGAACTCTAAATAAAATGACGTTATTTTAGTACATTTGATTGATAAGAAATGAATTTATTATATTTTTATGAATATAAAAGTTGAAAGTTGATGTAATTTGTTGAATTCAGATATAAACGTTTAGAAATTGACGTTAAATTTTGTATTTAAATATGAGTATTTGTTATTTTATTTGGAATGTTGTATTTTATTAAGCTGACATGAACTGAAACAAACCAATTGTACCACTGATTGCATGATTCCACTTGCTAAACCAACGGAACGGTATAAACCCGTTGTTGGGACGAGTATGTACCTAAGATAGCCCGAAATAAGGTAGCCAACATTATGATAGAGCTGAATCCAACAATCTTGAGACATATAATTTCGGTTGTAATTACATTTTCAGTAGTCGATGCAAAATCAAGTGATCTTTTTGCTAAAAATCAAAGTTGAAAGACCACATTGTTAGTCACCTCAAAGTCAATTGTGCACTTCTGATATTTACCCACTGTTTCGCCGACAAAACAATCTTGATTCTGGTGGAGTACTGACCTTTCTCAGTCTCCGTTGAAAATTATGTTGCTGGTGGTGGTTCTAATGACGATGCTCCTCCGTCCGGCGACCGCCACACCCAATGAATTCGAGCGGGCAACCAATCCTCCCGGCGGCGGCGTTCCCCCTGCTCTTCGCCGTTCATCTTCTCCCCCACCTTTCCCCGTCCAACTCCCCCGGTGGCGCCACCACGTTTTCCTCAACTTCCGGGGGCCGGACGTCCGCCGCGCCTTCGCCGATCACCTCTACCACGCCCTCCTCCGCAAGGGAATCAACGCCTTCCGCGACGATCGCGACCTCCCCCGCGGCGAAAACATCACGGAGGCGATCCCGCGGGCCATCGAGGAGTCAAGGTTCTCCATCCTCGTCCTGTCGAGAGGTTACGCCTCGTCGGCGTGGTGTTTGGACGAGCTGGTCAAAATCCTGACCTGCGCCAAGGAGATGGGTCACCAGCCGTTCCCGATCTTCTACAATTTGTCTCCCGACCAGATCTCCGCTCCGTCCTCCCCCTCCGGCTATTACAAGCACGATTTCGATCGGCACAAGAAGGAATACAGCTACGAGAGGGTCCACAGCTGGCTCCACGCTCTCGCCTCCATTGTCGATATATCCGGCTGGATCCTCACGGAAAGCACGTATACACCTCGCCTCGCATCACCTCACCTCTTTTGGTCATTTTCACAAACACCTTATCTGCATTAACCAACTAAGCTACCTCTTTTAGACATTTTCACAAACAGCTTAGCTGCATTAACAATGTACCGAGACTAACCTTGTTTCATCAAAATTTTAGATACGAAGCCGAATTGGTAGAGGATATCGCCTCGAGCATGCTGCGGAAGGTCCAGGAGCTCCATTGGTCCTCCTCCTCCTCCTCCATCACAAGCGTCTTCCGGCAGTCAATTAGGCAATCTCTCCATATCCACAACGGAGAAATGAATGCCACTCCGGACAGAGTGAATCATGACTCCCCACCAGCAGCCGAATACGAACACCTCCAATTCTTCAAACCGAAGATCTCACCGCAGGGTGAGAAGACGGTGAGAATCCCCAAAACCGTCGCACAAGAAGGGATCAAGAAGTACTCGCAACTGGCTCTGCTTGGGCAGCGGTTATCCTCCTTGGACAGCGGAAGTGTAGTTGGTCATCTGAACACCAGCATCCTCATGAAGGAAGCAAACCGGCTGTGGAACAACGGCCGGTCATCGAAGATCATAGGGGTCCAAGAAGTAGGCGGCGCAGGGGTGTACATCTTCACGTTTCCCGACCGGGAAACTCGAGACACGGTGGTGGAATCTTCGCCCTGCTGCATTGCCAACTGCTCCTTCGCGATGAGGAAATGGGAGCCGAGTATGCAGCTGCTGCTGCACCGTCGGTCCCCGACGGTGCCCGTGTGGGTGCGTCTGGTAGGGGTTCCAGTGGAGTATATGACCCCCCGAGGGCTGAGCTATGTAGCCAGTTCTCTCGGGAGGCCGCTGTACGTGGACAGAGCTACCGCAAGTGGAACTCATCAGCTCGCATTTGCCAAAGTCTGCGTGGAGATGATGATGCGACCTGGTGATGGTTATCGCCGCGATCAGGGGTTTACTACCTCCTCCATTTCGGTTGCTATTGATGGTGAAGCGATGGTCGTGGCCGTGAGAGTGTTGTACCAATGGAGTATGCCTTGCAGCAACAGCATGACTACTACTGCTACTACGACTGCTGCTACTCAACAAATCGCTCCTGCTCCTAGCCAGATGCAGAAAGCTCGACAAATCGCTCCTGCTGCTCTTAGCAGGCTGCAGAAGGCTCAAAAGTTCATTCTTCCGAGTTCTTTCCGTGAAATTCTCATGTCGGTGGTAATTGGACCCAGGGCGCAGCCGGCGGCGCAGAGCTGATGCATTATGGAGTACATCGTCAAACCTGCTGGAAATGATACGGTGGGGAATTACTCCGAGGATAGAAACCAAAAATTATACATGATGCAGCTAGCGCTAACGCAACTCCGTTAACATCCTCTTTGAAGCAAATGTATTACATAATTATTTTTGTAAATTCATCCTCTGTGATCTGCTCGTATATTCACCTGGAAAAACAGTGGAGAGCGCATGAAAGCATTAAACAGCTATAGGCATGAATCAGCCAACAACATTTTAACGGATTTAATTACATCCTCTCGGTTGTCAACCTTGCTTGTACACCAATGAATGGGGGGAAAATAGTTTATTCTCAGTTCTATGTGATATACTTTCATGACAACTCGGTTTACAATAGTACAGTTTCAAGGCACAGTGAAAGCTTTCTGACTAGTGACATTGAGGCCGACCAGTCAGCAAAGAGAAAGAAGTGACGGGAAAAGAACCGCGAGGATTTGAAGGGACTGAACATTCTGATGGGACTCCTCGTGGGAACTTCGCATCGTCGAAGCTCAGGTTGAACTTCGGCCGTGCGTCTACAGTCGCGCATTCCGTTGCGCGCTCTCTCTTGGTTTTCTTCTTGGGGCGGTCTCCTTCTACCGTTACCACCCCTATTTCTTTGCGTACCACGTACGCGCCACCGGCGTCATCGTTGTAGTTGGTCTGTGGTGGAGGTGGCGGGTTCTGGGGGCCTTCAACTTGTTCTTCCTTGACGTGAGTGAACTCGGTTAACAATCCTCGATTTATGAGGCCCTCGATTTCGTACCGTAGCTCGCGGCAGTCTTCTGTCCAGTGACCTGTTGCTCTGTGGAAGTCACAGTGCTTGTTTGGATCGCGCATGTGAGGTCGGGACTTCAACGGAGCGGGCCAATTAAGCTTGTAGTCCTTCTCGCGGAGAACGTGGAATACGTTTCTCACGGAGTCGTTAAGTGGCGTGTAGGTGTTGGACGCCCGTCTATCTGGCGATCGCCGGCGCTGAGCTTGCTCTTGCGGGGGAGGGGGGTATATTTTTGGGCCGCTGTGCAGCTGTACCAATTGGTCTCGTGGGATCGGGGCCGGGGGTTGCCGACGCCCCTGTTCTTCGCGCGGCAACTTTGCCGGTTCAAAGCGCCTGACCGATCCCGCCCCGAGAGTTTCTTCCAACGTGATTGCCTTCTCGATTTTCATTTCCAATTCCGTGGACAGGGTTACGGGCCTTTTTGCTAGCGCCCTCTTAAGCTCCATGTTGCTAGTGGCCTCCATGAGGTGGTGGCCGGCGGTTTCGGGGGTGAGGTCGCGGACGGCCATTGCCACCCTGGACCATCGAGCGTAGAAAGCCCTCAGGCTCTCTCCCTCCTTCTGCTTGATATCTATCAAGGCCTTGAGATGCAGAGGACGTCTCTTCTGCGACGCGAACTTCGTTGTGAACAGGAGTATGAACTCTTCGAATGATCGGATGATTCCGTTCGGGAGTCTGTTGTACCAGTCAAGGCATATTCCAGAGAATGTGGATGGGAAGGTTCTGCACAGCGCCGCGTTGGAGTTGGTTTAAAGCTGCATTCGTAGGCAGAAGGTGCTCACATGGTCTTCGGGGTCGGTCGTGCCGTTGTACGCTGGGAGGGTGGGTGGCGCTCCGCTGAGATGCTCCGCCATAATTTCCGCGCTCAACGGCTGGTGGAGGACCTTTCTAGGTGGGTTGGGTCGGTATTGCGGAGTCAAGTGTTGCTCCAAGAAACTGAGGTCCGCCCGCCCAGGCGGCTCGGCTCCTCGCGTTTCGCACGCGAGGTGTTCCGTTTGCGCGCGTTGTGGTGGTTGGGCGGTCCCCGACGTCTCTCCCAAGGCTTGTTGTGGCGCGGCTGCCATCGCGTCCATTGTCGTCGCGGCTTCCTTGCTCATCATGAGCGCGATGACTTGGCTCATTTGTTTTTGCATGTCCGCTATGACACTGTTTTGCTTCGTCATCAGCTCCCGCACTTCTTTGGCTGTCAGCTCGGGCTCCTCTTCTTCGATGAGCACCGCATTGAGGTTGCTGGCTTCTGCGAATGCCCTAGGATCGGTCATCGCCTTGATGGGCGTCGCTTCGTCAAGTGAGTCGTGGTTGCGTTCTGCCATTGGTTGATTGATTGATGATGATTTTTTTTTTTTGCGTTTCTTCTTGGCCCCACGGTGGGCGTCAATTGTTTGAACCTAACTGAGTGTAGGAGTGAGGTTCGGGGAAAGATGTGGGTCAAGAAGAGTGAACAAAAGGGGAATATCAACGGTCTCGCGGGTAACGGGGATTGAGGGAACGAGATTGAGAGGATAAGATTGGGAGAAAGGAGTCGTAGAGAGAGAAGTTGATGTTTATAGAGATAGAATGCCCAAAATGCGATCCCCTCACCCACCGGAGTAAATGCTGTATTTATAGGCTACATGGTGGTGGGTGAGTGGGTGGACTACGGGATGGTACAATGACATGACCACTGATGTGTCAGGGATTTAGGCCATCCCTCAACCTAGGACTTGTCAGGGGATTGTCTATGATTGTATCTAAAGTCTTGATGTGACCTTCCCTCGGGGGACGCAATGACGCCCTCAGCGGATTGTCGCCCTCTGCGGCCCTTTGGTCTGGTCACCGCCTGGTCTTCACACTCGCGCGCGTAGCTTTATCCTTGCCGCGCCCAAGGTCCTTGTGCCGCCGGTTGTGTCGCGCCCTTGCTGTGTTCGTTGTGGCGCGCGGTCCAATATGTCCCCTTGGCGCAGGGATGGTCCGAGTCATATGCCCAACAATAACAAACAAATATCAAGAAAGAAATAATAAATATACTAGAAGGTAATAATAAGTATTTAAAAACAATATTAGAAGATCTATTTAAACTCCTAATCCAATTAGAAGCAACACTAAAACCAGTTAAAATAAAATCCAATCGACCATCAATACATCAACACTAAAGAAGAATAAATGAAACACAATCAGAAAGAATTACACATATTCCAGTAATTGGAAACAAGTTTAGAAAGAAAAGAGACAGAAAGTAACCAAGTAATAAGTAAACTATATAAGCTACAAAATTCACTAACAAATCTAGAAAAGAAAATATGACTATAGTAAGAGAATTAGATTTTTTGTTGTTAATTTAACTAATATGGAACATATGCAATATAATATTTTAAAATTACAGGGAAATTTAACATGAAAAATTAGACAACATCAACATGATGTAAGAGAAGTAAATATAACAACTTCATATTATTTATATCGAGACAGAATTCGTAGGATATATTTGCTTTATGGAATATTTCAATTATTAGAACACATAATTATAATTGAAAATACTTATGATGATAATTAACTAAATTTTTTATTTAAATATTGGTTTGGTATCTGAATCTTTAAAAGATGATTCCAACTACACAGAATTCATAGGATATATTTACATAATGATAATTGAAAATACTTAAATGATAATTGATTCTGAATTTTCTATTCCAAAATTGGTTTGGTACCAGAGTCTTCAATAGAGGATTCCAACTAAACAATAAAAAATGATGTTTTTCATAAGTCCAAAATATTTCTTACAATAAAAAAACGTAAAAGGACAAATTCTGAAATTTAGAAAATGCATTATTACAATAATATTCTGTCAATTTTAATGGAACGCACTTGACAGTAAACTTAAGTGGTACTGGTGTAAATATAATAGATTTAGTGGGAACGCATCAACAAAAGGTTTGCTTAGAGATTGGCTTGGAAGGTGTAGTGTTGCTTTCGCCTGCAACCTTGGAAAATGTACAATTACACGCGCTGAACTGAAGGGCGCCGTTGCAGGTCTTGAATTGGCATGGGACTTTGGGTATAAAAAAAGTGGAGCTCAACCTCGACTCCACCACTGCTGTCAGGATTATCAAGAACTGGAAGGATGATAACCACTCCCATGGCAATGTTGCTCGACATTTTGGCTAGCTTCTCAATCGGAATGGGATGTGAATGTCAACCATGTTTATAGAGAATGTAATTGTGCTGCAGACTTCTTAGCTTTTAAGGGGTATGAGATGAATTTTGGCACACATCATTTCAATGTGTGGGACCCTCTACTCGAGTATTGGCTTTTGTATAATGTCATGGGAATTTTCACATCCCGGTTGTTAATTTAATAGTCGTTTGGATGCAGTATTTTGATGAGATATTTCGGCCGAAATAATTTGTTTCGCAAAAATAAAATGGAATGTGGTATTTTGTCAATGAGATAATAGAAATAACTCATTGTGAGTTATTTGAAATACTACCCACCCACTAGTTATTTCAAATAACTCATCTATCAACTTCATTTTTCACTTTATCTCTTCTTTAAGCGGTGAAATAGCACAAACAAGACAATTAAACCAATTACCACATTCCAAACTAAAATACCACATGAAATGTTACATAGCAAAATAATACAGTATTTCGATTCAAAATACCACAAATCCAAAATGATATATCCAAACGACCTGTAATTAGGGTTGTTAATGAACCAAGCCGCTCATGAATGGCTCGGTGTGCAACTCGAGAAAAATTCGTTCGACACTTGATTCATTTTAATCAAGTTGGCTCGCGAACAAGCTCGTTAACCAAACGAGCTGAACTCGAGCCATATCATGTTCAGCTCGAAAGCTCGCTAACAAGTTCATTTAATGGTTTGGCATAAAAAAAAGGATTAGAATTCATGGATATTATGTAATGAAATTGGAACAAATATTGTGTTTTACTTTGCTAGACTTTGCTACAGGTTTGAATGTAATTTTGTGCGTAGTTCTAGGTCAATCTTAAGCTGTCATGACCATTTTATGAGCTAAACTCGATTTTGGGCTCGTTAAGCTTATTGATCAGCCGAGCTCGAGCTTTCATTTTCATAAACAAGTCGAGTTCGAGCTTGCATATTAAAGCTCGTAACGAACACGAGCCTAGAAATATATTAACGAGCCGAGCCCGAACTATGACAAAGCTTGACTCAACTCGACTCATTAACCGCTTTAGATGCTTGTCGTCCGTCTTGCTAACAAAAAAGGAAAAAATTCACAGGAATGTCGTCAAGGCGAAGAAACCCGCCTTTGTTGCTTCTTATCTTCCTTTCCGTGTCCATTTCCTTTCTTTTCGTCTCCTCCTCTGCAGCTCCCGAAGCTGAAACTACGACGTTTCATTTCCGAGCTCCTCGATTTCATGGTAAAAGCAAAAAAAAGAGAAAGAGTGTTCATTTCCCCCTTCCTATTCTTATGGGTTTCTGAAAGCTTTCCCCCTTTTTTGATAAAAATTTGTGTTTACGGGTTTTCCTTTCTTTTAGATTTTTCGAGAGCCGGACATGGCTTAGTGGCGCCATTCGGCATAAGACGCCATCTCGCCGACGACAACTCGACGGAGGTCGGTGATGGGAATTCGACGACTTTTGTATTGGCTGGAGAGAGGACTCGAAGGAAAGATCCATCGGATAACTTGGAAATTTACACTGGTGGATTCAACATCAGCAATCTTCACTACTGGACTGTGAGTTAAAAAAAAAAAACTAATCTTTGGATTGCCCTCACCTGTTTCAATGGTTTCTCTCAGCTGGGTTTTCAGTGATTCCTCAATCCATCTCTCACTTTGTGAAATTAGCTGATTTTGATTGACTAATGCTGCTGGTTCTGTGTTATGGATCGACAGTTCTATTCAATTCTGGTTTTCTCCTGGCCATTAGCAGTCTGTTACCAAAATCTGGGGTATTGCTGCTTCAACGAGTAATTGAATTTTGCTCCTGAATTGCAGTCTGTGAGTGCTACAGCAGCTCCATTCTTTCTCGTAGCTGGACTTTGGTTTGCAGTCTTTGGGATATCTCTAGCCTTAACCTGTCTATGCTATTGCTGTTGCCCTAGAGAGCCTTATGGCTACTCTCGAACTTGCTACGCCATCTCCCTCATCTTCCTCGTCCTTTTCACCATTGCAGCAATGTAATATGACACTCTCGTCCTCTCTTTCTTTATCCCATATGGTTGTTACACCCCTCTTCATGCGGATTGGTAACTAATTGTTGGTGGGGGAATTCACAGTGCTGGATGTGCTGTTCTGTATACTGGACAAGGGAAGTTCATAGGCATAACATCAGACACATTGGATTATGTTGTGAGCCAGGCAGATGTAACAGCCGAAAGCCTCAAGAACGTGTCGGGGTATCTTGCTGCAGCCAAGTCGGTTGATGTGGTCAAGATTTACTTGCCTGCCGATCTGCGGGGTACACTAGATAACCTTGTGGCGAAGACCAACTCGTTCGGGAACACATTGTCCAGCCGAACTCAGGATAACAGGAGGAAGATTAAGGATGGGTTGAATGGCGTGTAAGAAGCTCTTTCAAACTTGAACCAGGTATCTGAGCTTGTTTGTTTGATCATTTCTTGATGACCATTTCTTGTTTGCAGGAGGTTGGCTCTTGTGATCCTAGCAGCTGTTATGCTTTGTTTGGCATTTCTTGGCTCATGTAAGTTCTCTTCTATTGTTTGAAACATTGCAGGTGTTAGTTTTTAGTTCTCTTGCTTTCCTTCTGATATTGTGATGACTATATTTTGCAGTATCCTCCATTTTTGGGATGACTTGCCTTTTATACTTGTAAGTGATGATTATAATCAAGTTATATATGTCCTAACTATTCAGAAACCAGAAATGACGGTGCTGAATGTTCTGCACTTTGTTAACTGCAGCCTGGTGATTCTAGGATGGATCCTTGTTGCTGGCACATTTATCTTATGTGGCGTCTTTCTTCTTCTCCATAAGTAAGTTCCTTTTTGTTCTGTTCTCCCATTCGTTAATCGTTCACTCCCTCATCGCCCTTTTCACCCTACCAACCTCTGTCCATCATCGTTAAAATCTCCCTTCCAATACTCCTATGGTTGTTTGGAACCTCTCCCTCCATCAAACTTAATATGCTCTTGGTTTGGTCTTTCTCTTTCGTGTCATCTTATCATCACCATCCAGTGTGGTGGCGGATACATGTGTTGCAATGGACGAATGGGTCCAGCACCCTACGGCCAAGACGTTCATGGACGATATCCTCCCATGTGTGGACAATGCAATTGCACACGAAACGTTGGTGCAATCGAAGCAGGTCTCTTTCCATCTCATCAACTTGGTTGACAACTTCCTCGCCAATTTCTCCAACCGCAACTTCCCCCCAGAACTCGGACCTCCTCTCAACTACAATCAATCTGGTCCGTTGGTTCCTCTTCTCTGCAACCCCTTCGACTCCGATCTCACCGACAAGGACTGCGCTCCTGGTGAAGTCGGCTTCCATAATGCTACTGAGGTAAGCATTCCCCCATGGATGATCAATCAGGAACTTTGTTACATGTCAGTGTATTTTGCTTAATGCTCTTAGTGTCACTGAACTTATTTCTTTCCAATGCAGGCATGGAAATCCTATGTGTGCCAAGTCTCGAGCGCCGGCACGTGCACAACGCCCGGCCGAATGACTCCACAGCTGTACTCCCATATGGCGTCCGCCGTGAACGTGAGCTACGGACTTTACCGCTACGGACCGTTCCTGACGGAGCTACAAGACTGCACGTTCATGAGAAGAACGTTCACTGACATCAACACTTGGTACTGCCCCGATCTCCGACGGTACACGCAGTGGATCTACGTCGGGTTGGTGATTGTCTCGGCCGCGGTGATGCTGTCGCTAATCTTCTGGGTGATCTACGCCGGAGAGCGCCGCCACCGTGTCTACACCAAGCAGTTCATGATTGGTGGTGGAGATCACAATAGGCGTCTTGATCAGTGGCGGAGTAAGGAATTTTATGTAGGGGTATCCCTTTCAAAAATTAAATTTAAAAAATTTAAAATTTTTTAGATAAGATAATGTCCGCCGAGTACAAGTTACTTACTATAAAAGTTCACGATATGTTATAATATTTGAAAAAAATTGTAAAAATATATTCACTATCTACACTCTACAGTGCTGAACAATTATCTTTCTGTATATCCTACTAGAAAGTAATTCGGGAACTGATCGCCTATTCGAGTCAAAACCATTGCCCATAACCATTGCGGATATGAAGTGGCACTGAGCGAGTGAGTTTATACAATTTGAACCCAAACCATTGCCCATAAGAACTGCTCTAATCGTCGGGTGACCAAACGAACGGAATGATCTTCGTCCTCCACTTTTCCCATTAATTTCAAACGGTAGACTTCCTGCTTTGATTCAATACCCTGTTGCAATCCGTCCAAAATCACCAAGTTGAGTCTCTAACTACTCATCCTCCGTCCACATCCCAACTTCATGTGAGATTGATTTTATGCAAGGGTCAAATTTGCAATTACATGCCATTAAAAAAAGAAGTAAAAACACTGTTTTTTTATGATATTTTAGGAAGGGGCTAGTATGCTAACAATGTTATTGTTATTAGTGCTAAAAATGTTCATGTTTAGTCACTAAAAATATTTAATTCCATTCGTGATCACTAAAATGAGTTAAACACTTCAAATTTAGTCACTCTCCGTCAGCGGCGGATCCAGGATTGGGTAGAGCACTGGGCCACATTGGAAAAAAACAGAGAAGGCTGGGCCGTAACACGACGAACACTGAAACGAACACCTAAACGAACACCAAAAATCGAAAATTTACACGTGCTATACTAGCTCTGGATCGAGGGAGGGCTGGGCCGCGGCCCGGGGGCGGCCCCCCGCTGCTCTCCGTCCAACTCCTTAACTTTGTGTGACGCGGCAGTCAACTCTCATAGTTGACCGTCAAATTTAGTCACTCTCCGTCCAACTTCTTAACTTTGTGTGACGCGGCAGTCAACTCTCATAGTTGACCGTTAAATGAGTGATGTGGCAGTTAAAAAACAAAAAAAATAATTAAATTTAATATTTAAAAATTTCCAACTCATTTCAACCATTATTAAAAAATAAAAAATAAAACCTCTTTACCTTTTAATCCTTAAATCACACAACCCTAACCCAACCTCACCCCTTTCACCGCTACAAACTACATCTCCGGTGTTCACTCTCCTTCACCGATACAAACGTTTGCTGCCTCTGCTTCTCACTACTCCATTTCCTCTGCTTTCGGAACCAGCGGAGCGGCCTTTTCATCATCCCTTGTTGTCCTTCACCCAACAAGGAAATACACCGCAAATGCGACATATTCCTATCCCAGATTGACATTTGGTTCTTCAATTTGAGGAAACTGTCCGGGTCTACTAGGAGATCCGCAAGAAGCTTCCTGCTTCGTTCCATCGCCGCCTCGAATTCCTCTGTCGCGATTCACTCCGTCGGTCGGCTAATCACCTGTGTGGCTACCTGGATCTACGAATTAGTCGCCGTAGCTGCTCTCCCTCGCCAACGATCAGAGCCCCGTCGTTCTCGTTCTAGCACAGGGCAGCGATGAGCTTAATCTGAGTCGGCCAGAGACTCCACCCGTCGCTCCCACTCTCTCGTATTGGCTTACGGCTTCGGGTAGGATGGTGCCGGCGACCCCAGAATCTTTACTTGGAGGGAGATATGAAGAAACCATCTTGGCTTTCCATTGTAGATTAATCCCTTTCACCCTCAATTACCCCCCAAAAACTCCCTCACTCAAAGATGCCACCTACATCGGATTGATGATTTTCATGTCCGCCGAGACTATCCTCTCCATGGCGAGGTGGTGTAGAGTGAGAGGGCGATATTGTGATGTGGGAGAGGGAGGGCGAGGTGGCTGGCCGACGGGGAAGCAAATAGGGTTCAGATCCGCCGAGAAGGTAGTAGCGACTACAACGACCTCGGCTGGGATGGGGATGCTGCCGAAGAAATTAGATTTATTGGGGATGATAAAGAAATTTTATTTTTTAAATGTGATAATGAGGTGTAAATATAAATTTAATTAAATTTTTTTATTTTATTATTATTTAATTGTCACATCACTTATTTAACGGTCAACTATGAGAGTTGACTGCCACATTAGACAAAGTTAATGGAGTTGGACGGAGAGTGACCAAATTTGAAGTGTTTAACTCATTTTAGTGACCACGAATGGAATTAAATATTTTTAGTGACTAAACATGAACCTTTTTAGTAATCACAATGAGCAACCTTGCAATTTACCCTAATTTTTTTTATTTAAATGAGTTAAACACAATTAATGAAGAGGAAGGAGAGACACGCTGGTCATTAATAAAAATTGGAGAAATGGAGATTCACGTGTGTCTTGTGCAATTAAATGGGGAAGGAAAAATCCACACCAGAAACCACAAAATCTAGACCACAAACCACAAAAATCCTCATCACAAAATCCACACCAAAATTCATACCACAAACCACAAATTTCACACCACAAGTTTCTTAAAGTAGTCCAGAAGTTTCTTTAACACGAGACCTATTTGTAAAATTTAATAATTTTAGGTATCAAAATGTAAGAGAAAAAGTTTAAGGTGCTAAAATATATTTTTCATCAATGTTGTAAGGACTAATATGTAAAAAAATTATTTTAGGTACTAAATATTAAAATGTATTAAGTTTGAATACCAAAACTGTAATTTATATATAAAACTCTATTACAACCAAGAGTTAATTGCACCGGTTGCCACTTAAATTTATTTTTTGTTGCATGGTGACCACCTAAGTGTATTTTGTCGCAATTAAGCCATTTACGTCAAACAATAGTTGCAATTAACCCTATAGGCTACAACCATCATAGAGGAATGGGGAAAGAGGAGAAGGGAAGGGGAGGAGGAATTATACTACTCTTAATGAATCTCCTCCCATATTTTTTATGAATTAACTAGCAATTTACATCAAAATGGTGCAATCTCAATTATTTCAATAGTAAGAAGTATTGGTAAACTAGTAGAACTATAGAAGTTGATTGGCATCATGGTTCTTGGTTAGGTTATGTCTCATTCAATGTTGCTTATGCAACTTCATTTCCTTATTTTGTTTGTTCTTTCATGAATTTTGTTAATGTGGTAGACACGGATAGAAAAAATCTAACAAAAATCTTGATAGAAATTAATAGAAGTGACAATTTTGTTACAAATTCAAACTTTGTTACTATGTCGTTACAAATTAAAAATTTATACATATATTGTACTAAGCAAAGTTTTGTGACGGTTTATAATAACTACCCAGAGAAACCAAATGTGCATATGGAGCACAAGAAAACAACGAAGTTAGGCATTGGAGGATCCAATATGTAAAATGCCCAGTGAATCTCATTTGCTTTTATCATTTCTAGAAGAAAGTATCATTCTAAGCCTTGTTCATATATAGCTTGATGCCCATAAAAAACATGCTTCCTTTCCTATGATTAATTTTTTAGGTAATGAGTCATTTCATGACTATTGAGGTTGTTGTCGATTATTTGTCTTCCACGAATAATGTCATTTGACATAATCATAGGGAAATTCTATATATGGAACGAATCTTTCTAATCTATTGGCTAATAGCTTCGTTCCTAGTTTGTAGAACACTTGACAGAGACAAATCGATATCAATTGTTTCATCGTCTTGGCTTTCGTACTTTTAGAAACCAATGCAATTTATGTATGACTAAAGTCACGGAGAAGGCGTCATGAGCGTAAAAATGATAGCTCGGTCGTTGTTACCTCGTTGTTGGATAAGGTACATCTCTGTTTCATTGCTGAATCTTTTTGTCATCAATGTGGAAAGTTGATAATGTAAAAGAGATGAGTTCGTGAAACAGAAATGGATGGAGAGCAATTAGGGATTTTGACTTGGAAATAGTCAGCAGTTAATTTGACTCTAATCTTACCGAAATTGATTTAACCCATTTTCTGAGTGCTGGTTTCAACTGGGCTGTATGATGAAGGGGCCCGTCAAACACAAAGGAAAGTTGTTGGGCCAGCTTTCAACTAGGCCCGCTTCTTAACTCAGGGAAGAGAGATCGAGATTGTCTTCTTCACTGAGAAGCTCGAACCAGCACAAAGAGACGCGAAACAGGGGAAGTTAATGGCGATCAAAGAAAATTGCAGAAAGTAAATGACACAGGGATTTTTAACGAGGTTCACCACAGGGTTACTCCTCGTCCCGGAATAGTAGACACTATTCCGAGAGACACTTTGATTTTCTTGACTCTATGAAGAAGAACGAAAAGAACTCAAAAATACAGACGCAAATGTGAAAATCAAAGCGATGGAATCAAGACCCGAATTCGCACAGGGTTGGCTACACCTTTGACCAACTGAACCTATTCCTCAGTTGTGATCAAAGCCACTATCAATTCCCCAACCCTTTGCCCTTTTCCACAAAGAATCCCAGAATGAAGCACTTGAAATGATCCTCGGCCTTCATTTAAATGGTTCTTCAAGATAGCCGTTGTAGCTCTGTCTTTTGAATTGATTCAGTCAAGGAAGATTTAGGATTCCACTGATCATCTCCCCCTTGATTCCATTGATCAGCTCCCCCTTGATTTCGGCTTGATTTTCTTTAATTCTTCCTTTTCAGGGAAAGCAATCTCTGACTTGATCAGATTGGAATCTTTCAATCCAACAATATCCCCCTAAGTTAGAGATTGCTGATTGTCCGATTGAACCATGCAAAAGCAACTATACTCTTCCCAAAATATAACAATATCGAACATCCAACCACACAAAATTTCAAAAATCCCAAGTCTGAATAACAGCTGGTGAAAAACATGTCCAGCAAACCAGTTCAGTCAAACACAGAAAAGACAACAAACAATATTGGCAACTTAGCAGATCATACTGTCAAGCAAAACTACGAAACCACAACTCAAGGTTTAGCAAGGAAACACCACTCAAGGTTTAGCCAGAAAATCAATCAAAATTATAAGCATCCTTGAGGTCAGCCAAGACAGTCGCCAGCGGCGGGTCATCAGAATCATCACTGTCAGAATCTTCACTGCTGTCAGAATCGTCACTGCTGATCGAATGAACTATGATGCCAGAGTCGTCTTCTTCAGACTCTTCATCTCCAGGATTGTCAGCAGGTTCCTCCATCGGTCCATCGTCATCGGATTCTTCAGTGTCTTCTTCAAAGTTGTCTTCAGATTCATCTTCGATATCATCCTCCCCCTCAACGGAAATCGCAATCTCGTCCATGATGTCATCAGTAGTGAGGTAGACATTGGGAGTGATAACACGAAATAGATCGAGAGAGATCTCAAGACGGATAATAAGACGCATAATAAGAGGACCAAATGGGAGGTGACCAAGAAACTCGAACTGTTGGAAGGGATATATATGACCAAACAGGAGGTGGAAATAGTCAAGGGGAACATTGTGAACAACATGAGTGAGAACCCAAAGATCTAGAGGATTGACTCGGTCAAGCATGATGGTGCGAGGGAGAAAGCGTCGAGTCAGCAAAAAGTGAAACGTGCGAAGGCCTGGGAGCAAGAATGCAGCTGGCAGAGTGAGATATGCATCAGGCTCATGACCAGTGAGCAAAACAAACTCATTGACAATATCAAAATTGAAGAGTGGGAATTCAGAGTCATTGGCCAGGATCTCTCCAAACCTAGGGATGTTCAGGAGACGCTTAAGATCCTCAAGAGGAATAGTGACAAGATTCCCATAGATCAGAGTGGTGAAGGTGCGAGTGTGAATCCCAAAGGACCTAAAGTTTGAATAGAATAAACGAACACCTTCAGCACAAATATGCTCAGGAGTGTCAGCAATCAGGAAATCCCAACCCAGGTTATGAACATACTGAGTAACGTCAAGACCGTACTCAATGAGATCAGCAAACGGGACATGATAGGTTGGAACAAGAGGACGATGAGCAAAAGAGATGGAGTGGCGATGGGAGTTGGCAGGAATAGGGTCGTGGAAGAGAGTACCTGTGAAGTTTTTCGAGAAACCGAGCACCATAGCTACAGACTAGAAAGGACACGAACTACTTTGGAAGTAATGACGAAGAAGGAAGACAGAACAACCTTAAATAGAGACTAAAACCTTAAACAGGAAGAATTTAAAGAAGCAAGTCACAGAAACATAGAAAGAAAATAAATGCAACAAAACAAGGAAATTAAAACTAGGCAGCAAGACTGACGAAAAATCAGGATAGACCTTCCAGATTATCTGGAGATCTCAGCCCTATTTCATAACAGAGGAAAGTAAATCGATTAGCATTCAAGGCTTTGGTAAACAGATCCGCTAATTGATATTCTGTAGGGATATGACTAATAGTTATGGTATTCTGCTGAACTAAATCTCTAGTGAAGTGATACTTAACCTCAATATGCTTAGTTCTTGAATGCTTGACCGTATTTTTTGCCATACAGATGGCACTGGTATTATCACAGAGGAGAGGTATGGACTTAGTGATCACATTATAATCTCTAAGCTGATTCTTAAGCCAAATGAGTTGAGTACAGCAACTGCCTGCGGAAATATATTCTGCCTCAGCAGTGGAGAGGGCAACAACACCTTGCTTTTTGCAAGACCAAGACACCAAAGATGTTCCTACAAACTGACACGTACCAGTAGTGCTTTTCCTATCAGTCAGGCTTCCAGCAAAGTCTGAATCACTATAGCCTATTAGAGAGAAATTGTTATGTTTAGGGTACCATAAACCAACCTCAGGAGTACCTTTTAAATATCTAAAAATCCTTTTTATAGCAGTTAGATGACTTTCCTTAGGGGCTGACTGGAATCGTGCACACATGCACACACTGTAATGAATATCTGGTCTACTGGCAGTTAGATAGAGCAATGAGCCAATGATGCCTCTATACTTCTTTTCATCTACTGGAACCCCTGTTTCATCCCTATCTAGCTTGATATTCACGGCCATTGGGGTATTACTAGACTTAAGATTATTGAAACCAAACTTATTAAACATGTTCTGAAGATACTTGGACTGATTAATGAAAATTCATGAGGAAGTTTGCTTAACCTGAAGACCAAGGAAAAATTTAAGCTTCCCCATCATGCTCATTTCGAAAACTGATTGCATAGTATCACAAAAATCAGTGCACAGAGATGGATGAGTAGATCCAAAGACTATATCGTCTACATATATTTGCACAAGAAGAATTTTGCCATTTATTTGTTTGATGAATAGAGTTTTGTCTATTCCCCCTTGAGTAAAAGAATTTTCATCAAGAAAGCAGTGAGACGTTCAAACCAAGCTCTAGGTGCTTATTTGAGACCATATAAGGCTTTGTTAAGTTTATAGACATACTCAGGATGTTCAAAGTCAACAAAACCAGGGGGTTGAGACTTGAGACACATATACCTCTTCTTGAATGATACCATTCAAGAATGCGCTTTTGACATCCATTTGATATAAAGGAAAATCCATGTGACTAGCAAAAGCTCACAACAGTCTAATAGATTCAATCCTAGCTACTGGAGCAAAGGTTTCATCGTAGTCGATGCCTTCCTCTTGAAGGTACCCTTGAGCCACTAATCTAGCCTTGTTTCTTATGATAAACCCTAGTTCATCAGATTTGTTTCAAAAAATCCACTTAGTTCCTATAACTATAACATTTGGAGGACGAGGGACAAGATCCCAGACATGCAGATATTCAAACTGAGTAAGTTCTTCAATCATTGCAAAATTCCATTCTTCATCTTCTTATGCTTCCTTATAATTTTTGGGTTCAATTTGTGAAACAAATGCATATTGTCCAGGAGTGTACTTACCTCGAGTTTGCAGTCCATCACTCAGTTTCCCAATGATTTGACTTTCTGGATGCCGTTTTTGGATGTGTGATGGGGCCTTTGGTAATTCAGCAGCTACATCTGGCTGCTCTAGAATCTCTTGGGAACTTGATTCTTTGACTGTAGTGATGGGTTCACTGGATGAAACTTGGCAAGAGTTCGTGAGTTCACTTAAATAAACCAACAAAGTAGGATCTGGAGTGACCAGATCAGTTTCATTGAAAACTACATGAACTGACTCTTATACTTTTCTAGTTCTTTTGTTAAACACTCTGTAAGCTTGACCCTTAGAAGAATACCCAAGAAACGTTGATGGGTCAGACTTAGCATCGAATTTTCCGAGATGGTCACGAGTATTTAGTGTAAAACAAGGACATCCAAAGGGATGAAATAAGAGATTCTAGGAGTTTTTCCTTTTAAGATCTCATAGGGTGTTTTATTAATCAGTGTTCTAACTAAGACTCGATTGATGATGTAGCAAGCAGTGTTAACAGATTCTGCCTAGAAGAACTTAGGCAGGTTATAGTCTAATAGCATAGTCCTAGCACACTCAATAAGAGTCCTATTTTTGCGTTCCACAACTCCGTTTTGCTGAGGAGTACTTGGAGCAGAAAAGGTGTGTTTGATTCCTAACTTGTCACAAAGTTCATCAAACACATTAGAAATAAATTCTCCCCCGTTATCACTACGAATGATGTCTATAGATTGATGATGCATGGTGACGAAGGACTTAAACTTCTTAAAGGTTTCATCTTTGTTAGTTAAGAAATATACCCAAGTGAATCTGGAGTAATCATCTACTAACACAAAAACATAGTTCTTGCCTCCTAGGCTAGTAACATTACAAGGTCCAAAGAGATCCATATGTATCAACTCAAAAGTCCTAACGGTTGTGATGTCAGATTTAGACTTAAAACTTCTCTTTTTATGCTTACCAGCGGCACAAGCATTGCAGAAAAATTCAGCTTTATCCTTAAGTCTAGGCATTCCTCTGGCTAGACTAAGTTTGGACAATACAGCTAATTTAGGTATACTGACATGTCCGAGACGTTTGTGCCAAAGAAGCTCAGGTGTAGATGAAGCTTGAAGACACTTAGCATTGAACAAACTTAGGTCAGACACATCTAATGTGTACATGTTGTTAACTCTCTTACCAATGAAAAGGATTTTGTTTTCATTAACCTGTTCAACAGAGCACTTGTTATTTTCAAATATAACTCGATTGCCATTACTGCAGAGCTGACTTATGGACAATAGGTTATGCTTTAATCCCTCTACTAGTAACACATTTTTAATAACTGGACCAGGTATTATGCCTATATTGACAGAACCAATTATAATTCCCTGACTATCATCTCCAAAGGTTACTTTACCTCCACGTTTTTTAGTAAGAGAAATGAACAAATAACTCTTACGAGACATGTGATGAGAACAGCCACTATCAAGATACCACTGTGAATCTTCAGAGGATTTGTAGGGTTGTTGTACAGTTGACTCCTGTTCAGCAAACGCCATGAGTGCTCTTTCCTTCTCCTCTTCCTCTTCTTCTTCTTCGTCAGACTCATAGTGACTCCAAGTTGCCTTCATGGCTTTTTCTTTAGCTCTTAACGTCAGAGGGCAATTTGCACGAATGTGGCCTGGCTTTCCACATTTGTAGCAGTCTTGTGTTTCAAGTATCCCTGTTTCAACACGCTTGGTCTGCGGAGTACGCAGCCTATCTTGAAAAGTGTTTTTGACTTTGTCAAAAGGGTTAGCACGATAAGGACCATTACGATCATAGGACTTCTGCTTCTGTTCTTGCTTATATTTAAGCATCCTATGAAACTTATTGCTTATTAGAGCAAATTCTCTATTGAATCCATCACCTAGATCAGTATCTGAATCATATTCTACAACCTGAGATTTAAATGCTAGACTCTTCTTACGTTTCTCTTCATCCTTGTTAACTTGTTTAAGAACATGCTTATGACTCAAAAGGGACCCTATTAATTCATCTATAGATAGGGTATTTAGGTTTCTGGCTTCTTCAATCGCAGTTCATTTCGGTAACCATTGTTTAGGCAGAGACCTCAAGATTTTTCTATTTAGATCCTTAAGAAGATATGTCTTTCCTAGCCCTTTTAGTTTATTTATAAGAATAGTAAATCGAGAATACATTTCATGAATTCCCTCACCTAAAGCCATTTCGAAGCACTCGTACTCATGTACCAGGAGATCGATCCTGGTTTCCTTGATATTTGATGTCCCTTCGTACGTGCTTTCGAGCGAGTTCCAGATTTCTCGAGCCGATTCGCAATGTTCCACTTTGTCAGCTTCGTCAGGTGCCATTGCTGATTGAAGGATATGCATAGCCCGCTGATTGAGTTGAGTGCTCTTCTTTTGGACGGCCGACCAGGTACCTTGTTCTTCATCTACCATGGCAAGTGGACCATCACGCACCACCGTCCAGAGATCCTCGTCGACTCCCCACAGAAAGGTTTTCATTCTCTTCTTCCATGTTGTGTAATTCGACTCTGTGAACACCGGAGGATGATTGTATGATGCTTGTCCGAAATTGGTTGACCCCATTGCTTCTGGATTTGTTCTTGGCAGCAGTTAGCTCCTTCAAGAACCAGGCTCGCTCTGATACCACTTGTAAAAGAGATGAGTTCGTGAAACAGAAATGGATGGAGAGCAATTAGGGATTTTGACTTGGAAATAGTCAGCAGTTAATTTGACTCTAATCTGACCGAAATTGATTTAACCCATTTTCTGAGTGCTGGTTTCAACTAGGTTGTATGATGAAGGGGCCCGTCAAACACAAAGGAAAGTTGTTGGGCTCAGCTTTCAACTAGGCCCGCTTCTTAACTCAAGGAAGAGAGATCGAGATCGTCTTCTTCACTGAGAAGCTCGAACCAGAACAAAGAGACGCGAAACAAGGGAAGTTAATGGCGATCAAAGAAAATTGCAGAACGTAAATGGCACAGGGATTTTTAACGAGGTTCACCACAGGGTTACTCCTCGTCCCGGAATAGTAGACACTATTCCGAGAGACACTTTGATTTTCTTGACTCTATGAAGAAGAACGAAAAGAACTCAACAATACAGACGCAAATGTGAAAATCAAAGCGATGGAACCAAGACCCGAATTCGCACAGGAATTCGCTACACCTTTGACCAACTGAACCTATTCCTCAGTTGTGATCAAAGCCACTATCAATTCTCCAACCCTTTGCCCTTTTCCACAAAGAATCCCATAATGAAGCACTTGAAATGATCCTCGGCCTTCCTTTAAATAGTTCTTCAAGATAGTCGTTGTAGCTCTGTCTTTTAAATTGATTCGGTCAAGGAAGATTTAGGATTCCACAGATCAACTCCCCCCTGATTCCATTGATCAACTCCCCCCTTGATTTCAGCTTGATTTTCTTTAATTCTTCCTTTTCAGGAAAGCAATCTCTGACTTGATCATATTGGAATCTTTCAATCCAACAGATAAAAAGAAACACATTCAATTTCTCTTGAATTTGAATTTGCATCCAGCTTGAGGTGCTTAACACCACTACAAAATACTGAAATAGTACTCTTTTTCTCACTCTCTTTTTGAATAGCTACGACATACGAAAAAGCACCACATCACATAATGTTTCATACCAACTCCATAGATCACAATCAATCATCATCGAGAAAGCAGAAACTTTAACGTTTCTAAATCATATGCCAACTTATCGTCATGCTTACGAGAATGTGGGCAACGGAGAGCGCGATGGGCCTCACAATCCTCTGTTTCAGCACAAGGATCGAATGCGAACTTGAAGTTGCTACAGAGTCCAACAGGGAACGACTCATCGGCTCTGTCACCGTCGCCTCTCTTGTTGCTGTAACCGGGATAATCTCCAACCCTGAAATCGACCTGTTCCACCAACACCAGCGAGCTCCTGTGAGCAAGCTCCACGATGTTCCAACAGCAGAACGGTTGTGCAGTTTTGTGGGTCACATGGACTTGTCCATTGGGCCGCAACATTCCTGATGCGCACTTCAAGAAACTGGACACCAGTTGCTTGTGCTGTACGATGACCCACTGACTCGCTTCGCCGCGTCCGCGATGAAACCCTGCGTGCGGGAAATTGAAAATGATGCGGTCGAACTTGCGACCGCACAGCTCTGCAGTAGCATTCAATTGGGTTGCATCCACGCTGTGCAGTACTTGCGCTCCCATCGATTTCAGCAACTGGAGGTTGGATCCGGCCTTGTTGTATTTCTGGAGTAATTCCCCTAATAATGAAATCCAGATTCCAATCATTAATCGTTTACAGAGTTACATAAGAATTTAGCAGGAGTAGACGATTTAGTACATTCGGTGTCGAGGGAGGTGGAGACCATGTTGGAGGCAGAGCCCAATTTGAGAGCCAAAGATAAAGAGAAGGAGAAATCTCCTTCCCCAACTAACAGTATCTTGTGTTGGATGCTGAGCCCATTTCGCTGCCCATCCGCCATCTTTCGTTTCTTTGAGTTTCCTGGAAACCAGAAACAGAGAGAGCCTCTGTTTTTGTTGTAGAGAAGATCATATGAAGGGCAGGGAAAAATCGAATCTTTATACCCTGCGTACGTTACTCTAGTAGAGTAGAGCCTGGCCGTAGTGGTGATTGGGAGGATTAAATGAACTCTGCCATTTCCCATACAAGTAACTGGAGGGTCATTTTTAAGTTTCGATCGACCCTCTCTCTCTCTGTTCCAATTCAAATTCCTGTGTTTATTCATAGGGCATTGCTATTCGTCGCCCTAAAATACCTTATTCGTCGCCCTAATTTTTGTTAAAATGACTCTAATGTCCTTTATTTAAGTTTTGTTTCATAATCCGTCAGCGACTGCAAGCGACAGGTCAGGTACCCGTCCCAGCTCGCCGGCGACGGGATTTCAACCTGTCCGACGCTGACCAACAAAAAAGAACACAAAAATTGCAATCCTCTGCTGTGTTGCGTCTATTTCTTCCTTCAGGCGGCGATCCGTGCAGGTGAATAAACCCATTTAGAAATCGTTGGCCCTGAGTTCAATCAGGGAAGCCAAGACTTCCCTGGGCTATTTCTCTATTTGGTTGCCCTCTTCTTGTCGAGACATCTGCTCCAACCTCCATTCCTTCCTTGTTATTTCCTTAACCAACTACAATTCCCATCTTAATTGTGCATAATTGATTCTCTCAATATCTCTTATTCATTGACTGATTCTCTCGCCAGTGTCTGGGAATCCCAAGCCATCACTTCGCTAAATTTTCCGGCCAAGTTTCCCCGACTCCACTTCCACGTTCCTAGCTGCATCATTCTCTGTTTTGGATAAATCGCTCTCTCCTTCCTTCTTCTTCGCCCTCCTCCTGATCGACAGCAACGACAAATATCAGCGGCGGCGGGGAGCGACTCCGGCGGCGACTAATGACCTTCTTCTTCATCCTCCTTTGTTGGCAACAGGGACCGAACGAGAGCAATACTTGGGTGGCCGGCTGCGACATTTTCCCCGGTCTAGGTTACAATTAATGTTAGGGGTAAATGTGTCAATTAAGTGTATTTTAAGGCGATTTTTTTTTGAATTTTAGGGCGACAAATAGTGATTCAGTTATTCATAAAG
Source organism: Linum tenue (assembly GCA_946122785.1). Lineage (NCBI taxonomy): Eukaryota > Viridiplantae > Streptophyta > Magnoliopsida > Malpighiales > Linaceae > Linum > Linum tenue. The sequence continues at coordinate 1,413,491 of CAMGYJ010000003.1, forward strand.
CTCTGCTATCGGTTCCAGTGGTTGGCGCCCGACCAACCTTTCGCCTCCCTTTTTTTCTTGGAAAACAGAGCAACACAAACGGGCCAAGATATTAATTGAATGAATGCAAATCATAATCAAGCAGTATTTCCATGGACAAGGCTGTCGATGGCAAGTTTCGAACTTTGGGTTGGCGCGAAGACAGTAGCTTGGCGCCCAAACGCAGGATTCAAATGTCTTCAGTTAAACTGTGTCGTATGGATAATTGGTGCTTGGTCACTGAAGTTTGTAATTTGTCCAGTGAATCTCATTTGCTTCATCATTTCTATAAGAAAATGTCGTTCTATTCTATCATAAGCCTTATTCGTATATAACTTGATGTTCAACAAAGGACATGCTCCCATTCCAATGATTTTTCACATTCATGACTAATTAGGATGTTATCAATTATTCGTCTTCCACGAATAAAGTCATTCTGACATGAAGAGATAATATATTGAAAGGCTTCAGTTAATTAATTGGCTAATAGCTTCGCCGTCTCTTTGCAGATCACTTGACAGAGGCAATCGATCTCAATTGTCTCATTGTCTCAGTGTCTGAACTTTTAGGAATCAACACAATCTATGTATAATTAAAGTTTTAGAGAAAGCATTCCAAGCGAAAAAATACAAGCACAATTGTCATCGTCTCGTTAACTATCGTGCCTCAATTAGGTATGTCCGTTTTGTCGGTGAATTCTTTTATCATCAATGTGGGGAGTTGATAAATGGAAACAAATTCAATTTTCTCACGTAGCAAATTTTAAACCTTTGTTGTTTGTAACAGCTGAAGTCAAAACTTTGAACACATAATGAAACTAACCATTTCCTCAAGAACATGCATGTACTGTACATGTACTCACAAGTACCTTTTGCCCATTTGTCAGTCTTCAATCTTCATGCAAATCTGAAACTGCCCTCATCCCCCACCTATAAAAACCAAACAAAACCCACTTCCATTCATCCAAAACAAATCCTTCGAAGCATTCATAATCATCCAAAACTCCACCATGGAATCTGTCAAAGAAATCCCCATGAGTAGCCAAACCCCACCACCAAAATACATCCATGAAGACCACCATGACCATCCTGCTCTGCTTCCAGTGATAGACCTTCCCATCATCGATATCAGCCAACTCACTACTGCAGAAGCAGATCAGAACCTCCGATCAGCTCTAAGCGAATACGGTTGCATCATGGTATTCAATCATCAATTCATCTGACAATGGATGTTCAAATTTGTGACAGAAGAATTGATTGTTTTCTTTCTTCTGCAATCTGCAGATAACAAACCATGGAGTGGAGAGCTGGTTGCTGGAGAAAGTGGGGATGGTGTTCAAGCAATTCGTGGCTCTACCAGAAGAAGAGAAGCTGAAATGCAAGAGGGAAGCTTTTCAAGGCTTTGGAGCTGACCCTGCCCTAGCTGGAGATCTGCTTCCTGTTGATTGGTCTGCTAGATTGGTCCTCAATGTGCTCCCCCAAGAGTTTAGAGAACTCAAGTATTGGCCTGAGAATCCACCAGAGTTCAGGTAATCTTATCTATTTTGCACATAAAACAAATTTGGGCATATTGTCAATCAAGTTCTGGTCGAGTGGTTGTGACGACGGACTCTAAACTCAGAGGTTATAGGTTTGAGGTCAAACTCAGAAATTATGGTTTCGAAGTTGTTAACGAAAGTTTGGAAAGAGGATAAGATGTTAACACAATTTAGTATGTAGATTTCATGGGTAACTATATATGGTCACATATAACCCTCTAACAACTATCACATATGGCAAGCTACAAGATTACACATTAATTAAAAATGTACCTTGCCATGAAATTGGATTTTCTATTGAAAAACAAGCATTTGATGATTTGATCACATGAAACAACGATGCAGGGAAATTGTGGACGAATACGGGAGCAAGATGGTAACACTCCATGAAGTCATTCTGACGGCACTGGCCAGGTCACTAAACCTGAAAGAAACCACCTTTCTTGACAAGATTGGAGAGCCATGGATACTGTATGCAAGATTCAACTTCTACCCTCCATGCCCGAGGCCGGATCTCGTCTTCGGGCTCAAGCCGCACTGCGACGCCACGGCCCTGACGGTTCTGCTGCAGGACAAGGAAGTTGAAGGCCTTCAGATTGAGAAAGATGGGCAGTGGTTCAGAGTTCCCATCGTTCCAGGTGCCCTTGTCATCAATGTTGGAGAACAACTAGAGGTAATACAGTAAAATGAGAAATCATTCAACAGTAATTAGTTGGTGGGATGGAGGGTCAATTTTTTTTGTGTTTCCTGTTCTGGTGCAGATACTGAGCAATGGAGAGTTCAAGAGCTCGCACCATAGAGCAACGGTGGATTCCAAAAGGGAGAGGACTTCTCTGGCTATGATCTGTCTACCTAACCCGGAAATGGAAGTTGGACCAGTTGAAGAGCTGGTGAGTGAAGAGAGGCCATTGCTGTTCAGGAAGGTGAAATATGAAGAAAGTCTGCAGCTCCGTTACTATCAGACTGGGAAGAGAATCATTGATGATGCAAGAATTTGAAGTCTGAAACTTTCCAGGCTTTTTCAACTTACCCTGTTCTGGGTATTTCAGTTTCTGCAATCTCAATTATGTTCTGGCATTATCCGTATGTAGGAGAAAATGAAAAGCTTTCTGTTTCAAGCCAAAATCTGATCTCAGGTAGGGTCTAACTCATCTTTTGAACGTCAGAATGAATGAACGAACGCAACAAACAATATTACATCTGAAACCGAAGAACTTCGAAGCACTCCTCCACAAATCAGCTGATCTCGAACGACGTCTCATCGTCCACACGAAGACATCTCTCTGGGGCATTTCATCGAGCACCTTGACGGACAAACCAGTGCTCTCCAAATCAAAGAAAACTCTAACAAGCAGAGCTGCAGGCTTTGAGCAGGGACGAAACTGTTTCACTGTCATTGGGAACGGGGTCTCATCAGTAACGACAAGAAAAACAACTCACCTTGTCAGTTCCTTGCTTGCAAATTTTCAAGCTTGTTGTAAAAACCATCAGAAATGCATGTCCCATACGTGTATACTATGCACGAATCCTTCAGAACCCAGAACACCTTTTAGCCCATTTGTCAGTCTTTCATGAAAAACTTGAAACTGCCCTCGTCCTCATTTGCCCTATAAGAACAAACATAAGCAAACTCACTATCATCCATCCATCCATCCAAACAAACCCTTCATTCATAACCAGCTAGCCGACCCACCATGGAAGTTGTGAAAGAAATCCCAATCAGTGGCAAGAACCCAGAATCCAAATACATCCGTGGAGGCAACCATGCCCACCCTTCGCTGCTTCCATTGATAGACCTTCCAATCATCGACCTTGGCCAACTCACTGCTCCATCCCAAGCCACTGAAGAAGCTGATCAAAAGATCCGTTCGACTCTCAGCACATATGGCTGCATGATTGTCTGTTTTTTTTTCCTTTCCTTCTTTTGACGTTGCATTTTGACTGCTCAAATTTTGATATGAGATTTGGTGATGGTTTACTGTGTGTACAGATAACAAACCATGGAGTGGAGAGTTGTCTTGACAAAGTGAGGACGGTGTTCAAGCAATTCGTCTCGCTGCCAGAAGAAGAGAAGCTAAAATGGAAGAGGGAAGTTGATGGGTTTGAAGGGTATGGGACTGACCCTGTCCCTGGAGATTTGCTTGTTCGCCATTGGTCTGCCAGATTGAGCCTCACTATTCGTCCCGAGGAGTTCAGACAGTTGAAGTATTGGCCTGAGAATCCAGCCGAGTTCAGGTATCACACAGTGCACATAAGTACAAACAAAATTCAATTAGCTAAAACCAAATTCGTCATCAAACTTGGATTTTTAACCAAAATAAGGAATACGAGGAATGTAGAATTGAATCGAGATACTGATTTGGTTAAAATGAGAATCAGCAGAATTACACCTAATCAGAACTGTAGCATGCCCGTGTCATACCACTGATACCAGATTCTACTACTACTCTAGTACTCTTCCACATAAAATGGGATTTTCTCTTCAAACAACAGCTTTACAACTTCAAAAAAAAAAAAAAAAACATGAGAAAGGAGCATTTGATTACATGAAACCGGTGCAGGGAAGTTGTGGATGAATACAGCAGCAAGTTGGTAACAATCTATGAAGTCATCCTGAAGGCACTGGCCAGGTCACTCAACCTGAAAGAAACCACCTTCCTGCACAAGATGGGAGAGCCATGGATAATGAATGGAAGATTCAACTTCTACCCTCCATGCCCGAGGCCAGATCTCGTCTTCGGCCTCAAGCCACACTCCGATTCGACCGTGCTCACGGTTCTCCTGCAGGACAAAGAACTGGGAGGCCTGCAGATTGAGAAGGATGGCCAGTGGTTCAGAGTTCCCATCGTTCCAGGCGCCCTTGTCATCAATGTTGGGGAGCAGCTAGAGGTAATATAGTAAATCATTCACAGCGAGTAATTAGTCGGTGGAGGTAGTTCTTTCGCTTTCTTTTCCTTAACATGACTAAATGGAGAGAAATATGTGGCAGATACTGAGCAATGGGGTGTTCAAGAGCTTGTACCACAGGGCAATGGTGGATTCAGAAGGGGAGAGAATCTCCCTGGCTATGCTTTCTCTTTCAAACCCGGAAGTGATAGTGGAACCGATTGAAGAGCTTGTGAATGAAGAAAGGCCACCAATGTACAGGAAGGTGAAATATGAAGAAACTACCCATTTCCTGTACTACCAGAGTGGGAGGAGAGTCATTGATGATGCCAGAATTTGAAGCTCTCTCTTGGATAAAAAGTCTGCAACTTTTCCAACTTGCCCTGATCCAGTTTTCCGAGTCTGTAATCTGAAGTTTGTGTTGAAAATTCCATTTCCAGGCACATTGAACAGAGGAATAGACTTTTTTGAACACAGGGGAATAGACTATGATAACGAAATCAAATTACTCTATGAAATCTTATTGAACCCCTTTTTCTTCCTTTCAACCAAATCCAGACCGGATCAGAGCTTCGAGAGGGCTGGTTTGTCAACTTCCAAACCCAGGATCGCACAAAGCTCCGGGTACAGGCTCTTCCTTATCTCCTTGTAAATCTCGCCGTTCCACTTCCTCGATGCCAACTTCTCCGCCAGCTGCATTCCAGCACCCTTGACCTTCTCCTCGCCATCGTAAGCTCCGTCCACGATCCCCAGCTTCACCGCCTCCGCTCCCCGGACCTTCGTCCCTCGCAACAGCACATCGCGACGGGCCGCGATGGAACCGAGCTTCGCCCTGAACAGCACCGAGAAGTAATCAGGGAAAGGGAGCCCCAAATCGACCTCGCTCATGTACAAAACGCCTCTGTCGCTCCTCATAAACACGTAATCGTGGCTCAGGGCCAGGCCAAATCCGGCGGCGGCGGCGTGGCCCTGGACGACGGCGACGGTGGGCATCGGGAGGGAGATCAGCTCGGCGACAATCGGCCGGAACGATTCCACCATTTGGTGCAGCCGCAAGAAGGCATCGGATGGGGTTGCGGCGGATCTCGCCCAGCCGAGATCGAATCCGTTGGAGAAGAATTTGCCCTGGGAGGTGGTGATGAGGACCGAGCCTCTGGTGGCCTGCGATTTGGCTTCGCGGAGAGCAGATAGGACGGCGGCGATGAGGGTTGGGCTGAGACGGTGGTCGTCGTTTTCGCCGGTGAGTGTCAGGATGAAGAAATCGCCGCGCTTCTCTAGAGTACACATCGTGGTCTTCAGTTTGGGGGAAAATGCAGAAAGGAGGATGGTGGAAATTGGAAGAGTGGTGTGTTCTTTGTGGATTAGGGATTTAATAAGAGCAACGAAATAGGATAGCCGGATAGGACGAGAGGATGGATAATTAAATATGATTCCTTCATTTACCTAATTTTGGGTAAATGGCCCATTGATCACTAGATTACTAAATCGTGATATATTTAGTAACTAAAACAAATTAATATCAATTTTGGTCATTCACTCATCTCTGTCCAACTCCGGTCACTCGAATTACGTTTTTTTTTTTTTTTTTATGAATGTCACTCGAATTACTGAAACATGTCACATTTAGTTACTCTCCGTTACCGTTAGCCTCCATCCAACTCCGTTAATGGATTTGGACGGAAACTGACGGAAGAGTGACTAAATATGACAAAAATTGATATTAATTTTTTTAGTGACTAAACATGACATGATTTAGTAATCTCAATAATCTCAATAACAAAAACGTAACATTTATCCCTAATTTTTATTTTGGCGACGGAGATATCTAAAGATTTGTGATACTAAATAAGTTAAACAGAAGGTATTTTCATTTTGAGATTTACCCCTAATTTTTATTTTGGCAACGAAAATATCTAAAGATTTGTGAAATCATACTAAATAAGTCAACGGAAGGTATTTTCTTTTTGAGATTAAATAGTGATTTAACTCTTTTAGGTCACAAGGAGCTTATGCCATTTTGACCTTCAATATGTCGATAAAAATCCGGACTATATAGAATCCTATATGAAACGATAACCGTATAAACAAAGGGATTGCTAAATGTCGCCCTAACTTATACAATCGCCCTAACTTAATACATAAGATTTACCTTTATACCCTTTTATTTTTGTGGACATTAGCCGCCTTCACTACTTTGCCGCTGCCGATACTCGTTGCAGCTATACCGGCTGCCGCCATCACTGCCCACTTCCGAAAATTGTGAAAAATGGCGACCAACATCTTTCCTAAAAACTACTAGAAAAGCTTGATTACCATTTCATCTTCTATGTAGCATTAATGGTTCTCCATGGCTGCAGGCAATAATTTCAACTTTTACTAACTACGGTGGTATAGATAGAAAAGGAGTAGGGATGCGCTTTTATAGAGGACCACAACGGTGGCAGGACAGGGGGTCGTTTTGTTGTTTTTGTTGGCGGCAAAGTCGTTTGGATTGTAGGTGATAGAGAGTTGTTTTGGAGTGCAGGGGGTCGCGCCGGCGCCGGCGCCGGCAAGGGGTCGTTTAATTGCTTTCTACGCCGGTGCCGTTTAATTGCTTTCCTATGACGAAAATAGTGGATTAGGGATTTTAAAGCTTGTTTGTTTTGTTTTATTTTTATTTGGTTAATTAAGGATAATTTAGTAATTATATATTTTAAATTAGGGCGATAACAGTAAAACTAGGGCGATGTTTAGCCATTCAGATAAACAAACACAAGGAAAGAGAACCCTGTATGAAACGGCGATGACACTCACACGGCTCAAATAGAGAAAGAAAAGTTGCAGAGACCAAAAGAAGCTCACTGTAAAAGAACTCGAAAGATGAATAAGACACTGGGGATTACACGAAAAATGTAAATGTTTTTTGCTTGCTAATGAAGAAACATATAAAACTACAAGTCACAACTCTCTTTTTCGCCTTGGCCTCGAGGATTCACCATCACCGACAATGTTCTTCTCCTCACCATATCTATCTTCGTCGTTATCAAAGACCATGAACAAAAGCTACAGACTACATATAAACTGAACTATCTGAGAAAAGAAGGCCATTGGAGGGTGGAGGATGGGGGTTTTTGGGGGAAGAGGATGAGGGTAAAAAGAAGGAAGCCAGACAGCAAGCATCTTGATGCTCCTCTGGTTGGATACTTCGCCATCAATGGGATACTCCTCATATCTTGAAGAGCAGGCCACCGTGAGTGGCGAAGAATGGGGCAAAGACAAGGGACTCGACAGCCATGAGCTTGATGAGGATGTTGAGCGATGGTCCGGATGTGTCCTTCAACGGGTCTCCGATGGTGTCACCAATGACTGCTGCCTTGTGTGGGTCTGATCCTTTCGGACCGAGTGATCTTGCGTGGTCTGATGCACCAGCCTGGAACAAAACCCACAAAAAAATCAAAATTTTACTCGAATTCAACGAGAAAAGTGGAGCAAGCATTCTACAATTCAAAAGGGAAGAGACGAAGCAGATGTATTTTTACCTCAATGTACTTCTTGGCATTGTCCCATGCACCGCCAGTGTTCGATGCAGAGATAGCAATCTGCAGTACACACAAAAGCATAACCAGCATTAAGAACAAGTCAAGTATCGAGAGCCATTCAGGATCAGCAATATAGAGATCTGACATCTGGCTTTTACCTGCACACCAGACACGAGAGATCCAGCAAGGACACCGGAGAGGGTTTCCACGCCAAAGAAGATGCCGACGATTAGAGGAGTGAGCATGACAAGGGCACCAGGTGGAATCATTTCCTTGATGGAGGCATCGGTGGAGATCTTGACACAGGTGGCATAGTCAGGCTTAGCAGTGCCTTCCATTAGTCCAGGGATGGTGTTGAATTGCCTGCGAACTTCCTCAACCATCTTCAATGCTGCACTTCCAACAGACTTCATCGTCATAGCAGAGAACCAGTATGGAAGCATAGCTCCGACAATCAAGCCAATAAATACTTTCGGTGTCAACACATCGACAGTTGTGATGGATGCACGGCTGACAAAGGCACCAAAGAGTGCCAGCGAGACGAGGGCAGCAGAACCAATAGCGAAACCCTGAAAAAATTTGGAAGAATTGAAGAGTTGAGCAAACTATAGCGACTTAGCAGATGATGATGCTCAAGAAACAGCTTCTCTACAATGATAGAAAACAGATAACTGTAACCAAAACAAGTGAAAGAATCTGGTTATCAAGAAAGCAAACTTAATACGCACGCAAAACTCCATTTTAGTTTAACCAAACCCCGGGAAATTTAATGTTGGTTTCTCACTGACCATTATCCACCCAATGAAAAAATGGTGCACAAAACAAAACAGCTGTTATCATTCTCACTTTTGTCATTTAACTAGAGAAATAGAAGACCACGCACGTAAACAAGTGGTCCAAGGAAGTTGCAGGGATTGGTTCCTTATCTAACTCCTCGGGAAGAAGAGGGGGAAAAGTCACGGCTTTCTCTTTCAAAATGAATAAATAATTCCAGCAAAACCACAAAGAGAAGTGGGGCAGCTAATCCATGTCATCCATACCCTAGAGGTGTGTGCCACACTAGTCGTGGTCCCATGGACACAAAATCATTTGACACCACCCACTGATACGTCAGATGAAGAACAAGAAGATAACTTCGAAAAAACAACAGGAAAAAAGAAGAGATTTAAGAGATATTTTCAAAGAAAGATTCCAACCTTGCCAATAGCAGCAGTGGTGTTTCCTGCAGCATCGAGGGCATCAGTTCTCTCTCGGATTCTGTGACTCATTCCTGCCATCTCAGCGATACCTCCAGCATTGTCACTAATGGGACCATAAGCATCAATGGCCAATCCAGTGGCGATGGTGCTCAACATTCCAAGTGCAGCTACTGCAATGCCGTACATAGCAGCAAAGCTGAAACTAACAAAAATGCTAATTGCGATGGCAAAGATGGGGATGATGACAGATTTGTATCCCAATGCAAGCCCGAAAATGACATTAGTGGCAGCTCCAGTTCTGCAAGAATCTGCAACGTCTTGAACAGGGCTGCAAAAGAAAAGAAAAAAATTGAAACCCAAAAATTAAGTGCTATTACTAATTCAGAAAAGAGATGAACAAAGCTGAACTTCAGTTTTCCAAGGTTGTTTTTACCTGTATGCATTGCTGGTGTAGTACTCGGTCACAAATCCAATAATAAGTCCAGCCCATAGACCAACAGCAACACACAAGAACAGTTGCCTGAATGGAGAAAGGAGTTCAGTGACAAAATTCTTCATAGACGATACCATAAATATAACAAAATATATGGTGAGCGAAAATCACACCAGTTCGTCACATCCTTCTGTGTTCCGAAATTGAAGATAGTGAAGGAAGCTGGAAGAGCGACCCAGCTAACAACGGCAATCCCAACAGTCATGAGAACAGTTGAGATGACAAGCTGCTTTTTCAGAGCTGGCTCGATTTCTTTCACAGCCTTGATCTCAAAGAAATCAGTGGCAAACAAAGTGGTGATCAAGCAAACAAGGATTCCTACTGCACTGATAATGAGTGGGTAAAGCATAGCTGTGAACTCGTGGTTAATCCCAAAAGATGAGATGGACGCAACCACCAGGGCAGCACATGAAGACTCGGCATATGAACCGAAAAGATCGGATCCCATACCAGCAATATCACCAACATTGTCACCCACATTGTCAGCAATCACCTGGAGTAAACAGAAGCAAAGTATAAACAATGAGTTAACCAAAAGCCAACCAAGTTCTTAAGCAAGCTAAAAATATTTAGTTGCTTACAGCTGGATTTCTGGGGTCGTCCTCAGGAATGTTCCTCTCAACTTTTCCCACAAGATCAGCACCAACATCAGCAGCTTTGGTGTAGATTCCACCACCAACTCTACCGAAGAGAGCCATGGAAGACCCCCCAAGACCATAACCAGTAATAGCTTCGAAAAGACCACCCCAGTCATCTCCATAGTAAAGCTTGAAGAGGTTGATGGTAATGTAAAGAACCACTAGACCATTTGCAGCCAAGAGGAAACCCATGACTGCACCAGATCTGAAGGCCACAATGAAAGCCTTCCCTACTCCTTTCCTTGCCTCGAGAGTTGTCCTAGCATTTGCATAGGTGGCAATCTTCATCCCAAGGAACCCAGAAACCACAGAGGTCACAGCCCCGAGCAAGAAAGATATGGTACTGAAAGCAGCAGTAGCCAGGGCAGGCTTGCACATCTTGGTTGCGTCGTAGGTGCAAACCTGGTGACTTGTGCTGAATCCATCAACGGATCCCAAGAACACAAAAATGAGGACAGCGAAGGCAACCATGAAGATGCCAACATACTTGTACATAGTGAATAAGAAAGAGGTTGACCCTGCATCATTAAACACCCAATTAGTCAACCAAGTCAAGCATACTGGATAGTGAAATTCTGTAGGAGGAACTGTAGAAACTAACAAACAAATGCCAGTTGCGCTCTAGAGGAGAAGTGCCCATGTACAACATTAAAACTAATCTGAAAGTTTCAATTTTTATATTGTGCCTCTACCTCTCAAGTGCAAGATCTGATCACGTGTATATCATATCAAAGATAATATAGTATGGTATGAAGGCCCCAAAAAAAAAAGAGTTGAGTAATCTACACCGTTCATGGTTATATCTCACAAAGAGAAACCGATGAGAAGCATGTTTCCCACAGTCCACAAAGCAATGAGGAGGCATAAAAAAAAAGCAGACTTTAACGTTTAAATACTAATAACAAGGGCCATATAATTGACTCCAGAAAGTATGACCAGTATTAGAGCATAATGGCAAGCAAGAGCCACGTAACCGAGCCCAAGTAGTGGAAAAAAGTCACTGGTTTGATGTCATACAATGGAGAAAAAGAGGAATGCGAAGGAAAGAGGAAGCTATGGGTTATCCAAAAGGGCAATCAGGCTCATCGAGAGCACGCGTCACTGCCAAAACAATCAACAGAACTCCATTTTAAACGTCCCGTCAGAAGAGCTTGGTCGTGCTCAGAAAGTCTTCCCGCAGGAATGGGTCATTAGCAGATTTTTCAAGTAGAACACAATATATCAACAGGGTTCAAAACAAAAGCTCAGATGTCAGATCCATAGAACTTCTATGGAGCTCTAGACTCCCACCAATTCATAAAGCAGATACGGCTCCCAGATCTAGCATATATCCCGTAAGATTTCCACCAACCCCAAAGGAAAACTCGGAGCACCCAAAAACTGAGGAAAGATCCAACAAATTCTACTTCACACTTACTCTAATGGATGGAAATCAAAAAACGAAAATTCAAGAGAGCTCAGATGCAGAGAACCAGAAACGTATAGAACAAAGAATCAGATCTCGAACCACGAAACAGGACAACCCACAGAATCAGCTCAACATAACAACTCAATCTCCTCCCAGTAAAAATTAGCCACTGGGAACACACTCTAAAACCATCCCTAATCACTTCACACAAATACAAACTCTAACCAAACCCCAGTTCACTCTCACAAGTCACACCCAACCACACAAAAACCGAATAACAAACCACTTCAAACAATACAAACCCAACTACCAAGCTGAGATCTAACACAGAGAGAAGATTAGTTCAATTTACCCTCGGAAATGGCGTTCTGAATCTCAGCACATTTGGCGACGACGCTGTGGTCATTCACCCCTTCCTCCTCCTCAATCAGGTAGTCGGTGTTGCCGTTCTTGCTGGCCGCATCCCTGCCGCCGCCGGCAGACATCTTGACCGACGAGACCAGCACCCACTGGAACAGGGCGAAGGCAATTCCGATGACCCCGCATACCGGAATCAGTATCTGGGTAGCGAGATCTGGCAGAAGGGAAGCACCCATATCGGGAAAAGAAGGATAGAATTCCCACCGCCCGAGATTCTGGGTAACCGACGAGAGAGGAAGGAGCGAAAGGTTTTACTCTCCACAGGGAAAATAGGGAAGAGTAGGAGAAGCGAAATGGGGAGTGGTGGTGGGTTAGCAGAAAAATCGAGGCTTTATATCCAGAGAGCCGGGAAATTGCAAAACGAAAAGGGAATTAATTAATTATAATCTGAAAAATAAAAAAAATAAAAATGGAAATGAGATTATGAGATATGGTTTTTATTTTTCATTTATTTGGTGTGGTGGTGGGGGCGAATATGTGCCGGATCTGGTTTGGGGTTTGGCGGTTGGTTGCCGTAACTCTGAAAAAGAAAAGAAATTAATTAATAGTGTGCCTAATTTTAATTGGTTGGTATTTAATTAGTTGCCGTAATCTCTGAATTATTATGAAATTCAATGAAATGTTCTCTACGGTAGATGTTGTCCACCTCGGCTCCACCTGTCACCACGAAGATCTGTGTGTGACTGTTAAATTCGATTCGATTTGATTGGGATGAATATATCAAAAATGTAATTGATCTTATATGATTAGGTTAGATTTCGAATTATAATATTTTTTTTCGATGATTAAGAGGCTTCATTGGTATTGGAATCTAAATCGAACCGACAATAGATTCAACTTAGTCAAATTGAGGTTAGATAGTTACAACAAAGGACGGTAATTGTATACCGAACCAAAAAAAATTAAAAGCTAGTTGATTTTGTGCTAATTCATTTGATTCTAACCAAATCTATCATTTAAAACCCCATATTCGTAATTTTTCCATTAGTAATTCGATAAAAAAAAAATACTCCGCAACATTGAACCGCAGTAAAACCAAATCAGATTCAGAAGCCAAGAAACGATAGAGAAATAGGTGGAGATTGAGTTAAGGCGGTTGTTTGATATCCTATATTTTCCTTGCAAATTCAAGTTTGCAAAGTAAACCATTAATTAATCAAGATTTCTAGTGGACAAATCTAGAGAAAGAGCATGACGAGGATGAGGGAGATAATATGTGATTGTCAAAATAATCGAAGTGGATAAGATAAGGATTTCATCCTATAATTTAGTGGATCTCATTAAATTGGAATTATGATGTTAATAAATCTGTTGTTAATTTGTTATTAATAGGAAATTTCTGGATTGTCCTGAATTTCGAGATTATCTTTAGATTGTGTGAGTCTATATGTAGGATTAAAGTTTAGACTAATCTCGAAGATAGTTAAGTGGGTATCATTCTTTTTCAACTCTGCCCATCACATCATTACTCTGTTTATTTCAATCCTTCGTCGTTGCTAAGTTCTTATTTGACGAGTGAGTTCAACTCCGTCTTTACGCTCATTATTAACTTTCATTTCGTTTCTTACCAAAACCCTAATAATCATTATTATGAATTTTGATTCCGGGCATGATTTCTCAAACACCACAAAAGTAAAATCCAAGGTGATTATGTGAACCACTTGTATTCCATTGGACTTGAGCCCACCCTAATTAGCATTTACATTATTTCAACTTATCATTCGTCATTGGTAATCAAGAAAACTATTTAGTCTTTACCTTTCCAGAAGTTTTTTTAATTTTATTATTATATATGATCAAGCTCATAATTTCAGAAAACTACGTACGCACCAAGAATTGTTGTAGCATAGAAAACAATGGGTAGAATTCAGGGTTGTCAAATCGACGAGGCAACAAAAGCATATATGTTTCTAGAACGAAAATAATTTCTAATATATGTTCACATATGACAATCATATAATGGAATTAATTTATTAAATAAAATGTAATTAACAAAATCAATATTGAAACCTACGAAACAAACAATGTATTTTCCAAATTCATAATGAATTCAAAAGTCTCATATATCCATGGTTTTCCAAAATCCAGATTTATCAAAACTTTTATTTGTCAAATCCACGCAACAAACAACGACCCCCCATTAGGTTCCAAATTGATAAAGATTAAGGTGTATACTTCTAGTGGCGGAGACAGTCTCATAACAGGGTGAGCATGTAAGGTAATGAATGATATAGTATTCGTTGTTGGTCTTTTCTCAAGTGTTCGAGTTATTGAACCCATTATATTGGTTTTGCAAATGTTATTAAATTTAATGATTGAAAGATCTCGCGTTCACATCCTGACGAGCCCAATTAATACTAGTTTACTTAGACAAACTTCAAATATATAATGTAATTTTCGTTTGAACCAATACATGAGAACGAGCATAATATAAGATTCAATTTTGGACTTCCACAGCTCGAATCATTCTAAGACAAAGCCTTGTGCAATAAGGAAAGTAGACATTTCGGTCGACGGAAGCAAAGTCTTCATCCTCCCCTGTCTTCCCATATGCTCTGTTTTGTTTAGTGTGCTAATTAGAAAATTTAGGATTGACTCAAACTCTTTCTTTATGTCTCCATAATACAATGTTTAATGGACACTTTAATAATACTTCTTTTGAGAGGTTGTTCTCGTGGGATTGAAATTTCAAGCCTAATTCCCGCGGGGACGTAAACCATACACACTTCTTTTTCTTCTTCTTCATTTACTCGGTTTCTCTTTTTAAACTCTCCAGATAAGATAGAGTTGTTTTCCATTCCATGTCTGTTTTGGTTGCTCTTGTCTTCATTCTTCAACGATTTGATTTAAGAAGACCGCGATCTTTGTTGTGTCTCCTATCATACTGATTTCACGCCACAATTTAGTCATAATCCATCCAAGCTAAGGGCGCATTGCTTGTCCGGCTTACCGATCCACACGATCAAGAGAAATGGTACGATATTTGTTTGCGTACAATTTAAGATATTCGAAATTAAGTATTTAAGTTAAGAATGTTCACACATTTCAATCAACTTTTCGGTTGATAGACTCAATCGATGCTTAACATACTAGCTTTGCCATCTCCAATATATCTTATGTGCTCAACCTCGTAAGTTGATTTTATTTGGTTTAATACACTTGTATATCCAAAACTTTCACGGTTGTGCCAATAATATCCAAATTTTCCGATATACCACTTATATCCATGTTTTAAAGTTGTTCCTTGCCAAATCTATCAATTTCCCAATATATTTTTGGTTAAATACACTAGTATATCCAAAAACACCGTTAAAGAATGTGAAGGAATTGGATATAAGTGGTATTTCGGGAAATTTGGATATTATTGACACAACCGTGAAAGTTTTGGATATACAAGTGTATTTAACCATTTTATTTTTAGAAAAACCATATACGTGGATGTAGTCGAGATAATCGGTTATATTATGACCGCCAACTGACTTGTTTTTTCTTTTTTTGGGTAGGTGTACAGAATCCGAGCCTTGTGATTATTGGACTATGAGAAATTGTAAAGCACGGACTTAACTAGGGGTCGTTTGGAAGTTGCGAATGTTAAATCGTTCCATTGTAATGAATCACCATAATATAAATGCATGTATTGATACAATGGATGCATTTTAACAATACATTGTTTGGTTGTTGAGATTCTACTTTATGCATTGATTTACATAAAGTTACATTTATGGGGAAATGTCATATTTACCCTCAACTTTTAGAATAAGACAAAAACTATTGGGGATATAAATGGAAAGAAAAATGTTGACACAAATCTAAAACCAAGAATCACAACAATCTCAACTTTTAGTTGAGATTGTATAATGCATCATTTTTTGTGATTGTTGGTGGGACCTACCTAAAACAATGCATGCATTGTTTTACACTTTGGCTCTTCCAAACATTGTATTATGCACAATACATGTATTCAACAAACACAACTCTAACAATCACAACTTCCAAACGACCCCAGATGTATTGGTAGGGTTTTTAGTGTGTGATCATGAATTTTTTGGTTGGAGGTCAACATTAGCACCTGACATGCAATTTTCAATGACGGTGGCACATTTAAGTCTCAAATAAAAGCATTCATAGTTCTATAATGATTATTAGACCACCTACTAAAAACTGTGATGTTGTACTAATGACTAGTTTATCTTAATTGCTCGAATGGGTTATCGAATTTTTTTTCTTCCTCGAATGGTGAGAAGAATCTAAACAATAAATTGCACAAAAAAAAGATAGAGGTGTGTCATAGGTGGCACTATGTAGTATGTAGCAACTCGCCACACATGAAAGGGAATAATTATAATATTTTTTTTCTCAATCTCTTCTATACAATTTTTTCCTCATATTATAATATTTCCAATTTTCGAAAAATGGGAGAATTAAATTCGAAGAAAGGCACCAGAGAAAGGGCATAAAGGAATCATTCTCTCGAAGCCCAATAGGAGGAAAAGAAAATGGAAAGGGAAAGAAGAAATTCCCTCTAGAAATAGGAATCTCTTGAAGATAATGTTCCAATGAAAGCATCTCACTCACTAGCTACCACTTCTTCTACCATCCACCCCCTCCATTGGATACTTAGATATTCCATTCATTTACAAATGATTTATTGGTATTTCTATTATAGTTTTTGCCTTTTTGGAAGTAACAAATAAATAGTTTATATGCTAATAGCCCGGCCGGTGCGGTTCGTTCGGATTGACACAGGTGCTGAGAGGCGGGGATGCAAAGCAGGTCATTGATAAGCTGTGTGTTGGTGATTGTATTGTTGCTCGTCGAGGCACTATAAGCCAGTCAGGTTGTGGCGGGCGTCGATATCGAGTCTCCGATTTCGATCTGTTGACAGTGAAAACAATATGATGGCTCATCATATAGCGAAGAAAGCATTTTCTTTTGGTTCCTACAGTTGTTAAGGGATTGGTTTTCAATCTTGATTGTATTATTTTCTTGAAACGGTTTAGTTTTTTTTTTTGTATCGCTAGTTAATACAGTACAAGTATCTCTTGCAAGAAAAAAATAAAAGTTTATGGTTGAGAAATTGTTGTCTATCTGTGTTGTGAATGGCCCTGCATGGCTCTCCTTTGTAGATAAATTGTCCAAATCTCCAATTTCTCACTTCAATCTCCATCTTTTATTTTTAATTTCTAAAGGTTGATCTTGATTTTTCATGATTATTTTTATTGGGGAAAAAAATGAATAGGTAATGTTTGGTGGGTTAGGGTTATGGGGACATGCGGATTGTGATTTTGTCCTCCATCAAGAGTCTGATGTAGATTTTGGTGGAGTAATAGACAAACCAAACAGTTGGCTCATCACTCCATACCACCCCCCATCCACCAATAATAACAACAAACCAAATTAAGATATTGAGGGTGACACATTTGAATAATACTAGTCTATTAAGTTATCTTGTTTGGCTCCCAGAAAAATCATACAAAAGTTAATAGAACGGACGTTACAAAACTATTGGATGACCAGTAAATCAAATGTGTAAATTCATACTCACAAAGCGAGCAAGAGTCAACAAGTAATCCACGAGAACATTTTCTTCACGATAGATGTGATTATGGCTTACTTGTTCATTATAAATTATAATCGAAGTAAGCATTGTCGGATCTCTGACATGATGTATGTAATATAGCTAGGTTGGGTGACACCATTCTGACATAGTACCCGTCACTACAAACCAAAGTAAGTTTGGAAATCTTTGATATGACTTTAACATCAGAGATGACCCGATGTAACTATGATTTTGAATTAGCTGAAGATCATTAGTCCACGAGTACTCGATCCGAACAAGGATCACCTTCATGACAAGCTAAGTACAAGGTCATGAGATTTTTCGTTGTTGTTGTTGATAAGCTGAGTAATGCATCTCTTCAAGACACCATCTGAAGAGCCCGTGTTCATAGATTCAAAGATTAACCTGATACATCAATATCATGCCCATTTTTGCCAAATAATTAGGTTAACTTGCCAAACAAAAACACTTATTAATGTTACCATAGTGGATCTAACCCAAGCCAAGAGAAAGAACAATCAATGGAGATGGTGGATTCAGAAACCAGAGTGTTTATCTGGGGAAGGGTTGATTCCTGGGTCATAGACTGTGGGACCTTAATCAATAAGGCAATGCCCCACAATCAATTATTATATATATGTTGCTTGGGGAACCCTAAATGGCTAAATTTAATATGGTCACACCCACCAAAATGTTGGAGCTTAATCATAGATCTAGCCATCTTCCATCTCGCCTTTTTTGTTTTTAATTATTATTATTTCTATAAATGATATATTGGTAGATTTGATTGCTGTTACTTGTGGGTACAAGGTTTCTAATTTCCTTTCATAAACTAATATTTTAAGAATTTAAAGAATGAGAGTGCATGTGTGTGTAGATCTGTTGGTTTTTCCTGTGTTCTTTGTTTGTTTGATTTGTATATATGTATATTGGTCAGATCATGTCCTGCATTGCCAGGCTGTGGATTGATTTCTGGTCTCCAAATGGCTGAAATGATGCGAACCCTTTTCTTATTTAATTAAGAGATCGTTTGGATGAGACATTCTCAAAATGAGGTAATTTGGAACAAAAGTCTCATTTTAGAAAATGAGCTAATTGTATGAGTAAATGTTTACATAATTGTTTTGTTTGGCTTGTGATTTGGCATGAGACAATTGTGATGAGACATTTTATGAAAATACATATTTGCTCTCATTCTTTTACCCTTCTCTATCTTGGGAAAGGAAGAAAGAAAAAAGAAATTAAATAAAAGGGGTCATATTGGGAAAAGTGACCCACAAAATGGAGAAATGTAGATTACCTCCCTCCACCCAAGTAATTGACATTGACCCGTAATGAAGCAATTTCAATTGCCTCATTCTTACTTTTTGCATCCAAACGGGGTAATTTGGCCCAATTGTCTCATTTTGAGTCAATTGGGGCACATTGACTCATCACTTTGATCCATCCAAACTACAAGTTTTTGGTAAGAGATTGGTATAAAATACATAATTAACTTTACTCTCAATAATTCGAGTTATGAAGACTAGTTGGTTTTTGACATGGTATCATAGTTGTTGATCGTAAGATCACATATTTGATTTTCATGACCTTCAATATTAACAGTCTATTTAAACTCAAGATATTGGGTACCTATCAACCTATGCATCATACACATACACCCGTCTAATAACAATGACTCGAACGATAAGACATAAAGTAGTTTGTCCACGAGTGTCTCAAACCTGAACCGTTTCCGAAGGGGAAGGAACAAGACAATTCAAAATTCTCTTTCCTCCCTCCAACGATCGAGTTGAGATGTCTTCTCTGACAAATAAAAAAAGCCTACACGTTTTCACAATTGAAACGTGGTAGAAAGTCGCGATGTTGAGACAACTTCTGATTTTGTGCATTTGTGTTGAAACGACTTTTCCAACAATATAAACTATAAAGCATACAGTTTTTTCTTGTTGTCGTCTGCTAGAGAAGTTATTTCAACTCAAATCACTCGTTAAGCTCCTCCACCAGCTCTCTACAGCACACAGAAAAGCAAACCAAGCAAAGAGCTACTAGTAGCAATGTTGGCCAATTATGAGCATGGAATTGGAGTTCCAAACGCAACCATCATATACAAACAATTCTATTCCTTTTTTTTTTTACAGTAAAACATTTCTATTCCTTGGTGATTATTGAAAAGCAAAAGTGATGGAACATCATATCAGGCTCCCATACTGAGAATATAAGAATCTGCAAAATGGCCAGGATTGATTGGTTGGTTGCCGGTTGGTCAATTGCACAAGCAAGGGAAAGAAGAAGAAAGAAAAGATCAAACCCTTGTAACCAAAGTGAGATTAGATATACTTTGAGGTGACAAAGCAATGCCTATCTAATCTATGTGTTATGATAATGATCTTGTTGATTAGATTGTACTTATCTTCTTAATTATGCTTAAGAATTTATTCCATTTCTAATTATGAGATTAAAGGGGTTGTAAACCAGGCCGTTGGTTAAGAAGTCTATTATCTCTGTTGGTTTAATAAAAGTTGAATAGAAGAATATATAATGGGCTCTTTGTGTAAGCAAGTACATCGTTGATTCCAAACCCACGACTTGGAATCTTTGAATTGGGGAAAGCAAAGTAACATCAAAGTGGTCTCTAATTTGGTTGAGACTTGAGATAGAGCACGATTGGCGAACTCGCTAGACTTTTGAAAATGACTCGAATGTGTTACCTTGCGAGGTCACTTGAGACAAGATTCTCTTCACTTCAATAAAATCTATAAGCGAATTCCACAAAACCCGAAATTATCCTTGTACTATTCGAAATGTTTGACTTGTCTATGAGTTTGATTCTAACATCATA
This sequence comes from Linum tenue, assembly GCA_946122785.1. NCBI lineage: Eukaryota > Viridiplantae > Streptophyta > Magnoliopsida > Malpighiales > Linaceae > Linum > Linum tenue. The sequence goes on from CAMGYJ010000003.1 coordinate 1,434,010, forward strand.
TGCATATAAACACAAGAATAGCTAAAAGAAACCACTCAATGGATATTGCCAATAACATTAAAACTCTTTTTCTATTCAACATATTTTCCGCTTTGGATCCAGTTATACACGATTTAGTTTTGAGTGTATCGTTGTGACTTTCCAAAAGACTGACTCGCTTTCTACACTACTCTATCATAAACATGTCTAACTTCGAGATTGTTACAAGAACCCCCTCTATTTTACCACGAAAGCGTCTCGTCAATTTCAAAGCTACAAATACTTTTAAGTGGTATTGGTATAGTACTAGTCAATCGTTGGCAAAAGTCTGAACACACATAAGTGAATTGTAATTTTTTTGAGAATGACCCTTATAATTTGAAGTTGGGTAGTAGGTTGGAATGGAACCACCATTGGCCCCTCGTTTTCCACATGTCCAAGTCCAACCCTACCTCCCAATTGTAACTGCCAAAGTAGGTTAGGAATTGGATCTCAACTCCCAAGTTAGTTCCCGACACTTCAAAATCCAGATGTTACATTTGCAAGCTGTCGCACTCCAACTAGTTGACTCTTACTCCTTAATGAGTATTCGAGTGTTTAAATCTCACGAATATTTGACGAATTTATTAGAGCGGAGAATCAAGCACACAATATAGGTACTTATAATTCACGAATTTTATTAAAATTTGGAAGAAAGATCAACTACAATTCATATTTCGTAATCAAAATGTCAATTTGAGGTTAATTCTAAAACTTTCTTAAAAGAGGCAACAATGATTTCGAAATCGTGAAAATATATAGTAAAAAGTTAATTTTAAAGTGTTTTGGTCTTTTTGGACTAAAATCGTTAGTGAATCGTGTAATATCACCAAAACAACTTATCATATAGAGATTTGATATTCCCGATATGATCAACCGACACGATACGATTTTTAAAACCTCCAAGTAGGGGTGGGCGTTGGGTGGGTCGGGTGGATTTTGACCATAAAATGTACCCACCCGCGCTTAAACGGATTGATAAATTTTAACCCACCACCCACCCACATTTAGTCTCGGGTTGGGTCGGGCGGATGGTGGATGATGCGGGTGGGTTTGTGGGTTCACCCACATCACAATGTATATAATATAAAGGAGTCAACTTGACATGATAATAGGTGAAGAGAATCATCGAGGGAAACAAGAAGTTGAAATAGGGCGAAAAATGTTGAATTAGTTCTTAAATTGTATAGAAATTCTATTATGAAAGAGTTTTCTACAAATTGAGATGATTATTAGGTGCAAGGAACTAAGGAAAATAATTCCACAAAGGAAAGAGCGGTGATCTAGGCACAAGAATTAGAGGGAAAAGTAAAGGGAAGAAGAGGGGATCTCTATTTGGAAGGTTGCCTTTGAGGTTCAAACTCCAGGAGCAGTCCGAGTTTATATCTAACGTCTCCACTCTCCTCTCTCTAGCGCCAACGACTTTGATCTTTTTGCTGTTGGGTTGAGCGGGTCACCCGCACACTCACCCACAACCTACCCACCACCCGGCGGATGGCTCCTAGCGCAACCCGTCACCCACCCACAGACCCACCCACTTAACGAAATTCGGGTCAAATGCGGGTGGGTCGGCCCAAACCCGCGGATGATCCGCCCGCATGCCCAGCCCTACCTCCAAGGGTGTAGAAATCTCACGTGTGACAAATGCTAGAAGGAAAAAGAGGTAAACCATTGTAAACCCGCCATTAACACCCAGTCAGAAATAGTAAACTCATCGTGAACAAACAAACAAACGCCACAGGAGTACAAAATGGTTGCCCTAGAAACTGAAACCGACTGACCCTACAACAACAAAAACACCATCCTCAGTGGTACATTGTTCCTCAAGTAATCCAAGACAAAACTTCTCTTTTCTTCATCACCAACCCTAGCGGAAAAATTTCCTCTACCACCAAAGGCAGGAGGAGAGAAACAATTGCAATGACTCCAATAAAACCCGCAAAAACTACCGACTTGCTACCATGTTTATGTGAGAACAATCTCTCCTGGGGCAAGAGATCCATCAGTGCTTTGTCACCGTCTCCAATCTGCATCGATGGTTCATAATAGCTTGAACAGCAAGCCACCGTGAGTGGCAAAGAACGGCGCGAACACAAGCGACTCGACAGCCATGAGCTTGATGAGGATGTTGAGCGACGGCCCGGAGGTGTCCTTCAGCGGGTCTCCAATGGTGTCACCGATCACCGCGGCCTTGTGTGGGTCGGAGCCTTTCGGGCCAAGAGTTCTGGCGTGCTCCGAAGCGCCCGCCTCGATGTACTTCTTGGCATTGTCCCATGCACCACCGGTGTTCGATGCAGAGATAGCAATCTGCATAAAAACGGTAGCCAACAATTGTCTTGTTCAATCCATTTGGAGAAGTTCAAAGGGGGTAAATCTTGGTTTGAGTGAGAAATGTTGTTTTTTTTTACCTGGACACCGGACACGAGAGAACCGGCGAGGACACCGGAGAGAGTCTCAACACCAAAGAAGATTCCGACGATGAGTGGTGTGAGCATGACAAGGGCGCCGGGAGGGATCATTTCCTTGATGGAGGCGTCGGTGGAGATCTTGACGCAGGTGGCGTAATCGGGCTTGGCTGTGCCTTCCATTAATCCAGGGATGGTGTTGAACTGACGACGGACTTCCTCTACCATCTTCAGGGCTGCACTTCCGACTGATTTCATTGTCATGGCGGAGAACCAGTAAGGAAGCATAGCTCCGACAATCAAACCGATGAACACTTTGGGGGTCAGCACGTCGACTGTTGAGATGGATGCACGGCTCACAAAGGCGCCGAAGAGGGCCAAGGAGACAAGTGCAGCTGAACCAATGGCGAAACCCTAGCAAGAAATGAAAAGATTCGAGTTCATTGTACTAAATGCTAGGAGTAGAATTGGCTTAAAAATCAGATTAGCAGAGAGAAGGTTCAGACCTTGCCAATGGCGGCAGTGGTGTTTCCTGCAGCGTCAAGTGCATCAGTTCTCTCCCTGATTCTGTGGCTCATTCCTGCCATCTCAGCTATTCCTCCGGCGTTGTCACTAATGGGACCATAGGCATCGATGGCCAAACCGGTGGCGATGGTGCTGAGCATTCCAAGAGCAGCAACTGCAACTCCATACATTGCGGCAAAGCTGAAGCTGACGTAGATGCTAACTGCAATGGCAAAGATTGGGATAATGACAGACTTGTATCCCAATGCAAGGCCGAAGATGACATTAGTGGCAGCTCCAGTACGGCAGGAGTCAGCAACGTCTTGAACCGGACTGAAAAATCCAGGGCAGAGTTAAAAAAAGGGTCGAAGTAAACAGTCTTTGAGGTTGGTAACATCAAAGTTCAAACCTTTCTTATACCTGTAAGCATTGCTGGTGTAGTACTCTGTCACGAATCCGATGATAAGGCCAGCCCATAGACCAACAGCAACGCACAAGAATAGTTGCCTGATCAAACACACTCAAACATAAGTAAAGCACAAACAGGGGAAACGGGAAAATGCGCACAAATGAAAGTATAGCTCTAAGTACCAACCAGTTATGGACGACTTTCTGGGTTCCGAAGTTGAAGATGGTGAAGGTAGCTGGAACGCTGATGAAGGTAATGATGGCGATTCCAACAGTCATCAGCACCGTGGAAATGATGAGCTGCTTCTTCAATGCCGGCTCAATTTCTGAGACCAATTTGATCTCGAAGAAATCAGTTGCAAAGAGAGTGGTGATCAAACAGACTAGAATACCCATGGAGCTGATCAGCAAGGGATACAGCATTCCGGTGTAGTCATGGTCAATGCCAAAGGATGAAATGGATGCCACTACGAGGGCAGCACAGGATGCCTCGGCGTATGACCCGAAAAGATCAGATCCCATACCGGCAATATCACCGACGTTATCACCCACGTTGTCAGCAATCACCTGAAAAATATCACAACAATCCAATTTTAGTAAGCAACTTGGGCTGCATCATAACATCAACGACGAAATCATTTCAGGAGAGGGAATTGTTTCTTACAGCGGGGTTTCTAGGATCATCCTCAGGGATATTCCTCTCAACTTTCCCAACAAGATCAGCACCAACATCAGCAGCCTTGGTGTAAATCCCGCCACCAACTCTCCCAAACAGGGCCATGGAAGATCCTCCCAGACCATAACCAGTGATCGACTCGAAAAGGCCACTCCAATCATCACCATAGTAGAGCTTGAACACGTTGATGGTAATGAAGAGCACCACAAGTCCATTAGCAGCAAGCAGGAACCCCATGACTGCACCGGATCTGAATGCAACAATGAAGGCCTTCCCAACTCCTTTCCTCGCCTCGAGCGTCGTCCTGGCATTCGCGTACGTAGCAATCTTCATCCCAAGGAACCCGGACACCACCGAGGTGACAGCACCAAGCAGGAATGATATGGTGCTGAAAGCAGCAGTAGCCAGGGCAGGCTTACAGGTCCTCTTGGGATCGTAGCTGCAAGGCTGTGGCTTCGTGCTGAATCCCTCGACCGAGCCGAGGAACACGAAGATTAGAGCTGCAAACGCAACCATGAAGATCCCAACATACTTGTACTCCGTGAAGAGAAAAGAAGTCGCTCCTGCAATATCAAAATTTTCCACATCCCCACGTCAGCCACAGATATAAATACATATGAAAACACAATCGGCCTAATGAGTAGCCATGAGTTCATAAACCATGTTCCTTTCCGGTTCTTCATCATCAACTACTACTCAAGTTGGCCAAAAAAGAGTTTTACCAAACGAAAATACCCTTCAACTCTTACCCTAATCATCAATTACACGATTTCATCAATACCCAAGTCATTGTTAAAGGCTTATAGCATAATGAAGAAAAAAGCCAGATCTTTATATCAACACGTCGAAGAAATTCATGTCCAGTTAAGAATCTGGGTGGAAAAAATAACGGCAGAGCTCATCTCATTTCCCCCATTTCCCGGTGGAATCGGAACCTAACTTTTAAGTTCTAAAAAATGCCAGATCTACTCTGAATGGAAGCTCAACCGACGGAGAAAAACAGACATTACCTTCAGAAATGGCGTTCTGAATCTCGGCGCACTTCATAACGACGTTGTGGTCGTTCAACCCTTCCTCCTCCTCAATCAGGTAGTCGTTGTAGCCGTTCTTGCTGGGCGAGTCCCTGCTGCCGGAAGAAGCGACAGGGGAGAGCTTGACTTGGGAGACCAGCACCCATTGAAACAGAGCGAATGCGATGCCGATGACGGCGCACACCGGGATGAATATCTCGGTGCCGAGATCTGGGAGCAGCCCCGAACCCATTGCCGGAAATTTGGGAAAGAAGCCCTCCGAAGTAATGGGAAAATGAATGCGGACAGAGGGAGAGGGAAGCGCAGCGGCGGAGAGAAATGGGGTGAGGAAGGAGGAAGACGGAGAGGGGCTTTTATATTCGGGTTTTTGGGGTTTTCTATTTGTAATTTTTTTGGGGGGAAGGGGAAGCTGAAGCTGGAGGGTTTTGATCTTTGATGATAGGGGTTTTTCTGGATAAGAACAGTCACGTTTTTTAAGAAAAAATAGTGACGTGTATGCTTTTATTACATTTGCAAAATACAAGTGGTTTTGTATTTTGCTTGTTGTTGCCGCTTGGTAAGAGAGGGTTGGTGGAGATTAGTAAACTCTTTATACCCTCCAATCGTGTGATTAAGAGATTGGGGATTAAGATCAAGATTAAGGGAGGTCATGACAAATTGACAACGACATTAATTTGGATATCCATAAAACTTATTCAGATGTGTTTTATGCGGTGAAGTCGGAGTTTAAAACGAGGAGAGAGTTAAAATAACAAGCCGTAATAGTTTTTCGCATCTGAATTTAAATTTTAAAGATGTAGATTAGGGATGGCAATTAGGCGGGTTTGGGGTAGGGATGGCAATTTTGCCCATACCCATGAGTATTTTACTATTCAACCCAATTGGGTTGGGTATGAAATCCAAATATATGGATATGGGTAAAGTTTGATGGGTTTGTACCCATACCCATTTACTTTGGGTTGGTTGGGTTTATAACAAATGGATTTGGGTTTGTACCCATGCCCAAATACAAATTATAGTTTGGTACCTAAACTTAATAGATATGCATATTTAGTACCTAAATTTAATTTTTTTTGCATATAAGTCCTCAAAATATCGATGGAAAATTACGTTTTGGCACCTAAATTTTTTTGGTCTTACATTTTGGTACCTAAACTTTTCAAGTTTTACAAATAAGTCCAATTTTTGCATGTGTAGTTAAAACACCCTCAAGTAAATGGATATCCATATCCAACCCATACCCATTTAGATAATATCCATATCTAACCCAAACCCATATACAAACCCCAAACCCATACACACATCACCCAAACCCTACCCATAATAAATGGGTCTACTTGGGTTTGGGCAAAATTACCCATGGGTGGGTAAATTGCCATCCCTAGTTTGGGGCAGGTTCACCTAAACCATCCCCATCTCCATTATCAAATAACCAAATTCATACCCGTCCCAATACCATGCGAAGTGAGGTTTTGGAAACCTATCCCCATACCCAGGAGTTTTGGATTCCCATGGGTAATACCCGCCCCGTATAAGCAATATTATTATATCTAAAGTTCAACATGTATTCAATTATAACACAAAACATACATAATAAATAGCGGGAATCAACATAGTTATAGTATTTCTTAATAGGAAAAAACATTCAATCCTAAAATATTGATTAATCAATAAAATAAAAATATAATACTATATCAAATCATTCATCTTCGAATCCAACATATCTATATAGTAAATAGCTAACATAAACTTGTCAGTTAGACAAAAACCTCTTTTGCTTATAAAAGATTATAGTCTACTAGACTACCAATTATTCAAACACACTAAGTTACACCAATATGCATCAGAATAATTCAAATATAAAAAATGATATGCAATGAGTCAATGACCTATTACTATCTCATCAACAATTTTGATAAGGTGTGCATCTCCAAGATGATTCAGGAGTCAGGAGGGGAAATGCAGCCGCATTGAAGAATTGAGAAAGTAAACTATATCCGGCTGAGAGGATTGAAACTTTTAAGGGTTTTGATAAACATAATTACATTTTAATCATGTTTTCTAATTTAATTACCTTCATGCTAATAATAATCTATAAAAATATATTTATAGCTTTTTACGTATAACAAAATACCTTGATGGGGCAGGTTTGGGTATGAGTATGGGGCGGGGGACACTAAAACCATACCAGTCTCATACCCATCAAGTTCTTTGTTAGTTTTACTCATACCCGGTTAATACGAGAATTCCCCACATTGACTGGGTCGGAGGTGAACGGATACCCGCAACCATGGGTTTGATTTTCATCCTTAAATATAGTCTAATCATTTTCTAATGTGTTTCTCAATATATGAACGATTGAACTCACACATTATAACTTTAGATAAAATGAGAGAGGTTGTAGTTCCTCTCAGACTATACGTATATTTACCACTTTCTACATTTTGTGTCACTTCTTATGAATAGAACGTACATGTTGTCGGATGTGGTTGTATCATCTTTTTATGCAAGATGTATTAGCTAATTTGGATGTGATTGCATTCCTTCTCGTCTTCTCCATTGGGTCGATGCGTAGTACTAAGTGTATTTGTAGATTTTGATCATAATTAACAAGTCTTCGTGACCTTAGGTTGTATTAGCAAATAATGCATGTCCATGGCAAAAATGGACGGTTAGATTACATCATTATCATTGATTAAAGGTTTGATATATGTTGTATATGGTATCTCAAAGTATCCTTGTGATCATCAGTCAGTACTATAGTGTTATAAATCCGCTGCTACGGATCGGAAAATCATCGGAATCGATAAAGCAAGAATACGAAAGTGAGAATCGAAAAACACAGACACACGATTTACGTGGTTCACTAACACAATGTGTGTTAGCTAGTCCACGAGCGAGAGAGAGCCAGTTTCACTATATCGAGGAGATTACATATTACAGAGGAGTATGAGAAGTATTTATAGTACTTCTCCATGTGGGTCTAAACCTAATCCAATCTGGCAAAGGAAACGGTTACAGACCAGGCTCAGAACCCGAACCCAAATAACATTGAGACCCCCGACTACCAGTCGTAGCGGCTGATAGTCCGATTCAAGTCACATCAACAAATCTCCACCTTGACTTGAATCCTCTTCCTGCAACATTGAGACCCCCGACTACCAGTCGTAGCGGCTGATAGTCCGATTCAAGTCACATCAACAAATCTCCACCTTCTCTCTCTCTCTCCCGCCATCAATGCCCCGCAGGGCGGAGTCACCCACTCAAGACATTCAGTAAGTCCAAGCAGTGTTGGAACTTGCCATGTGGAACCGGATTCGTGAACATATCAGCAGGATTATCCGCGGTGCCAACCTTCTTCACCTTAATCCTCTTCTTTGTCCTCAAGAAATGATACCTGACATCAATGTGCTTAGTCCTCTCATGGTGGACTTGATCCTTGGCCAAGCATATTGCACTCAAACTGTCGCAATACACCACTGCCTGATCATGATGTAGACCTAGATCACCAACCAGTCCCTTCAACCATATTCCCTCATTAGCAGCTTCTGTCAACGCCATATACTCTGCCTCAGTCGTAGACAATGTCACCGCCGGCTGCAAAGTTGCATTCCAGCTCACTATAGAACTCCCAAGAGTGAATACATAACCGGTCATCGATCTCCTCGTGTCAACATCTCTAGCATAGTCCGAGTCAGAATACGCAGACACCAAGCACTCTGTATCACTTTCGAAGCTAATCCCCACATCAGGTGTACCCTTAAGGTACCGGAAGATCCTCTTCACAGCCTGCCAATGCTCCTTCCCAGGTTGTATCATAAACCTGATGGCAACACTAACATCATGTGCAAGATCAGGTCTAGTGCATACCATAGCGTACATCAAGCTACCTACTGCACTAGCATATGAAACTCTCGACATGTACTCCTTCTCAACCTCTGCATGTGGTGCATAAGTTGAGGATAGATGAGCATTTGAAGCACTAGGAGTATTTAAGGGCTTTGCTGAAGACATGTCAAACCTCGAGAGTATCTTCTGGATGTAGCTCTTCTGTGACAAAAAAAAAAGCTTCTTCTTCGACCTGTCCCTGTAAATCTCCACCCCAAGATCTTCTGAGCAGCTCCCAAATCCTTCATCTCAAACTCGGCACTGAGAAGCCCCTTTAACTTCTGGATATCAAACTTCGACCTCGTAGCTATGAGCATATCATCCACATACAGAACAAGATAGATCATCGAACAATCATCCACCTTGTTGTGATACACACAACAATCATATGGACTTCTACTGTAGCCCAGCTGAAGCATGTAACTGTCAAATCTCTTGTACCACTGCCTCGGAGACTGCTTAAGTCCATACAAGTACTTCTTCAGCTTACAAACATAGTCTTCTTTTCCCGGAACCTGGAATCCTTCTGGCTGAGTCATGTAAATTTCTTCCTCCAACTCTCCATGTAGGAAAGCTGTCTTCACGTCTAGCTGCTCGAGCTCCAAGTCATAATGTGCCACTATTGCTAGTAGCACTCTGATCGAAGTATGTCTGACCACTGGTGAGAAAATCTCATTGTAGTCATTTCCTTCCCTCTGCGAGAAGCCTCATGCAACCACCTGAGCTTTAAATTTCATGCCCTCTTTAGAAGTGATTCATTCTTTCTTCTTGTAGATCCACTTGTTTGTAACAATCTTCCTTCCCTGTGGTCGTTTGACTAGCTCCCAAGTTTTATTCCTGTCATGGGATTCCATCTTATCTCCCATTGCGGCAAGCCACTGATCAGCTTCGCCACCCGAAACGTCTTCTCTATAGGACTGTGGCTCACCTGCATCCACTTCTTCACCAACCTGAAATGAATACGCCACCATGTCCTCGAAACCATACCTCTATGGAGGTACTCCTGCAGTCGCTCTCTTCGGTCTACCGGAAGCAATAGACTGTTGAGCTCGTGCACTGGACTCTGAAGTTTCTGGCTCTGCAGAGACATCCTCATCATGTTGATCTTCTCCACCTTGGTGCTCAAACTCACTCTCATTGAGAGTTTGCAGCTCCACCTGCTTATCAACATTCTTGCTACCTTCAACAACAGTAACCTTCAACATGGGGTTAAACATAGACTTCTCATCAAATATCACATTTCTACTGAGTATAACTCGATGCTTAGAAGGTGAACAAACTCGAAATCCCTTAACTCCATCTCCGTAACCCACAAATACACCCTTCTTTGCTCTTGGTTTCAGTTTACCCTCATCCACATGATAATAAACAGGACACCCAAAAACTTTCAGTGAAGAGTAATAAGCAGGATTACCGTACCACACCTCATAAGGAGTCTTAAACTTGATACTTGTGTGAGGTCCATGGTTGATGAGGAAGCACGCCATGTTCACTTCTTCTGCCCAGAATCTTCTCTCTAGTCCAGCATTAGAGAGCATGCACCGTGCTCTCTCCAACAATGTCTGGTTCATCCTTTCTGCAACGCCATTCTGTTGGGGTGTATCTCTCACGGTCCGATAACGCGCAATCCCTTCATCCTTGCAGAGTTCGTTGAACTCAGAATTACAGAACTCCAGACCATTCTCCGTTCGCAGCTTCTTGATCTTCTTCCCGGTCTGATTCTCCACCAATGTCTTCCACTGCTTGAACTTCGTGAAAGCCTCACTTTTCTGCTTCATCATGAAAATCCAAGTAAATCTTGAATAATCATCAATAATAGATGATGTGATATCGACTAGCGCGATATTTAATTCCCGTGGTCCAAATTGAAGATTCATATTCGACGATTTAAGGATCAACTAGGAGCATTCTTGATGGATAAAATGGAGAATGCATTAAGGATCGAGCCTACAACATTTCTTGGAGCCCAAAACGTCCATCCTTGCAGCCCAAGTCCTCCAAATGTGAAAGGGCAAGGAAAGAGATTGCTTAACGACTAAGGAGCTTCCTTAAGCATTAAAAACGTGTTTGGAGATTACTTAGCTGCTAAGGAGCTTCCTTTGGTCATAAAAACAAGTTATAGTCCTTATTTAAGTAGTATTATGTTTTCTAGTTAGTTTGTGGCGAGCTTCTACCCAATAGCGATTGGCCTTATTCACGAGTGGGTGATTGTTTGATTGGTTTCATATACCAATTGGCCTTTCACACGAGTTGGAATCTGTTTGATCGTGTTCCATATCTATCCTTTATTTTCAAGTTGTCAAGAAAAGCTTTGAAAATTCCGTAAAAAGAAGGAAGCCTGTGTACTTTGGTCATATAATCCGAGTTCAAGGGTTCTCTTCGGATTTGGATCTCATCAATAGACAGGAAATACCTGCTGCCTCCAATGGATTCAACTCGTGAAGGACCCCAACAGTCGGGGTGGAGGTAATCCAGTATTCCCTTCATCCGGTGGATACCCTTCTTGGGAAACTTGCTGCGATGTAGCTTCCCAAACACACAATGCTCACAGAATTCCAAATTCTGCACCTTGTGCCCGCAAAGAAGATCCCTCTTCGACAGAACTTGCATCCCTCGTTCACTCATATGCCCCAGTCTCATGTGCAGAGAGTGGTCATATCTTCCTGATGAACCTGAGACGATGCAACTGCAGCAGAACCAGACAACACAGACCCTTGTAATGCATACAAGGTCCCACGCTTCATGCCCTTCAGCACCTTCCTTGAACCTTTGCAGACATACACAACTCCACCTTTTCCTTTGAACCTGAAACCCTTGCTGTCGAGTAGACTCAACGAGATCAGGTTCTTTGTCATTCGTGGAACATGCCTGACATCATTCACGGTACAGAATGAACCATCATGTGTCCGAACCTTTATGGACCCGATTCCAACAACCTTGCAGACAACCCCATTTGCCATGACCACATTACCACCATCTATCTGCTCGTAGGTTGTGAAACAATCCCTGTTCGGAGACATATGGTATGAGGCTGCAGTATCCAGAAACCACACATCCCCACGATGTGCCTTCTCATCTACAGCCAAGGCGAGATCGTCTTCAGAACTGTTGTTTACTTTTGTCACGACAATTGAACCTTGTTTCTTATGTTGCCTTCTTCTCCTTGGATAGTTGTACTTCCAATGCCCCACTTCCTTACAGTTGTGACAAGCATTACCTGGCTGTGGACCGGGAACCTTGGAATTCTTGTTCGAATTCCCTTTACCAGATTTCTTCTTTCCCTTTCCACCTGTAACAACCAAACCCGATGCTTCACCACCTGTACCAGATCCGGACGCCTTATGCCTGATCTCTCTCGTATGAAGAGCAGACCTGACATCCTCCAAAGACACGCTTTCTTTACCAGCAATAAAAGAATCAACGAAATTCTCATATGAACTCGACAAAGAAACCAACAGGATTAGGGCAGCATCCTCGTCATCAACTTGAACATCTATATTACGCAAATCCAGCAAAATAGAGTTAAGCTGTTCGAGATGTTCCCTTAAAGGCGTACCTTCTTGCATCCTCAAGCTGAACAACCGTTGCTTGAGATGCAGCTTGTTGGTTAAGGACTTCGTCATATACAGACTCTCCAACTTTAACCACAAGCCCGCGACAGTCTTTTCAGCAGCGACTTTAATGATGACATCATCAGACAACGATAGCATGATGGTCAAGTGGGCATTCTCCTCCAGGGTATTCCACTCATCGTCATCGACCGCTACCTTCTTCTGTTTCGCAAACAGCGGCCCCCGCAGCCCTTGCTATTTTAACAAAGCCAGCCTGCATCTTGATCTGCCATATAGCGAAGCTGTTCTTCCCAGTGAACTTTTTGATCTTCATTCACTGACGTCATTCTTCTTAATCGAAAACCCTAGCTTGATTTCCAGCCGTGGCTCTGATACCACTTGTTATAAACGCGCTGCTACGGATCGGGAAATCACCGGAATCGATAAAGCAAGAATACGAAAGCGAGAATCGAAAAACACAGACACACGATTTACGTGGTTCACTAACACAATGTGTGTTAGCTAGTCCACGGGCGAAAGAGAGCCAGTTTCACTATATCGAGGAGATTACATATTACAGAGGAGTATGAGAAGTATTTATAGTACTTCTCCATGTGGGTCTAAACCTAATCCAATCTGGAAAAGGAAACAGTTACAGACCAGGCCCAGAACCCGAACTCAAATAACATTGAGACCCCCGACTACTAGTCGTAGCGGCTGATAGTCCGATTCAAGTCACATCAACATATAGGCTGAACTTTTGTAGTACGCATCGTGATTTGACACTTAAAAGCTCGACCATATGATATAAGGCTGTGAGCGGTTATGATAAGCTCAATGACTCTTTGAGTTTAGAATAAACAAATGAAACTTCACATATAATTAACATGCCCATAGTTCGCGTGTCTATATGGTTTAGCATACGTAACTGCATATAATGAAATTAACGAAGATCTCCCACCAACCTAAAGTACCAAGGCCCCCATTTGGTCGAGCAAGATTATGGAGTTCCAAAGCACAGTTGTATGGCCTAACTCGGCTTGTAAATTGTGGTTGACAGAATCGCAATCAATGTTAACTTGATCGAGCGAGAATAATTAACATGCCCATAGTTCGCGTGGTGTGTCATATGCTAAGTACACATCATCTTCGAGTACAACCACTCTTATGCACACGGTCTACTCATTGATGTGCGATGTCACAACCCGATTCAAGTAATTTAAAATCGAAAAAAATATATTTATTAACACGTCATGTTTACCAAGCTATCAACATTGAAAATAAGTTCATGACTTTTGAGTCTTTGACTAGTAAGGTTTACGTTAGGTTAGCTAGCATTCACACGAAACTTTTATAGAGAAACCTACGTGTATCGGATGTGGAAGCTTATCCTCCTCATGGATATCCAATCATCCATCGCTAATCGTGGCATTTCCTGCCGCTGGAGTTGTTGTCAAAGCCAAAGGCGATGATTTTACCGACACCATGAATGGTGGGAATTAGAAGGGGAAATGAACTATTTTTACAGCGGTCACTTTTGAGAAAATGTGGTAAATGACAAAATGGAAAAAAGAAGAAAAAAAAGAAGACGATGAGAGCTCAGCAGTGCCTTCGTTTTCCATCAGAGATGAGGAGAATTGCGAAGGACCACTTCGCAGAGGCAGGAATCATCACAGCTCTCAAGTTTGCACCAGCCGGGAATCGAACCCGGGTCTGTACCGTGGCAGGGTACTATTCTACCACTAGACCACTGGTGCTTGTTGTTTCCCTTTCCCACAATCATCCTTTTATTAGGATACTTCATATATTGCATGTTTAATTTATCAAAACTCAATTGTTTTATTCAGGTTAGATCTGGTCGAGTTGGGTGTTTCCTGAGTTAAAAAGTTATCTAAAATGTTACGCATTCTAATAGCAACCACCAAATAGTATATTCTTCCAAATTTAAATTTGAGTGGGTACTCATAGTGGTGGAGCTACGTTTACTGCATGAGGGATCACGCATTCTCAAAAAAATCTCTAAGTTTATTATAATATGTGTATTCTTATAATGAGAAAACATTATAAAGAGACAGGAGGAGGATGACGTCCATCAGCCATCCTCGTCCAAAACTTAGGTTCAATCGTGAAAAATTGTTACAATTCGAGTTATTTATCCAACCCTCCTGACTTTGACACCGAATACGTAATAGTAATATATTTAGTTTTGATGGGCCTTATCATTTGGGAGGCCCTCGAGGTGGTTAAAACATCCCATGAATACCATTTGGGAGACCCCTCTTGGTGGTTAGGGCAAGTAGGAGATGTTGAAATGTAAGCACAACAATACATGACTCCCTAACCATTATATAATATACATAGCCAGCCAGCAAGCCTGGGAATAAAGATCAAACATTGATCATCTGTTTTCCTCTATTTTCTTCTTGGATTAAGGTAATGCGATGCTTTCATGAACACTAAACGTGAATTGCAATGCACAATACGGTGCGGGACAATCCCATAATTAAGCAGGCAATCATTAGCTAGGAACCTAACAATGTTGACAAAGTTTAAATGATATAGGATCTTAAGTGGTTAAGTACCACACATGAGCATCTCTCAACAACTCGAGTTATTTGTATCAATTGATTTATGACATAGTATTAGAGTTGGTTTGTCTTCGAGGTCAAGTGTTGAAGTGGTCACGAGTCACGACCCCCAATATTAACCTTTGTCTTCAAACACATGGTATCATTATCCCCTCCCATTTCATAACTTTCATTTTCATTACCCAAAACATCGTTTCTTTATAAGAGGATGACATATGTTTATTTTTATTGTTAGATTATATTTAAATAATTTAAATATGGGATATCTGAGTTGAAAATGAGTGATAGTATCACTGGATCATATTCTTATTTGCTTCCATTGCCCACAACATCTTGCCTTGCCTCCCTTTCCTTTTCGAACCCTTTTCCAATCTCTCCACGACGTGTGCAATGGGCTATCATCCTAGTAGTCATAATTGGAGGTTTCGGACATCCCTATATCGTATGACAAATTTCTACGAGCAGCATATCGACGCATACGCAACATACGAAGTTTACATCGACACCCAACGAACTTACTATTACTAGATTTGGGCCCGACCCGATGGTCGGGTTCATTTGGTCAGTGAAATAAACAATCATTACTATTGTAGGAAGTATGCCACATTTTTATTGGCTCATAAAAAATTAAATTATTTTATTACAAAAATACGAAAATAAATATACATCATAAATTAATCTGACATCCTAACTGAGAGGAATTTTACAATGCAATATCGGGTTGATGCTATAGGTTTTTGCTTTTATGGTACAATTTGAAATTGTACTTTTAACGTTATAGTACAACTTTAGATTGTACCTATAATTTTTGTACAAATTCTTTTATGGTACAACTTAAACTTGTACCTTTATGTGATTATACACCTTCAAGTTGTGAAGTTGTACGATAACATAACGGTACAAATTCATTTATGGTAAAACCTGAACTTATACATTCAATGTTATGGTCAGTGGCGGATCCAGGGGTGGCCACCCCGGGCCACGGTCCAGCCCTCCTCTGGATCCGGAGCTAGTATAGCTCTTATGACTTTATCGATTTCAGCCATTCGGCCCAGTGTTATTTTATATAAAATTGTTTGCAAATAGAAAATGGGTCAGATGAACATATTCAAATCGCCCGTTTCAACAACTACTATGGAGAGAACCTTTTTCAACAATAATACAGGTGAAAAATTATTTGCGTAATAAAATGAGCGATTGATTTCTCGCTGATTGGTTAACTATTTTATCTGAAAGAGAGTATGCTATTGGTATGGATGTAGACTCCATTATTGATGAATTCACTACATTAAATTTAAAAGATCGACGTGTACAATTGATATTGTAAAAAAACTTTGATTTTTTTTTACAGTATCTAATTTTCTAATAAAATGCGGCACAGTGCTCTATCGTGTCCTGGATCCGCCGCTGGTTATAGTATAACTTTAAATTGTACATTAAAGAACCAATGCTTTATAGCATAATAAAAGTGCTCCTGAACCGATGATCATCCAGAACCTTACCAAAATTAAAGAAAAACATATGCAAGAGAACCAACATTTAAAAATCTTACCAAATTGCAGTTTGATTTACCCCTTGATATCAAACTGAACATAATTTTTTGGGACTTCTTTAAAATTGCTTCTCCATCAACAACATCTTCATATCCGCTAACAATATGCCTTCACGAATCACGATCATCTCCGTCATTGAAACATCTATCTCTACCATCAAATAATATCTTCCTTCTTCTTAACATCACCATGACATTATCTTCATTATATTATTTTGGTGAATGAATAATTAGTATTAAATTTGATGTTATTTATTATTCTCATATATGGATTCATTTAGAAGGGAAGTCGTAAGATTAGTTGTGCGGATGTGTGTATAGTGAGTTCTGGGTGGCGGCCAAGTCAATGGCCAAGTAGTATAAGATTTTGGAAGGTTTATTATATATATTTATACTTTATTCGTTCATTTAGATTATTAAACAACGAATAAAAGATTTACCTAATACATAATCTCAAACATTTCTTTGTTCTTCCTCTATAATCCTGTTAATTTTGTTACTCCATACCCTAATTTTGTTGTACATCTCTTTGGATTTCTATTAGTTCTCTTATGGCAACCTAAATTCTATAGTGTCAATTATTTATTGTATCATAGTTTATTTATTTCCCTCATTTTGTCTGATTATCCTCTAATTATATCTTTATGTTAATTACTTATGGATAGTTGGATACCAAGATCATCTCTCTCATCAATTGTTGTCGTACTCTAGTTAACCTAACACCCAACATCATCATTTACATCATTGCATCCTGTATATTGATTGTCTTCAACGAATTAGTGAAATTTATTGGTGCATTACCACGTGGGATTTATTACTACTATTATTATTGTCTTTCGTATTAGAATATTCGGGGTATTATTATGATTATTCGTATTAGTTTACTGTGGCTTTTTGAGGAAGTTATTATTTACTTGTTGGGTTAGAAATAATTTACCTTATTCGAGAGGGAAAGGGCTTGTGAGAGAGTCCTATAAATATGTATCATAGTTCTTTGCTTTACGTCCGTCAATGAATAATAATCCAGTTTAGTAGAGTTCGTAGTAGTTTTAGGAGTAGAGGTAATGAAGATAATCGTTCTCTCGTTGCATTGAAGTTATAATGTGCCATTTATTTGAAAGGTTTGACAGATATCTCAGTGTCAAAGAAGCAGCAAGTATGATCAAGAAGGATGAAGCAACTACTTTTTGGTTGTTGGCAGCGTCAATTGATAATTTTTCATTCATATTGGGCAGTTAGAACCTTTATTTTGTCGCATTGAATTAATTTTAGGAGTTAAGATTAAATTGGAAGTATATGAAGAAGTATAGGAAGAAGTTGTAGAAATTCATGTTGATTCTTGATGAAAATAATCTTTTAGAGGGATGTATTGATGAACGACTATTTATTATTATTACTATTGAGGGTAAGAATGTTTTCCAACATTTTCTTTTATATTTTTAGCCATCCAAGTCATATTGCCTCCAAACTCTAATTCTTTATTAGATGACCCAGTATTTTTATAATTTTTATTCCAATTGCTCTCAGTGCTCTTAGTCTCTATCTAGTCTGCGTTATTCCTTATTCTGTTGTTTATTTCTCTCCTTAATTTCAGACAATTCTCCTTTAGTTGTATCTTTCTACTAATCAATCTCGGGTGCCAAGATCATCACCCTCATCATACCCACTATACCTCCAACATTAGTAAACTATTTCTTCTTCTCTTGCATTAAAATATTTTCAAAGATGAAATATAATTTAGCACAAGTAAAATTTACCCTTCCTTATCTTCAAACTTGTGTTCCCCTTATAGACTCCGCAATGCTATAACCGGTGAGCTTGGAATAGTTTCCTAGCAGACACTCCAAAAAAACTATCTTCCATGTGATCAAGAACAATATAGTTAGATCTAGCGATTTTTTTCAAGAAATTGGATCTTGAATTTGTAAAATGAAAATAAATGAGATTCACTGTTTAGTAAAATAATTTATGTTTTTGTTGGTATGGTAGTTTTTTCTCGAATAAATGAATATGAAGTTGAAAATAATGGAAGAGTAGAGATAGATTATTACCTACGTGTAGTGTTCCTGATATTATTGTACATTTCCCGCAAAAGTACTTGTGGTAGTGTTCTTCAAAATTTTGTGATAGGTTGCATATTCAATATTTCTACTACCAATTCTAACTTTGAAAACTTTATATTGTATGAAAATACACATTGCCCTAAATATTAATGAAAGAGTCAATATTTATTAATTAATGACTCATTATATTGAAACTCATGTTTACCTTTTTCCCATCCTGGATTTTCAATTTACTAAGCCCTTACAATAATTTGGTGGAGATTGGTGATCGGGTTTGATCTTTTGACTCTCACTGCTACAATTATCATATCCATATGTGATGACTTGTCCTGATTTGTGTCCCGTGATAAATTGTTCAACCTAATACGGACAAACGGATATGGATATGGAGAGAGACTCCAACCATTTCTAATGCGGGAGTGATTGATGTAATGTAGGGATAATTCAGAATAGTGGTCGCTGAAGTTAAGTGGTGACTTGAATTGTGAAACAAAGAAGAATTGGAGCTTGAAGAATTATTATTTTATTAATACCTCAAATTACTTTGACTTTCCACCCATGAAGTAGCGAGACAACTGTAAAATAAAACAGCAAAGAATGAAAAGACATAATAGTCCTTCCGTGATGTGCGCAGAGCTCAGCAAAAATTGAATTGGGCGAGTGCTATGGGGAACCTCCTTATATAATTTGTAGGATGTAGGATAACATTTCATATTTATAAAATCCGTTTGTGTTATGGATAGGGACACAGTTAGCAGTGGAGTCAGAAATTTAGCTAATCAATGTCAAAAGAAAAAATAACTTAGTTTTTATTAATGTTTTATGTTGCGGTTACTTAAACCGTGTTAGTATTGGGCCTTGTTGGGCCTCGTCTGATTCATTGGATTAGGGTTTTAACCCTAAGTTTATCTATATAAGCTTAGCTATCGACTTGTGTGATAGCAAACCGTCAAGATGTAATCCTAATAAGAGATCAGTCGTGAGCTCTTATGAGCTCACCGTGGATTAGTCTCGATCAATCAATCGATCGAGGATACCACGTAAAATCTTGTGTTGTGTGCTCGTTTCCTTCCGCATCATCAAATTCTATATGGTATCAGAGCGAATCTCGATCCTTGATTAGGGTTTGAGCTTCCATCCCTCCGCTTCCGTGGTTTCTCGTTTTGGATGAGCAGTCCCGCGCTCCATACGTCCAAGTGACATAGGCGAAGTCCAATCCGCTTGTTCAATCATCCCTGCTTCATTACCATCATTGACGGCGCCATCGTTGGTCACAGTCAAGGACCCGGGAGTCACGGCGTCAACTGTGAGACACCTTCCTCGAGCTCACGTCGGGCATCCAGTTCTGTCCTGAATCGCTCATCCGTGGGGTCATTGTCACAGTCGCTAAGTCACAGGTACTCTGCAGGAGAGCCGATATTCAGTCCGTTTCCCTAGCTACCGTGTGATCCCGACGGGCCTAGATCCAGCGAAGTTCATCCCGACGGGCATAGATCCTCAACAATCGGGAAAAGAAGTTGTTACTCCTCCGGTCCCTCCTCTGATCGTCATCATTGCCAGTCGCAGAATGCCAAATCACAGTCACCGCCTCCATCAAATTCGGCAGTGCCATCATGGTTGTCCGCTCCAATATAATTTTGGAGCTCCGTCATTATATTTGCCTCGTCGGAGCTTTCCGCCTCCGACTTGGTCATGCACAAGGATCTCAATCCAGGTCTATTTCCATCACCTATAATCAAAATTTTGTTTGATGGAGTCGATTGGCCGCTGATGCTACATCTTGCGGCGTGGTAGTCGGGTTTTTTACAATTTGCTGGTGTCGGGTCATCTTCACCAAACATTGCCCCCTGGATGTATGTTTTGGCTCCTCAAGTTATTAATTCTACTGGTTGTGGGGCCTTAGCTTTTGCGACAAATATCAAAGCCTTGCAGTTGCACGTCCTTGTAGCAAAACACCATATTGGTTCCGTTTGAGTTGTTGAGTCGGTAAACTCCAATTCAAGCCGAGAATTGTTGATTGCAGTTCTTTGTATGGTGGTCTATCATTGGGCAGTGGAAGGTGAGTTTTAGCACCAAGATCAAGCACTTTGATCGGTTTCAACCATCCGGGTAACGAGGCCTTCACGTACCATAAATTGGTCGTCCCCTGGCGTTCAAAAGGTAGTACGATCATAGAAGTCATCGTCCCTTCATCGTCCAGCTGGCATTCACGATCAAAGAAATGGTCGTCCCCTCTTCCGGTTCATTAGTGGGCACATATTAACCATTCATCACCTTTCAAGCCGGGCATTCACGATGTTCATGCTCCGGCTTGAGGGGGAGAATAGGAGGTCAACATACGTCGGTCGACTAACTCAGTCATCAAGTCGACCGTGATGCACCAAGTGTGTTCCAGTTCAAGAGACGCAGTCAACCGTCTCCATCGTCAGGTTGTTCAGAGAGAGTCAGTCGTCTCTAATCAACCTTGTCTGAGATGTTATTCATCTTGAGTTTTGTGGTTCAAGCCATCATGCTTGTTCTTCACATTTACTTCTTCAAGCTCGACATTCTTGTCATTCATGTCTTCGCTTGAGGGGGAGTGTTGCGGTTACTTAAACCGTGTTAGTATTGGGCCTTGTTGGGCCTCGTCTGATTCATTGGATTAGGGTTTTAACCCTAAGTTTATCTATATAAGCTTAGCTATCGACTTGTGTGATACCACGTAAAATCTTGTGTTGTGTGCTCGTTTCCTTCCGCATCATCAAATTCTACATTTTACAATAATCTACAAGGTGTTTTCATATGTTAAAAATTATCTAAAACACATTTATCGTCCAAATTGATGGTGGATAACAAAGAGGTCCTCTGTATTTACTATTGCCATTTATGATTCCCCCTACCACGTAACGTTTGTTGGGATATAGGGCTCGGCCCAAGTGTATATATTGAGTTAGGCCCTTTTGTGTGTTAGCCGTGCTCTCTCTCCATTCCTTAGGAGACTCGGCGAGGGTTAATTAGGAATATATAAACCTACATATGTACTCTGTAACAATCATCTGAATAAGAAGATTACTGTTTCGACCGTGGGCTAGTCTCGTTCTCCCTGGACAAGAAAACCACGTAAACACCGTATCGATTATCTTTTGTTTCCGTTCCGATTAACATCGTTGGCTCATTCGTAAAAAGAGATGAGAACTATAAACAAATTCATTATTCCCTCCTATTTTCTAACTTGCTTTTCATTGCCCAAAACATCTTTTCTTTATAAGGATGACATATGTTTATTTTTAATGTTAGGTTTTACTTAAAGCATTTGAACCTGGGATCTCTAAGTTGAAAAATCAGTAATAGTATATCACTGGATCAAATTCTTATTCGCTTCCATTGCCTAGAACATCTTGCTTCTCTTTCCTTTTCGAAGCCTTTTTCCAATCTCTCCACGTAGTATGCAATGGGCTATCATCCTAATATATAGTCATTATTGGGAGGTTCAGCGGCGGATCCAGGACCCAGTAGAGCACTGAGCCGCATTTCATTAAGAAATTAGATACCGTAAAAAATGATAGTTTTTTTTTACAATATCAATTATACACGTCCATCTTTTAAATTTTAATATAGTGAATTCAACAATAATGGAGTCTACATCCATACCAATAACATACTCTCTTTAAGATAAAATAGTTACTCAGTTGGCGAGAAATTCATCGCTCATTTTGTTGCGCAAATAATTTTTCACCTATTTTATTATTGAAAAGGTTCTCTGCATAGTAGTTGTTGAAACGAGCAATGTCAACACTAGACAAATCAATTGACTAATCAATATATATTGTGTATCAATTTCTACTTTCACCAGGTGCTCTAGTAATTTCTTAAGCGAACAAACCTCATATTTCTTTTAGTCTTTTACGTTTTAGAATTTTAGGTTTCATTGTTTGTTTTTCTTTAGATGAGAATCATTGGAACTAGAATTTGCAGGCTAAATTTAGAGTTGTGATTTGAATATGTTCATCTTACCCATTTTCCTAATTACACACAATCTTATTATAAAATAACACTAGAACGAATGGCTAACATCGATAAACTCAGAAGGACTATACTAGCTCCGGATCCAGAGGAGGGCTGGGCCGTGGCCCGGGGTGGCCACCCCCTGGATCCGCCACTGGGGAGGTTCCAAACATCGTTGTCTTGTATACCAAATATATACAGGTAGCATATCGACGCTTACGAGCTCATACATAGCATATGTGGGAGATGAGAATCTCAATATAACTACTGGGTTCTGACTGAACAAATGAAACATCGCAACTCGGTTAAACGGTGTGATACACTGATAAAGAGGTTGTTCCGGGGAGCAAACTTAAAAGTTCAGTTTGCAATCCAAACGCTTTATATGAAACCATTAGTAATCAACCAACCGACCTCATGATCCATTTCGGTCTGGCCAGGTTATGAAGTTCCAAAGAACACGTAGTTAACCTGGTTTAACTTGTTGTGCTTGACAGGAAATGACAAGTTGTCCCAACAGAGATAAACATGTCTCTTAATTTTGCCTATTATCATGTCACGCTCTAGACATACCATTCCCTGTATTTTTACGGTGGTAACTATTGAGATGAGGTGTTATATTCAAATTTCAAACAACAAAATGGTAATCATGTGGACGAAAAAAAAAGAAGGTGAGAGCTCAGCAGTGCCTTCGTTTTCCATCAGAGATGAGGAGAATTGCGAAGGACCACTTCGCAGAGGCAGGAATCATCACAGCTCTCAAGTTTGCACCAGCCGGGAATCGAACCCGGGTCTGTACCGTGGCAGGGTACTATTCTACCACTAGACCACTGGTGCTGATTGTTGACAATCCCACATTCTTTAATATATATTGTATGTGCATATATCGCATGTTTATGAAAATCAACTCGATTACAAATACTCAAAATCCAGATCTCGCGCGGCTTTACTTTCTTCCCACGCTTCACACTAACGCCCTCAAACCCTATCCAAAAAACCTAGTCTTCCCCGCCGTCGCCGTATCTCTGTCGGTCAGTTCTCTCCTCCTCCTCCTAATCTCTCCGCCGGAGCTTCCGTCTGGTTCTCCCTCGCGATTATCGACCTATTTGCCTTTGCTGTTCTGTTCTGATTCGATTGAATTTGTGTTTTCTTTTACTGGCAGGTCGGACAGGGGTTTCGATTTTGTTGCTCCGTCATGTCGAATTTCCGGGAACTGAAGAAGACGTTGAAGCGCCCTGAAGGTTTGTTGTTTCTCAACGTTTTCCCTCAGTTCTTCCTCTGTTGTGTACAATGGAATTGCTTCAATTTACGGATTAGGGAATCTAGGTCGTGGTTTAGTGTTCTTTCGTTCTCTGCTTTCGAAGGATGTATTAGGTGTTTGATGCTTGCCTCTAGTTAATTTTACTGTCTCCCATGGTTCTAATTGAATTCGGTTTCTGACTATCAGGACCAATCCAGCACTTCAATGCAGAGGTCGAGAGGGCAATGGAGGAGATGGAAGCTGAGGACAAGGAGTTCGCGGAGCTGGAACGAGAGTTTGATGAGGAACCGAGGATGCCGCGTGCTCGAATTGGTACTGCCCCGGAAGTAGTGGATGTTTGTTGCCTCCCCTGTTAATTTTACTGTATTCCTCCATGGTTCTAATTAAGTTCGGTTTCGACTACTATTAGGAAAAATCCAACACTTTAATGCAGCGGTCGAGAGGTCAATGGTGGAGATGGAAGCTGAGGACAGGGAGTTCGCGGAGCTGGAACGAGAGTTCGAGGAGGAATTCAGGATGCCGTGGGCTCGAATTGGTACTACCCCGAAGTAGTGGATGTTTGATGCCTCCCCCGTTAATTTTACTGTCTTCCTCCATGGTTCTAATGAAGTTCAGTTTTCGACTATCAGGAATCCAGCATTTTAATGCAGCGGAGGAATCCAGGACGCCGCGGGCTCGAATTGGTACTACCCCGGAAGTAGTGGATGTTTGATGCCTCCCCCGTTAATTTTACTGTCTTCCTCCATGGTTTTAATTAAGTTCAGTTTTCGACTATCAGGATCAATCCATCACTTTAACGAAGCGGTCGAGAGGTCAATGGAGGAGATGGAAGCCGAGGACAAGGAGTTCGAGGAGCTGCAACGAGAGTTCGAGGAGGAATTCAGGATGGAGCGGGCTCGAATGGGTACTGCTCCGGAAGTAGTGGATGCTGCAGCTTGGCACGGCAATGGT
The DNA here is from genome assembly GCA_946122785.1 of Linum tenue. NCBI lineage: Eukaryota > Viridiplantae > Streptophyta > Magnoliopsida > Malpighiales > Linaceae > Linum > Linum tenue. The sequence continues at coordinate 1,458,890 of CAMGYJ010000003.1, forward strand.
GCACCTCGTGCTGCTGGTGGAGGTCTTAGGCGCCCGAGAGACACACATCCGGAGGCTTATTGGCATCAAAGGAGATGACAGATTGCTGCTGTTCGGACAAAATCAAAGAAAGTTAACTCTTAGAAGGACAGTGATCAACGGTTTGTTGAGCCGAGTTGTTAGAGTCACAATCAGTTTATGTCATAGAACGTTTTCATAAGAATTACGGAGGTCACGTTGTTAAGTTGAAACCGAGATGAGTCGATTGAGTTATGTATTCAAAAGTTTGATTAGCATTGAATAAAATTTATGGGATTCAGCTGAGCTTTCTTTTCTCCCCCATTTCCCGCGAGAAGTTCGACACGAAAGAATGAAAATGATACGATACTGCGAAGTACGAAACAGTGCACGTGTCGCCGCGTTGGAGGAAACAGATGATGAACGGAGTTTTCTCCCTTTCCATTCATTTGATTCCTCTTCATCAGCTCTCATTTTCTCGTCGTCTCTTTCGTGGAGTCGTCGGTAGCTAAGCTAGTATAGTAGCAAAGCAGTACTGGCAGTAGCTGTGTGTGAAATCCGACATCCAAAAAGGAAAAAGGGAAGAGCTTTTTTCCCCTTTTTTGGGAGCGAAATGCTCCTCTTCTTCTTCTTCCTCTAACCACGCGAATCCACAATCTTCTTGTCCTCCCTTCGTCAAAACCCTGCGATTCTCTTTGCGGCAGCCAATTCCGCCATTGAAGGGTGCCGCTGGGTCTCTCTGTGTCTCTTTCCCCTTGTTTTCGTTATGGGTAAGAGGAAGCGAAGTGGCTCAGCTCCCCATCATCATAACCCGCCAACCGATCCTTCTTCTTCCCCATCTCCATCTGGTACGATCCTTTCGTTCATTTTGGCTGATTTTTCGTCTGGTGGGTTCGTTGGTTTCGGGGGAAATTTTGTTGCTTGGACGGGGATTTGAGGAAGCTGTTGAAATTGGATGATGGGTTATGTTTTAACTTGGCTAGATTGCATGAATCTTTGAGAATCGATTGAGCTGGGTTTGTTGTATTTACTGATATCTAGGGGGAACTCCCGAGAGATTTGTTTGCTTTTGGGTAAAATTTTGGCATCTTTTACTCATGTAGAATGTCCAAATAGGAAAGATTAGGTCTTGGTTTTAGTTGTATCCTTGTTTGTTTTTCGACTTTGATTGATTGAGCTGTGGATTGTCATTTTACCAAATCGAAAATTGGGAAATGGAGATCCTGAGAGATGATGTTGTTTGGAATTGATAATGCAGTCATTGTTTTTTTGGCCTTCCAAAATGATTGCCTCTACATGCAAGAAGCTGGAGATGGCTATGTCGAATCCCTTTTGTTCATTGTGGAGCTTACATCGAATGATCACGAATAGAATCAGACTGTTCAGACTTTGTGATAGGACGTGATAGCAATGGCAATCTGTTGTATTTGTGGTTTGTGCATAGCATCTTCCTTAATTGTAGTTTTCGGATTGAAAACTCGAATTGCGGTTTGGATGGATGTAAGCATGAAACTTCCTAACAAACTGAGGCACATTTCAAAATTTGGGGATCTCTTGCTGTATGATCAGTAGCCTGCATCCTTTCCTTTTCTGGCTTTTGCCTGTGTATTCTAGACAGGGAGTGCCCCACAATAGTTTAGATAAGAGAAACCGGCGGTCTCGTAACGAACAATTGCTATGTGAGATAAGAACTCTGTTTGTGGCTCGTGTTTATTCTATATATATTGGACGGAATATGTTGATTCATACTGTGAATGTGAATGATGCAGGTGATATGCCCTTCTCTTCTGGAAGGGGATCACTACCCCACGAGGTTTGTCTTTTTGGTTTCATTTCGGTTTTCTTGCGTGGTCTGGGTTAATTGTTCGTTTGATAGAATCAATGTATGACGTTAATTTATCATCTTTAACATTGGGATCAAGCACGTTCTGTCATCCTTACCTTCGCAGAGACGTTCTCATTTGCTCGATTCTGCTGAACTGAAGCCTCCTTCGCTAGGGATGCAAGCACAAGAGAACTCCACCAGATTGCTCAACTTGCACTCGTCTCTCTCACAACAGCACTACAACCTTGGTCGATCGATATCGCTGAAACGATCACGTCATCATTATGGACATCATTACTCTCGTAGGAACACAGGAAGCCATGCTGGTCCATCATTGCCTTCTCATGGGAGGAATCACCACCTTTCACACGATGAGAGACTCCCCTTCAAGTTTGGCAGTCAACACGAAGCAAGTCTACAGTTCAGGCATCAGGGAGGTGAAGTTAACCTAACGACTGAGTTTACTTTTTCCTTATTGTGCATGCTGCAATAGTGGTAGGGGTAGTTAATTGCTTCCATTTCCGGTTAACGTATTGCAGTATGGACATTAGCCCAGTATCATCTGCTTGTAGTTTCTCCACTTTTTTTCTTTCTCCCTAATACTGTAATACACATTCCTCCCTCTCAGATTACAGGGAAAAAGCTGATTTCATCCGACCGGAGAGGATCCGGTTCAGCTCATTAGTAACAGATGTTGTATCCTCCTCAGACTCAATAAAGATGGTATGCGGGATCTGCCAGAAGCTGTTGAGACGAAAGCCTTACTCCCTTGGTGACTTGCCATCATCCTCCGGTGAATATGCTGTTGTAGCTGTTCTGGTTTGTGGCCATATGTATCATGCGGAATGTTTGGAGGAGAATACGAGCCTCGAGAACACAAGTGACCCTCAATGCCCACAGTGTTGTGTGTAGGTTACCTCTCTCAACTGAAGTGGACACACGATCTGTAACTTCTGTAGATATACAGCAGATAGTTTTAGATGGATAACTAGAGAGAGACATAGGTGGCGTCTGGTTGTTGTAAGAGTGTCTCTGGTGCGATTTCTACGACTTTCGGTTGAGCTGGGTACAATGTACCTTGTAATTTGTTTAACCACTGCTGTGCTAGGATTATAGAAGCAACAATGGCTTCCTTATTATGTTCAGTTACAGGCAAGTATCTCTGTTGAGTACTAATAGACGAGCAACAGTGGCTTCCAATTGGTTTGGATCCAGTTTAATTCATCCAAATCCCTGTAACTATATCTGAATTTTGGACAAGGATTATCATTTTAGTACCTAAATGTTTTCGGCCTTAACATCAAAATTTCAAGAGTGTCACACTGCAACTAACAAGGGCAAGTCAAGCAAACAGATAAGTTGCATTTCTCCTTGAAAACACTAATAGAGATAATCAGTCGAGCAATGGAAACTGTACAGAGCAATGATACAAGGGTAATCCCAAATATGAAATTATCTTCTACGATTCATCTTTGTTCACCTCCTCAGTTAGCATCAAAGGCTCCTTGCAGGTGGCTTCGTAATGTCCCTCTCCCTTGCACCTGGTGCACAAAGCTTTCAACTTCTGTTCTCCTAGGTTGCTGCTTTCTTTCTCCGTGGATTCTCCCCCCTGGTCCAGCTCTTCAAGCAGGTGTTGTTCTTCTGGCTGCTGAGCTCCATCGGCCTCCTTATCTCCCTCCTCCGAAGGAGGCTCCTTACAAGTAGCCTTGTTATGCCCTTCGCCTTTGCATCTTGTACACAAGATTATCCTCTTTAGTTCCCCTCTACTTTTGTAATACCTCTCCCTAGGCAAAGGCGGAGGCCTTGGCGTTGTAGGAGGAAGCACAACTGCAGTAGACTCGGTCATCTCCTCATCGTTTTCTTCCTCAGGAGGACTGTAAGGGTCTGTAACAGGGTTTATCGACCCAGAGTAAGCCGCACGATATTTCTCGACTGAGAAGTATTGCGAGCAATAATCATACGCCACATGTCCAGTCCGAAGAGAGACAGCAATCGCATGACGACATGGAAACTCATTCACGACCCACTCTAAACATGTGCACTTCCTCGAGTCGGTATCCACGACATTGATCAAACCGTCGTGAACCTCAAACAGGATCCCATTTGAGAATAGCACCTTGTAAGATCGAGCTCTCGCCCCTTCCTCCTGAAGCTTCTTCTCCTTGGAAGGAGTGATTCTCAAAGTAGTCATCCAGCTATCTGATTCGGTTTTACGACTCTGCATCAACTCCATTATATTTCCTCTGATCGCTTCTAGCTTCATTGTAATCGGCATCTCCCGCACCTCGTCGATCCACTTTGAGTAGAAGTTTGCAGTACTGAATGAGTCTGGTTTCTCAGGAGTGTACTGCTCGCCTTTGAAATGCGAACTTGCCCAAAGTTCAGGGTCAATCTGGACAAGCCACTCATGAGCTTTTATAGAGACCTCTTTAATACGATCAAGGAGCATGTTGAAGGTTTCGAGCCGACGAGTGCATGCAGCAGCCAACATGTTTACAGGCAGAGATGGTCTGCCGTCTCCATGAAATGGGCCCTTGAGATTTCTCTTGAATTCTTCCAGCAAGTGATATAGTGAATAACGATGGTACGAACCGGTAAATACTTCGATCACTGACTCTCTCAGCTCCTTCTCCCTGTCGGAGACAAATGTTATCGGCTCTGAGCTCGAGATTGCAGACCTCAACTGCACCAAAAACCAATGCCAGCTGTCCTTATTCTCTATATCTACAATTGCGTATGCGACAGGAAAGATTCCATCATCTCCATCTAATGCACTAGCAGTCAACAAAATCTCATGGTGCTTCGATCTCAGAGGGGTAGGGTCCAGGTAAAGAACAGGGCGACAACCATTCTGGAAACCTTCTACCAATGCACGATACGATATGAAAAGGCGTTGAAATTTGTTGCTCTCATTATCAACGACGAGGTTTGTGGAGCTACCGGGATTTGCTTCCTGTAATCTCTCACAATACCAAGGCAGCTTCTTGTATGCCTCTGTGTATGAGCCCAGCATTTCCTCTCGAGCCTGTTCGATTGCACGTCGAACTTGGGCATAGTTCGGCTCAATCCCGAAGTCTCTAAATATGCCATTAGATATTTCTTTGGGTTTGTGATGTGGGCTCTCTCTGAGTCTCTCCTTGATAACATTCACCAGCCAATTTTTCGATGCATGAACCGACTTCCAAGAGTCCTCCCCACAAGTGTGTGGTTCGTCCATTTTCTTGATACGTAAAACTTCGTCATTAGGGACCCACGAGGCAAATATCTTCCAGTAACAAGCTCTGGCAGCACACACGGCACTGACTCGATTTGAGTCGTTCTTCTTAAGCTTATATCCGAATCGATGTGCTATGGCGTACTTCTGCAGGGCATCACGGAACTTGACCACGCTCTCAAATTCCTGACCCACACCAGTTATTCCATCTCTCCAAGTGGCCACCAACTGGTCCAATGAACCGTCTCTCGTATGTTCATCTATAACCATCAATTCAGTACCACTTCCTCCAACTGAAGGATCCAGATTCCTAATGGTCTTGATACACGATGCAGTTATTCTAGAATCCCCCTCATTAGCAGAAGAACCAATTGTCATTCGACCATTGGTGCCGATTTTCCATGAAGCAGTGCGCCTTCTCTTCTTTACTGTATCAGCAGGAGTAGCAGCGAGATCAAATGTAATTGGGACATCAACAACTTTACTGGTCGGACTTTGTGGTGTTTCTATTCCAGCTGATTCAGTGTCAGGCGAGGAGTCATCAGAATCACTGCTAGGTGATGATTTACTCGAACTTGGACTATCAGCAGCAGCTGATTTTGATCTTGATCTTGAATTCGACTTTGATTTAGATTTGGATGCTGCCCTCTTAAGCATCCCAGTTGTTGCAGGTAGTGCTTTAACCACACGTCCCCTACAAACCACCAAAGCAGTAACCTCCAACTTAGCCAACAAAACCATGAATAGTTCATTAGTTTCCAGAAGGAATGAAACGAAAGCTTACAACGAGGCAGGAGCAGGACGCTTCTTAGGGGATGGCGTCGGAGTTGCACGAACGAACCCTTGAGTACCCGTGACATAAATATCTGCGGTGATCGATTCGCCATAGAATTCATACATGGTGTTGAAATCCTTATCATTGGACAATGTGATCAGGGTCTTGGTCATCCCCGGGATGAAATACTTCATACAGACGGATTGAAGCTCCAAGTTGCAGGTCTCTGCAACCCTGAGCTTGAGATCATCAAAGACAGTGTCTCTGGTGATCTCCACAGCATGGGCATCTCCGCCGCTGTATGACATGGTGCCGTCATCATGTTTCGTGAATTCCCCGCCACACTGGCAGATGAGTATAAGCTTTGCCCTCGGCATCACGAATTACACTCGCCTGAAAGATGAAAAGAGAAAACAGTTCAGAATCCAATAGTTAATTTTGTCCAAAAAGAGTCATCATTTAAACTCCCATCTCCGTCGTTCCCACAAGCGACAAAGAAAGCAGACACTGGATCAGCGGAAACAGAAAAGCCCTCATGAAAACAGGGTCAATTGCAATTCACCAGCTGGTCAAACTAAAGCAAAAAAAAGCTGAACAATTCCTAAACTCAATCGCCATGGACAGGTCAATTGACAAGATGGGTCGTCAAGAAGGAAAGAGAAAAAGTGACTGAAGTGTCTAATGTTCGCAGCTGGGGTGAAGTAAGGAAAACAGTGTGAAATTGCAGACAACAGAATTGACAATAAGAGAAGGGAGAGTTTGGAGTAGAGGCGAGACCGACAGTGAAGGAGCGGAGGGGGGAGCTTACCGGAGCCGAGACGGCGGTGGGTTGAAGGCAGAACTGCAGAATTACGCAGAAACCCTAGATTTTGAGGGGGTGATTCGAGGAGGAGATGGAGAGAGTCGGGGGAAGTGAGAAGGGGGAATGGAGGAAGCGTTAAAGAGTTGGGGTGTGAATGGGAATGTGGTAAAGATTAGGGAGCGTTTGGCAATTTGTGATCTTTAAAAGGATGGATATTAGCTGAATGAAACATTAAACAACAAGACCGCATAGCGCAGTGGATTAGCGCGTCTGACTTCGGATCAGAAGGTCGTGGGTTCGACTCCCACTGTGGTCGATTTTTTAATTCATAATTTTATTCTAAAGTTGAACTTACTGGGCTATTATCTATTCCCACTTAATCCAAAATAAGCCCAGTCCAACCGATCCTCTTGATCCAAAACAAGCCCAGCCCTCTTTTATGTATTGTCTAGCCTACTTATTAATTTTTTTTTATAATGGTGATACAAGTTTATTTTTTTCAATAAAAGAACTAATTAAAAAATTCGAACATGGAATCTTCAGGTTCTAGACTACTGGACTATTACTAGGCCAAGCCCTTGTTCGTTTATCTCGCCTACCAATTAGCAAATAAGAAGGGTAGGGTATGTTGCTTCGTAGCCAAATCGTATGGTGGTTGTTCGAACCGGAAATAATGAAACCCCGATCCAAATTAGTAAGTGGTTTTAACGGAAACGATTGGATAATGATTAAACTACAGTTTTAGTAGAAAATACATGACCTTATGTTCGATTTCACAATCCTTGGTTAGTAGTAAATATTATTCATCATTTCCCTTCAACTAAATCATATAAGATGTCAAAATTCGGATGTTAAATGTCAACAATATGTGAATAAGGAATACATTTTAACCAGCCAATATTTTTTTTTTTTTGGAATAGAGTGGTTTCTGAGAAAATTACACTATCTGAAAATATGAAAAGTTGGTGACTAAATTCGAATGGGCGAATACAAACTACCTAGGTGTAGTGCGATCGTTAAGAAAATTGCACTATCCGAAAAATATGAATAACTCATGCCTTTAACCCACTCTCAAGAAATTATTGAAATTGAAGAAGCGTAGTACTATGTTATTATCAACAATAACAACACAGTCGTCATTGAGGTATAGCTTCTCATGCATTGTCGCTTGCTCCTTTTTCCATTGTTGCAGCGAGAAATCAACGTTGTAGCTTTAGATACTAAATAGGTTATGAAATGTGCTTGATTCGTTGTCCTTGGACGGTAAATACCGAAACATGGTGTGCCTAAAAAGAAGAAGAAAAAATATATATGTACCATAATGGGATTTGATTGTTTCTCATTGAGTGATTGTGGTAGAAGGGGAGAAAGAGAGGGGTTTCTTGGTGGGGAAGGAATTGGGGGGGGGGGGGGGGGAGGGGGGGGGGGAGAAAGTTTCTTGTTAAGGTTTGTTAGAGTGCTCGGTTAATGAAAATCCATTTCCAGCTTATCTCATTTGCTTGCATTTTAAGTCTCCTTGTAATATATACGGAGACGACTGGTATGCTCCAGCCTCCAGGAGCATAGTATGCTCTAGATGATATGACCGTTAGATTTACATGGATTAGTTCAGGTCAATCTTAACGGTCAATTCTTTTTTCTCTTAAATTGAACTTTGGGTTTGAGATTAGAAAATCGGGACATGTGGTTTATCTATTTGAAGTTAGGGTATAATATCATACCCCAAACTCGGTTTAATTCATGGTCTACATAGAGATATCTCATTATGAGTACATGGAGCATAGTGTTAGAGTAGTCAAAAAGAGTAAAAGAAATACCACATTGGTGGGACAAGGAAAGTGCAAGTGGGTTTTAAGTTTGCTTTCCACTTTAGTTATTGGATAAAGTGGTTAGTAGGCTTTTGGAAAAAATGTGAGCTATTTAATTTGACATATTAAATCGCACTACGCACTTAGCATGTTTGCGGCGTTCGTAAATTAATTTTTGGCTATTTAATTAATTGAATTTGAGTTTTGTGAGACGACGTAACCTTTGAGAAGGGAACTGTCATTTCCTCAAATCTTATAAGAGACGTTGGGTAGAAGATTGAGTTTCAACGTTCATCTTCTTCTCCTCGTTTTTCCTTAAAAAAAAATGTAAAACTAGTAACTGCGGAAAATAAAGAAGACAATGATTTACGTGGTTTTCCCGATAACGGGACTAGTCCACGAAGAGCAGAGCTCTCAGATGAGTTTCACTATATGAGAGAGTGGCGGAACAAAAATACACACAAGCATACATCGGTTGCTGGGCATACAAGCCCTACTAATACCCATCGACAATGACCTAGGGTAATTAGGAGAAGCAACACAAAATACAATTAACTATCCAAAGTAATAATAAACTACTAATGGGTACAATAATCACGCCAACACTCCCCCTCAAGCTGGAGCATGAAGGTCACGAATGCAAAGCTTGGATAGAAGGAAATGAAACTGATCCGCACCCAAAGCCTTGGTAAGAATATCCGCCAACTGTAGCAGGGCCAATTTTGACGAGAGAGACTTCGCTAGTGACAACACGTTCGCGAACGAAATGACAATCCATCTCAACGTGCTTGATGCGCTCGTGAAAAACCGGATTGACAGCTATATGTAAAGCCGCCTGGTTGTCACAGTACAAAGTCGTGGGGTCAAACTGTGGAGCACCCAGCTCGGAGAGAAGAAATCGCAACCAGATCACCTCACTAACAGTGCTAGCCATGGCACGGTACTCGGCTTCAGCAGACGAGCGGGCAACAACACGCTGCTTCTTAGTGCGCCAATAAACTAGAGCAGAGCCCAACTGGATGTAGTAGCCAGTGGTAGAGCGACGGGTAGACTGGCAACCGCCCCAATTGGCATCACAATAGGCAGTAAGGCGCAAAGGACTACCCGTCATAAAGAAAAGTCCCTAGACCCGGAGAAGTCTTGAGGTAGCGCAGAACCCGGTTAGCAGCATCCACGTGTTCAGGACCAGGAGCATGGACAAACTGACTAAGAACATTAACTGCATAGGCGATGTCAGGCTGAGTAACAGTAAAGTACAGCAAACGGCCAACCAAACGACGGTAGGAGGAAGCATCCGCCACCACGGTTGTACTAGGCCGAGTGAGGGTGTGGTTCTGCTCCATTGGGAACCGACTAGGATGAGCACCAGCAGTGCCAGAATCACTGAGTATGTCGAGGGTGTATTTCTCTTGACTGAGGACAACACCCTCGGGAGAACGGGCTACTTCAATGCCGAGGAAATACCGGAGGGGCCCCAGATCCTTGATGCTAAACCGATCATTAAGAAATGACTTAACACGAACGATAAATGGAGCATCAGTGCCGGTGAGGATAACATCATCAACATAGATGATTGCGGCAACAAAAACCGTACCGCGGCGATAGATCAACAGTGAGGGGTCAGCACGGGAGGTGACAAAACTAAGTTCAGCAAGCGCAAGAGTAAATTTGTTATACCAGTTACGAGAAGCTTGTCGAAGGCCGTTCAATGACTTTCGCAGCCGGCAAAACCCTGTTATCACCTGGGGCCGCAAACCCATGGGTACCTTCATGTAAACTTTCTCCTCGAGATCACCGTGAAGAAATGCATTGTTGACGTCAAGCTGATGCATAGGCCAGTCGCGATGAACAGCAACAACGATGAGAACACGAACAGTTACCAGCTTGGCAACAAGGGCAAAAGTGTCGTGGAAATCAACTCCATCGAGCTCTGTAAACCCTTTGGCAATAAGACGCACCTTGTAGCGTTCCACTGAGCCATCTGGATTATACTTAATCGTATAGACCCACTTACAGTCGATCGCACGCTTCTCAGGAGGAAGAAACTCGAGTGTCCACGTGTCGTTACCCTCCAGAGCCATGATCTCCTTAATCATCGCCTCGCGCCAACGAGCATGTTGGATGGCAGTGCGAAAGTGCTTGGGCTCGATGACCTGAGTAATGGAAGCCAAAAAAGCTTGGTGACGAGGAGTAAACCGATGATAAGTCACATGGTTGGAGATAGGGTAGGTAACGACATGGGAAGAAGAGTCGGGAAGCTGAACGTCGTAAATAGCCAACTTGGAGGGAAGACGGTGTTCACGAGAGCTGCGGCGCGGAGCTGGCGGAGGAGAGGAGGTTGCGGCGGGTGGCAAACTGCCGTCTCCAGCGTGAGCCTCGTCAGCAACGTGATCTTCATGCATGGGAGGGGAGTCATGGTCACCATGCACGAGAATCACCAACGTCAAAATCCTCTTGAACGTCATTCGTGTTGGTGGGGTGCGTAGACACAAGTGGATCAAGGAGCTCGATCTCCCCCTCAAAGGTAACAGGCGAATGTGGAGAGGGTCGAGGAGGACCACTTATAGGATCGGTGGAGGCAGCAGGTAAGAAGGGAAAATGATCCTCCACAAAGTGAACCTCGCGGGAGACATACACTCGTTGGGAAGTGAAGTCGTAGACGCGATAACCCTTATGAGAATGCGGATAGCCAATAAACATGCCTCGATGCCCTCGTTCAGCGAACTTATCTAGACCAGGATCGGTGTATTTGGCATACACTAAACAGCCAAAAGTTCGGAGATGACCGTAGGAAGGAATGCGACCGAGCAACACCTCATAAGGAGTAAGATTGGAGAGCACAGAAGAAGGGATGCGGTTGATCAGGTACGTAGCCATCAAGACACACTCACCCCAGAAGCGAACAGGCAAAGCTGCTTGAAACCGAAGAGCACGAGCTATATCGAGAAGGTGCCAGTGTTTGCGTTCAAGAACACCATTTTGCTGAGGAGTGTGAACGCATGACGTCTGCAGAGTGATTCCGTGATCAACATAATAAGACAGAAGAGAGTTGGTATGAAATTCCATGCCGTTATCTGCCTGTATCCGACGCACCTGCCGCCAAAATTGAGTAACTACCATCTAACAGAATGAATGGAGATACTGCTAAACATCTGACTTATATCGGAGGAGATAAACCCAAGTAGCCTTGCTATAGTCATCAACCACAGACAAGAAAAACCGAAAACCATCCAGAGAAGGCGTTTTATAACCACCCAAATATCCATGTGTATCAAATCAAACCACTAGTCGAAATAGAACTATAAGGGAAAGATGAGCGAGTCTACTTAGCGCGCAAACAAGAATCACAATGCGCGTTCATGGAGCCGACACTCTTTGAATCCAAAACAGTACGTAACAAAGTAAACTTTTCCACAGACGAATGACCCACTCTTCGATGCCAAAGTACGCAGTCATCGCTGTCCGCTGCAGCAAATGCACCATCCTCATGCCCTCAGCCCTCGAACTGCCCCCGGACACCGCTGCAGGTAATAAGTCCATCACGAAGGCGACCCAGTCCAATCACTATCCTGGAACGTAAGTCCTGGATAACACAGAAGCCAGCCAAGAAAAGTAAGGCAACATCATGATCCTGTGTGAGTCGACTAACTGACAAGAGATTACACTTGAACTCTGACACATGAAGAACACGATGTAAGGTAATCTTATTAGTGAGTGCTAATGAGCCAGTGCCTTCTACAGGAATGCATCTTCCATTCGGGATACGAACGGTGAATAATGATCACTGCAATCAAGCTTATCAAGCCAACTAGCATTCCTAACTATGTGCTCATTACAACCCGGGTCAATAAGCCATTCATAGGGATTGGTGGCAATACCAGCCATGTGAGTCGTGGGATCTGAAGGTCCAGGCGTAGGTGCATTGAGGAACTGTTTTAGCTGCTGAAACGGAGCGCTGGTCAGACCTGGAATGGGACTATCATCAACGTCAACCTATGCAGCTCGTGGATTTGCCTCGTGCTGTGGATGGCGGTTTTGAGCTGAACGATCTGTTCGATTATCACCAACACGTCCCTTTCCTTGGTCAGACGGATAGCCAATTAGGCGAAAACACATCTCTTTGGTATGGCCTCACTTGCGGCAGTTGCTGCAACGTGGGCGATCGTCGGGATCAGAACCCTTCTCGACGCGGGTTTAGAAGGCGGCCGACTCAACCACTGGACGATGAGCTGCTGTCAGCTGTTTCTGCTGTTCCTCCGTCGCTATCTGCTGGTAGGCCTCAGCTAAGAACGGGGTCGGCTTTGAGCTTAGGATTTGGGAGCGCACCACAGAGAAGGTGGTGTCCACTCCTAGAAGAAAGTCAAATAAGTGCTCAGCCTCTTGCTTCTCACGTGTTTTCTTTGCGATGTCACACGAGCAACCTCCACAACTACAACAAGGGTTTATACTGACTGCTTGGAGCTCATCCCACAAAGTTCGCAATTTCGTATAGAAAGCACTAACCGACAGCTTTTCCTGACGTAGGGACCCAAGCATTCCCCGGAATTCATAAGCGCGCCCAGCAGAACTAGTTCCAAATCGCTGCTCGAGGTCCTGCCATATTTCTCTAGCTGTCTTTGCTCCACGTACATTGTTCCGAACCTCCTTATTCGTGGCGGTTTTAAGCCAACCTTTAACTATTGCATCACATCTGTCCCAAGCTTCGAGTCGAACACCCGTGCCAGCCGCAGATCGTGGTCAAGCGTCGTTGACGAAAGCCATCTTGTTCTTGGCGATGAGAGTCTCGGTCATATCGCTAGCCCGTTTGCCGTAGTTCAAATCAGTCAACAAATCAGGGCCAAATAATTGACCAGGGTTCTAGAGGGATGAAGGAAAAGAGGAGAGGTTAGTGGGATCGATTCACCATCGATAACAGCCGCCTTAGTACCGATGGAACCATCTTCATCCTTGGTCATTGTGGAAATCGTTGGCCGTGAGATCGACTACTGCTTTGATACCATGTAAAACTAGTAACTGCGGAAAATAAAGAAGACGATGATTTACGTGGTTTCCCTGATAACGGGACTAGTCCACGGAGAGCAGAGCTCTCAGATGAGTTTCACTATCCGAGAGAGTGGCGGAACAGAAATACACACACAAGCATACATCGGCTGTTGGGCATACAAGCCCTACTAATACCCATCGACAATGACCTAGGGTAATTAGGAGAAGCAGCACAAAATACAATTAACTACCCAAAGTAATAATAAACTACTAATGGATACAATAATCACGCCAACAAAAAACACAAACACAGAAGTCACGAAAGGTGCTGCTTTCTGACTTTGATTGGAAGGACACCTAGGGGTGGTTTGCCTAAATCCTACCAGCAACAACGTAGTGGGGGCAAATAAACACTCTAAGGAGAGTGATCAAAATCACTCCTTCAATCCGTTTTTTCCATACTGTTTTCCTGACAATCTTAGAGTGTTTATTTCGTGTGACAATGGATTCTGGAGTGGAGAGCACTTTGAAGGCGTATGCCTTTGATTCCAACAAACTCAATTGGTTTGATGGAACCAATTTCACCAGCTGGCAAGAGAAGATGAAGTTTCTGTTGACTGCTTTGAAGATCGTGTACATACTGGATCCTGATTTGGTGCCGTTAGGAGAACCACAAGACACTGACTCTGATGAATTGAAGGCTGAACGCAAGAAGAGGAGTGATGACAGCCTGCTGTGCCAAGGATACATCCTAAATTCACTTTCTGATCGCCTCTATGATCTGTACTCCCAATTGGTGACCCCTACTGAGATATGGACATCTTTGGAGAACCAGTACAAATCAGAGAAACAAGGCGCATATAAGTTTGTCACATTCCAGTTATTTGAATTTAGCATGAATGATAAGCGTTCAATTCTGGATCAAGTTCATGAATTCCTAATCTTGGCCTCTAAGTTCACTGCGTTGAAGATAACTCTTCCTGATACGTTTCTGGTGGGGGCAATTATTGCGAAGTTGGCTCCATCATGGAACAACTATAGGAAGAAATTACTTCATACGTCAAAGGAGTTCACTTTGGAACAGATTCAGAAGCACCTTAGGATCGAGGAGGAAACTCGAATCTGCGACAAGTATCTGAATTCGAAGGCACCATCAAGTTCTAAAGTGAATGTTGTGGAGAACCAGAGGGGAAAGAAGAGAAAGGCCATGAACAATTCCAACAACCAGACCAACAACCAGAAGAATAAGAAGAAGAGGCCGACCCCTATGTCTACTAAAAATTGCTTCAATTATGGGCAATTGAGACATATTGTTTGCTTCTGTCCAAATCCAAAGAGGAACCAAAATGAAGGGGCTGCAAGTGCAAGTGCAAATGTGATCGAGAAAGTTGAGCCTAGTGAGATTGTTGCAATGGTTTCTGACTTACATGTGAGTATGATTCATGAATTGCACATGGCTGGGGTCATGGCCAGTGCTGATTGGTGGTATGATTCGGGGGAAACTGCTCACATTTGCAACAAGAAACCCATGTTCAAGGACTACACAGAGTCGACGGAGGGACATGAGGTTCTGTTGGGTGATCATAGCACGATCAAGGTTCTTGGATCTGGAACCGTGGAGCTTTCTTCACTTCGGGGAAGAAAGTTGTTCTCACCAATGTCCTTCACGTTCTTGATGTTAGAAAGAACTTGGTTTCTGGTTTCATGCTTTGTAAGAAGGGGTTAAAGGTTGTGATAGAATCTGATAGGGTGATTTTGACCAAGGCTGGTACGTTTTTTGGGAAGGGCTATGTTAGTGATGGTATGTTTAAGCTAAGTATTGACAATGGTAATATTAATAATAAAGTTGATGGTTCTGCTTATATCGATGTGCATGCAAATTACAGTATAGAAAGTACTTCATTTGATTTATGACATAATCGATTGGGGCATGTTAACTTTAAGACTCAGAAATACATGTCTAGAAATGGATTAGTAGTTTGTGGTGATGACAGTGGAGATAAATATGAAATCTGTGTGCAAGCTAAGATGAAGAGAGAGTCATTTCCTAACTCGCTTGACAGAAATTCAGAATTATTAGAATTAGTACATTCTGATATTTGTGAATTTCATGTCCAATTAACTGGAGGATGTAGGTACTTCATTACTTTCATTGATGATAGTACTCAATTGACCTATGTCTATTTAATGCGAACCAAGGATGAAGCCTTTGATACGTTTAAATTGTTTAAATCTATTGTCGAAACTCAAAAGGGAAGAAAAATACAAATCCTTCGAAGTGATAGAGGTGGAGAGTATTTTCCAAATAACTTTAACGAGTTTTGTGAGCAACATGATTTAATACATCAAAGGACTGCTCCTTACACCCCACAACAGAATGAAGTAGCAGAAAGAAAAAATGGAGTTCTTTCTGACATGATTAATGCTATGTTGATGAATGCTAGTGCTCCAAACAATTTGTGGGGTGAGGCTTTGCTAACAGCCTGCCATCTACAAAATATGATTCCGTCTAAGAAGCTAAAGGAATCTCCCTATGAGTTCTGGAAGGGAAGGAAACCGAACTTGAGTTATCTTAGAGTTTGGGGATGTCTTGTTTTCTATAGAGTCCCAGATCCTAAGAGAACTAAGTTAGGTCCACGAGCTTTGAAAGGTGTTTTTCTTGGATATGCAGAAAACTCAAAAGCCTATAGGATTCTAGATTTAGAATCTAATTTGGTTGTGGAATCGAGAGATGTTGAGTTCTTTGAGAACAAGTTTCGACGTGACTCTGCAAATGTAGAACCGTGTCGAGTTACTTCTACAGATTCCTCAAATGATTCTATCTCTACTCCTGCTTTTGACATTGGTTCTAGTAGCAAAAGGCCTTTAGATGACCCTGTTGCTAATGAACCACGAAGAAGTCAAAGGGATAGAAAGGAAAAGAGTTTTGGTCCAGAATTTATTGATCCTCAAGATATAGTGTTTCTTGTAGAGGGAGATAGGTTAAATAAGGTTGGTTACAAGAAAGATACCCATTTTGTTCCATGTGCAAGACGATCCCAAAACCTATCAAGAAGCAATGGCTTCTAGAGATTCTATTTTTTGGAATGAGGCTGTTAATGATGAGATGAATTTGTTATTAATTAATAAGACTTGGGTTTTTGTGGATCTGCCTCTTGGATCTAAGGCTATTGGACGCAAATGGGTATTTCGCATTAAGTATAACACAGATGGATCAATACATACTTTTAAAGCTAGATTGGTTGCAAAAGGGTTTAGCCAAAAGGAAGGAGTAGATTGCTTATACACATATGCACCAGTTGCAAGAATCATTTCCATAAGAGTGCTTTTAGCTTTGGCTTCTATTTACAATTTGCATGTACACCAAATGGATGTAAAGACGACATTCTTAAATGGTGAGTTAGATGAAGAAGTGTATATGGAGCAACCAGAAGGATTCGTGTTGCCTGGAAATGAAGGAAAGGTGTGTAAATTGCAAACGACATTGTATGGACTAAAGCTAGCACCTAAACAATGGCATGAGAAATTTGATTATGTTGTTTTGGCTCATGAATTTTCTCATAACTCTGCTGATAAGTGCATTTATTCAAAGTGCACAAAGGAGTATATGGTCATTATATGTCTTTGTGTTGATGATATGTTGATAATAGGAACTAACATGAAAGGCATAAATGAGACCAATGAGTATCTAACTTCTTGCTTCCAAATGAAAGATCTTGGAGAAGTAGATACTATACTGGGCATCAAAGTAAAGAAACATAGCGAGGGTTTTGCTTTGAGTCAGTCACATTATGTGTTACACCCCGCTCTTCCCAAAAGTCAAAATGACTATTATACCCTTGGGAAAATTTGTCAAATTCCATTGTAATATCCATGAGGACTAAAAATGCGAACTCTCGGTTCAAACGGTGTCGAGTTTCGACATAAATCGAGTAAGTTACTTACGCTAGTTGAGTTTCAGATTAAACTCACCCGTAATTTATGAAATGCCCAAAATACCCCTCGAGTTAATTAAAATTTAAAACCTAACCCCAACCCTAATCTCACGTTCCACTCGGCAACACCCAAACTAATTAAAACCCTCTACTTAGCTATGTAGAATGGAGCGGCCGCAAAATCCCTACTATCCCCATCTCGTTCCTCCATCCTCCCGCAAGAAAACCAAACCGTTGGTTTCTCGCCGTTACCGTCGCAAGGATGGAATTGGATAGCAGCCGCCACCGGGTCCCAACTCCCAATCCAATGGGAGGCGATCACGAGAGAGATGAGATGAGATGATGTTGTACCATCGCGGCCTCTCCATCCCTTCTATCAAATAGAACATCACCGCTGGTGTACCACAGCCGGGGTGGAACTATATATATGGAGTTGATGCAACAGAATCGCGCCATGGAGATTGGAGAGGCGACTATAAGCTAGGCGGGACTCGTCGCAGAGCTTAGTCGAACCCAGAAATGACAAGCCCGCCGGAGAATGGAAGCGCGTGCGGGATCGGAGGCCACGGCGTGATGCCAATGGGTGATACGGACCAAACAGTGACAAAGAATTCCGCAGGGAAGAGCTCGACCTCGGATACCACGTGAAGAAATTGATGACGAGGTACGATCGACCCTTAAATTGCGGTTAATGACGTGGTCATGTTAAGAATGAAAGCTATTAACGATTACCTTTGCGGTTGAGCTTAGGAATGGTTTCGTTAGTATATATCTTGGTAAATGACAAATAAGGTAGGAAGAGATGGGTTAATACTTAGTAGCAGAGATATAGGATTTAGGTGGGGATTACAGTGGGAAGTCGATTTAAAGTGTGAAGAAGGGTCCACGTCGTATAAAAATACCCATCCTAGGATTATTACCAAATTATTTAGCCCTGTGTAGAGTTGAAGTCGAGATTTGAGGTTAAGAGATTAACTTGTTTATAGCGGTTGTAGAGATTATATGGAGGTACAGTTGGATGGGTTATCAAAGGACGACGTGTTGAAGATTCATTCAAATAAGGAATATCTAAGGTAAGTGTAAAGGGGCTAAATTCTACGCCTTACGATTTTTTTTCAAGTATTTACCTTGAGTATTTTTAAGTATTGATTTACGTGATGTATGTGCAGTATTTGATTCCTGTTTGAGATTGCATGACTATGTTTGATGGTATGTGCTTTGGTTGAATTATGACTTGAAGTGAATGGTTATTATTTACTTTGAAATTGTCCCGAGTATAAGTAATTGTTAAAGTTTAAGTAGCGAGTTCTTTTAAAGAAGTAACTCACCTTCAAGAAGGTGAAGTCGTTTTAAGTGTTTTTAGTCACTAGCGCCAGTCCGTTGCCTTTTGAGACATTTTGAGATAGAGCAGCAGTTATGCTCTTGAGACTTTTAAGATGAGCAACAGTTATGCTCTTGTGAATCATGGTGAAGAGCCACCACGATAAGTTTAAGATGTTAGGGGGATGAACCGTTTTGACTTCCCTAACTAAGTTTAAGTTTAAGGAAAGTCTGGATGGCTTCTCATACGTATGAGTTGGCAACCGGACTAGCTAGTGAGGGATCCCCGTGTCAGTCAAGTATTTAAGTCATGATTTGAGATTTAAGAATGAAGAGTAACAACAACTCCCATACAGTTTAAGAGTTAAGGTTTTAAGAATGAAAGTATAAACAACTTCCACCAATTAAAGTTAAGTGTTTAAGCAAAGTATTCAAGTATAAGAAATTTTAAATCGTAAGGGCGTAGACTGACCCCAACTCACTCACCAGTTTGAAGAGGAAGGAGCTAGAGGAGCAGTTAGAGAGCAGCGAGATCGAGAGAAACAGTTCTAGGGAAGCTAGCTAGAGGAGGACGGTACGAGCGTCACAGAGGATGTCTAGTCAGAGTTTCACACAAGCAGCAACACTGGAGACTAGTTAGTTATTGTGTTTATGATTATGAGTATAGACTGGAGATCAAGTTGAGTTTTTAAAGTCTGAGTTAAGTTGCCCATGTGTTAGGGCGTTGCTTTGAACTACAAGAGTGTGTTTTCAGTATTTTATATATGAAAATTTTCCTGCTGCAGTTTAAGCTTGAGTATTTTATTTTTCATGGACATTTTAGTAAAATTAGTACCCGGTCAGGTTAGGGTGTTACATTATGTCGAGAAGATGCTCAAGAAATTCGAGCATTTGGATATAAAGGAGGCTAACACCCCTTATGATGCATCTTTTAAGCTTTGTGCAAATGAGGGAAGGGCAGTGGCACAAGTTGAGTATTCAAGTGCTATTGGAAGTTTGATGTATGCAATGGGTTGTACTAGGCCCGATATTGCATTGGCGATGTGCAAACTTTCTAAATTCACTAGTAATCCTAGTGCTGATCATTGGAAAGCTATAGGAAGAGTCTTTGGTTATTGGAAAAGAACCAAAGTTTTGAGACTCTTCTATAGCAACTTCCCCGCTGTACTAGAAGCATTTTCTGATGCTAGTTGGATCACGAGCGCTAGTGATAATAAATCCACAACAAGATGGATTTTTACACTAGGTGGTGGAGTTGTTTCTTGGGCTTCGAAGAAACAAACATGTATTACACACTCCACTATGAAAGCCGAATTCCTAGCCCTTGCGGCGGCTGGAAAAGAAGCAGAATGGCTAAGAAACATGTTAGATTTAAAGTTGTGGCCACAACCGATGCCAGCCATTTCTGTCTTCTGTGATAGTGAGGCTACATTGTCTAGAGCTTATAACAAGATTTACAATGGTAAGTCTAGACACATTAGTCTAAGACATGATTACGTTAGGTATTTGATTACTAAAAGAATCATTTCTATTGTGTATGTAAGGTCTTGCAACAATTTGCTAGATCCTCTTACGAAGGGGTTGCCAAGGGGCATTATCTATGAGACATCCCAAGGAATGGGATTGAGACCTTTTGTATAGTTAGAAGTAATGGAAACCCAACCTTTTCTTTTAGGTATTCACTAATTAAAAGGTTCAATGTGGTAATAACAAGTTATTCTAACTGGAAACTAATTTATTGTACAAGTAAATTAGTTGTAAGAAGGGTGAGTTATATAACTCTTAATGACGTTCGTTTGGAATGTCAGCTATGTGAGCATTTGGAGTGATGCCGCTCTAACAAAAGTAAATGTCAACTTTTGTATATGCTCATGAAACAGGATCAGCACATGGTCATAATAGTGCTACCCTTGTTGGTGGTTGTGTTTTAGAGAAGAGACAAGTACGTGTGTGGTATCTCCGGTTCTAGCTTTGGATCTTGACTCCTAGGCTTAAGCCTGTCATTGATTCGCTACGAACTTTGAGATGCTTACACTAAGTAAAGGTTCAAATCGAAAAGATACCTTTATGTATGTGTTACTTATTCGAGGCAAGTATTCTCGACTCTTATTGACTAAGTGGGGATTGTTAGAGTAGTCAAAAAGAGTAAAGGAAATACCACATTGGTGGGAGAAGGAAAGTGCAAGTGGTTTTTAAGTTTGCTTTCCACTTTAGTTATTGGATAAAGTGGTTAGTGAGCTTTTGGAAAAAGTATGAGCTATTTAATTTGACATATTAAATCTCACTTAGCACGTTTGCGCGACGCGTTCGGAAATTAATTTTTGGCTATTTAATTAATTGAATTTGAGTTTTGTGAAACGACATAACTTTTGAGAAGGGAACTGCCGTTTTCTCAAATCTTATAAGAGACGTTGGCCAGAAGATTGAGTTCTAACGTTCATCTTCTCCTCGTCTTTCCTTCTCCAAAAACACAAACACAGAAGTCACGAAAGGTGCTGCTTTCTGACTTTGATTGAAGGAACTCCTGGGGATGGTTTGCCGAAATCCTGCCAGTAACAACGTAGTGGGGGCAAATAAACACTCTAAGGAGAGTGATCAAAATCACGCCTTCAATCCGTTTTCTCCATACTGTTTCCCTGACACATAGTATGCTCCAAGAGCACACGAGTATATATATATATGGGGAGTTCTACGGTACCCAGGGTGAAATCCGGGGTACCGTATACCTTGAGTAAGAAAATGCTATCCAGAACTTGAATTGACTGATCTTTCGGACATGATACTATACTCTAACCCTTAAAGATCAACACCTAGGTCTTAATTCTCTAAATCTTATACCCCAAGATCAATTTAATTAGAAACAATAATCGACGGTTATGATTCGTCCAAATATAGGCAAAAAAATCAATGCACCATCTTAGGGTTTATAGTTTATGATTTGGATAATTAGGACCTAGGGTTCACTCATTAAGGGTTAGGGTATAGTATCATGCCCAAAAATCCTGCTAATTCGAGGTCTATATATATATATATATATATATATATATATATATATATATATATATATATATATATATATATATATATATGGTGCCTTCTACGGTACCCCGGGTGAAATCCGGGGTACCGCATACCTTGAGTATGAAAACGCTATCTAGACCTCGAATTAGCAGGATTTTTGGGCATGATACTATACCCTAACCCTTAATGAGTGAACCCTAGGTCCTAATTATCTAAATCATAATCTATAAACCCTAATATGGTGCATTCATTTTTTTGCCTATATTTGGACGAATCATAACCGTCGATTATTGTTTATAATTAAATTGATCTTGGGGTATAAGATTGGGAGAATTAAGACCTAGATTTAATCTTTAAGGGTTAGAGTATAGTATCATGTCCGAAAGATCGGTCAATTCAAGGTCTAGATAGAGTTTTCATACTCAAGGTATGCGGTACCCCGGATTTTACCCAGGGTACTGTAGAACTCACCATATATATATATATGCGCCAACCATTTTCAATCTTCTTCCCATCTTGTGTTCTTCTTTTGATTCATGGTTAGTAATAGCATTCTCTCTCGCAAAGATTCCTTGGTTGCCACCGCCGACATCGCTATGAAACTCTCTGACCTTGTTCAGCTGGGAGCCGCCGGTAGCTTTGTGCTCCTAGTATTCAACATTTATGTAGCAGCAACAGCAACACCGCCGCCACGTAAGACAGACGTCGTCGTTCCGCCGACGGTGTTCACGTTTGGAGATTCATTTGTTTATGGCAGAGACTTCCCCCGCAGGACGCCCACCGGAAGGTTCAGCAATGGAAGACTCTTCTCTTATTTCTTACGTATCATATTTGCCTTTATGATTTCTCAAATCAAGATACACTTCTCCTGTTATAGTTTATGTCATTTTTTAAGGTTGAAACTCTGAATCGTTTCTAATGTCAAATTGCAATACAGTTATTGATCTCGTGTGCACTCTTCGAATGAGATATGTCACGCGTTTATTTTAACAAATATGTTATTACTTGACATTGCTTTCTCATTTATCGCCGCAATACTGTCACGACCTTACTCTCGATCGTGCGGCCCTAGCTCTCAATTCCGTTAGAGCGCTAGGCAGCCTTTCTCTCAACTCACTTGAAAGCAAAGAACAAGAACACAAGACAAAGGATTGGGAGAACTCTCTAGTGTGTATTACTCTCAAAAATGATGGAATGAGTTACAAGTGAGGGAGATGGCTCCTTATATAGGCCTCTCCTCATACAAGGCATCAATGCCCCTCATAATGTCCCTCTACTACATCAATACACCCATTAAGTCCCCCCATTATGCACTCTATAAATACTACCATAATGTAGCTAATAAGTGCACCATTAAGCTCTCTATTAAGGTGGAGAATCCTAGGAGCATCTCTATGCTACTAGTCTTCCATGCATGACACATGTGCAGCCTTGTTGTCACCTTGTTGGCGCCATGTCATCGGCCACATGTGACATCCTCCCCCACCTATGCTCGCGACGCCCTCGTCGCGTCCTCTTGATGGAATGCCTCGATCAAGTCCTTGTTCTTCCAAAGCGTGAGCTCTTTCTCCCAAGTTGCTTCACTTTCCGGAAGGTTGCGCCACTTGACCAAGTACTCCACAAAGCTTGGGTGTACGCCACGACGAGGAATGACACGACGCGCCATGACTTCTTCAACTTCATGGTCGTGTGTCTTGGTGATGAGTGTTGGAGCGCGTTGCGACTCTCTTCGTTGCTCATCATCCTTGTCTTCGTGGAAAGGCTTGAGTTGGCTCACATGAAAGACCGGATGGATCTCCAAGTGCGTCGGCAACTCAACCTTGTACGCCACCGCGCCAATCCTCTTCACGATGGGGAATGGCCCTTCATAGCGGCGAAGCAGTCCCTTGTGCACGTTCTTGAGATGCTTGAAGCGATGAGGGTAGAACTTGATCATCACCATGTCTCCCTCTTCGAATTCCAAGTGCCGCCTCTTCTTGTCCGCCCATTTCTTCATCTTCTTACTAGCGCGAGCTAAGTAAGACTTGGCCATCTCCATCTTCTCGTGCCAGCCTTTAGCGAACTTGTAGGCTGCCGGACTGTTGCCTCTATACCCCGTTGCCACCGTCGTAGGTGTCAAAGGTTGCTGCCCCGTCGCCAACTCAAATGGACTCGTGTTGGTCGACTCGCTGCGGTGCAAGTTGTAGGAGAATTGTGCCGTATCCATCAACTTCACCCAATCTCGTTGGTTCGCACTCACGTAGTGTCGCAAGTACACTTCCAACAAGGCATTCACCCGCTCCGTCTGTCCGTCGCTTTGAGGATGAAATGCCGTCGAGAAGTTCAAGTCTGAGCCCATGATCTTGAACAACTCTCGCCAAAATCTGCCCGTGAAGCGCCCATCTCTGTCGCTCACGATGTTGCTAGGAACGCTCCAATACTTGACCACATTCTTGAAGAATAGTCGCGCCGCATCCTCTGCCGTCATGTCTTTTGGACCGGGAATGAACACTCCATACTTCGAGAACCTGTCCACCACAACCATGATGCAACCGCATCCATCGACTTTGGGAAGTCCGATGATGAAGTCCATGCTTACACTCTCCCATGGTCGTTGAGGTGTGGGCAAGGGCTCTAGCAAGCCTGCCGGGCTTCTCTGCTCCATCTTGTCTTGTTGGCACACAAGACAAGTCTTCACATACATCTCCACGTCGTCTCTCATACGCGGCCAGAAGTATGCTTCTTCGATGAGCGCTTGCGTTCTCTCGATGCCGGGATGGCCCGCCCACTTGGAATCATGGCACTCCTTCATGATCTCCTTCCTCAAGTTGGCCCACCTTGGCACGAACACGCGCTCTCCCTTGGTCATGATGAGCCCATCCTTCATCCAAAACCGTCGAGTCTTGCCTTGCTCGATGTACTCCGCTACGGTTTTGGCGAAGGGGTCATGGCCAAGGCCTTCAACGATCCGCTCCTTCAAAGGAAACATGGGCTGGCTGATGCTTGCGGCTGCACTCTTGCGGCTAAGAGCATCGGCAACGGAATTCGCCTTGCCTGGGTTGTACTCCATGACGAAGTCGAACTCGGCCAAAAAGTCTTGCCACCTTGCTTGCTTGGGGGTGAGCTTCTTCTGCGTAAGAAAGTAGCTCGTTGCCACGTTGTCCGTCTTCACTACGAACTTTGACCCCAACAAGTAGTGCCTCCATGTGCGCAAGCAATGCACCACGGCCGTCATCTCCTTCTCTTGAACGGTGTATCGCCTCTCCGTCTCGCTAAGCTTCCGACTCTCGAAGGCAATGGGATGCCCATCTTGCATCAACACGCCCCCAATCGCGAAGTCGGACGCATCGGTCTGCACTTCGTAGGCCAACGTCGGGTTGGGGAGCACGAGCACGGGCTCCTTCACCACTGCTTGCTTCAAGGCCTCGAATGCTTCTTGGCACCTTTCCGACCAATCCCACGCCTTGTTCTTCTTCAAGAGATCCGTCAAGGGTGCTGCAATGTTGGAGTAGCCCTTGATAAACCTCCGATAGTAGTTGGCAAGGCCGAGGAATGACCGCAACTCTGGCACCTTCGTCGGCGGCTCCCATTCTTGGATTGCCTGCACCTTCGCTCCATCCATCTTCAACTTGCCTCCACCAATGATGTGCCCCAAGAATGGAACCTCCGTGGCGGCAAATGTGCACTTCTCCCTCTTGACATACAACTCGTTGTCGCGAAGGACTTGGAAGACTTGGCGTAGGTGCTCGGCATGCTCGTCGAGTGTTTTGCTATACACGACGATGTCATCCAAGTAGACCACGACAAACCGGTCCAAGAATGGCTCGAACACTTGATTCATCAAAGTGCAAAACGTGGCTGGTGCGTTGGTGAGACCGAATGGCATCACAAGAAACTCATAAGAGCCATACCTCGTCACACAAGCCGTCTTTGGCTCGTCGCCCTCTGCTATCCGCACTTGATAGTAGCCCGAGCGAAGATCTAGCTTGGTGAACCACATAGCATCTCCAAACTGGTCGAACAGATCGCCAATGTTGGGAATCGGCCACTTGTTCTTCACCGTCAACTTGTTGATGGCTCTATAGTCGATGCACATGCGCAACGACCCTTCCTTCTTCTTTTGGAGCAGCACCGGTGCTCCAAAAGGTGACTTCGATGGCCGCATATAGCCTGCGTCCACCAAGTCCTTGAGCTGCCTCCGCAACTCTTCTAGCTCCGGTGGCGACATGCGGTATGGTGCTCGCGAAAGGGGCTTCGCTCCTGGCTCCAACTCGACCTTGTGGTCCACCTCTCTTCTTGGTGGCAGCTTCTTGGGCAACTCCGATGGCATCACGTCGTCGAACTCTTCGAGGAAACCTTCGATGATGGGAGTTGTGATTCCCGCTGAGCCTCCTTCTTCCTCCATTTTCAAGGACACAAGAAAGGTTGGTTCATTCTTCTTGAACCCCTTCAATACTTGCATGGCCGATAGAGCACTATGGGGGCCATCTTCTCGCAAGAGATGGATCGTGTGAAACTCCCCCTCCTTCTCCAAACACATCGTGTTGGAGTTGGGCTTCAAGAGCACTCCCTCCTTGTCGAGGAAGTTGATGCCGAGGATGACTGGGTGATCGTCCATGGTGACGACGGAAAAGTCGATGAGACCTTCCCACTCGCCAAGCTTCACTGGCACGTTGTGAGCAACTCCATGGATTGGGATGGACTCCGAATTGATCGTCTTGAGCCTCCCTTGCCCCTTCTCGTAAGCAATACCCAGCCGGTTTGCCTCCTCGATGCGAAGGAAGTTGTCCGTGGCACCGGTATCCACCAAGGCTTTTGACTCGCCTTGCATGAATTGCGCCAGAACATAGCACCTCCCACGCTTGCTCTCCTTGACGTCGGTCTTTGCCGCGCCAAGCTTGCGGATTGAGCCAATCTTGGCCTCCGCCGCCTTGGGCTCCTCATCTTGAGCTTCCATGGCCGCCAATCTTGCCTTCCTTGGGCAATCCCGCACTCGATGTGGTCCGTCGCAAAGGAAGCAAGACATGGGTTTTGGCTCGTACTTACCCCCTTTGCTCGAACCACCTTGGTGTTGAGCGCGAGTGCCCTCCTTGAAAGGCTTCTGCTGTTCTCCACCCTTGTTGGGCTTCGAACCCTTCTCTTTGCCGCTGCTCTCTTGCCTTTTGTACTCAACAAAAGACTCCGCCGTGGCCATGGCAGTTGCAAGGTCTTGCACTCCTCGACGTTGCATCTCCATCTTGGCCCATGGTTGCAGCCCATCAAGAAAGCCGTGCATGGCCTCCTTGTCCGTGATGTCCGGGATCTCTAGAAGCAGCTCCGAGAATTCTTTCACGTATTCTCGAACTCCACCCCTCTGGGTGAGTCTTCTCAACTTCGAACGGGCTTCAAACTCCACGTTCTCCGGGTAGAACTGCCTCTTGATTTCTCTCTTGAAATCTTCCCACGTTACCATCACACAAGTACCTCTTTCGACGTCCGCTTCACGTCGCCTCCACCACACCATTGCAACATCGACCAAGTATAGTGGAGCGGTACGAAGTTTTACCTCATCCTCTTGGATGCCGGATGCCTTGAAGTATTGCTCAAGACTCCAAAGGAAGTTCTCTAACTCCCTCGCGTTCCTTGAACCTCCGAAGTTCTTCGGTCTTGGAACATCAGCACGTGGGACGGATTGCACCGGGGCTGGTCCGTTAGCCATGGCTCTCTTCACGAGAGTGACCTCACTCTTGAGGTCTGCAATATCCTCCTTCACGCCGACTAGCTCAGCCTGGACTTGCTCTTTCACAACTTCAAGGGCGTTGTTCATGGAGGCGGTGATGGTGTTGTTGATGAGGGCCACAAGCTCTTCCCGCATCCCATCGTGGTTGATCTCCAAGCTTGTCAACCGACCCGCCATTCCTTGAACATCGCCTTGGACTTGGGCGAAGTTACCTCCCAAATCCTCGATGGCGGTGATGTCTTCCGCCAACTTCACTTCCACTCGAGAGACTCGCCTCTCCAGTGCCGCCATAGGATCACGAGTGCTTGACTTGTCACCCTTTGGCTTGGGATGCTTGGTTTGATCCCTTCCGCGCCTCTCCTGCTCGGCGGTAACGCCGCTGTCTGATCCCGACATTTTTGGTGAGGTTCTTCCTTTCCTTCTGGCTCAGGTTCAACTTTGCTAGCACAAAGCCGAACCAGGCTCTGATACCACTTGTCACGACCTTACTCTCGATCGTGCGGCCCTAGCTCTCAATTCCGTTAGAGCGCTAGGCAGCCTTTCTCTCAACTCACTTGAAAGCAAAGAACAAGAACACAAGACAAAGGATTGGGAGAACTCTCTAGTGTGTATTACTCTCAAAAATGATGGAATGAGTTACAAGTGAGGGAGATGGCTCCTTATATAGGCCTCTCCTCATACAAGGCATCAATGCCCCTCATAATGTCCCTCTACTACATCAATACACCCATTAAGTCCCCCCATTATGCACTCTATAAATACTACCATAATGTAGCTAATAAGTGCACCATTAAGCTCTCTATTAAGGTGGAGAATCCTAGGAGCATCTCTATGCTACTAGTCTTCCATGCATGACACATGTGCAGCCTTGTTGTCACCTTGTTGGCGCCATGTCATCGGCCACATGTGACAATACCCAGTGGCAGAGCCACATTGTTACTTGTTAGGCTTATGAACTCCACTTGAAAATAAAATAAAATAAAAAATGTATGAACTACTAGTTATTTCATACAGTTTACTTATTGTTTTCTAATTACAACATAAATGTTGAAATTGGTCATGTTTACTCCATATCAGTAAAAAAAATTATTGGTTTACATCCCATTTGATAGATTTCTGGTTACGGCAATATCTCTACCAGCTAAAATATTAGGTGTGAAGAATTTGGTGCCACCTTAGAAGGAACCAACTCTGCAGCTGCAAGAGCTCCTCACTGGTGTAGCTTTTGGTTCCGCCGGTGCTGGTTATAACCCTATCACCTCTCTAATTACGGTAATAAAAAAAGCAAGTACCTTATAGCCTCATCTTATAACCCTTTTTCTTTTCCTTCTTCATTCGCCTTATCTCAATAATTTACGAATTACAAAGAAAAAAAACTTAAAATAATGAACGTTATCTCATTCGTTTTAAAATTATCAAACTCGAGATCTCCACATATCTATGAAGGGGGCAATAACAATAAAGGATCAGTTAGAGATGTACAAAGAGTACAGGAGCAAGATCAATGTGAGCGTGGGGAAAGAAAGAGCAGACGCCATCCTTTCCACAAGCCCCCATGTTATCGTCCTAGTGACCACCGACATATTTGCCAACCCAGCCAGGAGAGCTCAATACGACTTCAATGCATACACTGACAAACACGTCGCATTAGCTGTAGATGTGTATCAGGGAACAATTCAAATGAATTGATTCCCCCGCTCTCTGAACAGAAGGAGACAAGAACATGGAGTGACGTCGTTTCTGGCACCACTTGAAGAAAGGCTGGAACGACAACGTATCAAGACCACACTGTCAATTTATAATTTAAGTCCAAATGTTATGTTTTTACACACTTTTCCCTTTATGACCTGTACTTGCTTCTGATGCAAGGTTGTCTTGTTCTACAACTTTAACCCAGCTATACAAGCTGCCAAACTAATGAGAAGAGACTAGGTTTTTCAGTTTTCAACAATCACAAAGTTGATGTTATGGTATCAGAGCTTTGGTGCTGGAAACCCTAGCCGCCACCAGCCTCCATGGCTCAAGAAGCAGCAGCTGCAGGAGTCTCATATGCAGCCAGTCCTGACCCTATGGCAGATCCTTTCTACCTCCATGGATCTGAACAACCTGGTCTTGTTCTTGTTGCAGAGAAGCTCACTCCAACCAACTACAATTACTGGAGTAAAGCAATGTACAACACACTTGGAGCCAAAAACAAACTTGGCTTCATCAATGGCACTCTTGTTGAACCAGAAGCAAACCACTCTACAGCCTGGGCTTGGGCACGAAACAACATTATGGTGCTCTCCTGGATCCAACAGGCAGTTGACCCTGGCATCAGGAAGACCATCATGTCCATCAGAAAAGCCTCTGAAGCATGGACAAGTCTCAGAGCTCGTTATGGTCAAGGAGACATGATCCGGGTTGTAGAGCTCATTGAGTCACAGGCCACCCTGAAACTAGGTAATATGTCTGTCACTGAATACTATGGTGATCTGATAGCTCTACGAGATGAACTAGACAACTACCAACCCCTAGATTCCTGTGCCTGCACACCTACCAGTCACAACCAGTGTAGAGAAATGCAACAAGTGTATGTCTATAGGGATACTAATTATGTCATACAGTTCTTGAGGGGTCCTAATGACAACTACAGCAGTGTAAGATCCCAGGTTTTGTTTGGAGACACCCTACCAACCATTGACAGGGTTTTCCAAAGGGTTCTCCAACATGAAAGATAACTTTATGGTACTTCTCACTCAAAGCCCCTGCCTGCTGAACCTATGACATAAAAATCCTCTAACATTCCTGGTGGCAAGAAGCCCAAACCCTTCTGCACATACTGCAAAGCTCAGGGCCACACATAAGATATCTGTTTCCATAAACACGGCTGGCCTCTAGGAATGACCTCCAAGGGAACCAACCCATCTGGCAAATCCCTTAAATGCACCTACTGCAAGAAGCTTGGACACATATAAGACAAATGCTTCTCTAAACATGGCTATCCACCAAGTTCAAATGGAGCAGGTCGTGGCAACAACAATAGATCTAAACCCTCTGTTAATGCCACCTGCACCACTGATGTCACTACTCCACAAGAGGAATTCAAACTGACCAAAGTAGACCATGACAGACTGATGAAGCTAATGAGCACCAACTCTCATCCATCCACTAGTTCTGGCTTCTCAGTTGCAACATTTTGTTCCAACCCACCTCAGTCACTAGGTAAATATTTTCTAAGCAATCAAGTTTCCACCCCCTACAATGAAACCTGGATACTTGACACAGGGGCATCATACCACATAGTATGTTCCCTTAACCATCTAGCCAATTCCAGACCTATTCATGCTGTTTACATTACTCTCCCCACTGGACAGCAAGTCCAAGCTACCCATGTTGCGACAGTGCATTGCATTGCTGGTCTAACACTTGAGGAAGCATTATTTGTTCCTCAATCCAGTTTCAATCTTGTGCCAGTCAGCGAATTGACCAAGAACAGGTCTCTTTGTTTGACATTCTTCTTTGATGTATGTTTGATTCAGGACATGCAGCTGAGGAGGATGACTGGTTCTGCTAAGCTTTTCCATGGCCTCTACCTAATAGACAAACCCCCTTTAGATAGTAGTCCTAACCACATCACAGCAGCCACTACTCAAGGTTTTGATCTTTGGCACTTCAGACTAGGACATGTCTCCCATTCTAAACTTGGATCACCCTTCTCACAAATTTAATCTTCTAATCCATCTATTAAAGCGCAAGTTTAAAAGCACTATTCATTAAGAAATTATCGGGTTCGACGCCATTATTGGTTAAAACATTCCCTAACTAATAATTAAAGGGTACCTGAGGGTAATAAGAGCACTTTTTTTGTTATATAGCATTGGTGCTTTAATGTACAACTTGAAGTTGTATCATAACATTAAATGTATAAGTTTATGTTGTACCATAAGGAATTTGTATCATTATGTTATGGTACAACTTTACAACTTGAAGTTGTACCATCACACAAGGTACAAGTTTAAGTTGTACCATAAAAGAATTTGTACAAAAAATATAGGTACAATCTGAACTTGTATCATAATGTTAAATGTACAATTTCAAGTTGTATCATAAAGACAAAAACTTATAGCACCAATGTTATATAGCATTGTAAAATTTCTCAGGTAATAATTGCATACGGTGGATACACTTCACTTCCCGTGTGGTTTTGCGTCTACGTACGTTGGGCTGGGCAAGATTAGAGCTTTCTAAGCCCTCCAATCTTTTGTTGTAAGCTTTTATATATATATAAATGTTGCAAGGTGTGCACTATTAATACACACAACAGATAGAGATGTCCAAACATGGAATTTTAGTAATTGGGATGACAATGAGACCCATTCCTCTCCGTGGTAGGTTGGGTTGGCTAATTTATTTTATAACTTGATTTTATTATTAGATCACACATAATTGAAGATTTATGTGACAATTTTATAACAATTACGTAAAGCATGTTAAATTCAAAGATAAAATAAATTACATAGTAGTTTAATAACTCGATTTTATTATTAGACCACACAATATGAATTTATATAATATCATTCTATAACAATTAAATAAGTTATAAATATATTAGGTAGAGGGATACTTATTCCTCATGTCTCAATTAAACAAACCGTACTATACGAATCTTCCATAATGACTAAAACACTATGCTAAAGTAATTTTTTATGTATAAATTAAATACATAGTACTAATTTTAACTAATTTTTATAAATTATTAACTGAATTGTTGATGATCTTATCAATGTGCATTCCACAAAGTTTTGTAAGGTCGGTTATTTTCACATAACAACTTAATCAAATGTGAGACTTATCCGTAATTCGATTATTGGACCACACATTATGGAAAATTTACATAACACCATTCTATAAATTTTATGTAAATAACAAATACATTAAGTAAAAAATATGAAATGAAAGTTATTTCATATGTATCAGATAAACAAATATATTAGGTAAGTCTTCCGTAATAATTAAGACAATACGTAAAGCTTATCCAACTCTTTTGTAAATTATTTTATCTCCACTAAATCAATGCACCATATGTAATATGTGCCATAATATTGTCAACGGATAGGAACAACTTATTTGAACACAAAAGATTATTCTTTACACCAACTGGCTGGACTCAAGCTAGTAAGAAAAAGAATCGTAGGATTCACATTTCTAGCAACTCGCCAAAGCTATTTTGACTCGTACGTAAAGCTGACCACCACGAGTTCCCAGCTTGCAAGCACGCAAAGGGGAGTCGGAGCCTCCAATTTGTTTGTGTATATTAATAGTTTAATACTCACCACGTTTCTCCCGCTGCAATAAGACGACCTTAAATATAAATCATCCAAAACAAGACGACCTTATGCGAACTCCCTCTCATGTCCAGAGTTGACCTTAATGTTGCTAAATTTATATGCCACCATTTCATAATCACTCGACACCACCTTACACTTCTTGAATATATACAGCTAGCAGAGTTCCATCTCTTGGTATGCAAATGAACACACACTACCCTGTCCTACTCCAAAACCCAACCTTCTTCTAGTTCGAATCGCCCCGGTTTCATGAATTTGTCGGGTATTCATCAGACGATTCGAGATATCCTCGGATCGTCAAAAACATAATGGCATTCTCTCCGTACTTGTTCAGCTGATAAGCTTTGTGCTACTATTCAACGTTACTGCAGCAGCATCAGGCGCCGTTCCAGCAGTGTTCACGTTTGGGGATTCGTTAGTCGATACAGGGAACAACAACTACGTCGTCACCATTGCGAAGAGCAACTTCCCGCCATATGGGAGAGATTTCCCCGGCGGGAAACCCACCGGAAGGTTCAGCAATGGCAGACTCTTCCCTGACTTCATAGGTACCAAATATGATCTCCCTTCTGTTTTCTTCCTTTTATGTGATGTTTTAGCAATGTGTGTGGGGGAGGTGATTGGGGTTTATAGTCCGTTACAACTTCTCGAATCGTGATACGTTTCTAGTGGTTCAATTTGTGTCTTTATACAATCAAAATTCGAGTTGATTTTGTTTTCGAGTATGATAATGAGTTATTGCCTTTTTTTTTCTTCTTCTTCTTCTTTTCAAAACAATATTTGATCTTTTCATAGTCGTCATCTAAAATTTCAATTTGTACTCTTCTAGAAACATTATTCGGGCGGGGATTCTAACAAACCGGTTATTACGAAACATTAACTTCTCCTTTTTTTGCTTTTCCACCGTCAGCTGAAACGTTAGGTGTGAAGAACCTGTTATACCGGCTTATAAGGATCCGACCCTGCAAATGAAAGACCTTCTCACCGGTGTCTCGTTCGGTTCCTCGGGTGCTGGTTACGATCCTCTCACCTCCCAACAAAGAGTGATCAACTTATAACCTTTATTTCATTGTATTTGTCTCAATAACGACAAATTTGCACCAATCTACATTACCCTTGTCTACCAATAAATCCGAATATCACGTGCTTACCGGTACTAGCTCAAAATGTGCAAGCAGGGGTCGATAACAATAAAGAACCAACTTGAGATGTACAGAGAGTACAAGAGCAAGATAACTGCAAGCGAGGGGAAAGAAAGAGCAGACAACATCACATCCACAAGTCCCCACATGATCCTGCTAGGGAGCAACGACATGGCCAACCAGCTCAGCAGATCCCTATACGGCATCGATACGTACACTGATATCCTCGTCGGATTAGCTCTGGACGTGTACAAGGTTCGACGATTCGCCTCCATTCATTTACTCATTCAATCAAAATCACAGATTTCATTGCCCTGAACGTGTTCGACGAAATGCGCCACTGAGCAGGAGCTCTACGGGCTCGGCGCGAGGAGAATCGGGGTGGTGGGTGCGGCTCCAATCGGCTGCGTTCCTCGCGAGAGGGTGACCGGCGACGGGCTGCTAATACTGGAGAGGAACTGCGCGGAGGAATTGAATGACGCCGCGAAGCTCTTCAACTCCAAGCTCTCCACGGCTGTTTCCTCGCTGAATGCAGAGCTTCCGGGAGCGAAGATTGTGTACTTCGACATTTACAGCCCCGCGCTTTCCCTCATACAGAACCCAGCTCCGTATGGTAATGATGACACACATGGTTAGCTAGCTAGCTTTACATTGATCGGGTTTTTTAATTCCCACTTTCTGGTTTGTTTTTTGCAGGGTTTGAAGAGGTGAAAAGAGGCTGCTGTGCCACCGGAAACATCGAGCTTGGGATACTCTGTGTTGTTCCAGGTACTTGCCCTGATGCTAGCAAGTACTTGTTCTGGGACAGTGTTCATCCCGGGGAGAAAGCTACAAGAATCATCAGTGATCAAACTTTTGGTTCTTCGAGTTTGAGCTCACTGTTGGGTTATATTCACAAACGACTTGGCAACATTAACAAAAGCTCCTATGTTTACCCCCCAATACTCTCTCCTCTCTCCTAAAACTTGGAGTGTCGCCGATGATGCTTTTGCTCTTGGAACTTTGTAGGAGGGCCGGTCAGGCTCTCCTGGGTTGCATTGCGGCGGTGATTGCGGTAGTGCTAGCAAACCAAGGGGCAGAGGTTCTTCCCTCGTATAGCTGGATGAAAGGAAGAAGTGAAGAAGCGGTGGAGACGTCGGGCCTCCCTCCTCGGATGGGAAGCACTGAATCTTTTCAGAGCTCTCTGCCTCTCGAAAAACGAAAACGAGTAGTCGGCGTTGATGGTAAAGAGGGCGCTGCCATGGAAGGGCGGGATCGGAAACGAGTGCGCCGTTCCATAAAACAGGCTTGGCGGTTTGTACTGCCGTCGTCTGGCGAGCTGGAGAGTAATGGACAGGGAGAACCTGAGTTTCCAGCGAGCGGTTTCAAGGTCTATACCAAAAAGGTAGACCCATGGCGGTTTGTAATGCCGTTGTCTTGCGAGCTGGAGAATAAAGGGCAGGGAAAATCTGCACTTCCAGCGAGAGGCTGCCAGGATTATACTGAAAAGGTAGTCCCCCTCGGAGTCCCACGACAGACTGACCTTAGACTCCGTAATGGAGCAAGTTTGATTCCCCTATTGATGGGAAGAAAGACGCCGGTTTTTGCACCCCGGCGCCGGCGTGATTCGAATCTTGGGTTGTTTCGCCGAGCCTGCCGGCTCAGGATACAGAAACGTGCCCCCGATGGTGTCTCACAAGAGAGTTCCAGAATCTCTAGCGTGGGGACCGGGAAATCGGTTACAGTTAACGGTTTTGGGGATCTCCTGCGGAGGCATAACCCCGTAACAATTGAAAAAATATCCTTGGTTAGGAGGATAAGTCAAAATAGGATCCAGCATTACCCGAAAAAGAGTCATAGTGTCACTGCACAGCTTTCTCCCAGGCCTTTTTATTCTCCACGTACCCGTACCTCTCTTGCAGTCACGATCATTGAGCAGGATAGGAGAAAAGGGACGGAAAAGGAGAGAGCACAGTTGGCATTTGGGCTAATCTGGTATGTGGATAAACCTACTATTTACTCTATGATTTTGATTCATGAGGATGATCTAACCAGGTCCCAAGTTTGTGTAGCTTCGGCTTCGTACCCTTGGACAGTTTGTAAGGGGGATAAGTGGGATGCGGTTGTTTCTAAACCATTCCCATGGCTATCTTTGCAGAGAAGTCCGATGGAGCACGTGTCGTCCGACCAGATCGTCCACTTCTCCATGGAGGAAATCCAATCGGACAGAGTCCGCAAAGCTCGGGGGTTGATTGGCCGGATCTTCTCGGACAACAGCCTTTCTCTGGTGGAGCTGCGAGAGTCGGTGAACACGCACTGGCAAGGTCAAGGGCGGATTCAGGTGCGCCAGGCTGCACACGGGCTCTACGAGTTCACCATGCCGGATGAAGCGGCCAAGCTATGGGTCCTTAGACGAACACCATGGGTGATCAAGGATCGGGTCCTCCATCTTCGGGCATGGACCGCGACGATCAACAAAAAAGTCTTCGATGATCTAGCAACAGCCCCATTTCGTGTGCAAATGTGGGACATTCCTGAAGATTGCTGCACCCATCAGTTTGGGCGCAAGATGGCGAATGCCACAATTGGCCAGGTGCTTGAAGCTGGTGTCTTCTCCTGCTCGGAATCGGAGCGCAAGTTTGTGAAGGTGAAAGCTGTGATCGACTTCTCTCAGCCATTAAGATCCCAAATCATGGCTGAAAATGAGGAGATGGGACGATTCTGGATCCGCTTGAAGTACGAGTATCTGCCTCTGTTTTGTTTCAAGTGTGGCCGTGTTGGACATGCGAGGCAATCTTGCGTATTTGATCCCCCATCCCGGAAGGAGAGGTTTGGACCTCAAATGTCGACGAAAAAAATGGGACGCCGTATCTATGAGGAAGTGGAGGAGAAAAATCAATTTCCTGGACAGGCGAAATCGGTGTGGATCAACGCAGCTGTTCAGGGGGCTCGACAAGTGGAAACCAAGAAGGCAGTAGGTGGGGGTGCTACCAGGAAGAATATGGGGAACAGAACGGAGACGGCGGCAACTGCAACTAGTCCGCTGTGGATGGGAACGTCGGCTGAGCCGTTTCTCACGACGGAACCGGCAGGGCCGAAGAAGAGAAGCCCGCTTCGTGTCCCAATCACCCGTAGCCCTAAAATCATTGTTGGGAAATTGGCTCGGCAAGGGGAGGGGGAAAAAGCGTCGGCCAACAGAAGCCCCGCTAGGCCCATAAGCGCGACCCAACAAAAGGCTGCTGCTCATCCTGCTCAAGTGGCTCGGCCCAAATCAGTGGACAGCCCAAGAGTGGCTGATGCCCCTACTGCTCAGGAGAAACGGCCCACGTATGCTGTTCGCCCTTTAGTGGTGGGCTCGAAAGATGTGGCCCATCCCATGCGTGTGAAGCGCCCGAAAGAAACTGATAGGGATAGCCGCCGCCGTCCCAAACTGAACAAGGAAAAAATGGCGTCGGAGAAACGATCGAGGGCCCCTGCTTCGCCGAAGGAGCTGATGGATGTTGAGCCCAAAGAAGCTGTGCCTATCTTGAAGGTAGGCAGGCAGCAACAAGAACGAATGGCGGCT
This sequence comes from Linum tenue, assembly GCA_946122785.1. NCBI lineage: Eukaryota > Viridiplantae > Streptophyta > Magnoliopsida > Malpighiales > Linaceae > Linum > Linum tenue. The sequence continues at coordinate 1,496,284 of CAMGYJ010000003.1, forward strand.
TACCGGCGGCGTATAATCCTGGAGGACGATTCTGAGGACGATTTTGTCCTGACGACCGTTCCGGTAGACATGCAGCAGAGGTGCTTGGACAAGAATGGCGGAGAGGGGAATGAAGTGGGGAGGCGGAGCCAGGAGGTGGATGCCCATCATTCTGAAGCGGTCGGAGACGTCCTGCAAAAAATCAAGCCGAATGGAAAGAAGGGTGGAGAGGATGCTAGGCGTGACCCCAAGCAGGCTCAGGGTGATGGAAAGCGTATGGAAGCGGGGAAGGAAAATAATCCGCAAGTGGAGGACTCCCTAGGTGATGGGCAGTGTGGAAATTTAGGAACGGGTTTGTGCGAGGGGGCTGTGGACTCGGATGAGACCATATCTGATACTGAGCCTCCAGTCTTTGAGGTACGTAGACGTACTCCACAGCGACTCGGTGGGCTAAAGAAAGTGGCTCGTGGTGTTCGTGTCAGCCAAGTAGTGCAGGCCTTTGAGAAAGGATTAGCGATGCACGATGAAGGGGAGGTGGGGGGGTTACCCCAGATTGATAACAAGAAGGAAATGGGGTTGGCAGGGACTAGCGATACAGCAGCAGCTGAGCTGGGTATCCGTGAGTATGGATCCAATCTAGTGGATCGTATGGAGGGAACCAAAAAACGGCCCCTGGATTCTGTTGAGGGAATAATGGCGGCAAGCCCTACCCCAAAAAAACAGTTTGTGGAGGACTTTGAGGAAGCTGAGATGGTGGAGGAAGCCAGCCAAAAATGGCCCCAATCGGATAAATGAGGGTGTTGGCCTGGAACGTGAGAGGTATTGGACCATCCCTCACGTTCCAAACTGTTGTAGGGTTAATTCGTTCGAATAAGCCGGATATTGTTTTCTTTTCGGAAACAAGGTCGTGCAGGCGCGTAGTTTCCCGTCGTTTAAGGGGATTAGGTTTTGATTCTTCTTCTTGTTTTTTTGTTGATGCTGTTGAGGCATCGGGTGGGTTAGTTGCTGCTTGGTCCCCCGAGGTTGACGCTTCGGTGTTTTTGCATTCCAGTTTTTTCTTATGTATCCAAGTTAATGAGAATAATTTTTCCTATGTGGTGATTGGTGTTTACATCAGTTGTGATATTGGCATTCGTACCGCCCAATTGGCTCAAATCAGAGAGATATGCGAGGGTCTTACCTTACCTTTCGTGGTGATAGGGGATTTTAATGCGACGGTCAAGGAAAGCGAAAAAGATGGGGGGAACCCGTGGTCTTTGGCCAAGTCCTTGGCATTACGTGAGTTTGTGCAAGATCTTGGTTTGCATGACCCTGGTTTCCAGGGTGACCAATTTACTTGGACAAACAAGCGTATGGGCCCGGCTTGTATTAGAGAGAGACTTGATAGGGCCCTGTGCTCTCAGTCGTGGATTAACCAGTTCCCAGATACCCTAATCAAACATTTTACTGACCAGGGATCTGATCATAGGGCTATTCTTCTTTCGGATAAACCGTACGTTCGAAGTAGCAGACCTCTGTTCAGATTCGATGCTCGCTGGGCAGAGAACCCGGAGGTCAGGGCTATGGTGGACTACGTTTGGAAGGAGGAGATCAGTGGGACTCCAATGTATCAGCTCTGGCAAAAACTGAAAAAGTTGCGCCATTTGCTCTATGATTGGAGTAGGGCGGGTACAACGAATTCGTTGCGGAATATCAGAACTCTCCAAGGGGAGATTGACAGAATTAAGTCTTGCCATCCGATCAACTGGGAAGAGATCCGTGATCTAGAAATAGAACTTAATCGTCAATGGGAAGCGGAGGAAGTGTACTGGCAACAGAAGTCCAGGGTCCAATGGCTCAAGAAAGGTGACAAAAATTCGTCATATTTTCATACTGTTACCAGAGCACGGCGGAAAAGGAATTTTGTCTCGGGACTCCGGAATGAAAATAATGAGTGGGTAACGGAGGAGAGAGGAAAGGCGGATATAGCTTCGGCGTTTTATCAACAGCTCTTTTCCTCTGAAAATCAGGTCCAGAACATGCCGGAGAGGGTAGCCGGATTACCTATAGCCCGTTCTGTGACCCCGGAAATGAATGCGGGTCTTACTGCGGCAGTTCTTCCAGAGGAAGTCCGGCAGAGTGTGTTCTCCATGGGATCAAAACAAGCTCCGGGGTCTGATGGGTTTACAGGGAAGTTTTTTAAAGCCTTTTGGGATATTGTGGGTGAGTCAGTTAAGAAGGCGGTTTGTTCCTTCTTCACTACGGGACGGCTCCTCCGGAGCTTCAATCACACCTGGCTCACGTTAATCCCAAAAGTCGATAATGTTGAAACAGTCAGGCAACTTCGCCCTATTAGTCTTTGCCAATTTGTTTACAAAATCATCTCCAAGATATTATCCGCCCGTTTGGCCTGTCTCTTACCCAAGATTGTGTCAGAAGGACAAAATGCATTTATTCGGGAGAGGCAAATTGTGGATAATATCTTGCTGGGACATGAACTAATGCATTACCTCAAACTCAAAAAACGGGGGAAGAAAGGATATATGGCTTTGAAGGTTGACATGGAAAAAGCCTATGATAGAGTTGGTCCTTTCTTCTAGCAGTTTTAGAGAAAATGGGGTTTGGCGAGACGTGGAGGGGGTGGATTTATGAGTGTCTCCGCTCGGTGTCTTTTTCAGTCCTTATGAATGGCACACCCGCCGATTATTTTACACCGTCTAGGGGTCTAAGGCAGGGAGACCCGCTTTCTCCACTGCTGTTTGTGCTTTGTACGGAAGGGTTTGCAGCTTTACTACGTAAAGCCATTGCCGACAAGAGGTTGGAGGGGGTGAAGGTTGCTCCGCGTGCTCCCAGGATTTCGCATCTGTTTTTTGCTGATGATTCATATTTATTCCTCCGCGGATCTCTCGATGAATGCGAACGGCTGATTGAAGTATTGAATAAATATGAGGAACTCAGTGGACAACGGGTGAACTTGGGAAAATCTGCGGTGTGCTTTAGTAAGAACATTGTGCCCCAGGATCAGGAGTTCCTAGCACAAATCCTCGGGGTAGGGGCTGTGGGAGTTCAGGATAAGTACCTTGGGTTGCCGTCCCTGATATCCCGCTCGAAAATGGCAACGTTCCGATACTTGGAAGAGAAATTGCTGGGGCGTCTGCAGGGATGGAAGCGCGGGACGCTTTCCTGGGCGGCAAAAGAGACTTTGATCAAATCGGTAGTGCTGGCCCTTCCCCTCCATGTCATGTCGTGTTTCAAGCTTCCTCTATCTCTCTGCCGGCTTTTGGACAAGTATGTTGCTAGATTTTGGTGGGGAGTGGAGGATGGGCAACCTAAAATTCATTGGATGTCATGGAGGAAGATGTGCCGTAGCAAACATGATGGTGGGATGGGATTCAGAAGGTTTGAGCAATTTAACCAAGCTCTGTTGGCTAAGATAGGGTGGCGAATCTTAAAAGAACCCCAGTCCTTGCTTGCCCAGGTTTACAAAGGGAAATACTTCCCGAGAGGATCATTCTTGTCAGCTACGGCTAGATCTCGTCCCTCTTGGGGATGGCAAAGCATTCTTTTTGGTAGGGATTTGCTGGTAAAAGGGTCTAGGTGGCAGATAGGGAATGGTAGGACTGCGCCGTTGCTAGAGTCGAGGTGGATCCCTCGAATGCATCCTCAGGTTCCAGTTCATAATCCTCAGGTACTCCCTGCGGATGGGGTGTTACCGGTAGCGGAAGTTATTTGTCAGGCGGAAGGAAGATGGTGTGATCAGAAGCTTAGCCAGTGGTTTGATCCAGCAACATGTCAGGCAATCAAGGCTATCCCTCTTCCTCGGCTAGAGGTGGAGGATCGCCTGATATGGCATGGAACGGCGGATGGGGTCTTCTCGGTCAAATCGGCTTATCATTTGGCTGTAAGTATAGACCAGCTCGAGAGCCGGTGGAGGTCCACGGTTAGCTGGATAGATAGGGCTAGCTGGATTCGACTATGGTCGACTAATATTCCGCCTAAGCTAAAGATATTCATCTGGAAAATTTTTAATCGGATCCTTCCGACAACTGAAGCTCTGTTGGAGAAGAAGGTGGAGGTCCTTCCTCGTTGTCCGGTCTGCTGGGCAGAGCAGGAGACAATAGAACACTTATTTTGGTTCTGCCCAGTGGCTAGAGCCCTGTGGGATCTTTCGGGGCTTGATGATTTGGGGCAGGGATTACCGCGATACTCCTTTCCTTTCTTCCTCAAGAAATTGTTGGCTATTGTGACCCCATCCCAGTGGTGGGTTGTGGTGGCTCTCTTATGGAGAATTTGGCGGTCGAGGAATTGGGTCGTGTTTGAAGGCAAGCAGTTCGGGGTTCCGGCACTCTTGCGTCAGTACCATCAGCAGCAGCAAGAGTGGATCCGCCTCCCTATAGATCAGGGGGCTCAACGGGCAGAGATGCCGCTGCAGGCGGCTCCTGGATCTGGGGATGGTAGGTTGGTTTGTCGATGGGATGGGGCAACTAAGTGCGGATCGCACTCAGCAGGGGGAATGGTCCTTGTAGACCAAGGGGGTAATACTGTTATAGCGCGAGGGATTCAATTCCCGGGTATAGAGGACCCCATGGTGGTGGAGTTGCTTGTTCTCCGGGAAGCGATACTTTGGTGCTTAGGTATGGGCCTATTGGATGTTCGATTGGAGGGGGATGCTAAGGTGGTGATTGACAAGATTCAGCAAGCAGATGCCAAGGATAGCCGAATGGGTGCGATTCTGGAGGAGGTGATAGGATATTTTTCGGGTCATCGTGGATTTTGTGTGCGATTTGTAGGTCGTAGGAACAATCGGGTAGCCCATTTGGTGGCCAGGAAAGCCCTTTTATTGTACCTGGCTGTATTTCGCTGGTTTGATTTCACTAGCTGGCTTCAGGCCAGGCTGTAACTCTTTTTTTATCAATATATCTGATTATCTTTTGACAAAAAAAAAAAAAAAAAAGAGCTCACTGTTGGGTTGATTTCTGAAGCAGTTGAGAGGGATAAGTTGATGATTTAGTCGTTGTTGGTATGAGTTTGATGAATAATGATTTGATTAATAAAAACCATTTTCAGGTTGGAAGCTGGGTGGTGTATGTATAATCGGACGAGTTTGGATTCATGTACGTATAAGTTGTTGATGTCGATTGGTTCGTGCGCTATAGATTGATGATTGAGTTGTCGGCATGAGTGTACATTCTCTTGTAGATCCTACATAGTTTGGTGGGATTAGGGTTTTGTCGTTTTGTTTCTGTTTAAACTATAAATTTGTCTTGTACCACATTGATGTGTTACAAGATAAGTAATGAGTTTATAAGGTCACATTAATTATTAAAATTAATTAAGGAGCATGGGCATGATCCAACGAGGGACATGTGCCTCTCGTAAGAGGCAATGCCATGCCACGAGATTGTGCAAAAATATTCTAAGTATGGAGAAGGACATGCCGCTTCACGAAGAGGGGGTCCGGATCCCATGACTACAGGGGGTGCTTAGTCACTTGACTAAGCCCCTCTCATCCCTTAGATTTGGACACATCAATCTGACGGTTAAAAAGTGGGAATGACTTTTTAATTAATGACAGAGGTAGTTTGGATATAATGAAAAATTACGAAGTATACAAATCGGATTTACAAACAATACAAACCATACAAACATACGAACAATACAAACTAAAGCAACAAAACATACAAACAGATTTACAAACAATACGAAACATACGAACTATACAAACTAGACCGACAAACATTACAAAACATACTAATTGTACAAAATACCACACTACTTACAATACAAAACAGTAAACTTGTATTACAAATCAATGAATACAAAGTATACAAATCACAACATATAGTATATACAAATTAAACAAACAAACATTACAAATTAGTCATATAAACATGGCCTAATACCACTAGAAATACTATCCTTTAGCGAAAGGGCTATATATATTACGTACTTTCAATAAACACAAAAATATTCCAACGTATTAAGGGTTTGCGTCATTTGTGTTACGTGAATTTCTGTTGACCGTTAAAGTTAACAGTTGACTTAACGGTGGTCAACCTTTGTCTGACCATTGATGAAGTGCCGCTTATGTGTCATCCACGTATGCGACACGTAGACGCCACATAGGAAAATAATATTTAAATTTAAATTTAAATTAATTATTAATAATTAAATACTTAATATTTTTATTGGAAATAAATATTGGTTTAACCTGACCCAAACCCACCCACCCTCGCCGCCTGCGCCAATTTTCGTCGCCCACAATGCAACCCACCTCAAAAAAGCTCTACATCGCCCATTCTTCAACAATCTTCTTCCATTACTATGTTTCCTACCAAATCCACCACATCCATGACTCCAGCTCGAGAAGAGCCATCATGTTTATCGACATCGATGGCCTCGCTAAGCGGTTTCTCCTCCCGATTCTCGCCGCCTCCGTCGTCTCCTTAACCTCCTTCGATTTAACGTCTTAAAAGCAAATCGCGCCGGCAGACCGGTCTAAATAAGTGGGATCTGATTTGGACTTTGTAATCGGTTCGGGTTTCGTGTCCGCTTCTCCCTCCTCCTCGTTACCGGCTTTCGGTTGCAGACTCGTGGGATTAGAATAGAACGACCAATCCTCCCCCGAATCGTACCGCTCTCTGGCCCTCGTCACTTTCCCATTATTGAGAAGCGGGTTTAGGAGCCCATGGTGGTAGGCTACGAAAGAAAAAGAAGATAAAGACCATCAGATCTACATAATTCTCGATTCCGCGACCACCACCGCGACTTCGCTGGATTTCGACGACAGAGTAGTGGAGGGTCAGGAATTGGTGAATAGGTTAATGAGTTGATCCATTTGAGGAATGCGGAATCGTTGGTGGCTTTGTGACTGAGGAACTTCTTTGGCTTGTTGCAGGGAAGGAGAGTAGAGCTGGGGGCAGGGGATTGGTATACAATGACTCAAAGAGAGGTCAGAGGAGTGTGCCGATGCCATTCCTTGTGTGTTTTAATTTTTTATTAATTTTGTATTTAATTGGATAATTATTTTATTTTTATTTTTTCGTTTTTACATTTATTTTTATTAAAATTTACCAGGTCAGCTGCAAGATCATCGCTTACTGTGTTTTCTGTTAGGTACTAACAGAAAACTTGACGGTCGGTATATAATTGTCATATCGAAAGTTATATAATATAAATGACACTTTCGTTAAAGGATGGTATTTCCAGTGGTATTAGCCCTATAAACATTACAAACATAATAGATAAAAGTGACAAACTAGAATGATAAACGATACAAACCAAATTGATACAAAATCACTGAATATACTTACAAACATTACAAAAGCGTCTGAAAAACATAACAAAATAGACGTTGTCGCCGGAAATCTCCCATCGCCGAAAAATCCTCTTCGCCGATGACGAAAATTTCACTCTCTCTCTCCCCCCTCCCGCCGAGAGAATTCCTTAGGAAAAAATGGCCACCCCTGAGAAAAATGTCCACCCTTCCAGAGATTTTTTCCCACGCCGCCGGAGAAAAGGATTGGTGGTGGGACTCGGTGCCCTCCTGCGAAAAATTCACACGTCGCCGGAGAAGGAGCGGGTGCAAGCGACCGCGGCGGGCTGTATCTTTTATTTATTTTAATTGGCAAATCAAAATTAAATAATGGTGTAATTACTATGTTGTCCTTCTTTAAATTGGATTAATGTGAGTCATTCGATTTTAATGCGGTGGAAGGGTTTAGATTCACTTAGTCATGTGACTAAGGGACCCCCCTAGTCACTTGATCTTAGCCCACGAAGAGAGCCATGTCCGTCTACAATCTAGGAGCACGTGCCATGTCAATGAGAGGGACCATAGACGTGGGAGAATTTATCAGAGTTACGTGATCATGCCACGAGAAGCGGATATTAGAAAAGAAAAAAAAAATTACTAAGTATGAGAAGGTCAGTGATTCGGGCCCAAATGTACACATTTTACCCCTCATTTCTTATTCGTTTAGCTTAGCATTTCATCATTCCTCGACATATTTCTCGCTAGGTTGTGCTTGTTTTGATACATTTCAGGTCCTAGCACGTGTGGAAGGGTCGAGAATGAGTTTTGGGATAATTGGAGGTCAAAAAGTGCAAAAAAAACCCGAAGAAAAGTCCGAAGTCCGTGATAATTGCCCCGTAACAGTGAAGTCAAGGCGTCCAAGAAACAACCGCAGTTCATGGTCGGACAAGGCAGTTCACGTTCTCCTAAGACCGTGAACATGGACCACAAACTGTGAACATCGAGCAGTCCAACGAGGTTTCAGAGGTTACTGACGCTGTTACACCCCGCTCTTCCCAAAAGTCAAAATGACTATTATACCCTTGGGTCAAGTTCCACCGTATTATCGATGAGGATTAAAAGTGGGAACCATCGGTTCAAGCGGTGTCGAATTTCGACATAAAATGAGAAAGTTACGGGCATTAATTAAGTTTCGGATTAAACTCACCCGCAATGTGAATTTCCACAAATAACCTTGGACTAAATAAACCCTAACCCCCCCCCCCCTTGTATATAAATTATATACAAAGCAAGCAGCGACGGCTCCTCGTTTTTGTCGACCCGAGAACCAGAAGCAGAGGGACAGCCGTTGAACGATAACGCAGAAACGGATGGGGAATTTGGGTAACGGATATGGTCTCAATTTAATGGGACATCAATTCCTTGGACGGGTGAGTTTTCTTTGGCCAACGCGATAAAGGAAGAAGAGGGAGTTACCTTACCTCCCCACGTCCAGCCCTCTTTCTCCCTGCGCGATCCGAAGCAGGCCGGACTGACAATCAACGAAGCAGCGGCTGGTGAAAGTAGTAGGCGAGAGAAACGCCGGCCTGATCGCGGGAATCATAGAAGCCGACAAGTTGTTGTGAAGGACGGCCTCGTCCAAGCTCCCATCCCCTCCTCAGTTCTGTAGCTCATCAATTCGCGCGGTGATGTTGTGGTCGGAGAATAGTAATTTAATAGTAAAATGGACGACTTCCACGTTGCCGAGCTTCGCTTGGCCTTGAGAATCCAAGGCATGGGTTCGTGATTGGAGTGGAAATGGGTTCTGTTTGGAACATCAGTGACATGGGAAATTGGATGGAGGTAAACAAATCAACCCACCCATGTTTATTTATATAAAATTTCTTGGAATGGGACAAATGAGAATGGTAGATAGTTTTTCTTTTTGGGTTCGATGGCAGAAGGGGAAATAATTGGGAAGCTGAACTCATGGATTTAGTGAACGATTTGTGTAGGAAATTCGAGTAACAAAAGCCTTGCCAAGACCCACCATGACTAACATAGTCTCATCGATGTTCATAACTGAGGCAATCTAGGGACAAGGTCAAGTGACGGTTATATCTCGAGCAAAAGGTTAGAATCGTTGGGTGAGCTATTCGCTGGTTGATAACACAAACCGACCGATAATAAGGTGAGTGTAAAGGGGGTAAATTCTACGCCTTACGGTTTTTCAAGTATTTGCTTTGAGTATTTTCAAGTTTGAATTACGTGATGTATGTGCAGTGTTTGATTCATGTTTGAGATTGCATGATTATGTTTGATAGTATGTGTTTTGGCTGAGCTATGATTTGATGTGAATGTGCATGAGTTCTTAGTCAATTTAAAGCTTTTCGTTTATAAGTTATTGTTAAAGTAAGAAACAAGTTCTTTTTTTTAAGAAGTAACTAACCTACAAGAAGGTGAAGTCGTTTTAAGTGTTTTTAGTCACTAGCGCCAGTCCGTTGCCTTTTGAGACATTTTGAGATAGAGCAGCAGTTATGCTCTTGAGACTTTTAAGATGAGCAGCAGTTATGCTCTTGAGAATCGTGGTGAAGAGCCACCACGATAAGTTTAAGATGTTAGGGGGATGAATCGTTACGACTCCCCTAACTAAGTTTAAGTTTAAGGAAAGCCTGAGTGGCTTCTCATACGTATGAGTTGGCAACCGGACTAGCTAGTGAGGGATCCCCGTGTCAGTCAAGTATTTAAGTCAAGATTTGAACTTTAAGAGAGGAGAGTAACTTCAACTCCCTCAAAGTTTAAGAGTTAAGATTTTAAGATTGGAAGTACAAACAACTTCCACTAGTCAAAGTTAGGTGTTTAAGTAAGGTACTCAAGTATTAGAATTATTAAAACGTAAGGGCGTAGACTGACCCCATCTCACTCACCAGGACTTAGTAAAGGAATAAGCGAGAACTAGATCGATAGTTGCAGCTAGAGGAGCAGTTAGTGAGCAGCGAGATCGAGAAAGCTGTTCGAGGCAAGCCAGTTAGAGGAGGATAGTACAAGCGTCACTGGAGGTGCCAGAAATCGAATACGAGCAGACAACAAAGTAGAGTTTTAGTTATTGATTTACGATTATGAGTAGTGACTGGAGATTCAGATTAAAATTCTATGGTTGAGGTTTGCCCAAGTGTTAGGGCTTTGTTTTAAGAGATTTCAGTTCACTTCAGTATTTGTTATGGTTATTTATGGAAAGCTTCCTTTTTTGTCCACAAGTCTTTCGTTTCTTATTTTGGTTTATGAGTCATCAAGGGCATTTTGGTAAAATTAGTACCCGGCCGGGTTGGGGTGTTTCAGACGCCAAGGGAGTTCACGGTCTCTAAGACCGTGAACTGGGGCCATTGACCGTGAACCCAGGAGAGTGAAGCGGTGCGTTTTGAATGACACTGAGTTCACGGACGCATTTAGGAGTTCACGGCCATGAACTGGCCAACGCGTCCGTGAACTGGTCACTTTCGGGCAAATATGAAGATAGCAGCGGGGAGAGAGAAAGGGAGAGCTGGTTTTTGGGAGAAGAAACACTTTTTCTCTAGGGTTTGCCCAAAACACCAAAGGGGAGTTCTAGTGAGAGAGGGAGTGATCTTAGAGCTTAATTGAAGGCATTCATCAAGTTTGGAAGCTAGGAATCAAGCCTAGAAGAAGAAGAAGAAGATCTTGAGGTTGCTTTGTAATCTCTCCTATCTCTCTCTAGAAACTCACTCTTTTCTCTTGGGTTTGCATCAATTTGAGTATTATAGGTGTTTTCAGGGTGATTGCACTTAGTTATGCTTTCCAAATCTCGTGTGCTCGCCTAACCTAGATTAGGGAAAACGACACCTTTTTAGGTAGGTTTGACAAGTTTGGTTTTCCTGGGCACTGTGTGCCTACTATCTAGGTTAGAGATGAGCATCCTCCTTGACTCAAGTTTGCATCTAGGTTGGTTGTGATTAAACCGCTCAAACTCCGGTTTGAGGGAGAGACCTAGGCAACCACTAGAGACTGAGTGAGAGGATCGATCCCGTGACAAATCGATCTCTAGTGAATTCATCCCGTGCCACGGGAAGGGTCACTGACACGCCAAAACACAACACCAAACTGCGATCAAGTGTAATCGCAGTCCGGGAATGCAGTAACAGGCAAGTTATATTATCAACCCGGGGTCTAGATCTACTGCTTACTCCGTGATGATCTATTATCTAGCCAACTAAGTCGAGTGATTTGTGTTTAAACTAAAAGCAGTAAGAAAGCAGGAAATTATTCGGTTTTCTCAAGCAGGTAAGAGTCACTCGGGAATGAGTCCCCCTAGCCCCTTAGTTAGGTTCAATTGTAATTTCCCTGGGTTGATTTACTGTTGATTAGACTGCGGAAGATCCGACAGTAGCTTGGAATCTCTTAAGCTGACCAAGCCCTCTCAGTCTAACTACCCAGCAGACGACTAGTCTCACCGGGATAGAAAGCTGAAGCAATACGCACAGAACTCCACTACTGGAATTGAATTCCAGTACAAAGCAGTAAACTGGCTAACTCTCGTATAACCAATCTCCTACTATCGAATGAAGAGGCTCTAACAACCTAATCAGATTCTATCTATCTCAGGTTGCAGCAGAAATCAAGAAAAGCTGATCAGACTTCAATCAATTCAATAAACATGCATCATTCGATTAAAACCAAACAGTATAAACATCCCAAGTCATTACCATCAAATCCCTAACACCAGGAACTAGGGTTCTTCATACCCAAGTGAGAGAAGGGTTCTACTCCATAGAGAGAGAGGAGAAAATAGTAATCGGAGTATTCATACTCATAATGATGAGGAAAATCTGCTCCGGATGATGATTTCCACTCCTATGACGATCTCCAAGCTCGATTTGACGAAACCCAGCTCCAAGATAGCTTCTAGGATGTGTTCTTCGTACTTTTTCTCTCTAGGGCTCTGTTTTTGCTCTGAAAATCCGATCCGCCCTTTTTGGCTCGAAATTGGCTGAAAAACCAAGATTTCCCGACTCACACGGGCAGGCCACACGGCCGTGTGGCTCACCCAGTTGCCCGTGCGAGTCGAAACGCAGCGTATCATTAAGTTGGCCTTCAGGCATCCCACACGGCCAGGGTCGCACGGCCGTGTGGATTTCCTGGGATGCCCGTGTTTGCTCTCGGCAAAAATCACACGGCCACAAGTGCAACTTGCACGGCCGTGTGATACCCAGGGCTGCCCGTGTGGCTTCCTTAGAACCTCGCCATGCGTCCGATCTTCGTCCAATCGACCCCAAACTCGCTCCCAAGCCTCCATTCACGTACTAGGACCTGAAATATCACAAACAAGCACAACCTAGCATGAAATCGGCCTAAAACACGAGAATCAACACCTCAAACGGTGTAAGAACAGGGGTAAAAACATGTGTAATTAACGGTCTATCAAACTCCACCACACTTAACCGTTTGCTTGTCCCCAAGCAAGCCAAGTCAGACAAAAGGTAAGCTTACCAAATTTCAATCAACCAACATTGGGGACAAGTCATAAAGGCACAGAACACATGAATCGTACTGGTTTTCAAACATCAATACATGAACAACCTCAATAGCAACCTGGACAACCACCACAAAGGACATTCGAGTGCAGCCAATCGGGTAAAGGAAGAGTCTCCCTTCTGTTCACCAACCAACCTAGACTTGAATCAACCACTCACTCAAAACAGTCAACTCATGCATCCAACTCAAGACATCAGAACAGAGACCGAGCAATCTAGGTCCTCACCGGGGTACAAGAGTATAAAGAATATGAAAATGAATCACTCACTCTCGACCAGTGGGGTCAGGACGATTTGATGCGAAAAATGCGCATGCTATTTCTCTCAATCCCTATCATCTCTTCACCATGATGGCAGCCTCTAAATGCTAGAGTTCACATATGGAGTGTCACCACTAACTAATCCGGAGGTCTTAGACACAGGTTCAAATGACTGGCTAATGTCTTGGACATGGGGAAAAGGCCTTTTAGGTGATGGAAGCATTCATAACACAAGGTTCCACATTTCCAAACCCACACAATCACAGTCAAACAAACCGGTATTTCCTTTCTGCTATTCTGCAATACTCAATATCTCAAGAGCACAAGAGCGAAGGAGGTATAAACATCAGCACTTCCAAGCCAGACTGCTCAAAAACACTACTTACTGGGCATTATTCAGATTTTTGGTAGTGGCTCTCTTTTGCTTTCAATTTTTTCTTTGTTTTTCTTTCATTTTCTTTCCATTTCTTAAGAGAGCCACCACTTATGCGCATATTTCAAACACCTGCCCAACTTTTAAGCACTACCTCCAACACTCACATCAACTTTAGCAGACACAGCAGAGAATATGTAAAAATCACTCTGTGGAACCTTCTAAAAGATGCAAAAGGGTGATTTTTTCATTAGAGACCAAAAGAAAGGATAACACACGGCTCAAAGGGGCTGACTAGGGGATATGACACATCAGGACAGTCAGTTTGGTCGTGGGCTAATCCTATGCCCCCATCATCTTAGCTAATGACAACGTGAATGCTACACATCATGGAAGAGGGATCTATCGCACAAGAAAGAAACCAGCAGGCTCAAATCTCACATGGCTACCTATATGCTCTATCTCGCATTCTGATACCCTAAACTAGATGCATAAACGACTGTCAAGAACAAGTGATTAAATTAAGTCACAGTTGGTACACAAACAGTTGAAAAACTGAACCCCTACATAGTTCTACTGCACATCTCAGTCCTCATCATAGGTTGTCCTAGTCACAATCAAGCTGTAATGCATCAATCCGAACACCATTCAATTCATCAATCAAAGCACAGTGCCAATGTGATCAAACAACAGTACTTGGAGCCCTCAAATCGTAAGATTCGGACAGCGGACTAGGCTCCAAGCACACAAATATATATTCCAACCGATACAAAGCACCCCCCCACACACACACTTAAGCACGACATTGCCCTCAATGGAGTAGAGGGAGAGATAAGGGGAACGATGTTACCGGATTGAAATACTGCTGGGGGACTGGAAGTGGACCAGTCAGCGAAAGACAAACGGGAAGATGGACAGTTCTGCATGAATCGAACACCAAGAACACACTAGCACACTGTGCGTTAGGGATAAGTGTTAGCCCAGACGGCTACAACAGAAACAAACCACAAAAGAAAAACAAAAACAAAAACAAACGACACGAAGTTCAAGCTCCTCACACATGGAGCAAACACAGAAAAGTCTAAAACGAAAACAAAACACACTGAGATGGGCAACGAGTACAGCCTACTCGTCGCCAAGATTATCCAGATCGATGTCATCCATGAAGGCGTCATCACCATCAGCACCATCATCACCATCCGCTGGGGGAGGTGGAAGTGGAGAGTCCTCCCAGGGAGTCCTCCAGACGGGCTGCTCGCCCGGCAGCAGCTGGAGTAAGTGCTGCTGAACCTCCTGCATGTGCCTAGAGCGGCGCTTCTCCCGCTCGATGTGGGCGAGAGTCACCCCCTGCTGTGTCTGGAGCATGTCCAGGCGCTCATCATAAGCAGTCATCCTCTGGTGGTACTCGGCCTGGTGAGCCGCGTACTGCTGCTGGAACTGCATCTGATGGTCGAGGATCTGCTGGTTCTGGAGACGCAGCTGCTCGAACTGGGAGGTGAAGTAATCCTGCCCCGGGAAAGCGGAGCTGCTACCTCCGTAATGGAAGTCAGTCTGTGGTGGATCAGCAGCAGCGTCCACATCATCTGGGTCAACATCCTCCTCCTGGCCCTCGGGCTGATCCGCCGGCTGGTCCTCCGCGGGGATCTGAGGTTCCGGGAACCCATCGATCCATAGAACGCCGCGTTTCTCTCGCAGCAGGTGCATTTTACCGATCGTCTTCCTGCCAAAGACGAGGGTGTCTCCCAGCTGTGTGCACCCCTGCAGTGAAAGCCCGAAGTAGGTGGCCAGGCGGGTGATGAGGGGGGCGCAGTGGAGGCTCTTCAGTTCTGTAGCAGTCTTCTCGAAGGTCCTGGCCACCACCGAACCCAAGTGGAGAGGATGGTTGTACTGGCGGATCGAAGCGATGAAGTACATGGCCCTCTTGGTGATGGCGCTGGCACTGCCTGACGCTGGGGTGTAAGACTTCGCCAGTAGGTGGTGGAGAAGGCGGTTGTCGAGCAGCAGAGTAGATGCCTTCGTCCTCCCAGCTGAGAAGGGACGCGTCTGGCCTGGCCGAGCCAGGCGGGTGTACAG
Organism: Linum tenue; assembly: GCA_946122785.1. Lineage (NCBI taxonomy): Eukaryota > Viridiplantae > Streptophyta > Magnoliopsida > Malpighiales > Linaceae > Linum > Linum tenue. The sequence goes on from CAMGYJ010000003.1 coordinate 1,511,728, forward strand.
CCTCCGGAAGTCCACCTCCAGCGGGTCATTGACCTCAGTGATGTAGCGCCCACGGTCGTCTAGGTCGAGGTCGAGAGCCTCGGCCAGCTCGTGGTAGCTCATGGACCGGGGGCACCGCCGAGCCTGAATTGGACGGCTGTACCGTCTCTCCAATCGTCCGTGGTCGTGTGCTTGAAGGTCGTGTAGAACTCCAGCACGGGCTCGTAGTAGACCTTTTCGCAGATGCAGAGCAGACGGCGCCATGCGCGGTTGGCGACGGCGGCGGAGAGTTGCTCGTAGCAGTTCAATTTCTGAAACTCCCGTTTGGACCAGCAATGGTGCTGGCCAAACGGGCATGCCAGGACCTGCTTGAAGCGAGTCTCGTGGGGGCCCCTCTTCAGATCCCGGATGAACGGGTGCTTGAGGTCAGGTTTCGACATTGTCCTGCAAAAGAACAACCCAAAGTGGAACCAAAAGAGCCAAGAAAAATGTTAATCACACCCCCACACTTAAGAACAGAAATCAGCCTAACCATGGTTTCATCCATGGTTCGGGGGTCAAAAACTCGATAAAGCAAGCCTAATCTGAGTGGGGGTGCACATCCATGAACAAGTAGGCAACTCAAGGTTCACATTCATAACAAATACACCCTCAAAGCACATCATTAAGGGTCCCAACCGACTCCCACAAAATGGTACGAAAACAGGCATTTTATCGAACACCTTGTGTGCACTATTAAGTTAAGCATGAAATTAGCACATTCATAGCACACAAGGCCTCAAATCAACATTGTAAATATGCCCAAACATCAATCATACATAATCCAAGCATGCCCCACATGTAATTTCATTCAATTCATTCATTGCAAATGGATTCTCTAAACATACACCCTAATATCCAATTCTCCTCAAATCATAAGGTAAATGGCGAAATCAAACCTGGAGACTCAAGTAGGATAGTAGGGAATGATGAGATGAATGAAATGCACTTAACGAAAGTGCAAAAATCTGCCCGGAAGTGGTCAGTCTCGCCAGAAATCGCCTCCGGCGACAAAAACGTCGGCCAAATCTCCTCAAAATGGAGGGATAGGCCACTTTTGGTGTGGGAAGGATGGGTTTGTGGTTGGTTTGGTGAAAAAATGACAAAAAATGGCCGGAAAAATTGAAAGAGGGTGGTTTGTCACGGTTTTCCGGCCAGACTCAGAGGATTCCGGCGAGGTTTTTGAATTTTCTAACCTGCTCGGCCGTGCTGGCCGAATATATAGGCCGTGGCTCGGCCACACGGGCAGAGGCGCACGGCCGTGCAAGGTGCACTTTTGCCCGTGTTGGCCGACACGGCCAGGCCGAGGAGATCCACACGGCCGTGCAAGTTTGCACTTTTGGCCATGTGGAATTTGCCGAGGGCTCGCACGGCCAGGGGATAAAATCCACACGGCCGTGCGAGAATATGCGTTGCCCGTGTCGGCCACACGGCCAGGCTAGGAAAATCCACACGGCCGTGCAAATTTGCACTTTTGGCCGTGCGAAAATTGCCGAGGGCTCACACGGCCAGGAGATAAAATCCACACGGCCGTGCGAGCAAATGGCCTGGCCGTGTGAGCTGCTGGAGCCCCGAAATCAACCTGTTTTCACCTAAAAACGACATTCAACTCTGGAACAACATCTCAAGACTCAAAAAAACACAAAAACCAAAAGGAAAAAAAAATAAGAAAATGCAAACCTCGGTGGGGTTGCCTCCCCACAAGCGCTTCTTTATCGTCTTTTAGCTGGACGCCAGTATGGATGCTCAGGGAAGTGTAGGATCAGGTGCCTTCAAGAGCGGATCCACATCGCTCTTGAGGGACAGCTTCAAATGGTGGCCATGCACGCGACGAATGTGGCCACCAGCATTCGCAACTCGACTTGGCCATCCGGCAAGATGCAAGCGAGTGAATACTCGGATGGCCAAGGTGGGGGCGGGACCAGCTCGTAGTGGTCTCCGGCTCTCTTTCGAGCAGGCTTAGCTGCCTGCAATTTTGGCCTCCACTCCTCCATGATCTGTACTTTTGGTGATGGAGTGGTCAGGAGTGGCGGCGAAGGTGTGGGAGGCGGGTCCTGCAAAATAGGCAACACAGAAGGATACACGACAGACTCGTGCTCCCAGTGAGATACAGCATGCAGAGGTGACGAAGCAGGTAAAGTATTAGCAATTGAAAACGTTATTCGCTCTCGCCTTCCCTCAAAACTAAGGTCCCATCATGCACATCTATGAGAGTCTTGGGGTGGCCAGGAAAGGCCTTCCCAGTATAAGGGGCACTTCTGTGTCCTCATTGATGTCCAGGACAACAAAATCCACAGGATAATTGAATTTGCCAACCTTAACCAGAAGGTCTTCCACTATGCCCCTAGGATGCACTACAGATCTGTCAGCTAATTGAAGGGTCATCCTAGTAGCGCGGGGTTCACCTAGGCCTAGTTTCTTGAACAATTTATACGGCATAACATTGATACTAGCACCTAAATCCGCCAAGGACCTCTCTACATGCAACTTATCAATAGAGCACGGGATAGTAAAACTACCTGGGTCCTTCTTCTTCTGCGGAAGCTTGTTCTGCAGAATAGCCGAGCACTCCTCGCTGAGCTCCACAGTGGCCAGCTCACTCAGCTTCTGCTTCTTCGAGAGAAGCTCTTTCAGAAACTTCGCATACTTAGGCATTTGCGATAGTGCCTCCAGGAAGGGCACTTGGACATTCATCTTCTTAAGCATGGCCATGAAGTTTTCGAACTCTGCCTCCAGCCTGTCTCTATGCAACCGAGTAGGGAAGGGGAGTTTCGGGATATACTCCTTCACTACCGGTTGCGGCTTAGGTGTAGGCACCTCAACCTCCTTTTCTGCCTCTTCTTCAACCGCCGGAGACGCTAAGGCAGGGGTCTCTCTCTCTTGTTCCCGAGCAGGTGGATCAACAGCCATCTTGCCACTCCTGGTCATGATGGCATTACAGTGCTCATTCAGGGTCTGCGGATGAGGGATGGTCTGCCCGGGTAGAGTACCAGGATCCCTTTGAGCCACTGCCCGAGCCACGCTCCCCAGCTGGGTCTGGATATCCTGCAAGAAAGCCTGTGTGTTCCTCTGACCAGCTTCAAGAGCCAGGAATTTACCCGAGGCCTTTTCCATGAACTGCTCAATAGTGTTGAATTTCTGAGCACTTGAACTGGCGAGAGAACCCACCAAGTCCCGCAGTTCAGCCATCTGATCATTCTGCACTGGGGCAGCAGGGGCCAATGCAGTTAAAATCGCGCTTTAAAACTTAAAAACTTACGGTTTTACGCTTTTAGGACACCAAATCGCTTTCGTTTCTATATAAAATCTTTAGTGTATAAAATCGGACTAAAATGCGCTTTAAAGGTTAAAAGCTTATGCTTTTACGCTTCTAGCTCACCAAAACGCTTTACGCTTTTACGCTTCTACTTCACAAAATGAGTATTTTTTTCATGAAATTAATTATAAAAAGTATAGTTTAAAGTTAAATCACCAACAATATGATACATTTCAGATTAAAAGATACATACAATGTATTTGGATGCACTCTCAGTTTCAATAGAGTAATCTAATTCACCAGCTAGGCCCTTCCTAAATTCATTAGCATAAAGGGAAAGGAGACTTATAGTTAATATCAATGTTTATGAACTTATTGTTAAGATGCTATAAGTTTCTCTACTTTAGACATGATTTGCAGGTGCTTATTAAATTATCTAAATTACGTATACTTATATTTTACATAGTATGTGTCGTACTAAACAGAAATTTTTAGCTATTTTATAGCATGCGTCAAAAACTTGCGCTTTTACGCTTTGATTCTACGCTTTACAATTTTACCCATTTTCCGCTTCTAGGTAGAATCGCGCTTTTGACTGCATTGGCAGGGGCTGCACCTGGCGGCTGTAAAGGTCGCGGCTGTGATTGAGCCGCATGCCCCGGCATGGGCTGGTAGAGAGACTGTTGCTGCTGCTGGAATTGCCCCTGTCTGGGCTGATATGGTGGCCTCTGGAAACCCGGTGGTCCCTGGGGGACTGGTGGTCTGGAATTTGCCCCACCCCAAGAGAAGTTAGGATGCTGGAGCCACCCCTCATTGTAAGTGTTACTGTAGGGGTCATTGCGCCTGACGTTATTGATGAAGTTCACCTGCTCCTGGGGTGTGGTTGATTCCTTCATCGCCTGACAGTCCTCTACGGTGTGATGGGAGCTCTCACACCACTGGCAGTGCATCGCCTGCGGCTGCCCTGTACCTGCAATCAAACCAGAACGATCGATAGCTGAAACCAGCTTCGATACCACCTGCACCAAATCAGATGACTGGGTGCCTACAGCATGCACACCCCGTCCTGGTGCTCGTCTCGATCTCCTGGCAGTGCCCCAATCGTACCCGTTCTCCGCCATCTCCTCAAAGAGTTGATTCAGCTGTGGCAGGGTTTTGGTCAGCATGTTCCCGCCGCAAACCGAATCAATCAGCTGCTTGTCCTCCGGGAAGAGGGCGTGATAGAAGGTGCCCACCTTGAAAGCATCATTAAAGCCATGATTGGGACACCTCAGGAAGAGACTGTTGTATCTCTCCCATGCGTCCCGAATGGTCTCATCCTCATCCTGAGCAAAATGGGTAATCTGCTTCTGAAGATCAGCCGTCTTGGATGGAGGATGGTAGCGGGTGAGGAACTTGTCCGCCAGGTTGGCGAACGTGGTGATAGAGCCCGGAGGTCGAGTGTCTAGCCATTCCTTGGCTTTCCCCTCCAGAGTAAAAGGGAAGTACCTCAGCTGGATGGCATCTGCTGGTACCCCATTGATCTTGATTCCATCGATGAGCTCATGGAATCGCCTGAGATTTGATCGGGGGCACTCCCCCTCCTTACCAAGGAACACCACTGAACCGCGCAGCATGGTGATTACTGATGTGCTCACCTCAAAATTGTTGGCTGGGACATGAGGGTGTTGAATGGGTGACCTCATATCCGCAGCTCTAGCGGTCCAGTAGGATCCCATGGTCTGCTCCTCTGGATTGATCACATCATGGTTCTGTGGATCAACCATCTCTTCTTCTTCTTCTTCGATCTGCAGCTGTGATAGCGCCTCCTCCGCAGCCAGTCGCGCCTTTAGAGCCCGCTTGAAGTTCCTGCAGGTTCGTTCAAGTTCCTGGTCTAATGGCAGTAGATCTCCCGACTGGCTACGGATCATGCACTACCTGCACACAATCAGCAGAAGCAACCCGTGAAGGCACACAGGTGGAAGAGAAAAAATGCAATAAATAAAAAGCTAGAGTAACAAATTCTCACGTTTCCCCAATAACCTAGAGGGTCCCCGGCAATGGCGCCAAAAACTTGACACGCCAAAACACAACACCAAACTACGACCAAGTGTAATCGCAGTCCGGGAATGCAGTAACAGGCAAGTTATATTATCAACTCGGGGTCTAGATCTACTGCTTACTCCGTGATGATCTATTATCTAGCCAACTAAGTCGAGTGATTTGTGTTTAAACTAAAAGCAGTAAGAAAGCAGGAAATTATTCGATTTTCTCAAGCAGGTAAGAGTCACTCGGGAATGAGTCCCCCTAGCCCCTTAGTTAGGTTCAATTGTAATTTCCCTGGGTTGATTTACTGTTGATTAGACTGCGGAAGATCCGACAGTAGCTTGGAATCTCTTAAGCTGACCTAGCCCTCTCAGTCTAACTACCCGGCAGACGACTAGTCTTCACCGGGATAGAAAGCTGAAGCAATACGCACAGAACTCCACTACTGGAATTCAATTCCAGTACAAAGCAGTAAACTGGCTAACTCTCGTATAACCAATCTCCTACTATCGAATGAAGAGGCTCTAACAACCTAATCAGATTCTATCTATCTCAGGTTGCAGCAGAAATCAAGAAAAGCTGATCAGACTTCAATCAATTCAATAAACATGCATCATTCGATTAAAACCAAACAGTATAATCATCCGAAGTCATTACCATCAAATCCCTAACACCAGGAACTAGGGTTCTTCATACCCAAGTGAGAGAAGGGTTCTACTCCATAGAGAGAGAGGAGAAAACAGTAATCGGAGTAGTCATACTCATAATGATGAGGAAAATCTGCTCCGGGATGATGATTTCCACTCCTATGACGATCTCCAAGCTCGATTTGATGAAACCCAGCTCCAAGATAGCTTCTAGGATGTGTTCTTCGTACTTTTTCTCTCTAGGGCTCTGTTTTTTCTCTGAAAATCCGATCCGCCCTTTTTGGCTCGAAATTGGCTGAAAAACCAAGATTTCCCGACTCACACGGGCAGGCCACACGGCCATGTGGCTCACCCAGTTGCCCGTGCGAGTCGAAACGCAGCGTATCATTAAGTTGGCCTTCAGGCATCCCACACGGCCAGGGTCGCACGGCCGTGTGGATTTCCTGGGATGCCCGTGTTTGCTCTCGGCAAAAATCACACGGCCACAAGTGCAACTTGCACGGTCGTGTGATACCCAGGGCTGCCCGTGTGGCTTCCTTAGAACCTCGCCATGCGTCCGATCTTCGTCCAATCGACCCCAAACTCGCTCCCAAGCCTCCATTCACGTACTAGGACCTGAAATATCACAAACAAGCACAACCTAGCGTGAAATCGGCCTAAAACACAAGAATCAACACCTCAAACGGTGTAAGAACAGGGGTAAAAACATGTGTAATTAACGGTCTATCAGTCACGAACATGACTGAGAAGTCCATGGTCGCGAATGAAGAGGCCATGCTGCCTCATGACCAAGACCGAATGACCCAAAATATTATAAGTCTGGGAGGTCCATCCCGCTTCACGAGAAGTGCCATAGACGCGAGACAATAGGCTTAGGCATGACTGAAAAATATTCTAAGTCTGAGAAGGTCATGCCGCCTCACGAAAAGGGTCATGTGCATGATTAAGAGGTCTATGGCCGTGTCATGTGATGGCTATGGACGCGAAGCAAGAAGCATTAGATACATTGAAAAATACTAAGTCTGGGAAGGCCATGCCGCCTCTCGAGAGGGGCCATGTGCATGATTGAGAGGTCCATGCCACCTCACGAGAGTGGCCATGGACATGAGTCCCTAGAGGGCCATGGACATGAGTAAGAAGTCCATGACCATGGGGCAAGAGGACCACGACCTCCTTTTGTGAGACACCACATGCTTATCAAAAGACTAGCATGACACGAGATTTGGAACAAGATCGTGCGAGGCAGGCTACAATCCAAGACCCATGGCGGTTCCAAGAGAAGCATCTAGGCGGTTGAAAGAGTAACCACCACTCTGGAGAAGAGGGAGTGGTTCTTTGTAGCAGTTATCCAAGAAGCGATTTCTACGGCGGCTACCTCCTCGTGGCTTTAAATAGGAGGAGGGGTCGACAGAGACAAAAGGTCCCAAAACCAACACTCTGATACACATGTCAAGTTTACCCTTTATCTTTTCTCTATCATGTGGCCATATACGTAGTTTTTAGTTTGGAGCTCTCACCGAACCTCCATAGGAGTAGAAGTAACTTAATTCAGATTTTCATTCCTAGAAATCATCAATCAAACACTCCCCATTTGAACTTTGTTTGAAGAGGTGTGAGCCGTGTATTAGTAATTATTGTCCAAAGAAGTCAAAGGTGCAATCAATCTCAATTCAACGCAAGTTTTCTCGCCGGAAAACAGTTTCAACGAGGGTGCTTGGGTTTGTTGATAATAGAATTTTACTAACTGATCATGCATGAAAACTCGAGGTCAATTTTGTTCGAATCTACTATTTCACATTCCAATCATTAACGATTTATCCTATACAACTGAATAGCTTTCATATTGACGTCTGATACATTCAAGCAGGGATTTAGTCTGGGTAAGTGACGTTTGTTGACGTGTTAAAATCATGATTTGTCAGCACTGAATATATGTTTTGTTTTGTGAAATTTGAAGAAAATCCAAATCGATAACTAATGTCGTAATTTGAGACTTTTTGGATTGATTCGAGTTGGAATGTAATTAAGATGTTGAGCTCAAATTAACTTACTAGTTAATATGACATGTTCATGATAATTAATTAAAAAGAAATTAGACAAAAAAATCGACAAAATTACCATTTTGTTAGTTTGACGAAATGGATAGGACCGTTTTGTTGGTGAAAGAAACTTGGTAAAGTGACCAAGAAAGGGCAATAGTGTAAAGTGACCAACAAAGAAAAATAGGAAGAAACGGAGGGGACTGATAAAGGAAGAGGTTTGAAGCTTCATCACTCTCCTTTCTCCTATCCCCACAATCTCCGCCGTTGATTTCCCGCCGTCTTACATCCCCCTATGTTCTTCCAATTTAGGGTTTCCTCCGCCGTTCCCTCTCCACCGCCCGACCACCACCATCTCTTCCCTCCATGTCATCAACGATCAACCACCTCCACCATCACCACCGAATCGACGGCCAGATTTCTCCCCTCACTTCTTCCTGCCCTCATCTAGCCGACTTCCGTTCCCGCAACGGCGCCAAGCCCTTTCGCGCCCTCCAGGACTGCCTCCGCGTCAAACCTCCCGGCGGCAGGGCCGGGATCCGCCGCGAACCCTCCGAGGTCCCCCGCTGCGCAGCGTGCGGCGATTCCTCCCCGTCGAGGCTCTACGCCTGCGTCGCGTGCGCAGCCGTGTTCTGCCACGCTCCCTCCGGCGGGCCCTCCCATGCCTCCGCTCACGCCGCCTCGATGCCCCTCGGCGGCCACGAGATCGCGGTCGATGTCGATCGAGCCGAGCTTTTCTGCTGCGCCTGCCGCGATCAGATCTACGATCGCGATTTCGATGCCGCCGTGGTCTTGTGTCAGTCCGCCGCGCTCAAGTCCGCGATCGCCGTCCAGTCGTCGGGGAACCCGGAGAACATGCGGAAGCGGCGGCGGGTAGATTACCGTCCCTGGTCGCCCGATGTTCGCGAGCGTTTGCTGATGGATAATGGATCGAGCGTGTTGGATTGCGAGATCGATCGGCCTCGAGGGCTTAGAGGGCTGAACAATCTGGGGAACACTTGTTTTATGAACTCGGTGTTGCAGGCCTTGCTGCATACTCCGCCGTTGAGGGACTATTTCTTGAGTGATCGGCACAATCGGTATTACTGCCAGCTGAAGAACGCGGCAACTACGGGCCGGATCGGCAGCGGTGTCGGTGGTGGCGGGAAGAGGAATGGCGGGAATGGTGGTGGCGACAACAGCAATGGGATGATTAAAGGTGTGAAGCTGTGCTTAGCTTGCGACGTGGATGCGATGTTTTCCGCTGTTTTTTCTGGCGATCGCAAACCATATAGCCCCGCGAAGTTTTTGTACAGGTACCCATTTACTTGATCTGGGTCTGGAACTTCCATCATGGTTTGTTGTTGTTCTACTGAATGATTCGTTGATTGGTTGTCTTTTTTTTTTTTTTTTTTTGTTGGTTTGCAGCTGGTGGCAGCATGCGTCTGACTTGGCAAGCTATGATCAGCAGGATGCTCATGAATTTTTCATTTCTATGCTTGATGGAATCCATGAAAATGTGGAGAGGGATCGAGGAAAACCCCCGAGTCCAGGTAAACCGAAAATGTTGGTTCAGTTAATTGGATATGCCTTCTTAGAAACGAATTTATCCTGTTTGCACTTTCCAACTCATTGCATCTGTCAGCTAGCCTAGCAGTGTACTTTGTCAAAGGTGCATGTTCTTTTAAGTTCATTTAGTGGAAGATAGTTCTTTTATACAATCCAAGATTTTGCAATGTGATGTCTATCTTCCTGCTATGCATGGCCCGGTTATGTTTTTGGCTGTTCAATCTGTGTGCTTAAGTTTTAGATTGTACTATGCTACTTGCTGCATGTTCTAATTATCAACGAACTTGTGGATTGAAAGTGTCAGCCAATGGGAGGTCCCTTTAGAGTCGAGGAAACAATTAGGTGGCCTATAAGGTATTAGATATCCCAGCCAAGTAAGAGGTCTAAGTTCCTGACTTCTAAACCATGTAGTTATGCATGCCTTGGAAGAGTTGGTGTTCGCATTAGTGCCATTATCGATAGATCCCCCGAACTGCACGTCTTTGGAGTTATCTTAAGCTTTTGACAACTCACACTTTTTTCTTCTTCTCTGTGTTAAATTTTGTTCTGGAAAATGCTCTTGAAGATAAAGAAATAACTGGTAACTTTTAACTGCAGGCTTTGGGGGGTTTATTAGGTCTATGTACTTGCCTTAGGAGTTGAAAGTGCAAGTGTTAGGACTAAGTCTTCACCAACCTGCAGATTTGATCGTGTCATCCTGCTTTTGCTCCTGTAAGTCTGATTTTTCCTTCACCCGCTCGGTTCTTGTCAGGATCTTCTCCTGTATTCCTGATAATTAGGTTCAGCCAAACTTTTTTTTTTCTTTTTATGGATTGTCTTCCAGCTTCAGTCTAACTTTCTTCTGGATGTCTCCCTTTTTGATAGGCTCAGTGGCATTTCCTTAAGCTTGATTACTCTGCCAGTTACTCTCCATATCCCTGGTTTTAGCATTTAAGCGTCCTTGACAAATAGACCATTAGTATATGATTTGGAGATTGCTGAAATATAATGTTTGATTTCATTTTAGGCTAGTAGTTGCTTGCATCTATCTGCTTTATTTTTGTCAAGTTACATACTAGGACTACAATAGACTTGCTATATTCGGGACTTCTCTGAACATATTATCTTGATCACACATCGGTAACCATATCTTGTCTTTGATTTTTTGAATTTCAGGACATGGAGACTGCTGTATTGCACACAGGGTATTTTCCGGCATCTTGCGGTCCGATGTCATGTGCATGGCCTGTGGTTTCACATCCACAACATATGACCCATGTGTGGACATCTCACTCGACTTGGAGCCTCACCAAGTGACAGCTCATGGAAAGACATCTGCTAAATCTCATCCATCTTCCAATAGTGAAGCAAACGGCTTCAGTTCGACCCAAATCCCCACGACATCTACCCTGATTGGATGTTTGGACCGCTTCACCCGACCCGAACGATTGGGGTCCGACCAGAAATTCTTCTGTCAACAGTGCCAAGTGAGTCAGGAATCCCTGAAGCAGATGTCGATTAGAAAGCTCCCATTGGTCTCCTGCTTCCACATCAAGAGATTCGAGCACTCTCACACTCGAAAAATGTCGAGGAAAGTCGATCGGTACCTGCAGTTCCCTTTCTCGCTGGACATGGCACCATATCTATCTTCTTCCATTTTGAGGAGTCGATTCGGGAACCGGGTCTTCTCATTCGAAGGAGATGATGGAGATGACGTGGCAGCAAACGAGATGTCCTCGGAATTTGAGCTGTTTGCCGTGGTGACCCACTCGGGAAAGCTGGATGCTGGTCATTATGTCACGTATTTGCGGCTGAGCAATCAGTGGTATAAATGTGACGACGCATGGATTACCAGAGTGAACGAGAATGTGGTGAGGGCTGCGCAGGGGTACATGATGTTTTATGTGCAGAAGATGCTTTATTACAGAGCGAGTGCCCAGGTATGCCCATCGTGATACTGGATATACTACCAGGCAAGCATGGAACCAGTTTTTGATGCTGGGGAAGTAAGCCAGCTGGCAATGCCGATGCACGACATGGTCACAATGACAGGCATTCGACGCCAGTCGTCAGTTTGCTGAAGCGTGCAGAGTCTGGTCAAGGCTCATTCTGCATTACAGAAAAGAATAATCAAGCAAATGGACTCTCTTCTTGAACACCTTCTACCGGGTGGTTCTGCTGGTGATTTCGGCTATTGGTTTTAGGGTTACAATGGCAGTTGCAGCAATGGATTCGTGGAATATTGGCTTCCTTTTTTGCGTCGAACTATTTCGTTCTTCGATTTCCTTTGCCTATTCTATTCTGTTGGTTGAAGAAAGCATTGTTTTGGTGGTGGTGGTGGTGGGATCATAGTGATGATGTATTACTGGTTTTTGGGTTGCCTTTTGTATCACCATCAGGATCCCCATTGGGAGTGTAGTAGTAAACTACTAAACTCGATATAGAACGTTGATATGGCGACAGTTGAAAAATACTCCAAAATTGATACCTATAGCTGCTATAATCATCAAATTCTTCTTGTTACGTCGTAGAAGTGGAAAGAGATGGCTTTCTGTATATAAGTTCCAAATGCAGGTCTGTCGATTTGTAGTTGCAGTTAGGGCTGGACATGCGGGCGGATCATCCGTGGGTTTGGGCCGACCCACCCGCATTTGACTCGAATTTCGTTAAGTGGGTGGGTTTGTGGGTGGGTGACGGGTTGCGCTGGAAGCCATCCGCTGGGTGGTGGGTGGGTTGTGGGTGAGTGTGCGGGTGACCCACTCAACCCAACAGCAAAAAGATCAAAGTCGTTGGCGCTAGAGAGAGGAGAGTGGAGACGTTAGATATAAACTCGGACTGCTCCTGGAGTTTGAACCTCAAAGCCAACCTTCCAAATAGAGATCCCCTCTTCTTCCCTTTACTTTTTCCTCTAATTCTTGTGCCTAGATCACCGCTCTTTCCTTTGTGGAATTATTTTCCTTAGTTCTTTGCACCTAATAATCGTCTCAATCTGTAGAAAACTCTTTCATAATAGAATTTCTATCCAATTTAAAAACTAATTCGGCATTTTTCGCCCTATTTCAACTACTTGTTTCCCTCGATGATTATCTTCACCTATTATCATGTCAAGTTGACTCCTTTATATTATATACATTGTGATGTGGGTGAACCCACAAACCCACCCGCATCATCCACCATCCGCCCGACCCAACCCGAGATTATATGTGGGCGGATGGTGGGTTAAAAATTATCAATCCGTTTAAGCGCGGGTGGGTGCATTTCATTGTCAAAATCCACCCGACCCACCCAATGCCCACCCCTAGTTGCAGTAGGAAACTATAACGAGGAATACCCTATGAGCTTTTCGTCCTGATCAATCGTTGGTCGGACACCAATTACTTGTCACATTATTTGCTTCGTTTACATAATAAGTGTCTATATTAGACACTACAAATTTCCTTATACTTTCTTCGATTGATCGAAACCGATTTAAACTACATGTCACATTATTTCACTAACAAAATTCGTCAACTATCAAAGTTGGGTGATTAATGTGTTAGTTCCTGATGGACCAAAAAATAGAACAAAAACTACACGTGTGGTGGATGCTAGCGCCTGTCGTTCCCAAAATCCCTTCTTCTCCATGTTTGTCTTACTCCTCCTTCTCTTATCCACCAAACCCCTTCACCTCTCCTTTCTCCTTCTCGTTATCATCATCTTCCTCCAGTCCCGACCAACCGCCGGCCAATCTCCGATTCAGTATCATTGCTTTATCACCTCCCCGCCTACCCCACGGCAATCCTTTCCCGTCTGCCATCTAATCTCCCCATCACTTATTCTTCATCGCGTTTCTCTCGAGCTAGGTTATGCCTGTTCCGCCGCACAAAGAGTTTTAACTGACGCAACCAGTTTCCGATTTGCAGTTCTCTTAACTGGGTTTGTGTAATTTTTCTACGCGCTCCTCCAGGAATGGCGAGAATATCGATTCTGCTGCTGCCGCTGATTCCCCGCCACCAGTAAAAACAGCTGTGCTCTTTTTCCTTCGCTTTTTTCTCGTGTCTCGCGTTTTGGGTAATTCAAGTGTTGGGGGTAAGGAACATAATCATTGCTTTCCCCGGTGGCTTTCGCTTTCTTCGATTTTGTTCTTCAGCTTTTGATGATTCTTTCAATTGTGATGTTCAGTACGAAAGATGAAGGGAATTATGGATTGGGTTTTCCCTCAGCTGTTGGTCAAATCTCTGGCCTCGTTATCACCTGGTGGCTTCAGTGGCCCGCCTCCAGTGGATCAACGTGCTGATGACATAGGTAAATTTACTAATTGCATCACCTGCCAAAATCCATTTCCATCTGGTTGTTGTAGATGGGTAGATGCTTTGTATGTTTCGCCCCGAAATCTGGGTTTTAACTCAAGCTCGAAAGTGGGAGCTGCAACATTTAGTCTTCTCTTGCTACGAACTCATGATTAGTCGTTGTGTGGGATAGGTGGTGGTTGATATATGGTATGTTCAGCAGTAAGCTCCACCTCTGTATGATTGTTTTAAGCTACCGTAACCATTGAATGTAGTGCCAAATTATGGTCTGGATGTGTGTATACCTTTAGGACTGAGTTGAACTTATTATTTCTGCCTTTTGTAGATTTAACCACCAATTCGGAGGCATTGCCACTGCATTCAGGGGCGCCTTGTTCCATTGAGAGTAGACGGGAGAGTGGAACTGATACCACTACTCCCCAGCAAGTAGTCGAAGCAGCTTCCCAGCCATGCAATCACTATGTTGAGGGAAGAAAGACGGATCCTTTGGCAAGGATTGAAGATCTCAAAATCAAGCTCTTTCGTCTGCTTCAACGGTTCAGTTTGTCCTCAGACAATCTCCTCGTGGCGAAGGTTTTATACAGGATACACATTGCAACTTCGATTCGAGCTGAGCCACCAGACAGAGTGAGAAATGCTAGAGCCAAAGCAATAGCAGCAGCTCAAGAGTCTTCCGGCTCACCTGAACTGGACTTCTCCTTGAGAATACTTGTACTTGGGAAAACAGGAGTTGGGAAGAGTGCGACCATAAACTCATTACTGGATGAAAGAAAGACAATCACTAGTGCATTTCAACCGGCCACTGACCGTATACAAGAGATTAGTGGCTCTCTCAATGGGGTTAGAGTAACTTTCATAGATACACCTGGTTTCTCTCCATCATCGACCAGCAGTGTTAGAAGAAATCGAAAGATCATGCTCTCTGTCAAAAGATTCATCAGGAGATCCCCTCCAGACATTGTTTTATTCGTCGAGCGCCTCGACCTCATCAACATGGGTTCTTGCGACTTCCCACTGCTGAAGCTAATGACGGACGTTTTCGGGAATGCTATTTGGTTCAACACCTTGATTGTAATGACTCATGCTTCCTCTTCCCTTCCAGAAGGAACTGGTGGATATCCTGTCAGCTATGAATCATATGTGAATCGGTGCTCTGAGTTGATGCAACACTACATCCACGAAGCAGTTCTTGACTCGAAACTCGAGAACCCTGTGATTCTTGTGGAGAATCATCCTCAGTGCGTGAAGAATACCCGTGGTGACTGCTATTCTTCCGAATGGTCAGGTCTGGAGATCTCATTTTATGCTATTGTGCATTTGCAGTAAAGTTCTTAGTGTTGCGAGCAACATATTGCGACTCGAGAAGAGCATTGACTTGGGGGCAAAGACTAAACCGCGGGTGCCTTCTCTTCCCCATTTGCTCTCATCGTTTGTCAAGTATAGATCTATTTCAAATCCTACTCAAGATGGTGGTCATGATTTCTACGATGAGATTCTACTATCAGATGAAGAAGGAGAAGATGAATACGACCAACTACCGCCGATCCGTATCCTGTCAAAATCCCAGTTCTCAAAATTGAGCAAGTCTCATAAACATGATTATCTTGATGAGCTAGACTACCGGGAGACACTTTACTTGAAGAAACAGTTGAAAGAAGAGTGTAGAAGACGAAGGGAGAAGCAGCTTGTGGGAGAAGTAAGTCATGAAGAGGGTGATGAATCTGCCACCTTGCCGGAGGCAGTCCTCTTACCAGACATGGTGGTTCCTCTGAGTTTCGACTCGGACTGTCACGTGCATCGATATCGCTGCCTTGTCACAAATGAACAATTTATTCCAAGGCCAGTACTTGATCCTCAAGGATGGGATCATGATGTTGGGTTTGACGGTATAAACTTGGAGACTTCTGTGGAAATGAGGAAGAACCTCCATGCCTCAGTTTCCGGGCAGATGAGCAAGGATAAACAAAACTTCAATATTCAGTCGGAGTGTACTACTGCATATTCTGATCCTCGGGGGCCCTCATACTCTGTAGGTCTGAATGTTCAATCTGCTGGAAAAGACATGTTTTACACGGTTCACGGCAACACAAGAATGAAGAATTTCAAGCACAATGTTATGGACTGTGGGGTTTCATTGACATCGTTTGGCAAGAAGTATTATGTTGGTGGCAAGGTTGAAGATTCGGTGTTGGTTGGTAAGAGGTGGAAGTTTTTGGTCAATGCAGCACAAATGAGAGGTGCTGGACAAGTTGCCTATGGTGGGAGGTTCGAAGCCACTGTGCTAGGGACTGATTACCCAGCTAGGAACGATTGTTTGAGTGTCTTCCTGTCCCCTCTGTCATTTGAGAAGGATACAGTATTGAGTGGTGGAGTGCAGTCAGAGTTTCAGGCAATGCGTGGTACTAGAGTGGGTGTTAATGTTAATCTGAATTCACTGAAGATGGGGCAAGTTGGTGTCAAGATCAGTAGTTCCGAGCACTTGGAGATTGCTCTCATCGCAGCTTTCACGATATTCAGGGCCGTATTCTCTAAGAGAGTAGGTGAGCATAGCCAGGAAGAGTTGGAGACGGGATAAGAGCTGAGTTTCCCTTTCGGTTGTTGAATTAGGTATCTGATATCTCCAGAGCTTTTCCTTTTCCTGGTCATTCCTCTTACCTCAACTCCGAGGGGGAAAAAGTTTTGTACTTTTGTAATGAGATTTCACGTTGCTTCAGCGTGCTTCGAGCTTCCAGCGATGGCTGATGGCTGCTAGGCAAAATGGAATCAATAAATTGAGGTGGCATGTACATCGAGCTTCTGTAACTGTACTTAGATTTGTTTTTTTTTGTTGTTGGTCAATCTGCTGCATAAAAGGCAGAAGACAGTGCCGACAGAGAGAGGTATGTATGCTTCTTTAGTGGCCTTTATATGCTCTTCTATGAAGCTTCAGTTTTGGTCTATCACTGCCACTTGATAACTCTACTATCTTCGATTGCATTCAAGGAATTAAGCACATCAGAGTTCCAAATCTCTAGGAAACTTCATTTCATGTTCGATTGTTCGAGCATGCCCTCCCCGAATAACCGGTGGGCAGTGGTCCGATTGTACTGGTACAGGGTTGGATCGAATAGCATGAGAGAAAGGATGGTAAGAAACCTAATGGAAAGTTCATGTGATACATTTGATGGTCCGAACTTTTACTGATTTGATTTCGATCAAATCAAATTATACATTTTTAGAACCACGGACTTCAAAAATTAAGAAAACAATGCCGCAACAGATCCCACATTTTCCCAATCACATCTCAAAATCTTTCATTATTGTAATGCTCCATCTTCAAATTCCCAAGGTTGTAGTAGCAGACGAGCAAAAGATGAGTATCCCATTATGACTACTACTTCTTGCCACCCTTCTTAAGGGTCTTAGTCTTACCCCCTTTGCCATCGCTTCCTCTGAACTTCCTCCTTCGCGTCAGAGCAAACTCCCCAAACTTGTGGCCCACCTTGGCCTCGGTGATCTTGCAACGAACGAACGACTTCCCATTGTATATCCTGACGGTGGAGTTCAAAAACTCCGGCAATATGACCGACCTCCTAGACCAGATCTTCCTGTTGTTGAGTGGCGCTCCCTTGTTCTTCAATTTCAATAGGAAAGCATCCACGAACGGACCCTTCCACATTGCCCTCGCCACAGGTACCTGCAACGTTTAACAAAGTCGTCGAAATCACTACACAAATGCAACCCACCAAGAAGCTTCAGACTTTCAAGGTAGAATTGGAGGATCCAACTGGAAAGCATGACTAGCAGGAAATCAAACTGCCTAGACATGGCACCTGGGTTTCACTTCTAGTTGATGATGCTTCTGCTGCCGAAGAAAACAACCGACTCCGTCCATAACCCGACGAGTCTCTGCTCCATAACGAAATGGTATCAAATGAATAGCAAATCAAGCATATGCTTTTCAAAAGCCAACTTCCAATGAATCAGAACACCCAACTAGGTTTATCAACATTCATAGAGAGGGATTCTCAAACAGCAATCAAGTTAGTCATTTCTTAAGATGAAAGACTGCTCAAACTACGAACTACTGAACTAACCTTGATGGCCATGAACAGACTGGACTCCCTCTAGCATAAGTACCAAAATCAGTAAAGCCGCGGCCGATGGAAGCGTTTACTCCCGAATCTACAACTTTCCTCCTTATACTTGCCCACAACATTGCGATGAGAAGTGGGAAATCACACTACAATCAGCAATCCAAATGAATCAGGAAACAAAAAACCTCTACTACGAATTTCCAAAGTTCTCTTCTTTTCAGCTACAAAATGGCGAAAGGAGCTCACTCCCGACCAGGGTAACTGATCAAACACATCCACGGGGGGGAAACCAAACGATTCGAGAGATCGATACGAGAGTGGAGATGGGAACAAACCTGCTGAAATTATTGGGGTTTCCGCCGTCGACGGAGGAGCTAGCGCAGCCGTCTTCAATCGCCGCCGCTGATGAGAGCAAAATCAATCGCCTTCCTCGAAGGATTTCCCTTTCCTTCCTCGCGAAAAACCTCCCAAAATTTTCGGCCCCTTAATCAGCGAAATGAAACAAAATTACGGGCCTTTTTCTCGGGCCAGGCCCAACCCAAGTGCATGGTTTGACAATTGAGCTTGTTGGGCCTACAATTTTGCCTGGCGAAACTGACGCATGGATGGCGTCATGATTCCGGTGTCGGGCATCCACTGACAGTAAACCTGCGCCTCCGCCACAAAAGCTTCCTAACTGCAACTGTAATTCTGAAGCGATAAATGACACTCTCTAAAATAAAGACTGCTTCTTTCAATCATTTGCTTTCTTCTCGGCTCTCTTCCTCAACTGCTTCATCGTCACCTTATCTGCTAATGTTTCTCAGGTAAGCAAAATGTCTCGTCTTTACCAAACTGTGATCTTTGTGGATCCCTCCTTTTTCAATTTCTGGGTATCAGCCAAATCGAGTCAAGGTTGACTGTTATTGGTATCGATCATTGAATGGCTCTACCTGCAAATTATTGATCCATGTTCCTTGTGGAATTCGAAAGCATTGAACTTGACCCGTTGTCACTGGTGATTTGAGTTGTTCTTTGATTCCTCTGCCTCCCAAGTTTGGGAGGAGTTGGCAGTTGGTTGGTAAGAAGGGTTTGTGTCAAAATGAAAAATTGACTTGAGAATCTGACGTTCGACTTTGATGCTTATTTGATGACTGCAGATAGGTTGGGTTTACAACGTTTGTAAAGATGAAGCAGTTCTGGGTTGGGCTCGTTACCGCGTTCTTTCTGTTCTTGAGTGGTTTGAACAATGGGAATGCGAAGATGACAAGTACCTTCGTGCGTTCGGAGTGGCCATCGACTGATATCCCTCTTGACAATCAAGCATTTGCAGTTCCAAAAGGTCGAAATGCACCTCAACAGGTAAACTGTTAACTTTTCTTGAGTTGCTTGCAAAAGAGATTACGTTTACTTATTAAGTCCATGAGTGGAGATATTGTACCTTCTTTAAATGGAAAGAGAGTGCATTTGCGGTCTGGAATCTATTATTGTTTGAGTGTTGTTGTAACTGGTTATGGGAGTGTGTAATGCATTTTTATCATAATTTCTTTGTTTCATCTCAACAACCATAGGTGCACATTACACAAGGTGACTATGAAGGGAAGGCTGTGATCATCTCATGGGTGACACCTGACGAGCCTGGTTCTCTCAAAGTACAGTATGGTAAATCGGAAAAGAAATATGATTTGACTGCTGAAGGGACAGTGTCAAACTATTCCTTCTACAAGTACAAATCAGGATACATTCACGAGTGCCTCCTTGATGGCCTTGAGGTAAATTTCACTTTCAAGAACTTTGAAGTCGTGTCTTTCGAACTTTGCAGACTTGGCCCGAGTTATTCGTTTTGAGATATTTTCTTGTCTGCAGTATGCTACTAAGTATTATTACAAGCTCGGTGATGATGAATCTTCTCGAGAATTCTGGTTCCAAACACCACCGGAGATTCATCCAGATGCTCCTTATAAGTTTGGAATAATTGGTAAGTTGCCACCTGTGTTTTGCATATATGCATTTTCATGAGCTGCAGTTTTCCCTATATGGTTACTGATTTATCACTCGGTTGCGCTCCATTCTATTTATGGCTTCCAGGTGATCTAGGCCAAACATATAACTCCCTCTCTACCCTTCAACACTACATGCAGAGTGGGGCAGATGCAGTGTTATTCGTTGGGGATCTTTCTTATTCAGACAGATATCAGTATAATGATGTCGGGATCCGATGGGATACATGGGGCCGTTTTGTCGAGCAAAGCACAGCATATCAGCCATGGATGTGGTCTGCTGGAAATCATGAAATCGAGTTCATGCCATACATGGTATACTTGTTACTGCTATTCTCAAATGTCATAACACTGGAGATTCACGCTTTTTCATTTGAGTAATTCTAGACCATCTTTTCCACCTTATGTCACAGGACGAGGTTGTGCCTTTCAGAAACTTTCTTCATCGGTACCCAACTCCTTACTTGGCTTCCAAAAGCACCAATCCTCTATGGTACGCAATCAAACGTGCATCTGCTCACATCATTGTGCTCTCCAGCTATTCACCTTTTGGTAACCTTCTGAACTTCGACTCTTCTTTATGGTAATCTGTCAGTTGTTCTCTAA
Organism: Linum tenue; assembly: GCA_946122785.1. Taxonomy (NCBI): domain Eukaryota; kingdom Viridiplantae; phylum Streptophyta; class Magnoliopsida; order Malpighiales; family Linaceae; genus Linum; species Linum tenue. The sequence goes on from CAMGYJ010000003.1 coordinate 1,532,190, forward strand.
TTCAACCTTTTGAGCAGTGAAATACACTCCACAATGGACGTGGCTTGAGGAAGAGTTGAAGAAGGTTGACAGAGAGAAGACGCCGTGGCTCATTGTTCTCATGCACGCCCCTATCTACAACAGCAACGAAGCACATTTCATGGAGGGTGAAAGTATGCGAGCGGCTTTTGAGACATGGTTTGTTCAATACAGAGTCGATGTTATCTTTGCTGGTCATGTCCACGCTTATGAAAGATCGGTAAGTCAGAGGAGCTTTTACTTCTTACGAAAATAGAGTTGTGCAGTGTATGAAAAGCTAATGCATTTCTTTCTTATCTATCTCCAGTACCGAATATCAAACATCCAATACAATGTGACAAGTGGCGATCGATATCCTATTCCAGACAAATCTGCGCCTGTGTATATTACAGTAGGAGATGGAGGAAATCAAGAAGGTCTTGCTGGAAGGTATATATATACATAAATAACCCGAAACTCTCACAGATTCAGTTGCTAATAAGTTATCAAATCAAGGAATAAACCATTCCATTGATGACATGTGCAGGTTTTTAGAACCACAACCAGATTATTCGGCTTTCAGGGAAGCCAGTTATGGGCATTCAATGTTAGAGATAAAGAATAGGACACATGCATTGTACCACTGGAACCGCAACGACGATGGCAAAAAGGTGCCCACTGATGCATTTGTATTGCACAACCAATACTGGTAAGGAAATCATAATGACAAATTTTGCCACCATTTTTGCTGAGTAACATGCAAAATTCTCTGGTCCTGTTACATACCAGCTGAACTTGTGCTGGATTCCGTGCAGGGGAGGCAATCTGAGACGCAGGAAACTAAACAAGCATCACTTGAGAAGTACCATCCAGCCGATTACTGCTAAGTTCTTGCTTGATTCAGAGTGATAAGCTCACACCAAATCAGCAGCCGATTGCTGAAGATTATGGCAGTTCCTTCAATGTATAATGCAAATGCCATATGCATTCCTTGTCTACGTCATATTTGTAACAGGGATGCTGTTGTTTCCATCGTTGAATCTTTAGTCTTTACTATTAGATTCTGACATTGTTTCTGTATTTGCTAATCTTCAAGCAATATCATGAGAATTCAAAGGACCTGATTGGAATTGTTGATATTATTGAAACCCTATAAAGCATACGTGGATTACAACATGTCAAAAAAGCTCTGCTTCTTCCTACCATCTCATTCTCACAAAAGCTCTCATTATCCATCCACTGAAACAAAAATCTTCTGAGTAATCCACAAAAAGAATTCTTATGTACAGCTTGTTTCCAAGCAATGAGATTCACTGAGCTCCATGATCGAAGAATGGGAATTTCTGAATACCGAAAATATGGCTTGTGGCGCCTCCTACCACTGGGAATCGCGGTAGATTGGTTGTGGAACCCACTTGAGGCTCAAATTCAGCCTTCCAGATTTAGCACCATCCAGCGTGAAGCATTCTCTGTATTCTCCTTCCAATATGACCCTGGTCAACGTCAAGATGCATCTCCCAATATACTCCTAAATAACAAAATATTGAATGAGAACAGTGCTACCAAAAATCCAAACTTGTCAGGAACCACAATCCATGGGCGCTTTGAGAGAGGATGGTACCAAACTTACCTTGCGAAACGTGTCGTGATCATAAACTTCAGCAATGAGCATATCATGCAGTGCATCCTCCACAACAAAGTCAAATGTTTGGTTCCACTCAGGGTTCAAGTTCTCATTCACGACCTAGCAAGAAAAGGAAAGGCTAAAATGATGAATATGAATTGGTCGTATTATTGAGAATTTATAAAATCAACAGAAATGGAGACATTGGAAGACTCAAGTGTAATGGAAGAGAAACTTACCCTGGTTTTGTTTTTAGTATCCGACTTTTTCATGGTAAGGACAACAAAAGGATCAGCCTTGCCCATGAGATCAACAACAGGCAAGTCTTCAGCAGAAATCACGGTTACAGAAAGAACTCCTCTAACAATCACCTCCCTTTTCTTCTGTGAGACTTCCCTTTCAGTTAGAGCAGCATCTGCTATTCCATTTCCTGAACTTTTAAGCACCCTTTCTAAGGTTGTCATTTCGACTTTCTTGGCAAAGGGGTTGGTGAAGCTGTTCTCCATACCATACGGGCAGTAGAGCAGCTCCAAGTGGACCTAAAAGATGGTATCAATCACAGCAAGCCATAAATGTACATTAAACTTAGGAATTCCAGCAGCGTTTTGACTAATTAACTACCATGACAAATCTCACCTCCCCTCGGTATTTGTTGTCTCTTTGAACCTCCAAATCTTTGACCAGCTTCAACCACACATCCTTCACTTTACCAGGTTCAAGCTCGCTTAATTGAACTTGAGCACATCCAAGTAGCTCAGAAGCTTGAAGCCCCTCATCATCAAAAATCTTAACATACAAGTGTTGAGTGGATGCATCCTCAACAACAAATTCATAGTGCTCATTCCAGATTGGATTCAGATCATTGCTCTGCAGGAATACAGTTTAAAAACCTTCATCCCAAGCAAGTTAAAGAAGGCTATGAACTATGAAAAAGAAGCCAGGTATCTTACGATGATTTTACTGGTTTTTGTTCGTTCACGTAGCGGCCTTATGTACAGCTCAGCATAGGGATCTGATTTCCCTATGAAGTCTTTGTTTGTCAAGTCCTTAGCCTGCACAAGTTTCACTTCTAGTGTACCAGATGGCTTCAACTCCAAGTCACTAAACATAGGAAAAGAAAGGGCTCCACGATGATGATATCGCGAAGACAGGAATAGCTGGGGAAACATGAGATAACTTTTTGTTTGGAATTTCTTCTGAGTTTTAAAGATATCAACCAAGTTTTGAATAGCTTTAACACATTCAATCAAATATTCCTCCTAGAACATTGGTCTACCTGAACAGGGTCTAAACAACATTATGACTCGGTTCATGGGTCTACATCAATGTGCACAAGCAAATATAACATTTGTAATATAGATTGCCACACCTGTAATCCCCAGGCAAAATAGGGACAATTTTTCGGACCGGCCAGGTAATAGAGTCTTCAATAGCATTGTGTATAGTATCCTGTGCACAATAAGGAAGTGGTTTTGTAATTAGTATTAGCATTAGTTTCACCACATATGAAAGAGTTCCCAAAAAATAATTACGAACCTCCAAAGCACCAGAGAGTCCAGGAATAGATGTTATGTCACCTCCAATTACTTTAAGCTTAAAGTCAAACTTTTTCTGCACAACCAATACATGTTCGTTAAGAGCATTATAATCTCTACATCAGAAGTTGTCAAAAACTAGAAAGACAAAATGCTGAACCTTTTGTCTCAGTGAATAACAAACAGCTCCAAAGCAAGGAAGCTCTTCAACTAGCGGTTTGAAGATTAACCTGAAAACCCCTGTAAATCCAATATCTTTGACCTGGATAGAAGATATGAAATTAAAAAAAAAGGTAAAAAAGGAATTATCAAAAAGTTGGAATCCCATAGATCAAACAAACTAGCTTCACATTACAACAAACGTCAATATATTTGCGGTGGCAGAAGGACACTAACAACTTCATCTTGGAGATCAGTCATCAGAGTAAGAAGGATAATTAAACACTGTGGTCTTTAATTCATTTAAATGGTTGACATTGCAATTCTATGAGTAATAATAAGCACCTGAACAGGCAATGAAACACCAAGCCTGGTCTTCACATCAAGTACTATGTTTGGATTTCCATCCCAGTTCATTTCCAACTCCATAGTAACACCACTGCTATCAGATTCCAAAATGGATACTCCTGGACAATGACACAATGGCATTGCTTTCGTAAGGACGTTTGGATAACCAAAGTTAAACAATCGTTTGCAACTATTAACCGAATCATTGAACGCACAGTTAGAAAACCACACTCTTCCACGATATTTACAAGAGACAGAATCTTCATCAGCCTAAAGGAAGCTTACGGAAACGCAATTCTCTACTTCGAATCTCAAACTAGTCCAAGTTTCGCTAATCAGAAAAGAAAAGCAAGAAGTGGACCAACCTGTGAACTGAGGGGCAACTGTACCAAGAGTGAACTTGGAGAACTTGAGAGATGAAAGAATTATGGGTCTGTATTGCTCAAGAGTCGGCTCAACTGAGCTCTTTATAAGTTCAGAAGCTGCCTACAATGCGCCAAGATTTCCAAGAAAACAAATCTTAACTCCCCCATCAAACCACAATGTCTCAAACATTCATCAAGATTCAAGCTTAACCAAGAGGACATTGAAGTTACCAACCTCGTTAACATAAGGCCAGATCTTCGTCAGATGAGAATTAAGCCAATTCAACTGTGCAATACACACACAAAAAAAAACCCAACAAATCAGGAGACCCAGCTGAGGACATTTTTTGACAGAAACACAGATCAACAACAACTTCTCACCTTCTGGCGCTGAGAGAAGACGACCCAAGAAGGGTAATACTCGGGACCCAACAGCTGTCTAGAATCCTCAACCGTCATTCTCGCAAAAGCCGCCACCGTCGCCGCCTGAAACCAGCCAAATCAATGAGCACCCACATCACGAAATTGCCAAAGTTCAAAACTTTCTCATCCACCCAGTGAAGTAAAACGAAGTCAATAAAACCGAGACACTGACCAGGTCAGTACGAAGCTTGGATCGCGCATTCTCGGAGCGGACGAATACGACGATCAGAGCAAAGCCCACGACTATCCCGACGACTAAGCCAACGACGAAGGACATTTTCTTCCAACTGGATTCAGCTGGAAGCAGAGAAAGAAGAGGTGAAGCGGGAAAACAAGGGAATGGACAAGAAGAAGAAGAAGAAGAGTAGATGAAGTGAACAGTAACGGGTTTTCCGGGGAAACGGATTGGGGAAGGAAGCCTTTCCGATGGTGGGTCAGATTGGGAATTGATTGATGGGAAAGTTGGAAGAAGAATTAGAATATGGCCATTGAGAAAACGAGGAAATTCGTCGTGGAAATCAAAGATTTTTGTGGGGAAAGGGACGTGGCTTTTTTTTTCAAGTCGGCCCTCTTGCTTGCGAATGAACTAACAACTTCAAAGACACGCGGCTTGGAAGGGCCAAATGTAATAAGGGAAATGAAACGGCGAGAAAAGACCGGACGGCGACCGTGTTCACCGTCGCTGCCGACATGAACCGAACTTTTCGATTTAACGCCGGTCGATGCCTGTCAACTCTTTTCCTTTCTTTCTCTTGGGAGCTTGGACACTCTGTTTTCGCCTTTCTAGCAAATATATATATTTCCCCTTTTGGAGGTTACATAATCTGATAATCCGTGCAAGTTTGACTAAAATTGTGCATGGTTTTGAGATCATTTGGGAATAGGAGTAGGAAATGGAGAGTGACAGACTCAACATTATCAAGTAGTTTACAAAACGCTACATCTACTCAAATTGATTGGGGAGGTTTAACGTCTATACTTATTTGATGTAAAAGATGTTTATCAAGAAATTAATTTTGTGCTAGATCACATTGCTTTTTTAGGAAACTACTTTTCTGGATGAACATATGTCAATGTTGCTTTGGCCTCAATTGGATATTGGTCTTATTTTGATCATATTTCAGATTTTCGATGGAGAAACCAAAATTAATATAACCATTAGACATGGGAAGGTAAAATTCTATTTTCATTAGTTTTCTCGGTGGAAACAATGATTTCAAATGGAAGCGACATTTGAATGGAAAACATAATAAAAAGACATGTATGATAATGTTGTCATAATAAAATATCATACATGACATGAAAAGTACAAAATATATCTATAATCCAATAAATTAATCTACATTTCAAAAAGGTCATTGGAGTAGATTCATTTTCACTCAGGAACATAATGATTATTGATAAGATAATACTTCTTGAGATTGTGCAGGACATCGCTGCGACGCTGCCAAACAATTTAGTAAAATTGAGTGGTAAAATTGTGATTGAGTCCGTACTTATCAATACCACACAATTCATTGCTTTTGTTTCGAGAATGTGAAACATTAGTTCTAGTAAAATAATATATTCCATCAAAACGAATATCTTACCAGTATGATATACCAATCAATATTATCTTATATTATCAATGACATAAAATCAATCAATACAGTTTTTACATAAAAACTTATTTATATATCTTCACATTTTAACTACTAATAAAACTGAAATTTAACAGTTCGACTTCGATTGTCCGATACAATACAAATATAGTTACCATGGTGAGAACTCAAAGAAAAAACATCAATTTCTACCAAAGAAAAAACATCAAGCTTGTAAGTTGCAAGTCCACTACATAAATGAGGTATGAGATCATTGAGATGTCCAATCCAAACTCAATAATTGGGACGAATAAACCCTATCTATATCTCCATAGAAAGAAAAAAGAAAAAAAAGGGGGGAATTCAGAGTCTCACAAGTCACAATAGTCGTAGGTCGCTTCGCTTCTCCGCTGACTCTGCCCCCACAGCTAGAGGCAGAGCAACTCTACTCTCTCCTGCTCCTTCCTCAACTTTGTTGCCATCCGGTTGTCTTTTTCCTCTCCGCTTAATAAAAATCCGATGAACAGACTTTCCCCGGACGGCGGTTTTGATGGCAACGGCAACTCCGAATCACTTGCAACTCCCTTATTGCTCCCACAGCGTTCCCTCACCAATTCAACCTCTCAGGTCGCCCTCGTCGGCGCCAATGTCTGCCCTATCGAAAGCCTCGACTACGAGTAAGATCCCCCAGTTCGAAAAGTTCGATTCTTTTCTTTGTTTTCCCGTTTGGGTTCATCTGGGTTCGAGTAATTTCTTACTGGGTTCGGCGCAGAATCGCGGAGAATGACGTGTTCAAGCAGGACTGGAGGTCTCGCGGGAAGAAGCAGATGTTCCAGTACTTGTTCATGAAGTGGTCGCTCTGTTTCCTTGTTGGATTGATTGTTAGCCTAATTGGGTTCTTCAATAACTTGGCCGTCGAGAACATTGCTGGATTGAAGTTCGTTGTCACCTCCAACATGATGCTCGCAGGAAGGTTGGGATTAGCATTTAGCAGAGTGTTTTTTTCTCGAGCTAATACTGCTGCAAATTTTTAAAGCTTTTATCCTTTTCCCCGCTGAATTTGGATGGAAAATTGTTGGCAGGTCCAAGATGGCATTTTTCGTGTTCTCTGCATCTAACATGATATTGACTCTGTTTGCATGCCTCATCACGGCATTCATAGCTCCGGCTGCCGCCGGTTCTGGTATACCTGAAGTGAAGGCTTACCTCAATGGTGTGGATGCTCCTGGAATCTTGTCTTTGCGCACTCTGTTTGTCAAGGTAAAGGTTTTGGATGCTTTCTTTAGTTTAGGTTTGCTCAAATCAAGAGACTTGCCTAGATAAGTAAGAATGGCAATGGAGTGGGGTAGGGATTGGTATTTCTATATCCATATTAGTTCTTTGTCTGGAGTACGAGTCGGATTAGGTAATTTATGTTAGGAAATGGATCGGGACAGATCAACAATACCCAACCTGCATAAACGTTCGTAATGCAGGTTGTTGGAAGCATCACAGCTGTGTCAGCATCTCTTGTAGTTGGGAAGGCAGGGCCAATGGTCCACACAGGCGCCTGCGTTGCATCCTTGCTCAGCCAAGGTGGCTCTAAGAAGTATGGCTTGACATGGAAATGGCTAAGATTCTTCAAGAATGACCGTGACAGGCGAGACCTCGTCACCTGTGGATCAGCAGCTGGAATTGCTGCTGCCTTTCGCGCCCCAGTAGGTGGTGTGCTCTTCGCCCTCGAAGAAATGGCCTCCTGGTATAGCTAGCTAACCATTCTGACAATGTTGCTCTCCTGATGACAAAACCCAAAAGGATTCTGAAGTCTCTACATTGTCTTGCTTTTTGCAGGTGGAGAAGTGCCCTGTTGTGGAGATCTTTCTTCGCAACAGCTGTAGTCGCCATAGTTCTCCGTGCCCTAATCGATGTGTGTTTGAGTGGGAAATGTGGTTTGTTCGGCAAAGGAGGGCTCATCATGTTCGACGTCTATTCAGCAAACATCACTTACCATCTTGCTGACATACCTTCTGTGCTTCTTCTTGGAGTCATGGGAGGCATCTTGGGAAGCTTCTATAACTTCTTGCTCGAGAAAGTCCTTCGAGTGTACAACTACATCAACGAGTAAGATCCTAATCACTTCTTGTTAGCTTCTTGAGAATCAGGGGGTTTGTATGTTCGGTTGTGGTCCAAGTCGATCCAAGGTGAACCGAATTGTTGTACTCCCCTATCTAAGAACAAACGATGACCAACTCTGAATTCCTTGTTCCTAGGAAAGGCACGGTCTACAAGATCCTACTAGCTTGCCTGATATCACTGTTCACATCATGCCTCCTCTTTGGAGTCCCATGGCTGGGCACATGCCAGCCGTGTCCACCCGATGCATTGGAGGCTTGTCCGACGATAGGCCGATCAGGAAACTACAAGAAGTTCCAGTGTTCGTCTGGCCACTACAATGATCTCGCCAGCCTCATCTTCAACACCAATGACGATGCCATTCGTAACCTCTTCAGCAGGAATACTGACTCTGAGTTCCATGCCTCCTCAGTCCTCGTGTTCTTCCTCATCTGCTGCGTCCTCAGCATCCTCAGCTACGGTATCGTTGCTCCAGTCGGTCTTTTCGTCCCTGTCATAGTCACTGGTGCATCATATGGCCGGTTTGTTGGAATGCTGTTTGGCAGTCGACCCCACTCCAGCCTCAACCATGGCCTCTATGCTGTCCTGGGAGCTGCATCGTTCCTGGGTGGATCAATGAGGATGACCGTCTCGTTATGTGTGATTCTTCTCGAGCTCACAAACAATCTGTTACTTCTTCCATTGATAATGTTGGTTCTATTGATCTCAAAAACAGTTGCTGATGCTTTCAACGGCAATATCTATGACTTGATCATGAAAGCGAAAGGTTTGCCATATCTCGAGGCTCACGCCGAGCCTTACATGAGACAACTGACGGTTGCTGATGTGCTCTCTGGTCCTCTTTGGACATTCCATGGGGTTGAGAAGGTTGGTACTATTATTCATGTGTTGAGGATCACGAGGCACAATGGGTTCCCCATCGTCGATGAACGTTCTGAGGACGATTCACGAGTGCTTTCTGGGCTGATCCTTCGAGCTCATCTCATCGTGCTGCTGAAGAGGAAGGATGCCTTTATGTCGACACCAGTAGAGAGAGGGGGAGGTGGCGCAGAGTTCTCTGCTGCTGACTTTGCAAAGAGAGGATCGGGGAATGGGGACACCATTGACGATTTGCAGATTAGTGCAGAGGAGATGGAGATGTACGTCGACTTGCGTCCTTTTACGAATGCTTCTCCGTACACTGTCGTGGAGACCATGTCACTCGCCAAGGCTCTTGTTCTGTTCAGACAACTTGGGTTAAGACATCTCTTGGTTATCCCCAAGATCAGCAATGTAAGTAGTCTCTTTTCCTGCCTGATTTAGATCTTAAAATGTTACAATCTTAGAGCAGGAAATCTCGTCATATCTCAACGACGCATTATAATTTCTAATGCGTCGAGAGAACGAATCTACTTTACTTCTACTCCTACGATACGAATACTACTAAACTGATTTATTATTCATTAACGTATGAAAACCAAAGAACAACGTACATATTTATAGGACTACTCTCACAACCCTTTCCCTGTCAAACTAGGTAAACTTATCCTATTCCAATGATCTATGGCAAAAAAAATAAAAAATCCTATTCCAACAAGTAAATAATAACTTCCTCAACAAGACACAATAAACTAATACGAATAACAATAATGACCCAATAATTAACTAATAATAATATCTAACTACTAAGCCCATCTTGTCTAGTGATTCTTCTAACTATAAAGTTCATGTCTTTGAAACTTGCAGAGATCACCGGTGGTAGGAATACTGACGAGGCACGATTTCATGTCGGAACATGTACTGGGATTGCATCCATTGCTTTTCAGGAGCAGGTGGAAGAGGTTGAGGTTGCGGCTCCCACGGACTCTGAGCATCTTCTAAAGAGGATCTGATCCTCAGTCCACCGCAAAGGTTGTACATTTGTAGTTTAGAGAGGCAGAGACTGAGAGGTAAATATGTGGAGTTCATTTCTGGCAACTAATAATGTCAAGCAATGTCGGTTTCAAAGTTCACGCACCATTACAATTTCCCTTCAAATTCATGTTTCTATGTAAAGGCATTGGTTTAAAAGACTGACCAGTAGAAAAGCTTTTCATGACGAGTGAAGTTTCGTCGCGTCGAGCTCGAGAATCAGGCCATTTAATTCCTCGTACGTCACAGGGAACGGCCGGCCGAGGACAGATCGAATGAACGGCCGATAGCGCGGGCCAAGCCCGCGGAGGATTCTGCGCACTAGTTTCTCGTCGGAGACAGGGAGTCCAACAGCTGCAAGCCGATCCGCCAAGGCTCTCGCTCGCCGAAGATAGACAGTGGCATTGTCGGAATCACGACCCAAATCACAGAGCTCAGCAGCGGATGACCAGATCGGGCGGGAGGTTCCGGTGCGGAAAGCTGCTACCAGCATCGTCAGCGAAATGCGTGCCGTCTGGGTTGCCAGCATGACGAGTTGCTCCTGCCACTGCGCCAACCCCACCGCTGCCGGATTGGGTTCGTTCCCTTCGAGTGCGAGGATGGGTTCGCCGTCGTCGGACTGAGGTTTCCGGTGTAGATAATTGTTTGCCGTTCGGATTATATAGCTGTTTGCTGTCAGCGCAACGTAGAGCTGGATTTGGGGATTCGGCAACCGGGGGATGGATGGATTGCGAGACTTGAATAGAACAGGGACGATCTTTCGTATCGGCCAAGTAATGGAGTTCCCAATAGCACTGTCTATGACATCCTGCATGTTTAGTCACTCGAATTATTCACACGAAACCGTTGAATTATTCACCAAACAAATATGAGAAGGGATGAATAGTCACGAACCTCTAGAGCATCAGATATTCCAGGAAGGGGATTCCACAGATTGATTGTTCGCACCGGGCATGTAAATGAGTTCACAATAGCATTGCCTATAATATCCTGTTAATAGAAATTAAAACGATAAGTGGTATTGGTGATTTGATTTTTAGGTGACACAATGAGTTCAAGATTAATTACTGAACCTCTAGAGCACCAAAAAGTCCAGGAATTGATGTGAACTCATCGCCTCCAATTTCAAGCTGAGAGTCGAGATTCTTCTGCACAAATATATATGCGAGGGCACATCGTGTCAACTGAGTATTATTTTTAGGTTGTCAACTATGAGAGAGGTCTGTAACTAAGCAATTAGAAACTACAAGAAAAACTAATTAGAGATGTTGCTAATTAACCTTTTGTCTCAGAGAAAAACGAATGTTCCCCAAGCGAGGAAGCTCCTCAAGCGTCGGCTTGAAGATCAGCCTGAAAACCCCAGTGAATCCGATATCTTTCACCTGGACGTATCAACCGAACGATGATTCCAAAGTCGAAACCTCCTCATAGCATCCGATATGATTTGTTCTTAAAATTTTAGAACTACAAGTACTATAATGCAAAAAATTAAATTTATCAAGGTAGTAAAAAGTAATTTTCCCGCCCAACATTTTCGGGCGTGTTTATAAAAATGTCAAACTTTAGGTCTTAAATTATAAAAAGAAATTTAAAATTTCCTAAAAATTCATGCTTGGTCAGAAAGCTTCAGATTAAAACAAAAATCATACAATCTGAAATATCTAATAATTGCAAACGTATGTTCAAATAATATATTTGGATTACTATGTATTTCAAATACCACTATTTCATGTTCAAGATTACAAATACATGCATTGTTAAATACCTGTACAGGCAGTGAAATACCGGCAAACCTGGTCTTCAAATCAAGAACTATGTTAGGGCTTCCATCCCAGTTCATTTCCAACTCCACAGTCATCCCAATGCTATCAGAATCCAGAATGGAAATTCCTAAATGGTATATGAATCACACACAATAAGTATGTATTGTATCATAGCTAATAGAAGAAGAAGAAGAAACCAACCTGTGAACTGAGGGGCAACTGTGCCAAGAGTGAAGATGGAGAACTTGAGAGATGACAGAACCATGGCCGGCCTGTGTAGCTCAAGAGTAGGTTCAACAGACTTCTTTATCAACTCAGTTGCCGCCTCGTTGATATAAGGCCAGACTATGGTCAGATAAGAGTTTAGCCATTTCAACTGCGTCAAAAACCCAGCCAAAATCAGGGAAATCCCAACTGTGGATATGGTTAATCACTTCACCTAACCTTTTGGGGCTTGGAGAAGTCCACCCAAGAAGGGCAATAGCACTCAGAACTCGTCGTCGTCGCCACCCTAAACAGCTTCCTGCAGTCCTCCATCGTCATCCTGGCAAACGCTGTCACTGCTGCGGCCTGAGAAACATGATCACTACTCCATCAGGAAAAGGAAAAGGAAAAATAAAAGATCAAAGACCAAGGTTATGAATTCAAGCTTGGGGTCAAACAATCATCACTGACAAGTTCCATTCGATGCTGAGATCGTGCATTCTGTGACCGGAGGAATGCAACCACCAGAGTGAAACCGAAAACTATACCGGCGACTAAGCCAACGAAGAAGGACATTTCTTCAAACCGGAAGCAGAACAAGAAAGATGAGGTGAAGTTGGAGAAACTGGGGAAGGAAGAAGACTATAAGAGTGGACATTCTCATCAGTCAATCAGATGCTACTGTTCAATACTATTCATTAATGATGCAACTACCTAGTACCTTCATCAGAAAAGGACCAGAGAAGAGCAGACTTTTCTTTCTGTACGGAGGCAAGTTTGCAGCTTAACAAGTCAACAGACTATCTTTTTTCCTGGGAGAAACAAATTATTCTTTTGGTCCACAAATTGGTGCCAGGATTTTGGATGTGTGTCAAATGCGGAATCCAGATACACAATACAATAAGGGCAACTACAACACAGTAACCAATTGGTACTCCATCCCGAAAATAGGGATGGTGGAAAGGGTATGTCGTGCCACTATATGAATAAACCTGCTAAGAGTGCGAAAAATATAAGACCTTTGAGTGTCCAGCAAGGCATCTAACAGCTCCCCGGTCTGTAAAAGAATTGCAAGTATGAGCACATTTCTGGAAACCAATAATGTCAAGCAATGCCGGTGTATGTGTTCCATTACACTTTTGTATTCATGTTTGATATAAGCCAAGGTTGAAGGAGAGCTCTAATCTTTATCCAAAATGGATGAATAAGCTATTTGGTCGATTCCGAGATCGAAAACTTCAGAGAACTCCTTAATCAATGACTTATAAGCAGTCTCAATCAGCTGAGTATCATCATCTAAACCCAGCAATGACTTGATGCTGCCAACCCTTCTATCCTTAATCCCACAAGGCACTATCGATTCGAAAGGAGCCAAATCTGTGGTCACATTCAGCGCAACTCCATGGTATGCTATCCACCGAGAAACCTTCACCCCGATAGCAGCCAGTTTCTGATCGCCTGAAAACATAATGGCAAAAGTTTCACGCTTTCACTCATTCATGATCTCACACAAGTTCATTCAGAAGGCATAGCAAGATCATACCAAACCACACTCCAGTCAAGCCATCCACTCGGGAAGCCTCGATAGAGAATGCCGATGAGAGAACACGAATGATCACTTCCTCGAGCGCCCTGAGGTACCAATGAATGTCCATCTTGTGGTTTCGGAGATTGACGATTGGGTACATAACTAACTGTAAGTGAACACAGCAAACATCATTAAAGCAATTGACAGAACTGAGAGAAGCCTGCTGAAAGTTTTCAAAGACAGTTAGTTAGTACCTGTCCAGGTCCATGATACGTAACTTCTCCACCTCTCTCGGTTCGATAAACATCAAATGGAGCATCATCCATGTCGAAATTAAGGTGCTCTAATGAACTACCCATACCCAAAGTATAGACAGGATGGTGCTGGAGGACAATCAATGTATCAGGGCAATCCTGATTGGTTTCAATCAGAGCTTTTTTCTCTGCAACAATGTCCTTCTGCCACTTCCAAGCTTCAGCATAAGGGACTAGCTCCTTGTGCAAGTCATGGAACTCACACGTTCTACCATTCCTACCTCTAATTGAGATGAAATTGGAAGTCGTTAGAGAGGAGGGTTGGCGATTGGAGCTCGAGATTCGGCCGGAAGGAATTGAGCTAAAGCATGAAAAAGCTCCTGCTTGAAGAACCATTTCTCAAGCGACAAACCAGAAATTTGAACAGCAGAAATTCATCAGCTCTGTACGAATGAAGAAGACATTTCATTAGAAGCGTAGCAGAATTCGAGCGCTGAAACAGTTAAAGTAGAAATATTTTCCAGATTCTAGAACAGGGTTTTCCATTGGTGACCATGGAGTTTCACCACGCGGCATTTTGATTCAGTGATTACACTATCTCGAAGAACAATGGAGAAGATCGAAAGGAAACAGAACTACCTGAAGAAAAAGAGCCAGGCAAGTTGCAGGTGAAGAATTAGAGAGGAAGGAAGATTGGAAGAAGAATTGAAAGTCGACCGTGGCAAAAGCGAAGAAACCAAAGACCCACCAGAATACTACAGCTAACAGCTGGGTATTTGAATTTTTCTTTTGTATGGAAACCTAACAGCGAGAAGAAGTGAAGAACGAGGAAGGGTCGAAGGGAGGGGGCAATTACAGAATTGATCACGAAACTTTGAGATCATTGCTAGATTTATCACTGCACTTTGTTTTTTTAACAAATTTGTATCCACTAAAAATTCGGAACAACTAACCATAGTAGTCACTCTTCGATATTTGCAAATGAAACAAGTTCATTGGTACCGAAGTTGGACGACTGATTTGTTCGCGACTCAGACAATTCGTATTAAATGTAATAACTTATCAAATTGGTTTTGGTACTTAACAATATTGGCTCTAATTGACTGCAAAATGAGCTTTGGCCAAACTAGAGACAACGAGAATCCAAAGCTTGCTTGAAGGCTAAGAATAATGTAACCATAGACAGCCAAGCTTCTGTATCGAGCTCAGTCAAGCCAATGATACAATGCCCCAAAAATGGGAATCAACCTTTGGCAAAGCGAAAATACAAGTCTGTTTGTACAATGTGGGATGCTTGTGCAAGGAAAGAAGATGCTCATAAGACTCCTGACTCGACTTTCTTTCGTTTGTTTTACTGCGACATGATTCGTGTTTCTTTCTACCCTCGCTTCGAACTCTTGAGGTAGTCAGCTCTTATCCCCCACAGCTCTTCTCCCACAGCTTTCATATCAGGCCTCTCATGCCTAACGGGAGCTGCACATCGAATCGCCAAAGTCGCCATCTTTCTCAATATGCCAGCGTCCACAACTTCCTCCATCAAAGGATCCACCATCTCCACCACAGCATTGTCGTTGTACTTCTTGAATGCCTGCAAAATGAGTAGTTCAAACCTTCAACACATTGATTCGTCAGAACTCACAAGGTTTCAAGGAAACTTGATTCGTTCGAGCTAAAAAGAAGATTTACCCATCTAAGAGTCACTCGCTCTGGAGCAGGTCTCTTTAGCTCCACAGGACGACGGCCTGTGAGGATTTCTAAGAGTAGTATCCCAAATGAGTACACGTCGCTCTTAGGGGTGAGCTGATATGTCTTCATGTATTCAGGATCGAGGTATCCCACCGTGCCTTTGACTTTGGTGGAGATATGAGTTTGGTCAGAGTCCACCGGACCCAACCTCGCGAATCCAAAGTCAGCAACTTTGGCTCTCATGCTTTCCGTCAGAAGAATGTTAGACGATTTCACGTCTCGATGGATGATTTGTTTCTCTGTCATGGAACTGAGCATTAGGACTTGCATAGTCATTATGGAACTAAGTGAAAAAAGTTAAGGCTTTCGATCAACCTGAATATAGATGGAGATAAGTAAGAGCATGGGCAATATCGATGGCTATCTCAAGCCGTTGATTGAAGTCCAGAATTTTCCCACGCTGACCATCCAAGTGTTCTCTGAGGGTGCCATTTGGAACAAACTCTGTGATGATAAGGCGCTCGTGTCCTTTATCGACATAACCAAGTAACTTCACCAGATTTCGGTGATCAATTTTTGCCAGAAGATCAACCTCGCTGCTGAATTCTGTTCGCAAGTTTTCAAAGTGTTCCTACACAGTGTGAGGCAAAGTTAAGCAAAATAATGTTCAGGACAAACGGGATTGAGCTAATTAGAAGGAACACAACGAACATGGCCTACAACAATTCCTGAAGAGAAAAACTGACAGTTGGGAAAAACTATGGAACTGTGGAAAAAGATATCGTTGATATAAGCGATTATAGTACTGAAACTGTTCAGCATCCCCGTTTTCGTACAAGCATTTCACCTGTTCCTATCTCCTACAACTTCACCAACATCCTGTGAATTAGTTAGTTGCTGTTACTGTCTCTGATATGGGAAGCTTATTTACACCAATCATGAGAGGAGCCCGCGTCCATTGGCAACATTTCCATATAAGTTGTACCATGGAGGACTTTTAACAAAAGAACACTACACCTGTCATGTGATGAGCAGTCCTTAATCTAGTAAAGAGCAAATAAAGGAAGGTGTTCCAGGAAAATAAAGAGCAGTCCTTAATCTTTTTTTGTGTATATTAGGAATAGGTCAAAAGACTATTCATTTCAGGTACCCACTTGAGTAACTACCAAAATGATGCATAGTAACAGCAACAAAATAATAGGATTCTTGTGCATCATATACTTGAAAAAAGATACTCCGCTAGTCAAAAGAGAATGATTCGAATTTAGGCAAATGTTCAAGGTCTTACCTTTTTAGCTCTTTTAATGGCAACTATTTGCCCATCATCAAGGTGAGCTTTATACACAGTTCCAAAACCTCCTTCACCTACCTTCAGTGACTGAGAGAAATTACGTGTAGCTCTGGCGACTTGACTAGGGCTGAGATGAACTGACCCAAGTCTAGAAAGTTTAGGGGACGGTGAGAATCTAGAAGGACTCGGAGGCACGCGAAGTGGACTAGCAGGCACTTTATCATGAACAGAAGGCGGCGCATCAAAGGAATTAACTGATTCCGCTGCAGTTGTAATAACATGACACCATTTTAGAGACAATGAAGCTAACTATCAACTTAAGCACGGAAAACAGTGGACTTAGCTCTAACTATCAACTGCTAAGCATGAAAAAGAGTTCCAAAAGACTCACTTGAAACTTGATCCTTGGAAAGAACGGTGTGGGAAGTAGCCTTCCTTCTCTTGTATATACAGGGGCAGAGCACACCACAACACATCGCAACAATTCCAGTTGCTATTATCCCAATGTGCTTCGAGGAAAGAGTATTACTGGGATCTTTTGCCTTCTGTTCTTTGGCTACTTCTTCCTTGAACTCCTTTTGTAGAAGTTTTCTTGCTGGCTTGTGATGTGAGTTACCTGCACCTCTCAAGTAACACTTAAAAATTAAGGAGTATCTTCCAAGCTACAATGGACTACAAGCAAGCATGATCACCATTTAAAAAGAAACAAACCAATATACTATCAACAGATACCTGATGAGGACCCCGATTGACAGAGGCTCACGAGGTAGTCTTCGGCAGGGATGCAGCCATTCGCTATGTGAAAACGGAGGGCCTTGCATAGTGAATCTATCTCTACAACACTTCCATTAATGAGGAAAACTCCATCATCCACATTATTTGAATATGAAATGCGATCAGCACCACAAACCCTTGACTGAATCCCATTAGACCCAGAGGCATATATCTGTTGAAACTGTAGAGCTAACAATAGGCTCAATATGGTGACCATCACTTTTAATGAAATGAATCTCTCCATAACAATCTTTGATAATGATCTAAACATATTGAGGACATCGCTAGTTTCAACATGTGACGACCAAAACTAAGGAAGAAACAACTGAAGAAACCACAAATCCGGAGCTGCCCATAAGGACTTAGGAAATCAAACCAAAGAATTCTGCAAACTTCCACACGGAAAACTCAATCTTCAAAGATTACCAAGGGACCTGAATTCAAGTCAGTCTTCAAACTGAGCTCCTGATTGACTTTTCCCCCTTTCCTGGTCAGCTCCAGGCCAAAAACCTCAACTCAAATCCCAGCAGCCGCCCCCTGAAAATTTTAATCATATCCCTTCGATTGATTACTCATCGAACTGACATTGCAACCAACAAACCCCACTTGCTGCAGCAGATAGAATCAAATTCAAAGCTCCAAACTTGCAACCCTTTCCTTAAAGCTCAACGAATCCACCCGCACCCAGATAACAAAATCGCAGAAGAACACCAACCCACTTAACAAGAGGAGCTGGGAAGAGCAAAGAATTGAGTTTTTTAGTTCAATTCCACTTCAGTCCAGAATTAGATGGTGGGCAGAGAAGAAACAAAAGAGTTGGCGGATAAGGGAGAGGAAGGTGGAGGGAAATTGTTGCAGAACAGCAAGAAATCGAATTGGAAACTAGGGAAGGAGAAATAAAAGAGAGGAAAATGGGGAAGCGTGAGATTGACCGGCCTGACGTTTGTTTGAAAGGAAGAAAGAAATGGAGAAGAAGAGAAGGGGAAAAAAAGGAAGGGGGGAGGAAAGAGAGTTAAGACGATGGTGGTGGGCTCTCAACAGTGATGTGTTGCAAGTAAAACCTTTTGGCCGTCTGCGGTTTGTGGTTTTAATTACTTACAAGAAAACTAACCAGTGGAAATTGCACAACTAAACCAAAGTGTTGAAAATCCAGCCATTCTCCAAGCTTTGTACAATTGTACTTGCTCAAACCAGCTTTTGTTTTGACTTTTCAATATAAAAATGATATTGAATTCCTCTTGTCAAACACACATATATTTTACTAGCACATCTAGTATATAATATATACGATTGTTTTACAGCTAAGGGTGATTTAAGGATCCACAAGGCTTTTAGTTTAGTGGATATTTCAATGTTCAATCATTTTGGACTTTGATATTGGTTTCCGATTAAAATTTAAAACAATAGATGTTGTTGCCATGCTTCAAATAATCAAATACCACCTAGAATAAAGGTTTTCTTTTAATTGTACTTTCGTTGGTTTAATTTTTCATTTGCAATGCATTGATACTTTTATTAATCGTACATTTGAGAGATTGATGTTCCAACGATTGTTTAAGGGATTGATACTGATGGTGCACGGACGGTGTGCTACTAAACTGACACAATCACTTATTTGAGGGCTTTTGTAAGTTGTAACGAACATATCAAGATGTATAGACATTTAGTGAGGGAACTATCGGTTATACCAAGAGGATTGGGATCAACGTGCGAGGCTAGCCAGAGAATAGTCACAATCCACCATAACTCCGAAACATTTGTGTCCCTGATGATATACGTAACCATGAATTCCTTGCACAACCAGGGCGGAGGTAGCGTTAAACTGGGCGGTCTTGAAACCCACATCGAATCTCGATCATACACACAAAACTAAGAGTACGTAGTTGAAAATGAGAAGTTATAGCTATAGCACCTCATGTCAATTGAGAGCATAATTAGAACTCTGCAATCCCTCGACCATTATTAGTGGATTTCTTAGCTCATAAAGACCATTTTTCCACTGAAATTGCATACTCAGCCAAATATATTTGATATATTAACTATTGTTTTATGTAAGTTTATTAGAATGCTGGATTCTCTGAATGTTAACTTACATTATGTCATTTTGAAAAAAAATGAAGAACAAAACCAACGAATCTTGTGGACCACTAATGCAATAATAATATAAAAAATAAATCATGATTCAGACGACAAGAAATCGGTCGCATAATAATTGACAAGATACCAATCCTAATGTGAAACCTAATTTCACGTGTCCCTGAATAATTTCCTCAATCTGACCGACTTTGAATTAATAAACAAAAGATAGCGACGGACGAATATACTCCAACAAGTCCATGGGCCTAAACTATAGCCCATTTTGCTCTTTTTTGGGCTTTACAATTCTGCAATCCCTAGACCTAAACTCATGCACATTTGGGCTTACGCAAATGGCTCACGCTTTGGTGGATAAAATGATTAACCGCGCTTGTTAACTTAAATCACACTCCAGAAGCGCATTTTAGCACAGATCCCAACCTTCGGGAAGATTAGAACTCAGGACTCAGAAGTCCGCCATTTCCCAATTCAGAGGTCTGAAGTTTCTTGGCGCTCGTTTCGACGAAGGAGATAGTATCATCTTCCTCAGGAAGGAGAAATTCTGCAGTTTCCTGTCCGCCGGAAAAGCCTCAGTTATGGTGAGTCTTCCAGTACTAGCTGATCTCTACCGTTTTTTCATTTCCGTTTTCACCGCGCCTGTTTGGTTTCCGAGAAATTGGAATTGCCGCATCAAAATTCGGTTGACGAGCAAGCTGTTACGAGCTGCGGTGATCTTGCAGGCGAGTTCGCTGCGGCTGTATTTGACGTGCATAAGGAACACCCTAGAGGCGGCCATGTGCCTACAGGTATTGTTTGGAATCGAGCTCCATAAGTTCATAGTTATGCGGGAGTGATGGATTGGATTTTGACGGAGTGTTTGATTTGGCTTGCAGAATTTCCCTTGTCAAGAAGTCGAGAGGCATAACAAGCCAGAGGTTGAACTAAAGTACTGTTTGTTTGCTTCCTTTTCCTTTCTTTTCCCCGCTCTGTTGTTCTATTGAGAATTTTTTATTCTGCTGTAATGAAAATGGAATTGGTTGTTGAGGGGGAAGCACAATAAAGGATTCAGTGGTGTTATGCAACGCTGTTGGTAGATTAGTTGGTTTGGTTGTGATATGATTGGCAAATGAGTGCCACTTTATAATAGGTGTTGATAAGTTCCTTGTTTGTTTCAGGACAAGCTCTGAACTTCTGCTGAATCCGGTAAGGTTCTTGCTCTCACTATGTGCAATGGTGGGGCATGAGAAATTACATCTCCCTCTATATTGGGTTTATGTGATGAATGTGTTTGTTTACTATTACAGGTTTTGATATGTCGAAATGAGGCTGAACGATGCTTAATAGAAACATCGATCAATTCATTACGACTAAGCCTTAAGGTAAAGCAAAGGGGTCTCATTTAATGATATTTGTTCATGCACTCAATTGGTGGTAATGAAAATTGTAACATGCTGCATTTTGGTAGGTTCGCTCACTAATAATAGTTTTCTGCTCATATGCGCTTTTGCACCTTGGGCAGGTGAAGCAGGCAGATGAACTTGAGAACATACTGACGAAAAAGTTCCTTCGATTTTTGTCAATAAGGGCAGAAGCATTTCAAGTGCTAAGGCGAAAGCCGATACAGGTGAGTGGGGAATTCTCTTTTTCAGATTGAGACTGCTATTAGGATTCGGTAAGATAGTAGATGATATGCAGACTCCTGTTTTTTCTAAAATTTTCTTTCTGGTACCTCACAGGGTTATGATATTAGCTTTCTTGTCACAAACTACAACTGCGAGGAAATGCAGAAGCAAAAGCTCATAGATTTCATCGTGCAATTCATGGAGGTAATAAATTAAACCTTGGCCTTCTCTTTCACTCATCATTGCTATCTGAATTGGTTGTTAGAAGATAATTGTTTGGTCCTACTCAGTTAGCTAGTTGATCCGGAGTATGATTATCTAGATGCCGAGGGCTCTCTTTCCTTGCTTTCCTGGTTACTCGGGAGAAGGTTCTGTCAAAATTTGCTTGACCCTACCAAAATGTATCCTCTATCTCTCTCTTATTTCAGCACAAATTTTATAATAAGTACATACGCAGTAGCCTGTCATTTGAGCTTTTTGAATGTCCTCTGGGTATCTCTGTCATTCTACCCCATTTCATTCGAAGAAATTTCTATTAGAAATCAATTGGACAACACTTTCTTCAATAGCTCAATACTGGCGGTACAGTCTGGCCTCTTGATAATCCACAATATTTCCCTTATGTGCCCGTGTTTCACAATCTTGGCAAACTACAACGGAAAACATGTTGTGGCTCCCTCTGTTTGATATAGTGCACCATCTATAGATCATTATCCTTATATCTTACACCATGTGAGTCCTTCTGAGTTCTGACCCTTTTGGCTTCACCTGAGAACATAACCACCTTCC
Organism: Linum tenue; assembly: GCA_946122785.1. Lineage (NCBI taxonomy): Eukaryota > Viridiplantae > Streptophyta > Magnoliopsida > Malpighiales > Linaceae > Linum > Linum tenue. The sequence continues at coordinate 1,554,210 of CAMGYJ010000003.1, forward strand.
ATTTTTTTTTCTTTCAAACTACAGGATATCGACAAGGAGATCAGCGACCTGAAAATGTCGGTGAACACCAGAGGGAGGCTGGTGGCTACAGAGTTCCTGAAGCAGTTCCTTTGATCATTACCGAATTTCTGTTCTGGATTCCACCGACGCCACTCAACTTGATCCTCACAAGCATGCAGCCTTGTTCAAGCTCAAAATAATTGAGGTAAAATTGGTAAATCCGAAACCGAGATATAAATCTTCCCATGCTCTTTATATAAGGAATTATGTACCTTAGGATCAGAAGCATGTAAAAATTGAACGATACACATTGAAACTATATGGCGAGCACGGTTCTTGCGTTTATGAACAGGAGAGGAGAGGAAAGGGAAAAGAGATAAGCCTCTTAAGAAAAAGGTGTAGTGAATCAAATTTCTGAGTTTAGGTAGCTTTATTCCTGTGTTTGGTTCTCTCATCAATCAAATCTCATCATGTTCGTTTGAGAAGTGCTGGGACATCGAATCTGATCTCTTTCTTCAACCTTCCTTCTGTTGGCTGTCCTAATTTTCTAACCTATTCATTGATTCAACATTAGTTGGGAATGGAATCACGAGCCCATGTCCCCCATATTCACATGTCCATTGCATCAGCCACTTCTTTCCTGCTCTGCACTGTGGAACAGGAGGTACGTGGATTGTTGGGCACAAATTGAATGTATATTATTGCTGTGTCTTAAATAGAATGATAACTAATTGGGATTTCAGTATAGAGTTTAGGTGGTTTGTTATCTGAAAATGAATAACAATGCGCCTCGTAAGGATTCAGGACTTTCTTTTGTTTGCTTGTAGGGTTCATCCTTCTTTGTAGTGTGATGTGGTGCACTGTTTGCAAGGTCTTGGGGAAGGTTCATTAGTAGTCGTTAGGAGGTCACTATACCAGAGGTGTTCTTTAGTCAATTTCAAGCGAAAGGTTTTGACAGGTCATACGCTTGAATAGGGCTGGGAAACTGGGTTCGATTTTTTCGGTTTAAACCGAAAACTGTGCGGATAAGAATCTTTTCAGTTTCAGATTTTTGGTTCCTAATCGGTTTGTATTTTAGTGGTTTCGGAACCGCAAATCGATGAGGAACCGAAATCGAACTCAAACCTTGCTCTAACTGAAACTATTACAAAGGGTGCATTGGTTTCGGTTTGGCCTAACTGAAACTGAACTTGTTGAGGGGCTTATCGATTTCGGTTAACCAAAAACCAACAAGCCTCTTATCGGGTTCAGTTTTTGGGGAACATTCTATTACAATTTTTTCGGTTTTTAATGATTTTGGCTCGATTAACCGAACCAAACTGACACCCCTGCGTTGGAACAACGAATTTGGCTATTTTGTTGAATGAAGTTCTTCGATTTGTGATCGGAGTTCCTGTATCTTGCAAATGGGATGCAAGACAACAGGATAAACAAATCGAATACCGCTACTCAGTATGTGCAATTGAGGTGTATTTACATTCATTATCAACATAAGCACGCCTACTCTATTCAACAGGCAAATCGAACCATGTTGATTGGAACTAGCTTTGATGGTTCGTTTTCTGGGTGAAATCTATTCTGACAACCATGAACAATCATATTGTCAACAACCAGCAGTACTTTACTTTTCTATATTGTCTTACTTTCTTCCTGTGGTTCTATGATTCTAGGAGAATGATGATAATCAAATCATTCTGTTCTGTTTTGGTTGGTGATTGGTCCAGATGTATGATCAGATCAGGTGAGCAACTTGGACCTACAGAGGCCCTTTATTTTTTTCTCTTGGTACAATAATAATAGTGAAAGGTTTGGTTCGTGTCGACTGACCAGACAAATTGTGTTGTGTTGTCACATATACAATTGTCTGCTGTAACGTACCAGATTATGCGTTTACTATTTAATTAACCCGCTGGAAAATGCCACGTGTACTGCTGATTGCATGTTGATTAGTTGTTTAACTGTTAATTATTCCTTCTTTTGTCTTCTTCGCATTTTAATAGAGAGAAAAAGGGAGTTGCTCTGAGAAGTCTGAGACGTGATCTCTCTGGAAAAAATCCTCCTAAGCCCCTTTACGGCATTTCTTGATTCGTAATTTTGTTATGTTAGTTACGATGATTTCTTTGTAATTAAATATGAGTTAAGCAGAGTTTTCAGGTCAGTTTTTCACTTTTTTTACCCAATCGATATACAGTTTTAGTTAGGGTGCATATGTGGGGTGGTTCATTTGTGGTTTGATATTAATTCACCTTATAATGATCCATATCGTACTATCGTAGTGAATAGGAAATTGATGTGGGTGGATTGTGGATCGGTGATACTTCTTTACACACTTATTCGTGTTGGTGATGGATGGGTTGCGCATCATTCGGAGGACTTGCTTGTCATTTTTCACATGTAAAAAGTTGTTTTAGTTTATATTGTCGAAAGAGTCATCATATGTTCTAATGCACTATATATACACACCCACCATTGGCTTATAAAAACGAAAAAAATAGATAATATATTGGAGTACTACGGTTGGATACTAATTTACTATGCAATGTAATGCTAACTGGATTTAGTAAATTAACTATTGATAGTATTAAAGTTGCTCACATTTTTCGCTTTCTCCACATAGTTGGTTGATAGAGTGATGAAAGATTTGACACAAATATCAAATGAAATAATGTATCCACAAGAGACAGAATGAGAGGTGTCTAAATTGTTAGTCTTTCTAATTTGCGATGGATTGTCTCATTTTACTATACAAATAATTTAAAGCGAGTCAATTCGAATTGTCTACTCCCACCCCAGACAATTGTAATTGTATCAAAATGAGTAAGTTTGAAATTTTACAGACTAAATTGCTTTATGTAGATTTTATGTAGCCAAACATGTCAATTTGGCTCAATCGTTTCAAGACGAAACAATTGAATCAAATTGATCGTCTAAAATGCCTCATCCAAAACAATCTCATACATTATGTTGAAATCGAAATCCATCCAACCGACTCATTACCCACCACTCATAGGTTTAGTATTGGTAAAATAATATTCGGAACAAGCACAGATTCTTGGTTGGGGAGACAGATTTGGTGAAAAGGAAACGTAGAGGTCGAAGCTTCTCCACTGCCACAAAGGAATATTACAAAGAATGATTCCAAAATCTTATTTTCGTTATTATTATTTGAATATAAGAAATATTATTTTTGCTATCGTTTCCCAATCATTCATGTCGATTCACGAATTGTCCTAGAAAAGCCACACGGCCACCACCACGATGTCACTATATTCCTTAACGTTGTGAATTGAATTAATTATTTCAAAGTTTATGAAATATTCGTTTTTGTATAAAATTGATAGAATTTATGAAATTTATTGTAATTTTGTTTTCCAATATTTGCACTTTTTATAGAATTTCTATTTCAATTTTAACATATTTTCGGTTAACATAAAAGTGGGGTAAAAATAATCAAATAAAGCCTAAGGTTTTGGACCTATTGTGAGTGAAATGAAGATGTGAGATTGAAGGGTAAATAGTAATCTTATCCTTGCATTTTTTTAATATGTTGAATGAAATACAGGCCACATATTTATTTTTATGCATAATAGTACTTAAGAGATAAGTTTTTTTGTGTTCCAAAATTCAAATGACGTTTAAATAAAATATATATCTCACTAATACTAGTTTTGTAATCATATATTGGGTGACATGATAGGTACTAAAATGATATATTCTCCCGAATTGATTATTAATTTATTGCCTTTGATTGGTACCTAGGTGTCAATTTGTAATAAAGAAAAGAAATTTTGAGTCGTTAGACTGAACAAATTGCAAAATGTGAATTTTAGGTTTATTTCTATTGGATGTGAAATTTTAGTGTAAAACATGAAAATTGGAAATGACAGAAAAGTAGTGCAAGATTTTCAATTCCCGCAAACTGATTATAGCCTTACATCACAAGTCAACAATATCATAGATCAAGTGATTAAAATGTTATACTCGCATGAGAAATGTTTTAATTTGGAATGTTATTTCACAAAAATTCATTCAATACACCCTTATACCCCCCTCTCACACTATTTGCATATTTGAGGAAATTTGAAAGCAAGCAGAATTTACATTGTTAATTTCATAACCATCACATAAAATCAAGAATTTCACTTCCTAAAATAATTATCGAATTGTGAGGCTTCTTAATAATTCCATAACCATGAACTTACATTTGTAATATTTAAAAAATTAAGAATTTTCTCATTTATTTATGATACTTGTTGGGGGTATCACCCAGCAGGCTAGGAGATTGGGCTCCCAAAGGAGGAGTTGGGGGGCAAAGCCCAAAAGGGTAAGAATCTATACCCACTAGTGGCCTTTGGGCCCAAACAAAGAGAAGGACCTCAAGAGTAAAGCACCAAAAGCCAGGTGGCGGCCAACCGGCTGGGGGACCACAGCCTGCGGGCGCCTGTCGTGTGTCAGGTGTCAGGAGTCTGACAGGGCGGTTAGATGTCTCACAGAGCACCAAAAGCCAGGTGGCGGCCGATTGGCTGGTGGACCACGGCCTGCGGGCGCCTGTCGTGTGTCAGGAGCCTGGCAGAGCTGTGGGATGTCAGTCAGGTGTCAGGAGTCTGACAGGGCGGTTAGCTGTCTGGTGGCGCAGAGCATTAAATGAGAATGGTGACGTGGCGGAGATCAGCCTCGGGTTCGGTGAGTATAAATAGAGGCAGTCGACAGCATTTACGCAGGTTGGCTTCTCTCACTAAACTATTTCTTGACACTTATCTCCCTAGAAGAAGAGCACTGACTTGAGCTTCGGAGTGCTAACGGGTCGGCCAAGGCCCTTAGGCGCTTGTGGGTGCAGGTTCCAGGCGCCCAAGTGACGGATAAGCGAAAAAGTGGAGGAAAAGCGTTCGGGGGTATCCAGGCTCAAACAATTGGCGCGCCAGATAGGGGGCGCCTGACGCACGAAGACGGTAAGCGCATGGAGAACATAAACGAAGGGAACGATGGAGAAGGTAATTCCAGGTCGGGGAACTCGGATCACGAGGGAGGCGAGCGTCAACTGAGTCAGGAGAGGAGCATGGATGAGGAGGGACAAGGAAGCCCTAGGCGCCTGTCCGCTGATGATAGCGAGTCTTTGACGAAAAGAGAGTTGTTTCGAATCATAGCCGATCAAGATCGGGCCATAGCGGCGCTCAAGAGGGAGTTGGAAGGGGAACGAAGTGAAGATATGATGATGTACAGCCCAGGGGCGAGAAAGCGGGAAAGAATGGGGGAAGATTCAGAGTCTCTGCAATACGGACCGCCGCATGCCTCCGAGCAGGGGCACGACGTGTTTGGGCGCCCACGAGATGGGAGGCTAAATATCGAGCGCGCGCAAACGGGCCCAGAGGACGTATGGGCGCCTAGGAGGATTGCTCGAAGGTTTGGTGTTCGGCAGCCTCTGGCACGATGCATCCTAATGGAGCCAGCGGGAACTACGATCCCCCCGTTGCCGAGTTATGATGGGGTGGCTGACCCGGAAGACCACCTGAATAGCTACTTCACTAAGATGCAGCTCTATAACAGCTCCGACGCCACATTGTGCAAGGTGTTTCCATCCACATTCGCAGGCGTGGTCTTGGATTGGTACCACCAAATTGAGGAGGGGCGCATAGAATGTTTCGAACAATTTGCTGAGTTGTTTTTGTCCAAGTTTGCAAGCCGAAAGCGCCGGACATTGACCATAGGGGCGTTGTTTAAAGTCAAACAGAGGGAGGGCGAGGCGCTCAGAGAGTTCTACGATCGATGGATCTCGGTTGCCATGGCGGTCAAAGATGTTCAACCAGCCGTGTTGGGGGTCTGCTTGGATGCCTGCACCTCAAGCGAAGAGCTATGCCGGGTCCTGTCCAAGCGAGATGTAGTATCCACCGAAGACCTTGACCGAAGAGTACAAAAGGTGATTATGTTGGAAGAAACTTTGGCGGCGCGAAGGGCTGAAAAGAGGCGCCTAAGAGGTGATGAAGGTGAGGTGAGGCAGGCGCCCAGACCTGGTCCCGGAAATTTCGTCCCACCAAGGAGGCCAGAGGCGCCCCGCCTTGTGCCGAGGAGTGCTGCAAATTTTACAGAGTACAATGATACCCTCAAGAATGTGCTGCAATATGTGAAGGATAGGGGCTACCATATACGGTGGCCGGGGCCCATGCGCGGCCAGCCTAACGAAAAAAATCTTGACAGATATTGTGACTTCCATCGCGACAAGGGGCATCACACGGCCGATTGTTACCAACTAAAGTCCGAACTTCAAACTTTAGCTGACAAGGGCATGCTCAACGACTTCGTTAGAAGGATGGAGGACAGGACGCATCGAACCTATGTGACGAGGCAGGCACCGGAACAGAGGAGGGCGCCTGAAGAACCCAGAGCCCAAATCGTGGTGCCGCCCACGGTCCATGAAGCGCCCAAAGAACCAGAAACTGAGCCGGCGCCTATTATTCCACCACCTCCGTTTGAAGTGGATCAAGAGGGAGAACCTAGTCGTGTAAGGCTTACAGTTGAGTCCATAACGGGTACCCTTGACTTGAGAGAGAAGTTGGAAAGATCTAGGCGCCTGCGAGCTGCGTCGCTTGAAGCCAGGGAATCCGTACACATCCACTTTAATCAGGAACCGGATGAGGCGTGCCAAGTCCCGTCGGAAGAAGCTCTTGAGATACAAGGGGTGATAGCCGGATGTAAGGTGAAGAGAATGTTGGTGGACACAGGCAGCTCTATGGATGTCCTCTTCAAGAGCACCTTCGAACGAATGCAGCTGGCGCCTGAGTTGGTGCGTCCCTCAAATTCGGTGTTGGTCGGATTCTCTGGAGCGCCTGCTCAAGTCATCGGACGCGTACGCCTTCCCGTGACTCTGGGGGACGAAACGCATTGCGTAACGCATGCAGTGGAGTTTGGCATCGTTGACTGTCCATCGCCATACAATGTGATACTTGGCCGACCTCTTTTGGCGCAATTCAATGGGGTAGCCTCGACGTGCCATCAGACGCTGAAGTTCGTCGCTCCCCAAGGCGTGGGCGTCTCGCGAGGAAGGAACGTCCCACGATATGCAAAAGAAGAGGAATCAAAGAGTCGAGGTCGGAAGCATAGACTGAATATCATAGACATCCGTCCGGAGGAGGCGCCCAGGGCGGAGCCGGTAGATGATGAGATAGCTGTGATATTGGACGAGGGGCGCCCAGACCAAATGATACGAATATCATCACACGCGCCAGAGGCTATGAGAGCGCCCTTAATAGAATTGTTGCGGGAATTCGGAGAATTGTTTGCATGGAGCGCTCGGGATATGCCCGGAGTGTCCCCTGAAGTTGCGGCTCATAGGCTGGCAGTGGAAGAAGGTAAAAGGCCGGTGCAACAAAAGCGACGAAACTTGACCCCCGAGAAAGAAGAGGCGCTCCGGCATGAAGTTGATAGGTTGCGAGAGGCGGGGTTTGTGGAGGAAGCAAGGTACATTACGTGGCTCTCCAACGTAGTGTTTGTCCCAAAACCGTCGGGAGATTGGAGGATGTGCGTGGACTTTACTAACCTCAACCGGGCATGCCCGACGGATGCTTACCCTATGTCACGCATCGACTTGCTGGTAGATGCAACGGCGTATCATGAAGCGCTCAGCTTCTTGGACATGTTTTCAGGCTATCATTAGATCCCTATGGTGGAGGAGGACCGGGCGAAAACGGCCTTCATGACGCCTTTCGGCAACTTTTGCTATCGTGTCATGGCATTTGGTTTGAAGAATGCAGGCGCCACGTACCAACGTATGGTAAACCAAGTCTTCCGCTAGCAGATAGGGAGAAACGTGGAAGCATATGTGGATGATTTGATAGTAAAGAGCAAGAGGCGCCTAGATCATATCCTGGACCTCCGGGAAACTTTCGAGACAATGCGCAGATTCAATTTAAGGCTTAACCCCAAAAAGTGCGTGTTCTTTGCAGAGGCGGGAAAGTTCTTGGGTTTCATGATAACCAAGAGGGGGATTGAGGCCAATCCCAGGCAGGTGGAGGCCATCAAGAACTTGGCACCCCCGAGAACGCCGAAAGAGGTGCAGGTGTTGACGGGGAGGCTGGCGGCGTTGGGACGGTTCATTCCGCGAGCCTCGGACCGGGGCGCCCCCTTCTTCAAGGTATTGAAAAAGGCCACCAAGTTTCGATGGACAGAAGAATGCAACAAGGCGTTTGAAGAATTGAAGGGGCTACTCATAGCGCCTACGGTAATGACCGCGCCTAGAGCCAAGGAAGTGCTATACTTGTACCTAGCGGTGTCCCAAATCGCTGTGAGCGCTGTACTGATATCTAAAGACTCGCTAACAAATGAAGAGAGACCGGTGTATTACGTCAGCCGCACCATGGTTGGCCATGAGACGCGATATGCCCCCATAGAGAAGGCGGCGTTGGCGGTAGTAATGGCCGCGAACAAGCTCAGACCTTATTTTCAGGCTCATAGCATCGTGGTGCTCACCAACCTGCCACTAAGGACGATTCTCGGGTCAATGGATGTGTCTGGGCGCCTGGTGAAGTGGGCCGTTTGAGCCTGGATACCCCCGAACGCTTTTCCTCCACTTTTCCGCTTATCCGTCACTTGGGCGCCTGGAACCTGCACCCACAAGCGCCTAAGGGCCTTGGCCGACCCGTTAGCACTCCGAAGCTCAAGTCAGTGCTCTTCTTCTAGGGAGATAAGTGTCAAGAAATAGTTTAGTGAGAGAAGCCAACCTGCGTAAATGCTGTCGACTGCCTCTATTTATACTCACCGAACCCGAGGCTGATCTCCGCCACGTCACCATTCTCATTTAATGCTCTGCGCCACCAGACAGCTAACCGCCCTGTCAGACTCCTGACACCTGACTGACATCCCACAGCTCTGCCAGGCTCCTGACACACGACAGGCGCCCGCAGGCCGTGGTCCACCAGCCAATCGGCCGCCACCTGGCTTTTGGTGCTCTGTGAGACATCTAACCGCCCTGTCAGACTCCTGACACCTGACACACGACAGGCGCCCGCAGGCTGTGGTCCCCCAGCCGGTTGGCCGCCACCTGGCTTTTGGTGCTTTACTCTTGAGGTCCTTCTCTTTGTTTGGGCCCAAAGGCCACTAGTGGGTATAGATTCTTACCCTTTTGGGCTTTGCCCCCCAACTCCTCCTTTGGGAGCCCAATCTCCTAGCCTGCTGGGTGATACCCCCAACAATTGCCCCCCCAGTTAGGTGCTCGTGGCTTCGCCTTCGAGCGCCTGACTGACTCTCTAGTTGTAATCCGGCCTTCTCTTAGCCACAGGGCGCTTGTCACCAGGCGCATGCATTGCGCTGTCACTTCTTTCTTGGTTCTACGGGGTGTGTTTGCCTCTCCTCCTCTGCGGGCAGGCGTCCCACCTTTGGTTGTGCCCCTTGTCAAATGCTCTTTCATGTGCTTCTGTGCCTCTTGCCTGCTGAGGCGCCTTTTTCCAAACGGGCGCCTTTTCTAATTAACCCTTCCTTTCGGGCGCTTCATGGTGTCGTTCTTGACGCGTGTCCTTATCCCTTATGCCCCCCTCACCGACGCTTTGCTTGTCGGGGAAATTTTGAGAAAAGGAAATTCGAAATTCGAAATTCGAAATTCGAAATTTGGGAGTTGAGAAATTTCCCCGAAAAGGAAAGGGTGGGGGGAAGCTCAAAGGTCCGCCTGAGATTTTGTGGCTCGCGAAACGACCAAAAGGTGGGGGGAGCGGAAGGGATCCTTCGGCATGACTGACACGTGTCAGATGGCGGGTGAGTCCTCTTTTTCCTTTAAATACTCCTCCTCCCCTGTGGTGCTGTCACTTTCTTCCATTTGACCTCTCTCTAGACTTTTGCTCTGACTTCTCTCTAGCCTCCGCTCTGACCTCTGCCCTCTTTTCTTGCTTGTTCTTCGCTTCCAACACATCACTTTCGTCCAAGATGTCTTCTCCACAACAAGACAAGACCTCTGCCCCCGGCGCCTCAAACGCGGGCGCCTCTGGCGATGGTGGTGAGACAAGGCGCCCAGTTCAACGTGGTAAGTTGTCCTTTTCCCTTCGTCGATTTCGTTGAGTTTATTCTAGTCACCTAGGGTAGGCGTCACTTACCCCGTGCCCGCGTTGCGTCTGGGTCATTTATTGGTTTAGAGCGGGCGCCTACTTCAGCATCCGGCGGACCATCATCGACTGCGGGACCATCAAGTTCGTCGGCGCCTGGTTTCTTGCCTGCCGATGGGTCCTACAAGATCACCACGTGGGAGAAGTGTTTTCCTCCCGATCATCTGCCCACCGAGACGTCTGACTTACCGTTCGAGGTGGCCGGCCCAAACCACACGTCAACCGTGACTTTGGAACGTGTTCACGAGTTGGTGACCAGTCTCCAGCTTCCCAGAGATTGGTGGTATGCGCCCCCATCGCCGCTGTCCCGGGTGGGCGTCTGTGGTCCGAAGTGGATTGGGATTTATCAAGAGTATTTCCGCTTCGGGCTACAGTTTCCCCTTGACTCGGTCATGGAGGGAATCCTGACAACCTGCGCCTGTCCACTCGGGCGCCTATCTCCCTCAGTTATCACGGTTGTTATACTGTTCAAGTTGAGGTGCCGGCAGCATAACGTGGAGCCCACCTTCAACTTGTTCAGATACTTCTTCAAAATGGTGCCGCTCGACAACTGCTTGTCCCTCCAAAAACGGAAGAAGCGCCCCTATCATTTTGTGAAGAAGTGTCCAAAGTTGAACCGAAGCTGGTTCAACGGTTTTTTTCTTCGTGAAGGCCTATCGCGACTCCTTTTTTGCAAGTGGGGGCGCCTTTATGAGGAAATGGGAGTTGGGTATAGTCGAGGCCTTTAACGCGCCAGTGGTTTTGACGGCGTCTGAAAAGGCAGGCGCCCCCTTAATTTGCGAGGGGGAACCCGTTGACTTGCGCCCCGCCGAAAACCGCCCGCCTATTATTGAGGCGTATTATAACGATGGTGTGTAGGCGTCTAGGTGTTTTATTTCTTCGCTTCCCTTTTTGTGTGATGGACTAACTTTTATCCGTCATATGCAGGGGCGGACTACTCCAGCATCGCCAAGCTAATGAAGAGCAGGCTGGCGAGCATGGCGGCGGAGGCGGCCGCGGCAGCGGCTTCGTCACAAGAGATGCCTGCTCATCAAGAGGCGCCCACCCAAGAAGAGGCGCCTGCCACCCAATCAAAGGCGCCAATGGCTGGCCCCAAGAAAAGGAAGAAGAGAGCAGTGAAGGGTGGCACCGCTCGGGCGCATACAGCGAGCGTGGCTTCGTCCGCGCCGGAGGAAGGCGAGGGGGCGCCTAACTTTAACCCTGCGGAGAAGGAGGTCAACTCCGCCGAAGAAGAAGAAGAAGAAGAGGAGCCTTTGCTCCGCAAGGGGAAGAGGGCGGGTTCCCCCTTGGCCTCGGCCAGCAAGAAGGCCGACCGAGGAAAGAAGAAGGTGGGCGAGGAGGACGCCTGCGAAGAGGACGCCTTCGATGAGGTGGAGGTGGAGGCGGAGACTGTGGAGGACGCCCGCGTTCACTTGAATGAAGAGGGGCGCTACGTTGGCCCCGATGGGCGCCCCCCATCTTCCGGCCACGGCGTACCGAGGTGGGACGGGTCAACATGAACTGCTCCCCCTTGGTCGCCGTTGACCGAGGGTGTGCCATGGGCTTGGCAATCGCGGCCGCCAAGTCCTGGCAAGTACCGTCCGAGGTGACCAGCGATCACCATTTTGCTGAATTGGCCCAAGTGGGCGCTAAGGTATGCCTTTTCGTACTTGTATTTTCAGATCCTTCCTACTTGTTATTTTGCACAACTTGCTGACCCTTGTCCCCTGGTTGCAGATCCTTCTTTTTGCGGAAAGAGGCGCCCGACGCCTCAATGAAACCAAACGGGAGGCGCTCGAAGCTTCCTCTTCGGCTGCTCAGCTGAAGTTGGACTTAGAGACGCAACTGCACGCCGCGAGCAGTTTGCGAAGGAGTGTGAGGACGCCCAGATGACGGCCACCATGGAGTTGTCGCGTCTGCAAGGCGCCCTGGACGAGGAGCGCAATAAACTGGCCACCCTGCAGGCCGAGAAGGACGCGCTGGCGCAGGAATCTGGCGCCCAAGCCAGTGAAATTGACATCCTCAAGGAGGAGAAGAAGAGGCTGAAGGACGCCCACAAGGAGAGCGAGAAATCCTTGAAGAGGGCCCGGAAAGAAATTTCCGAACTTCGGCAGTCTTTGGACAACTTGATGGAGTCAGAGACTGGGAAGTCCATGTGCGCCAATGCCATTCTGACCGGCATTGAAATCCTGCGGGGGAAGTTGCAGAAGGACCACCCCGACCTTACTTGGGATCTCTCGGAGATGGCCGAGTATGTGATCGGTGGGATGGAGACGCCTCGCGGGACAAGTGGGGCGCCCGAGTCATCTGCTCCCCCCTCTCCTTCTCCAATGGCGCCTAGTGCTGGGGATGCGAACTCAGGCGCTGACTAGATTAGCGGTCCTTGGGTGTTATCTTTTTCTTATCTTGTAATGCCTTTCCTTGCGTTTTCATTATTATTATATATAAGAATTTATGTTTCCTTGCCAATCGGCTTTGCTTCCACTTTAACTTTCCCTTTATTACCAATCTTCGCGTTTCTTGTGAGGGCGCAATGTTAGGGCGCTTTTGCAAAAGGTGGGCGCGAAACATGGCGCTTTGCTATACTTAGATTTGTCGGGCGCTATTTTGAGGCGCTTTTATTCAAAATTACTTAGAATACGGTATGGGCGCTGTACTGGGCGCAAATGGTACGGGCGCTACTTGGGGCGCAATGAGGTGGGCGCTATGTTACTACCTCTTTAGATATCCGCTTTCACGTATAATAATTAATCCGATTCCAAAAAGTTTGGGCGCAAAATTGGGGCACTTTACATGGAGAGGGCGCGAGTAGGGCGCTTTACGGGATAAGGCGGGCGCAAAACTAGGCGCTTTGGAAAACATAACACACAAGAAAAACACAACTCCGCCATGGGATAGACTAGGCTTGCACGCTTTACTCATCTGCCGACTCCTGTTCCCCTGTTCCTTGCATGGTACTTGCCTCCGACTCAGGCGCCTCATATTTGCGCAAATTTTGTGCATTCCACGTCCTTTTGACCTTCTTGCCTGACAGGTGTTCCAGCTTGAATGTATTTGGACCGATGACCTCTTGAACGCGGTATGGCCCCTTCCACTTTGGGGCTAACTTCCCTTCGGCAGCTTTTGGGCGGAAATCCCTCTTTAGGACAAGGCTACCTTTCACGAGGTTGTGCGCCCTCATCTTCTTGTTGTAGTACCTTGCCACTTGACCCTTCATTGCTTCCAGTCGCAACACCGCCATCTCGCGGCGCTCGTCCAGTAGGTCTAGCTCATCAATGCGCTCTTGGGCCTCCATAGACTCGCTTCGATGGGTCATCCTGAAAGTTGGGACACGCATCTCGACAGGCAACACCGCTTCGCTACCATAAGTTAGCGCGAAGGGCGTTTCACCCGTGGCTACTTTGAAGGAAGTCCTGTGCGCCCATAGAACACTCGGTAATTCTTCGACCCATCTTCCCTTGGCTTCTACCAATCTCGTGTGTAAGCCGTGCAAAATACTCTTGTTTGCTGCCTCGGCTTATCCGTTGGCTTGAGGGTAGGCCACTAAAGAGAATCTTAACACGACCCCATTTTCATCGCAAAACTCTATGAACTTCTTGCAATCAAATTGCTTTCCATGGTCAGTGATGATGGATTCCGGGAGCCCAAAACGCGTAAAGATGTTCCTCCTTGTGAATTTCCGCACTTGCGCCTCAGTGATTGAGGTCAGTGGCTCTGCTTCGATCCACTTGGTGAAGTAATCAACCGCGACAATTAAGTACTTGTACTGACCAGGCGCCTTCGGAAATGGTCCCAACAGGTCCATGCCCCACTGAGCGAAGGGCCAGGCGCCTACATTTCCCTGCATAGGTGCCGCTGGGAGATGAATGTCGTTAGCATGGATTTGGCACTGGTGGCATGATGTCACGTGTCTCCCTGCGTCCTTTCGCATTGTTGGCCAGTAATATCCTTGGCGGAGCAAAATTTTCTCCAAACTGCGGGCGCCTGCATGCATGCCACATGTTCCTTGGTGCACCTCGTTGATCGCCTCTGACCCCTCTGCCTCGGTAAGGCATCTCAAGTAGGCGCCGGAATGTGATCTCTTGTATAACACATCATCCACGATGGTGCATCGAGCTGCCTTCCGACGAAGGCGCCAGGCATCCTTTGGGTTCTCCGGTACGACTCCCTGTGTTAGGAAGAGGCGAATTGGTGCCATCCACCCTTCTTGCACTCCCGGTAGGATGGAGGCCATTACCACCTCTTCGTGTGGGACTTCTTTTGCCACAATCACCGTCCGACTCTCCTCAAAGTCTAAAGCCGTAGCCAATTTAGACAAAGCGTCTGCATGAGCATTCTCCTCTCTTGGGACATGCGTGAAAGTTACCTCTCGAAACCATGCGCACCTCTTCCGCACAGACTGCACATAGGCGCATAGAGCCTCCTCTTTTACTTCGTAAACTTCGTTCAGCTGATTGACCACCAGCGCTGAGTCAGTTTTCACATTAACCCTTTGGGCGCCCAGCTCCCTCGCATAATGAAGTCCGGCCAGAACAGCCTCGTATTCAGCCGCATTGTTCGTTTTGAGGGTTGCAAAACGAAGCGCAATTTCATGAAGGGCGCCTAAAGGGCTAACGAGCACCATGCCGGCCCCAGCGCCTGCCCGACTTGCTGCTCCATCCACGTGCACTTGCCAGCATTCCTCAATGCCCGGCCCTCCGTCGGCCACACCTTCGGCCATGAAGTCTGCCAACACTTGAGCCTTGATAGCTGGACGGGGCGCGTAACTTATATCAAACTCATTTAATTGCACGGCCCACTTCACCAGGCGCCCAGACACATCCATTGACCCGAGAATCGTCCTTAGTGGCAGGTTGGTGAGCACCACGAAACGCGAAGATTGGTAATAAAGGGAAAGTTAAAGTGGAAGCAAAGCCGATTGGCAAGGAAACATAAATTCTTATATATAATAATAATGAAAACGCAAGGAAAGGCATTACAAGATAAGAAAAAGATAACACCCAAGGACCGCTAATCTAGTCAGCGCCTGAGTTCGCATCCCCAGCACTAGGCGCCATTGGAGAAGGAGAGGGGGGAGCAGATGACTCGGGCGCCCCACTTGTCCAGCGAGGCGTCTCCATCCCACCGATCACATACTCGGCCATCTCCGAGAGATCCCAAGTAAGGTCGGGGTGGTCCTTCTGCAACTTCCCCCGCAGGATTTCAATGCCGGTCAGAATGGCATTGGCGCACATGGACTTCCCAGTCTCTGACTCCATCAAGTTGTCCAAAGACTGTCGAAGTTCGGAAATTTCTTTCCGGGCCCTCTTCAAGGATTTCTCGCTCTCCTTGTGGGCGTCCTTCAGCCTCTTCTTCTCCTCCTTGAGGATGTCAATTTCACTGGCTTGGGCGCCAGATTCCTGCGCCAGCGCGTCCTTCTCGGCCTGCAGGGTGGCCAGTTTATTGCGCTCCTCGTCCAGGGCGCCTTGCAGACGCGACAACTCCATGGTGGCCGTCATCTGGGCGTCCTCACACTCCTTCGCAAACTGCTCGCGGCGTGCAGTTGCGTTCTCTAAGTCCAACTTCAGCTGAGCAGCCGAAGAGGAAGCTTCGAGCGCCTCCCGTTTGGTTTCATTGAGGCGTCGGGCGCCTCTTTCCGCAAAAAGAAGGATCTGCAACCAGGGGACAAGGGTCAGCAAGTTGTGCAAAATAACAAGTAGGAAGGATCTGAAAATACAAGTACGAAAAGGCATACCTTAGCGCCCACTTGGGCCAATTCAGCAAAATGGTGATCGCTGGTCACCTCGGACGGTACTTGCCAGGACTTGGCGGCCGCGATTGCCAAGCCCATGGCACACCCTCGGTCAACGGCGACCAAGGGGGAGCAGTTCATGTTGACCCGTCCCACCTCGGTACGCCGTGGCCGGAAGATGGGGGGGCGCCCATCGGGGCCAACGTAGCGCCCCTCTTCATTCAAGTGAACGCGGGCGTCCTCCACAGTCTCCGCCTCCACCTCCACCTCATCGAAGGCGTCCTCTTCGCAGGCGTCCTCCTCGCCCACCTTCTTCTTTCCTCGGTCGGCCTTCTTGCTGGCCGAGGCCAAGGAGGAACCCGCCCTCTTCCCCTTGCGGAGCAAAGGCTCCTCTTCTTCTTCTTCTTCGGCGGAGTTGACCTCCTTCTCCGCAGGGTTAAAGTTAGGCGCCCCCTCGCCTTCCTCCGGCGCGGACGAAGCCACGCTCGCTGTATGCGCCCGAGCGGTGCCACCCTTCACTGCTCTCTTCTTCCTTTTCTTGGGGCCAGCCATTGGCGCCTTTGATTGGGTGGCAGGCGCCTCTTCTTGGGTGGGCGCCTCTTGATGAGCAGGCATCTCTTGTGACGAAGCCGCTGCCGCGGCCGCCTCCGCCGCCATGCTCGCCAGCCTGCTCTTCATTAGCTTGGCGATGCTGGAGTAGTCCGCCCCTGCATATGACGGATAAAAGTTAGTCCATCACACAAAAAGGGAAGCGAAGAAATAAAACACCTAGACGCCTACACACCATCGTTATAATACGCCTCAATAATAGGCGGGCGGTTTTCGGCGGGGCGCAAGTCAACGGGTTCCCCCTCGCAAATTAAGGGGGCGCCTGCCTTTTCAGACGCCGTCAAAACCACTGGCGCGTTAAAGGCCTCGACTATACCCAACTCCCATTTCCTCATAAAGGCGCCCCCACTTGCAAAAAAGGAGTCGCGATAGGCCTTCACGAAGAAAAAACCGTTGAACCAGCTTCGGTTCAACTTTGGACACTTCTTCACAAAATGATAGGGGCGCTTCTTCCGTTTTTGGAGGGACAAGCAGTTGTCGAGCGGCACCATTTTGAAGAAGTATCTGAACAAGTTGAAGGTGGGCTCCACGTTATGCTGCCGGCACCTCAACTTGAACAGTATAACAACCGTGATAACTGAGGGAGATAGGCGCCCGAGTGGACAGGCGCAGGTTGTCAGGATTCCCTCCATGACCGAGTCAAGGGGAAACTGTAGCCCGAAGCGGAAATACTCTTGATAAATCCCAATCCACTTCGGACCACAGACGCCCACCCGGGACAGCGGCGATGGGGGCGCATACCACCAATCTCTGGGAAGCTGGAGACTGGTCACCAACTCGTGAACACGTTCCAAAGTCACGGTTGACGTGTGGTTTGGGCCGGCCACCTCGAACGGTAAGTCAGACGTCTCGGTGGGCAGATGATCGGGAGGAAAACACTTCTCCCACGTGGTGATCTTGTAGGACCCATCGGCAGGCAAGAAACCAGGCGCCGACGAACTTGATGGTCCCGCAGTCGATGATGGTCCGCCGGATGCTGAAGTAGGCGCCCGCTCTAAACCAATAAATGACCCAGACGCAACGCGGGCACGGGGTAAGTGACGCCTACCCTAGGTGACTAGAATAAACTCAACGAAATCGACGAAGGGAAAAGGACAACTTACCACGTTGAACTGGGCGCCTTGTCTCACCACCATCGCCAGAGGCGCCCGCGTTTGAGGCGCCGGGGGCAGAGGTCTTGTCTTGTTGTGGAGAAGACATCTTGGACGAAAGTGATGTGTTGGAAGCGAAGAACAAGCAAGAAAAGAGGGCAGAGGTCAGAGCGGAGGCTAGAGAGAAGTCAGAGCAAAAGTCTAGAGAGAGGTCAAATGGAAGAAAGTGACAGCACCACAGGGGAGGAGGAGTATTTAAAGGAAAAAGAGGACTCACCCGCCATCTGACACGTGTCAGTCATGCCGAAGGATCCCTTCCGCTCCCCCCACCTTTTGGTCGTTTCGCGAGCCACAAAATCTCAGGCGGACCTTTGAGCTTCCCCCCACCCTTTCCTTTTCGGGGAAATTTCTCAACTCCCAAATTTCGAATTTCGAATTTCGAATTTCGAATTTCCTTTTCTCAAAATTTCCCCGACAAGCAAAGCGTCGGTGAGGGGGGCATAAGGGATAAGGACACGCGTCAAGAACGACACCATGAAGCGCCCGAAAGGAAGGGTTAATTAGAAAAGGCGCCCGTTTGGAAAAAGGCGCCTCAGCAGGCAAGAGGCACAGAAGCACATGAAAGAGCATTTGACAAGGGGCACAACCAAAGGTGGGACGCCTGCCCGCAGAGGAGGAGAGGCAAACACACCCCGTAGAACCAAGAAAGAAGTGACAGCGCAATGCATGCGCCTGGTGACAAGCGCCCTGTGGCTAAGAGAAGGCCGGATTACAACTAGAGAGTCAGTCAGGCGCTCGAAGGCGAAGCCACGAGCACCTAACTGGGGGGGGCAATTGTTGGGGGTATCACCCAGCAGGCTAGGAGATTGGGCTCCCAAAGGAGGAGTTGGGGGGCAAAGCCCAAAAGGGTAAGAATCTATACCCACTAGTGGCCTTTGGGCCCAAACAAAGAGAAGGACCTCAAGAGTAAAGCACCAAAAGCCAGGTGGCGGCCAACCGGCTGGGGGACCACAGCCTGCGGGCGCCTGTCGTGTGTCAGGTGTCAGGAGTCTGACAGGGCGGTTAGATGTCTCACAGAGCACCAAAAGCCAGGTGGCGGCCGATTGGCTGGTGGACCACGGCCTGCGGGCGCCTGTCGTGTGTCAGGAGCCTGGCAGAGCTGTGGGATGTCAGTCAGGTGTCAGGAGTCTGACAGGGCGGTTAGCTGTCTGGTGGCGCAGAGCATTAAATGAGAATGGTGACGTGGCGGAGATCAGCCTCGGGTTCGGTGAGTATAAATAGAGGCAGTCGACAGCATTTACGCAGGTTGGCTTCTCTCACTAAACTATTTCTTGACACTTATCTCCCTAGAAGAAGAGCACTGACTTGAGCTTCGGAGTGCTAACGGGTCGGCCAAGGCCCTTAGGCGCTTGTGGGTGCAGGTTCCAGGCGCCCAAGTGACGGATAAGCGGAAAAGTGGAGGAAAAGCGTTCGGGGGTATCCAGGCTCAAACAATACTTATAACATCAATTTAATTTAATTCGTAATTGAAAATTTTTTCAACACATAATAGATTAGCCTTCTATATTTTTCGACAAGTTCTTTAAATATGTAACAATATATAATGATGAACAAGTTTGTAATTCAACAATCTCATTACGGATCGTAGTGTAGTGATAAGGTGTTGGAGATCCATAGACTTTCTGCTGAATCATTATTTCCCCATTTCCTCTAATATACTCTTACAAGAAATTACAACTATCATTGTCAAGAAATCAAACATTTTGAGGGGTTGATAATTAAGCTCTGAATATTTGAGGAAAAAAATATACGGTTCGCAGGAGATGCAGGAAAATATGAAGATAAGGGGAAATATTATATAAATAAAAGCGAAAATTTGCAGAATAAAAAAAAAAAGAGTTTCAACTTTCAAGGCAGCTATGGCAAGTGTATAAAACCCGCTCTTTTTTCTTCTTTCCGGTTTCCACTCTCTTCTACCACTCCCCTCTTCTTCTCTCTCTCCATTCATCAATGATATTTAACCGCAGTCCACTTTCTCCAACACCCTGACGGAGAAGAAGCTCGAATTTCGGACTGTGGTGAATTCCCCATTTTTTCACTCTCGCCGGGAAACCGGTGACCAAGTGAGGGAGGGAAATCTAGTGGGTCTGCAGCAATGGCGGGGAACGACTGGATAAACAGTTACCTGGAAGCAATTCTCGACGTGGGTCCTGGACTAGACGACGCCAAATCGTCTCTGTTGCTGAGGGAGCGAGGCAGGTTCAGTCCAACTCGCTACTTCGTAGAGGAAGTCATCACTGGGTTCGATGAGACCGATCTTCATCGCTCTTGGGTCAAGGTGAGTAAGGCAGTATGATGTTAGTTTGCTCGGCTTGTGTGTTTTTTACCCGATTGGAGATTGGTTTTTGGAGTTCTTGAATCGGGATTGCTTTCTTTTTTTGCTTTCTTGATACGTTTGCTTTTTTTCTTCCGGTGGATGTGGTGTGGATTGAAAGGCTGCAGCGACTAGGAGTCCACAGGAGAGGAACACGAGATTGGAGAATATGTGTTGGAGGATTTGGAACTTGGCTCGTCAGAAGAAGCAGGTTTGTTCTTGGTTTTCGCAAAGCTTTCTTGGCCTTTGATTTCTGAGTTTGGTATGGTGTATATGTGGAATTGTGATGTCCGTTTGGCTAAATGTTTCACTGATGTTCTGATTCAGGGTGATGATCTGCTTTTTCTTCATTTTGGGACAGATGAATCGGATGATTGGTATTGAACGTGCATTGGATTTCTGGATTTCAATTTGAATGGTTTTTGACTTGATGGTTTGGTTGGAAGTTGATTATCAACGGGTTCTCTCCATCTTTTGATTATGATTTATGAACAGTAGTATGAAACGTTATTGGTGGAAATGAAATGTTGGGAGGGTTTGTGTGTATGACAACTGTGGCTTCCCTCCCTTTTTCGATACATTATAGCAAGTGTTTAATCCAACGATGTTTTTTTTGTCCTGAGTCGAAAGTGGCTTCTAATCTATGTTGCCTTCTATTTGAACATTCAATCTCTTTACTTTCTTTAATGTTATCTGCCGAGTTTTCAATTCAGTCGTTAGCCAATAAATTGATGAATATAGCACTAATTGGCGAGCTGGAACTTTTGTAGCTTGAGGGAGAGCTAGCTCAGACAAATGCTAAGCGCCATATTGAGCGTGAAAGGGGCCGAAGGGAAGCAACTGCCGACATGTCAGAAGACTTGTCAGAGGGTGAAAAGGGAGACGCACCTAGTGATCTATCAACCCATGGTGAGAGTATCCGGGGAAGACTGCCCAGGATTAACTCTGCTGATGCTATGGAAGCATGGGCCAGCCAGCAGAAAGGCAAAAAGCTATACATTGTACTGATAAGGCATGAGTTCAAGTTTATGCTTTTGGTGTTTACATATTATAACGTATTTAATTTGCTCAGTGTATGTGATAGAAGTAGAACTCAGTAGTATATCCCAATGAATAGTCTGTTTCTTTCATGCTTCTTTTCTCTATGATTTGTTTCGTCTGCTGTTAGGAATTAGGCTCTGAATTCAAACTGGATGGAAGTCTCTAGAGTATTTCCTTTGTGATATTAAGCTGCACTTTAGGACTTCCTTTTCATATATCCATTTGCTTTTTTAACGAGTAGTATGCATGCAGCCTTCATGGACTTATACGAGGAGAAAGTATGGAGCTTGGACGTGATTCGGATACTGGTGGTCAGGTATTTATCCTTGGAGTATACTGGTCTCATTACTTTTATCAGTGTCAATGAAAAGAGTTTTTGAGGTTTGCTCTTTTGTCCTCATAGGTTAAGTATGTTGTGGAACTTGCAAGAGCTTTGGGCTCCATGCCAGGAGTGTATCGTGTTGATTTGTTAACAAGACAAGTATCAGCTCCAGATGTAGATTGGAGCTATGGTGAACCCACGGAGATGTTGACTCTTAGAAACTTGGAAGATGATGAAGATGAGATGGGGGAGAGCAGTGGTGCCTATATTGTTCGGATACCGTTTGGACCAAAGGACAAATATATTGAGAAAGAACTGTTGTGGCCTCACATCCCAGAATTCGTTGATGGTGCGCTGAGCCATGTGATCCAGATGTCGAAAGTCCTAGGTGAACAAGTTGGTGGAGGGAAACCAGTTTGGCCAGTTGCCATCCATGGCCACTATGCTGATGCTGGTGACTCTGCAGCTCTTTTATCCGGTTCTCTAAATGTGCCAATGCTTTTTACTGGCCACTCACTTGGGCGGGATAAGTTGGATCAACTACTGAAACAAGGTCGACTTTCGAGAGAAGAAATAAACACCACTTACAAAATAATGCGTAGGATTGAGGCCGAGGAACTTACACTTGATGCATCTGAGATTGTTATAACAAGCACTAGACAAGAGATAGAGCAACAGTGGAGGTTGTATGATGGTTTTGATCCGGTATTGGAACGTAAACTGCGGGCAAGAATCAGGCGCAATGTCAGCTGCTATGGAAGGTTTATGCCTCGTATGGCAGTAAGTATTAAACTTGCTTTCGAATACGAAAGTTCTTATCACAAATAAGCATTGAAAGTTGATTGGTTGAGGCTGTTATCCTTAATCTGTATGCAGGAACACTGGTTACTGTCTTTGTTTATCTGGGTTGCGCATTTCTAATACTGTGTATTAGAAAGATGGTTAAGTTTGTTAATATGCTCTAAGGTGGAATATAATTTCTTTTGGGTTGGCTGAGCAATCTATGATTTAGACCGTCTGGCAGACTGTATATAGATGTTGTTACTCTAGTAATGCTTATGTCATTTAATTTCCTATCATGGTTATGTGCTGTCTAGCTACTTTGCTGAATTATCTTTCAATCTTCAGTTGCCCGACATATTACTTTCCTGAAGTAGAACTGCTTTGAACTTCGAGCAGTATCTTTCTGCTTTTGTTTTTTCAACAACCAGAAACATGTGGATCCAGTGATTCTAGCTAGATGGAATTGTTAAAAAGGCTTAGTTTTATACATTCAGCTACCCTAATGTTCGATGGTAGTTGAAAGTGGAGATGTTTATGGTTCCTGTTCTGTCATGTTGCATGCCTAAAGTATGATCTAATAAACCATCTTCATTTCTGTGCAGGTGATCCCTCCTGGAATGGAGTTCCATCACATTGTCCCACACGATGGTGATATTGATGGTGAGATCGAAGGAAATGACGACCATCCTACTACTCCTGAACCACCAATATGGCCGGAGGTTCTTTCTTGTCCGACCTGGCCCTTGTAGCCTTCAGACATAAGGGTGCCATTGCTTTTCCTTCCTACATGTGGTTCTGGAGCTGATGCGTGTTCTATACCTTGTGCAGATAATGCGCTTCTTCACTAATTCTCGCAAGCCAATGATACTTGCACTTGCTAGGGCAGACCCTAAGAAGAACATCACAACATTGGTCAAGGCATTTGGAGAATGCCGCCCCCTGAGAGAGCTTGCTAATCTGGTTTGACTTGTCATACAATTAGAGGGAGATTTATTATTATCTGGCATTTTATTCACTTTTGAGTGTCTTAACCTGTTTTCTGTTTTCTTCTCCTATTTCTTATATCAACTTCAGACACTGATCATGGGGAATAGAGATGAAATAGATGAAATGCCAAGTACAAATGCCTCTGTAGTCCTTTCAGTGCTTAAGCTAATTGACAAATATGATTTGTATGGGCAAGTGGCATATCCTAAGCATCATAAACAGGCTGATGTTCCAGACATATATCGCTTAGCTGCAAAGACTAAGGTATGTTATCTCTTGCATACAATGTGTTGAACTCAAGTGATTGAATAGTCAAATTGGTGATTAGTGAAAATTGAATAGATAATTTCCTTGGCTGAGCTTTCATACACATGGATTTTTAGTGCGTTGGATTGTTTCACATATACTTTGATCATTCATTCAGATTTGGATGTCTATGCAGGGAGTTTTCATTAATCCAGCTTTCATCGAGCCATTTGGGCTAACTCTGATCGAGGTTCTGATCCTACACTCTTAAGAATTTCAACTGTATGTGACCTTTTCACTGATCAAAGTCAATTTGAACTCATTGTCTTTTCTTTTGGGTGGCAGGCAGCAGCATATGGCTTGCCGATGGTCGCTACAAAGAATGGTGGCCCTGTGGACATTCACAAGGTATTGCGAATCACACTTTAACTTCCATTTGCTCATGTTGCCATATTCTCAAGCATTATGGCAAATTGTGGAGTTTTAATTTGTTACATAATGTCTGAGTACTTATTAGGTATATCTTTCCTCAGGTACTTGACAATGGGCTTCTTATTGACCCACATGATCAACAATCCATTGCTAATGCGCTTCTGAAGCTAGTAGCTGACAAGCAGCTTTGGGCAAAATGCCGGCAAAATGGTTTGAACAATATACACCTGTTTTCATGGCCAGAGCATTGCAAAACCTACTTGTCCCGAATAGCTGCTTGCAAGCCAAGGCACCCACAGTGGCAGCAAAGCGACGATGGAGGTGACGCATCAGACCTAGATTCACCGGGCGATTCATTGAGGGACATTAACGACATTTC
Source organism: Linum tenue (assembly GCA_946122785.1). Taxonomy (NCBI): domain Eukaryota; kingdom Viridiplantae; phylum Streptophyta; class Magnoliopsida; order Malpighiales; family Linaceae; genus Linum; species Linum tenue. The sequence continues at coordinate 1,578,266 of CAMGYJ010000003.1, forward strand.
CTTGAACTTGAAGTTCTCAATGGATGGAGATAAAGGAGCTTCAGGAAATGATAGTTATCTCGACTCTGAAGGAAACCTGGGTGATGGTAACAAGAGCAAACTAGAGAATGCAGTTATGGCTTGGTCTAGGGGCTCCTCGAAGGAATCCCGTAGGTCCGACAGAGGGGAACAATCCCAGGGCTCGGTTTTTCCTTCACTGAGAAGGAGGAAACATATATTTGTCATTGCATTGGATTGTGATGACAACAGTTCTCTGGTTGAAGCCATTAGGCAGATATTTGCCTCTGTGGAAAAGGAGACCACCCAAGGCTCGATCGGGTTCATACTGTCGACATCATTGACCATAACTGAGATAGAGTCATTTCTTGCTTCTGGAGGGTTTAACCCAAGTGACTTTGATGCTTTTATTTGCAACAGTGGTAGTGAACTCTATTACTCAGCTCCCGGTTCAGAAGATGGTCAATTCGTGGTTGACTTCTATTACCATTCTCATATCGAGTACCGTTGGGGTGGAGAAGGGCTCAGGAAGACTTTAGTACGGTGGGCTTCTTCTGTTATGGAGAAGAAGGCTGATAGTGACGAGCATAGTATCATTCCTTCTGAACAACTTTCGACCGATTATTGCTATGTTTTCAAATTGCAGAGACTGGTAAATCTTCTGTCCACTCGTTTCTTATCATGAACTTGCCATTTAGGAGCTTTGCACATATTTTTTTCTTCTTCTTCTGCAGGTTACACCAGTCAAGGAACTTCGCAAGGCATTGAGAATTCAGGCGCTTCGATGCCATGTGGTTTACTGCCAAAATGGAAGCCGGATAAATGTAATTCCGGTGTTGGCTTCTCGGTCCCAAGCCCTCAGGTACAGTTTTCCTTCCAAATCTGGAGAACCATATCCAAGTTCTGAGTAGACCAATGTCTATCCTTACATAGTAAAGTTGGAAAAAGTTTCCTTCCCCAACAGTATGATACATCCAGAAAATCCTGTAGTTTATATACCTCATGAAAGAACCTTGGCATTTTGTTCAGGTATCTGTATGTTCGGTGGGGAGTCGAGCTAACAAACATGGTGGTTTTCACTGGAGAAAGCGGCGACACTGACTACGAAGGGCTGTTGGGTGGAGTTCACAAGACGGTTGTTCTGAAGGGAGTCTGCAGTTCTGCAAACAGTCTACTCCATTTGAACAGAAGTTACCCTCTCTCGGATGTCATAGCAACCGACAGCCCGAACGTCTCGTATACAACCCAAGGCTCGAGCAGCTCCGAAATCCGAAGCTCATTGCAGAAGTTGGGATGCATCAAAGCATAGAAGCTTTCAAAGTTCTCCAACAAGAAATGAACTCAGAAAAGCATGTTCCTTTTCCTGAGTTGCCTTTCTAAGACCTCAGAAATATGACCTCTTTTCAATTCACTCTCCCCCAATCCTACCTCCAATCTGTCTATTTCCTTTCCTGAAGTCCAAAGTCAGTCCAGTCCTCCTTGTCACTCGAATCCTTAATGGGAAGTTTTTTCTCAGGGGAAGGAAACAAACCAGAGGACCTGTTCCATATTTCAACCTTCTGATATATATACAGCCGCATACAGAGATTCCTATAACTCAGCAGGGGAACGAACCCCTGGCATGGCCTCCATGAATGGAGGTTACAGTTCCAGCAACCAACCATAAACAGTCTTCTCCTTTACTTTCCCATCACCATCTTTAAATTCCATCATCAAGATTTGCAGTTGGCGTCCCAACCAATTTCCTTTCTCTTTAACTTCCGTGTACGCAATCAGACTTTAATGCCTGGCCAATGGCCATGACATGAAGCTTTCATTATTTCCCTCTGTCAAAGCTGGGTTGGTTTCAGAGTTCAATCAGACCTTAGTTAGGCTGCCGGTGGCGCCAGTCACAGTCCACCATCCATTTTCAGTGGTGATTGGTTGGTTTTTGGTCCACATGTACACATGCACATGATTGTAATTTGAGGAGGAAATCGATTGCGGGATCAATGGCTTTAACTTCATAGCAATGTGGAAAAATGGCTCTGGAAAAACAGGGCCGACGCATCGTAAAGCTGAAAATTGTTCATTCCTCGAGTAGTAGTAATGTGAAAAAGCTGAAAACAAGGGAAAAAGGACACTATCCAAAGTCATCATGGGACGGCCCATGAGTGTGTGTTTTCAGTAGTTGGATTGAATGTGAGAGTAATATAGGATAGAAATGGTCGTTACTCCGATTCAACGGGATCAAAACGTATGTAAAAATAGATTTAAAAGCGTCAACGCGTGCTGACCAGTTTCACTTCAGTATAACAACATTGTTACATGAGTGCAAGCGAGTTTGTATATATCGGGGCGCATTCATGATGTTTAGGTTAATGGGTCTGCCGCTAGTGACTTTGATTGAACTGAGAAGTAAACTCTGGATTGGAATGCTTGCTAGTTGCTAGCTAGATTGAAGCAATTATGGAAGTCAGGACATTATTTGGTCAATGGGGAGATTAATTACCCTTTAGGGCGTAGTTATTATCTTGTTCATCAATAATGGCTGGCAGTTAAGGGCTGCAACCTGTAGGGCATTCTTTTGTTTGTCCATTATTTAGGTCATTATGGAGTTCATTAAGGTAGTGGCCAAACTTGACTAAGACACATCTATTAAGAGGGACCATACATACTTGAAAGCCACCATGCTATATAGTAGGTCAAGGACATATGGATGTGTTTACCAAATTATGTATGGTTGAAATTTGAAATCTTCTAAAAAATTACGGTTACGGATGAAAATTCTGACCTAACTTGCTTAATTACTTATTTGCTATCGCTCGGTCAATCATAAGTATCATCCACATCTTGAATTGAATGAGACACTTACATCGCATAACATCCCATTTTCACATTGTCTATTAGGTTGTCTTGACGTCTGTATACTATAATGGGACAGGAATTTAGTGTGAGACTTCATCTCTCCGATAATTTGGGTTAATTAACTTATATATTTTAATTTTATATATTTAGTAGAGTATTTCTCTTTGGTGTTTTCATATGAAATTGAAGATGTTTCATATGTTTTTTTTCTTCTTCCTTTTAATCACATCTTAGAGTACTTCGATCTATCCCAATATAGTCACATTAGGCAGGTATGTAGTTTTTTTTTTGTCCCTTCAAATATCGTTTTCGCCCCCTCCTGTCTTATTTGTAACCTTCGTTAATATTTAAACTATTGAAATGACATGCTTTTTTTATATATCTAGAAATGAATTTTCTTCTGTGCCTTCACATAAAACTAGAGTTGTAGTTGCACGTCATTTTGGCTTAATCGCACTTTAGAATAGCTCGACCTCTCCCTATATCCACCAGGACAATTGTCGCTCAATCTAACTCGCACTCCGAAACAAATATGAGTACTGAGATACCCACGGTCTGCAATTCCTATCAAGTAATTATGGCGCTATGGTACCATATACATTCAATGTAAATTTCAGTTTCATCTTTTTGATCATTTATGTTTATCGGGACAAAAACAGTCCTGAAAAGTGAAAACAACGACATGATGAGATTGTCTGTTGAAGTAATATGGTAGTTGTTAGTTAGCTTTACATTTCTTGTTGGACTACTTGGTTTATTTGCTTTCATATCATGCAAGAAAGATTTGTGTCTATATAAGAACGTCCGAGGGAAAGGAAATTTAGAGTTGTAGGTTAGTTATTGACCGCAGATTAAGCAATGTCATAGAGAAAGTCATGGCGTTACTAATGTGCTAAAAATAGATAGATTTTTATTTATCGTCACGAGGAATAATATGCTAAACACGACAAATTTTGTCTCATATCCGACAAGTTCATAAGAGTAGTTTATATAGGCACAACAACCCTACCGATGATCACAATGGGGTAATGTAGGAGTGGCGCCTATCTGCAGGAGTCGAACTATGAGATATATATATATAGGTGGCTACTTTGGTGCACTCACTTTTTTGGGTGCATTCAGTGCACCCACCTCTAAAAGTGGTCATAATATATTAAATTTTGAAATTTAATGGGTTGTATTAGTCTAATATGATAATATAACATAGAATCCCAACTAATCAACCCATTACCCTAACCTATTAACCTTCAATTTTGAATCTCAACCCAAAATCCCAAATTGTAAACCCTAACCCTAACCCTAAATTCCTAAACCCTGAATCATTCAAATTAAAGTGAATCTTGAATGGTTTTTGTACAAATTCATGTGGTTCTTGTTCATCATACCACAAGTGATGATTGACATCGTTTTCACATGAATCGCCTGCTCAGAATGACGATTATGAGGCGGGTGCATTGAATGCACCCAAAAAAGTGAGTGCACCGAAGACATAACCATATATATATATATATATATATATATATATATATATATATATATATATATATATATATATATATATATATATATATATATATAACGAGTGATTGTTTTTGGAGAACAAAAAGAATGCACATAACAGAATCACCACCTCGAGGCTATTGTGTTGAAATAAATCAACATGATAATACATTCAAAAAATAAAAGCAACGGACACCCTATCATTTTACTTATATCGATCTAACTTAATAAAATTATATATATTTACTCTTGATCTCTAATTTTTGTTGTTGTTAGAAGATAACAGACACAATACGATAAAAGAAAATTAAATAATTTATCCTTTTAAACTAGGACCAGTATAGCCGAACCACATTTGTTTGAAGAAAAACGGTTAAATAATTTACCCTTTTAAACTAGGGCGATTATGGCATAACCACATTTGCATTCAAACATATTCATTCTGCCCAATTTTCTCTCTTTCGCGAATAAGTTGAAACTTGAAACTCCATTGACTCGGAATGTTCTCCATGAAACTTGGGGGCAAGTTATAAAAATAATCTATGCCCAATAATTTTTTTAAAAATGGGGGAAGTAGCTAGACGCAACCAAATGCCCCAATTTATGGACATAATATTGTGTGCACATGGACGATGGGAATTATAGCTATAGCTAGGGAGAAAGGATGTTGGATTTCCAGTTTGCCTGGAAAATATTTATATACTTTGGTGAATTTAGAATTGAATCCAATTTGGTTTGACTGTTGGGTTCGGTTAACTGTACCAAAACATCGTCGTTAGAAATAAATAATCGAATTAGTCAGTTGTCCAAAACCAAAATCGGTAAGGGCTTACTGGTTTTCGGTTGTGTTATGTCTTATCGTAATTGGTATAACCATGTAATTAACTGGTTTATGACATGGTATCAGAGTTAGTTTGTCGTTGAAGTCACTTGTTCAAGTTCTCACGACCCTGAATGTTAACCATTGTCTTTGAAGCACATGGTATGGCGCTGGACATGTGCAAACTCAAGTTATTGGGACCAATTTATTAACGGTTATCGATTTTAACCAAAACCATTAATAGCTTATCGATATTTACTCGTTAAAGGAAACTAATAAGTAATAAGCCTTTAAAACTGATTCGATTTTGGTTAAAATCGAAATACCGAAACCGCCACCCCCTAAATCCAATAAACAAATGGGCACGTAAAAAGGGGTATAACCTCTTTGAAATAAGCGTTAGTCGGCACACCCACATGATGCATTGTTGCCCTTTTATCATGTTGGTGAAGATAGATTGCCTAACTAATCTTGATATCTAAATTCCAACAACCACGACCCCAATATTAAAGGAATAAAATAGACAATTTTGCACATAATTTTCCATGAGTGAAGCTCAATGAGAGTGGGGGCCAGGGTAGTAATGAAAAGTTGGATGGGGGGATAAAGAGTTGTTTAAACTTTACAATTGGGATATTAATTATGGAATTACAAACATATTAGGAATGTGATTAATGTGTGCAATACATATAGGATAGGAGCTTATAAAAATGAAAAATGCAAGTTTTTGGTGGGGCAAAGGATGAACGAGAGGGAATGATTCTGATATTCCAAGGGAATCATCATTTCGTGATGGTGAAAGCATTTCTAGTTTCTAGTTTTCTGTAAAGAACACGGGTTTCATTGATAACATGTATAGCTCAAAAGGGTGGACAAAGTTGGGTGAGAAAACTAACCAAAGGAGTTTGTTACTACAACTTATTCTTAACTAAAGCAAACCCCCACGATATGCAACCCTAGCTATAGCATCATTGGAACACTCTTGAGCTAAAGTTTCATGTAAAACTTGTAACGATTTCGAAAATACAAACAATTGGTAAGAATTTGCTATCTCGCCTCCTTTTTGGCCATCGGATTCGAATTCCATGTGCTTCCTTTTTCTGACCGGTGGTCACTTAGATTTTTGGCTACCTCGTTATCTGATTGCTTGTCACAACCAATTTATTTGGCCTAACATGTGTCACAAAAGGAAGCACAAATCATATGCTAAGACAGGTTTATGATATCATCGAGCGTGCTAGTATGACCACTTGTAAGTTAGTTTCCACTCTAAACATTGCATGCTGACCATTTGACTACAGACTACTAATCTCTCCTTTTCAAAATTTTCATCTCTATTAGGAGTTGGTTGATCGTCATTGATATTAGCTATTACATGATCCAGTTAGTCATTCTCAATCACTCGCTTATATGAGAGAGCGGATCTAATTCGACACATCCCAAGCATACTACATACGAACCTTTGGGTTGTCTTCAAAGAAGTTATCTTTTGGCCTACTCGGAAGCAACATGTCATCTTTCACTCCTCTATAGTTATACTCGAGTTTCGTTTAACTTTACTCCTTGCTCAGCAAAGCGAGTCTTACTCGCAACACAGTACTCCCCCACTTGGGGCGGAGTTGCAAGGTTAGAAGGGGTTCCATGGCACGTCCTTGATTTAGGGGAACATTACAAAACATAGTAGTATTAATATACTCATAATTAAATTCGAACCCTAAATCTCAATGTTAATTGTCAGATTTTTATAATCTAAACCACAATCAATTATGTAAATTTATTCTACCTACTAATTTCTACATTAATATAGTCTAGTTTATCAAAATGAATAATATGGTGCAGATTATTAGATGAAATCATTAAACTTTCTATGGTAACGATAGTCGAAACAGAAAAATTGTTCCTATTAATGTATTTGCTTGTGAAACTTGGTTCAATTTGCTACTACCTTTTGTCAATACACATGTTGATATAAAATTTTCTGCAATTGAACGATTGATCGGCCTTCGAATCCAGTAAAAATAATTTGTCATGGTTATTGGGTGGAATAATATTAAGATCGAAATCTTCACAGTTTGCCACTACACCACCTCTGGCTTCATAAAAATCAATGATGCATACTTAACCTCTACATCTCAATCAATGACTAAATCTCGGCCATAACCCTTCAGCAACGCTTGTATTTGTCTTTACTTATACATTAATTATCTTTCCCAACTCGTACGCTAGGTATAGAATTACTCACAGGTAGAAAACAAGCCCTAGATAGCGTGGCAAATATATGTCATCCTACGATAAGAAAAGGTAAAACATGTTCCCATTACTCGCTGCATTCTCAAGGTTGAATTGAACCCCATAGTCCTATGTAAGGATTGATATCAAATCGGCACGAATACCCAATCCAATCCGATTAAAGCACGTAAAATTCAGTGTTAACTAATTTTGATCAGGTATGGGCAAAACTTACTCTTTGAAATCGAAATGTTGAATTTGTATGTGGCTTTGGCTAAAATCTGGTTCACCTCCCACCTGACCCATATCAGGAAAAGAAAAAGAATGTTGTTTTGCATCTAACCCTAATAATATGAATAGTTTATGAATGTTACTAGTCTTTATAGCAATATAGTTATAGAAACAATTTGGATAATATAAAAGCGCGAGTGTTCCAATAAATTATTTGCATTTCTGTTCATGAACACATGAGTACCCATGCACACATGAATACCCGCTTGATTGTGATGCGCAGTGGCGGAGGGAGAGGGTAACAGGGTGGGTCCTGGGACCCACCCTGGTTCGGGGAAAAATGATTAAATTAGGTACGATAGTTAATTGATATCGAAAACTAGGTCGCGTTTAATTGAGAATAGTTGGTCGAAAAGTTTTTTGTTTAAATCTTGGCAACCTCATTTCTTAAGTATACGGTATACAGATTTGTGCAAACATCAATTTCGTATAAGTTGACTTTCTTATAAGGGAGCATGGTAGTAAATGGTATAATGTATTATTGAAATCTTCCAACAACTCGATCAATTGATGCTAAATATTTTTTTAAGAACATCATTCGAAAGCGAACGACTAGGTAAATCATGAATTATTGGTTGGTATAAGATTTATTATTAAACCTCTATCAACAACTCGAGGTATTGATACTAACGGTTCTTAACAAAGAACACCATTTGAAACACTACGGCTAACTGAATCAATGATTATTTGGTATATATGCAGAGTGATATTCTTGATATTTTCGACTGCTAATTCATTTTAATTTATCAAAAAATTTCAAATGTAAGATTATATTAAAAAAACTATTTTATCATATTTATTTTTTTCAAGATGGACCCACTTTAAACGAAACCTGGATACACCACTGGTGTCTGGTGATGTGTGTTCTCTTTCAGAATTCAATCAATATTTTACCGATGTTATCGCTAAGTTAGATTCGAGTTTATGTTCATCTCTACCATATGAGGTGTGATGACTCATTATACCCAAGAAAAGGGCCCACAACTGGGAGTCAAAAATGGCCCAAGAAAAGCAGCCATGTGTCCAGCCAAAACCTTCATCACTTGTTACCCACATACATCAAAAATTCATCTTCACAACTCACCACCTTGATGACCCAATTTATTTGGCAACCTAACAAAACCCCTTCTTTGTCTTTGCTCACAATTAAGTCCATCTTCTTCCTTCACCACAAACCTCTCTCTCCTTCATGCACTTGACCCCAAACCCTCCAACCAACAATATTTATTTCCCATCCCCCACCCTACTTCCCTTATGTTGGTACAGACAGTTGTGGAAAAAAAAGAATCACCCTTTTCCCTTCTTCCCCATTACAATAATCCACCACATTCAAAACCCCCCCAAAGAAAGATTCAAAATCCTCTGCTTTTTCTGGGTTATATATACAATTGACCAAACTCCTCAATCTCATTAGCCTAACCCCAACAAACAACAGCAGAAACCAGTCACCAAATCCTCCCCCTCCCTTCACCTTATAAATACACAGATTGTCAGGATGTCAGCTCTCAAGAAGATCATCCGGCGAGCCAAGAGGAAGAGAAGACAGCACCACCAGCACCAGGAACAGGGGATGGCGATGGATCATCAAGAGGGGATTAGCACTTCTAAGGGTGATGATGTTCATAAAGTAGTGGAAGGAGAAGAGGAGATTAGTGTTGTTAATCATGGGATTAATAAGAAGATCAACAAGGAGGTTAGTTACAAGCTGTCGTCGTTTTGGGAGCTGCCAGAGTACATGAAGGACAACGAGTTCATATTGGGTTACTACAGAGCCAATTGGCCTCTCAAGGAGGCACTCTTCAGCATCTGCCGATGGCATAATGAGACGCTGAATGTTTGGACGTAAGTAATTAGTTGATTAATGGTGATTTGGTGATGTGAATTACATTGATTAGTTCTCAATTGGGTTTTCATTAGTTCTTTGTTAATGGTGGTGGTTTTTGGATCTTTGTTTTTGCAGGCATTTGATTGGGTTTTTGCTGTTTTTGGGGTTGACCATGGCGAATTTGGTGAAAGTGCCTCAAGTCGCGGATCTCTTCGGCTTGTTTACCAGGTTTGTGGATCCTAATTATAATAAGATTAATCATTGTTAACATCGAGTTCCGCGTCATAACTAGTTAGTACGTAATTCCGAGATGGTGTGTTCGAAACTTCGAGCTTTCATGATTTTCCTGCTTGTATTTTCAATCTCGATAGATACTATCATAATTTCGTGTAATTAGTTCGAAATCGCCAACTACTAATCTGGTCATGGAATTGGTGCCAAATGAAATGTCATAAGATTAACATTTTTTGGAACTTTGTGGGGTGGCATGAGATTAGAAGCACATGAATTGCCAGCAGTGTATTAATATAATTTTTTTTTGTCATGATTTGGGTGCTAGAGCGGCAATTAGCAATTCAATTTTTCTAATTACGGATTTGTATAGTAATTAATCGTCATGATTACTGATTAATAATTGCCTCCCTGTTCTTGTTTGTTTACAGCTCAGTTCTCACGAGCACAGAGAGAAATGCCTCCCATGATTCAAATTATCAGTTATTGGTAAGCGACCTCTTTCCTTTGTTGTTAACTTGTGACCAATCAATGAAGACTTTTCAAGTGAAATACAATTTTTTATTCTTCCTTTTCCATAATCACATTCAATTAGTTTTAAGTTTAACACAAGGCACGCCATTTTATCCTATCTTGTTGGTGACTTGGAGTGCTAATGTGAAATTTCGACTTATTTGTTTTATCCGATCTGTTTGATATGTTTTAGGTGGGATAGGGTGTATGGATACTCTATTTGATATGCTCTGGCACATTTCATTTTTTATTGATTTTTTTGTCTAAATTACATATAATTTTAGTCAAATTACTTATAATTTTAATTTTATAACCTTGTATTTTAGCAATTATATGATTGTAAGTAGGTGACGCTCAATTCCAATAATTATTTAACTACATATCGTGTCATAGTTTTTTTTTTGAATTTTTTAAAGAAAAATAAATATTCTTTTTAATTTTTCCCTTTAAGTTACATACTCATATGGGTCGACTTGACATACCCTGATCATCACCCTATGATAAATTACTCGACTTGCTATGAGAGAGAGTTGGTATAGATATCGAGATATGACAGTTATGTTGTGTTTATGACTTTTAGATGCATGTGATATGACAGTTATGTGAAAAAATATCACTGTTTTACGACTATAATGAACGTTAGGACGACGACCTTATTTGATATTACATAAAATATAAGTATCCAATGGAGGGCAACCATTTTTTCGTAACAATGAATGTAACTAAAGAATTATGCTTATTGGAACAAAATCTTTTTATGTCACATGGGACTCATTCATTGACCTAAACGGTAACATTTACCCAACCATGTTCTGCAGGGCACAATAGACCTAAAGCAAATCTCCCAACAATCAATCCACCGCCACCTCGCCGCCGCCGCCGACGGGACCCCAGCCGCCCGGTGGCCGTTCTACGTCTTCCTCGCCGGCTCCATGTTCTGCCTCCTCTCCTCCACCATCTGCCACCTCTTCTCCTGCCACTCCCACCACCTCAACCTCACCCTCCTCCGCATCGACTACGTCGGAATCGCCGTCATGATCATCACCTCCTTCTTCCCAAACATCTACTACGTCTTCCAGTGCGAGCCCCACTGGCAATTCGCCTACCTCGGCGGCATCACCGTCATGGGGATCTTCACCATCGCCACTCTTTTAACCCCTTCCCACTCCGCCGGAAGATTCAGGGGACTCCGGGCGATGCTCTTCACCTCCATGGGTCTTTTCGGGTTGGTCCCGTCGGTCCACGCCGGGTTGGTCAATTGGTCGAACCCGAAGCGCGACGCCATCTTGTACTATGAGGGCGCGATGGCGCTGTCGTACCTGATGGGTACGGCGTTCTACGTGGCACGGGTGCCCGAGCGGTTCAGACCCGGGTGGTTCGATCTGGCGGGCCATAGCCACCAGATCTTTCACGTGCTGGTGGTGCTCGGCGCGCTGGCGCATTATGGCGCCGCGCTCGTGTTCTTGGAGTATCGTGACCAAGTGGGTTGCTAGCTCGATAAAAACAAAATATTTATTGGAATGAAATTAATTAAAATTAAATTAATTACTGCGGTGATTAATTTTAATTTACGTGTAAGATGTACGTTATTCTTATTATATATAAAAAATTGATTTATTTGTAGGGGTCAGCATTGTTTATTATTGGTATGAAAATTCGACCCCCTAATTTTTTAGTAAAATCGTCATGTTCCTATGCTATCTATAATGGATGCTAACTAGGGACTAAAGCCTTTAGAAATTGGAGGTTATACTCGTAACGGAAGTCTATCACCAGCGAAACGAATGACTCAAGTGGTCGGGTTGGGTCGGGTTTTGTCAAACTCAAACCTAAACCCATGGGTTTATCCGTGAAAAAAATTTGGGGTAAAACCCACTGGGTTTGAAAAACTCAAACCCAACCCAACTCGCCGGGTATCCGCGGGTTCATGGGTACCCCACGGGTTTTTGTCATAAAAAATTCACAATAAAAAATTCCTATCAAAATTAAAGTCAAATATCAATTTCCCAATACAAATTATCCATATATAAAACACCACTCTAGAAAATTCAAGCAAATCACAAATTAACTATACAAATTGTTCAACACCAATCTAGAAAACTCAACAAAATTGAAGCAATTCACAAATTATCCATAAATAACATGGTTAATTGAAAGCTTCTTCCTTTCAATTAAGTTTTTCACTATTCACTCGATAACATCAACTTCATACTACATAACTAGAAAGAACAAATTATACATGTCTCCACAAACATAAATAAGATTAGTTGTTTAGAATATTAAATATGCCGAGAAAATTAATTATATGGGTGTGAGCGGGTACCCATGGGTCGGGTTTACCCAAACCCAAACCCAACCCGGTGAATAGTGAACGGGTTTAAACCCAAACCCGGCCCAAAACCCGTCAACACGGATTTTACCCGCGTTGACCGGGTTGGGTCGGGTGAGTACCCGTGGGTTCGGGTTTTGTTGCCATCCCTAGATAAGACATAAAAATGTTCACTCACTCAACCCAAATGGTATTATGTTCCCACAAAATCCTTTTCATAATTAACGTCCTCACCAGATCATTTTTTCCTCTAAGAGTCCTCTCCTCCTTCAGCATGTAATAAATCAGTTGGTCTTAATAATTCGAGTTGTTGGGAGAAGGTTATGTTGGATCTTATATCACACTCTAACACACGCCCCCTCAAACGAAAGCCAACTCATGAGCTTGAAGTTTGCACATGTTCACCATACCTTGTGCTTTTAATCAACTGTTAATATTGGAGGTCGTGGAGATTAGGACACACGACCACTTGGTCAAACCAGCTCTGATACAATGTCATAAAAACATTTAATTCCAATAATTCGAATTGTTGAGAGAAGATTATACTGAATCTTATACTACACTCTAACACAACATACGAGTCAGGGCTCGGCTTTCTCCCTGAGTGAGCTTATGTTTCCAAATATGTACTACGGCCCAACCCATCAATAAAAGGCCTGAAAGTTTAATTTGATTGCAGAAGCCCAAGCAGAAATGGAAGGCAAGCCCATTATTAACCAACACACAAAAATTAGGGACGTCGATCTCTTTCTTAGTTTCTTTGACACCTTGACTCCTCCGGCGACTTCAGTTGGTCTGTCTACTACTCCATGGCGACGGCAGATAACAGCACCTCGGCTTCGGATCAGCGGCAGGGCTCAGGTTATGCACTTTGTAGCTCCAGCAAACGGAGGAGGTTAATTTCAGCAGAAGGTAACGCATCGATCTGGAAACTGGCAGACGATCTCATCGTAGAGATTCTGATCCGCGCCCTCCCTAACCCTAGGTCCGCCTGCCGGTGCAAGCTCGTCTGCAAGCGGTGGAGCTCTCTCATCTTCGACCCAGTACGGTTCAATCGCCGTTTCATTTCTTACCACCGGAGCAGGAACCAACAACCTCCTCTGCTTCTTCACTCAGACGACCCGCAATCGATCATCACGAGCTTTCTCCCTATGAGCCGTCTATCCCGTATGTCCTTTGCAGTAATGGATTCTTACAAGGACCTGGTCTTGTGCGGATTCGAGGATGTGGGTCCCACCAGCGGCGAATTGTACAGAACATACTTCCTCTGCAATCCGTTTACCAAAGAATGGCTCGCCCTCCCTTTGGCGCCTGAATTGCCAGCAGGGTGCCCGTATTTCTTCACAAGGTTAGTCTGTGAACCCCGCATGCGTAATGATCTCGATCTAGGAGATAACCAAGTCTTTGCTTATTCGTCCGAGTATCGATTCCGCGTGGTGCGCCTATACCCGCGTGGATCGTCTGCAAAGCTAGACGTGTTCTGTTCGGATACCGGAGAATGGACCAAGGATCGTCTTGTTATTCCCAATCATTACCAATGCATAGCCAGAAATGTGGTTTCCTGCAATGGGGAGCTGTTCTGGAGTTATGCTGTTCCGAACCAAGATAAAGATGCTGTTTGCCGGTCGAGAGTTTTCATTGCTGCTTTTAATCCTTTCCGACCCGACATCCCTCCCACTGCCATTGATGCTCCGGAAGTGTTCTGCAAACCCGGGTGGGATATCTCAGTCTCGCAAGGCGCCTTGCACGCCATTGCATCGAGTGTTTGGAGACTGGAACAAGACAGTAAGTCTTGGAGGAAAGTATGTGACGGGCTGCTAAAGAAGTCGAGATTGTATGAGCTTCACCACTATCTTCGGCCATGTTTGCATCCAGAGAAGGCGGAAGTTTTCTTCCTCAAACATCGTGGTGATGCTGGTGTAGTATCCGTCTTGTCCTGCGATTTGAGGACAGGGGGAGAGGTGGAGCTCTTCGCAGAAGCAAGAGTATTCTTAAGTTATTGGAACTTGTTCCGAGTTCAATTCTCTTGCTGGCCTACTTCAATCCCAAAGTACAAGGAATTGCGAGTTATGTACGATGGAAGCTGCAGCTGTTGGATTCAGAGCAACATCGGAACTGATGGCAACACTCATTCAATACTTGGTACATATTACTGCTTGCGATTCAGAGCAACAACGAAACTGACAACAACTCTTCTCATGTTTCCTTTTGTGGCCTACTTTTTGATCATTGTTTACGTTGTTGTTGCTTTGTTTGCTGAACCAACAGATGGAGCAGGAGGTGCTTGCTGAAAGGCTCAGATCCGGAGAAGGATGATGGCATTAGAAGGAACTTATCATCTATCTATATGTCTATCAATTTAGGGGGAAGGAGCTGATCAACTTGTATGGTGAGTCTGGGAAGTGTTGGGTTTCTCTTTTATCTTTTTGGTCATAATAAGCTCTTTATGACCCTTAATTATGGCTTCCTCGCAATGTGACCTTGTATTAAAATTTGTAACTTTTGTACCTTTCAACTGTACTAAAATGGAACCCATGGTGGAAAATGTTTACTATACTTATTATTCTTCTTGCTTTTGCAGATACCAGGTGTTTGTTATTATTAACTTTCAACCCGAGAGTGAGATATCCAGGAGTTCAGATTGGCACAGAGTCTGGATTATTGAGACTGCTTCTATGTATCTTTTCTTATCCACTTTCGTTGATCTGATATTGAATGATTTCGGAAGTTGTATGGGGTTGCTTCCAGATTCTTCAACTGAGTTGCAGAGAGCTCTTCACCTGCGGCAGGCTCTTTGAAACCAAGGCTGACGATGATAAGTGATAACCTATTTCTTAGGGTTTTCCTATTATTAATTATGTTAGAATAATCATAATTATGTTCAGTTTTTTCAGACTTCCCTTATATATATATATATATATATATATGGGCAGTTCTACGGTGCCCAGGGCAAAATCAGGGGTACGGGTGACCGGGGGCAAGGAAAATTACCAAATGCATCACGAAGCGTTTATGGTGACTTCTACGGACTTCAACCTAACTGTACCCGGTTTAATGATAGCGATTAAGAGGTTAAACCCTATGGATACGACCCGCCGCCCTAACCAATTTCCAGTCTCCCTTCTACGATCCCTCATTCGCCTTGGAGGGTCCCCTCTAACTCTAAGTTCGAAGTTCGATCATAAGCTGCCTATCAAATCTGAAATCTCCAACAAAATCATCGTTTCGAAACCCAAATCCTTTTATTATTTGATCCACATTCGATTTAGCTCCCTATCCAATCTCAAATCCCCAACATCATCATGTTTCATACGCCAAATCTATGTATCCACATTCGAAGAGAAGATCCCCATCCAATATGAAATCCTTACATAATCATCGTTTAGAACCCCAAATCCTTTTATCCACAAATCGACGTTTTGTTCATCGCCATTTTATTTCCGTGCGGAAAATTACTCGCCTTACTCTTGCTAACACGATTACGGCGACCATGTCTATTATTGTGTTCATCAAACTTTTCGTTTGCAAAAGAACCCTTGAAAGAGATTTGCTAATCCTAGGGTTCATGTCGCTAGTGCTTTGTCATCTTGTCTTAGCGTTATTGTCATTTTCTCGAAACTTCTATCACTCGGTGAAATTAAGGTTTCCTGATATGCAGTGTTCGTCTCGCCCAGAGGATTGAGGAAGGAGATGAAGAAGACCTAATTTGATTCGAATCAGATGGAGAGGTCTCCTTAATTTGTGTTTATGTATTAACGCTGCGTTTAGGACTAATTCTAGTTGGACTGGGTCTGATCATTGATTTTTGCAGGCTAAAAAAAAAACATTCAAACGTGGGCTTGTACATGGACCCATGACACCTAGTTTGTTGATAATAGATACTGAGTTCCGGATTGTCATTAGGTTGGGCCTTTGATAATTGTCTATCTCAGACTCTCAGTGGCGATTCTTTGTTTTACTTATTTTCATCTGCTTCTGCTTCTAAAATCCTGATCATTCATTGAGTTCACGCAATTTAAACATAATTCTGTGTTCCATCTTTTTTGGAATTTGGTAAATGCTAGCGTGTCTCTTTACACATTTAGCGGTACGAGGTAAACTACAATCCGCCCAATTTAACTCTTCATTAATTGAGATCCCATTCCACTCTCTCACCGATTTCCCCTCTTTATGCAATGCACTCGTACATAACAAACCTCTTGTAGACTAATTAGAGGTTTGTGGTTGGATACTGAGTGAGGATATTTTTTGAATTTATGTTTTGAAACGAAAGTTAGAGTTTCACTTTTGAAGTACCTATGTACTTTAGTTGGACAAGTATTTTCAATCGGTAAAATTTTATCAGCGTATAGGTATACGATTGTTGTATAAGGTGTTGATGTTAGAGGAAATGGGTACTGACTGCTTAGGGTATTAGGTTGTTGATGGTATAGAGTATATGGTATATGGGTAGGTTATAAGGTGTTGATGGTTTAGAGCATATGGTATCGATTGGTTAAAGGGTGAGGGTAGGTGTTGTCTTATTTTTTCTCGATTATATATTTTCTTTATATTTGCTTATAAATGCTGATCATGCCTTATTACTAAGACATAATTCGTTATATCTGCTTATAAATGCTGTATATCTGCTTATAAATGCTGATAATTTATTGTTTGATTTGAACCTGCGTGTTTTTGCTCCGAATGATTTTGTAGTGGCGTGGTAAAGACAATCCGTCCAATTTAACTCTTCATTAATTCCCCCTTTTCTTTTCTGTTTTGGTAGAATAATTACCCCTTTTCCACTCTCTCAGTCCCCGCCGAAGTTGAAACAATCCCCTGTGATATATTTATCGATCATTTTAACCCTTCACTTAATAAGAAAGCGAAATTATGCAAGATGGTCATCAATGTGATGTAGCTTAATTGGTTAATTGTCTCTTATTTGCTTAGTCAATAAAGTAGAGGTTTGTGGTTCGATACTTAGTGAGGTATCAATTTTTAATTTATGTTTTGAAAAGCAAGTTATAATTTTAAATTATCAGCGTCTAGGTATACGATATTGTATAAGGTGTTGATGGTTTAGAGTACATGGTATTGGGTTAGTGTATTGATCATCTCCATCCCTAAAATAAGATATTGTATAAGGTTTTGATGGTTTAGAGTATATGGTATTGGGTTAGTGTATTGATCATCTTCATCCCTAAAATTGAACAACAATTTCTAAACGAGGTCCCTACCGCCACATCATCAATTTTAGCAATTCATCACTTAACAATTTCTATTCATCTACATCCCTACATTATGCTAGTAATTGCCAAGGTGGGTTCCATTTTATATTTCAAAGGAAACACTTATTATAAATTGAAAGTTGGGGATGGAGATAGAAGAAGGTGTTGTTGGTATACAGTATAAGGTCTTGAAGGTGATGGACGTATAAGGGAGGAGCAAGGTGTTGATGGTTTAAAGTATATATGTTATTGATTGGTTACGGTATAAGCCTATAAGGTGTTCTTATTGTTGTAGAGTATATGATATTGATTGGTTCGTGTATTAGGGTTTGGTTTAGGGTTTAGGGTTTAGGGTTTAGGGTTTAGGGTTTAGGGTTTAGGGTTTAGGGTTTCAAGTTAGAATAACATAAACCAGATCAATAGAGTAATGTTGGTAAAACGAAAAAGTTAGTTAATCTACAAATTCAGACTATTTAAAAAAGTACATCCCCATTTCCCACCGTCAATTCCTAAACTTATCCCTTGATCCGATGGTGAAATACCTTCGATCCTCGTCGCGTGCGTGTCACCCAATCAGATATTGCCGAATTCGGAAAGTCGCTTTTGCCCATAACCAATGCTGGCGTTACCAAGGCCGAGGCAATGGTAGGGACTGTAATTTTCAGTAAATGTGAAGGGAGGGAAAAGTAAAAGTAATTACGAGTCAATCTTTAAATTCGTTAATCAGTGAAGGAGAGGCCGTGCTCCGATCCTTGAAAAGAACCCTTTCTTCCATCTTCTCAATATGAGACTCCGAAAACCATCTCCTGCTGCTGTTCGTTCCTCCTCCTCTCAATCCCTGAAAAGAACCCTTTCTTCCATCTTCTCAATATGAAACCCCGAAAATCAACTCCATCCGCCTCTCGTCCTCCTATCCCATGCTTTATTTTCGGGTGCAGTGGTAATGATGAGACTGCGTATTATTTTAGATCTCATTTCCTTTCATTATGTCATTGTTAGATCGTGACTGTTAAACTAAATCCTTCGTTGTATTGTTTCTCCTTTTCTCTCCATGCAGGGTCTTTGTTAGAGGCAGGGAGGGGAGCAATGACAATAAGTCGCCGTCTGAATATAGCCAGAAGAATCATCACATGTTGTTGCGATTCCATAATAGGTGTTGTGGAACCCTACTTCATGTGGTGATTCTTCTGCGCCATATTGACGCGTACTTGTTGATCATGCTCCCAAAATGTATACAAGATAGGAAAGTTGCCATATGTATAATAGGATAAAATAGTTAGGGAAAGTACAGCTTTTTGTTTTTGTTCGACTTTATGTAACATTTGTTTATGTTTGTATACTGTTTTGTAATTTTTTTCTTCTGCTTCTCTCTTCGCTTCCATGGCGGCTTCCAAAAGTGTTTGAGATCTTCTAAATATGCGAGGGATCCTCCACTCCCAATAAAAATACTGTACTTTGTACTATTACGTTTGAGATCTTCTAAATCTGCAGGGGATCCTACACAGTACACTCCCAATAAAAATACTGTACTTTGTACTTTAGCGTTTGAGATCTTCTAAAATCTGGAGGGAATCCTACAGTCCCAATAAAAATACTGTACTTTATTTGTTGACTACTGACTCCATTTTTAGAAGTCTTTACGATTGGGCCAACCGGATTTTTTGCCGGATTTCGAACTCTGCTCCTCTGTAGCCACATGCTCTACACATTTAATGAGTGCTCAAAATTAGTGCAAAAAATACGATGTAATAATTGAATAAAAAAAACTAGTTCTCAAGAGTATTCAACTGAAATGTTGCACAGGATTTATTTAGGGTCGTTTGGATGTGGAAATTTTAAAACGTTGAAATTTGTCTGAATTTCCATGTTTTACAAAACCAAGGAATTGACTTGTGGAAATTGAAAAAAAAACTCACGTTTGGATAAGGTTTAGTTTGTGAGAATTGATGGGGTAATGTCAAATTACTAGGGGGGAGGTGTAGTATTCTCAATTACCATCAAGTGCTTACAAATTGCCATCAAGTGACCATTAATGAGTGCATAAATTAAACGACACCGCAAGAGCCAACAGTCTTCTTATATACCAAACGACTCGGCATAGGAGGACTTCCAGTTTCAGTTCAAGTTTCCAACACCGAGCAAATATATGGTCCCAAATGCCACTTTAGCAACTTTAATCGTTTGGAAGTTGTGATTCTTCAAATTGATGTATTAGGCCAATTAGTGTATTATCATTTGATGTATTGATTCAATGCATGTATTAGAAAAATACTTTGTTTGGAAGGGCAACGATGAAACAAAAAGTAGGGTAGACAATCCTTCATTAACAATCTCACCTTTTAGTAGAGATTTATAATCATTCATTTTGAGTGATTGTTGGTGGGCCCAACAAAAAGGTAATGCATGTATTCTAACTCAAAGTGAACCAAAAAAACGACTTAATCTTATCATTACATGTATTTGCTAAATACCTCACTTCAAATCTCAACCTCCAAACGACCCAGTACTATATATCAATTGTGACCATGGGTCCTACTTAATTTTCGTTGCAATTCAATATTAATTGGTGAGTGTATTATATTAATTTGAGTGCATCTCTCAAATTGTTTTTTGTCGTTGTTTTATTCGAATTATGTAAGGTGTTGATGGTTTAGTGTATATGTTATTGATTGGTTCGTGTATTAGGGTTTGGCATTGCCAATTGCTAAAGGTTGGTTTAGCAATGGGATGGAGATGCTCTAAGGTGTTATTGTTGTAGAGTATATGGTATTGATTGGTTCGGGTTTAGGGTTTAGGGTTTAGGGTTTAGGGTTTAGGGTTACAATTACATGTACCAAATCTGTAGATTAATTTTGGTAAACGAAAAAGTTATTTAATCTACAAAGCCAGTCTAAAAGCACATCCCCATCTCCCGCCGTCAATTCCTAAATTTTCGTTTAATCCGATGGTGAAAGAGCTTCAATCCTAACCGCGGCGTGTCACCCAATCAGATATGGCCGTTTTCGGAAAGTCGCATTTGCCCCTAACCAGTGCTGACGTTACCAAGGCCGAGGCAGCGGTAGGGAGTGTGATTTTCAGTAAATGGGAAGGGCTGGAAAGGCAAAGTAAATTTATGAGCTCATTTATAAATTCTTTAATCAGAGAGGGAGAGACCATGCTCCGAAACCCAAGAGGCACTCATCTCCTGCTGTTGTCCGTTCCTCCTCTCAAATCCCTGAAAAGACCCCTTTCTCCCATCTTCTCAACCCCGAAAATCATCCCCATCCGCCTCTTCGTCCTCCTGTCCATGCTTTATTTTCGGGTGCAGTGGTAAAGATGAGACTGCGTATTATTTTAGATCTCAGTTCCTTTAGTTATGTAATTGTTATGACTGTTAAACTAAATCCTTCGTTGTATTGTTTCTCCTTTTCTCTCCATGCAGGGTCTTTGTTAGAGGCAGGGAGGGGAGCAATGACAATAAGTCGCCGTTTCAATATCGCCTGAAGAATCATCATATGTTGTTGCGATTCCATAATAGGTGTTGTGGAACCCTACGTCATATGATGGTTCTTTTGTGCGACATTGACGCGTACTTGTTGATCATGCTCCCAAAATATATACAAGAGGGAAAAGTTGCCATATGTATAGTATAAAAGTGGGAGGAGGGAAAGTAAATTGTTTTGTTTTTCAAGATTTGTACTTTTATTAGTGTTTGAGATCTTAATAATATATCGGTGAGGGATATTTCACTAAATAAACATACTGTATTTTATTTCTTGATTACTGCCTCCATTTTCAGAAGTCCTCTGTCGGCCCATGCTGTTGTCATTTCACGCCCAAATTACATGTCATAATTTTAGTGGCCAAAAGTAAGTAAATTTATAAACAAGTAAAAAATCCGATCTAATAATTCAATAAAAAAAACGAGTGAGAAAAATAATTCAACTGAAATGTTGCACATGATATATTTTTAGGGAAAAACCTCCAGGTCGAATTCAATCAAATCCATCCGAACTAAATAAAACGACACCGTAGCAGGCAGTAGTCTTCTTATAAACCAAAGAGACACACCGTTAAAATGACACACAAGTAAAACGACACCGCAGATGGCAACAGTCTTCTTATAAATAAAACGACACCTCAAGCTGATACTGGCAGTCTTCACATAGTCCATTAGTCCTAATCCGAATAGGATAAGGACGTCCATCTTCACTCCAAGTTTTCAACAATCCTTAGTTTGCTACTTCTTGTAACAGGCCTCTTCTGCAAAATCGAAAACGACGATTTTAGACGTACACAAATATTGGATGTAACTGCATTGTGTATACACGAACAATTATATCTTATTCTTACCCTAGGTTGCTCATAATCGTCGTCATCGTCATTTTCATCATCGTCATTTTCATCATCCTCATTTCCTGACCCAGTACATGTTCTTGCATTATGATTGGTAGAACCGCACTTACTGCAATGCTTTTGCCTTCTCTTCTGTACTGTTTCCGACTGATCTTGAGTGGTTGGAGGATCAACATCGTTGTCATCGCCACCGCCACCTTCTTCCGAAACACCATCATTCGGGGCATCACCGTTTGAGGTTGGCTTCACATAGCCAACAGGATGTGGGCATCGGGTCCTATAGTGGCCAAATTCCTGGCAATTGCTACACTGTCGTGGTTCTCCTTTCTTCCGTTTAGATTTTTTAGCCCCCGAACCTTTAGCTTTGACTTGTAATGGATCCAACAAAATTTCATTCGCCTTCGGCCTATTAATGCCGGGTATGTCCACGTTGCCAGTGTCCACCATGTCCAACTGTTCACATAATGATTGAATTCCCTCACGAGCAATCTTGAAGCACTCACTAGATTTTGCCCCTTTTAACATTAGTTGTAAGCTGTGTTGTTGAATAGTACCATACCTGATTGACACAAGATTTTATACAAAGTGAGTAAAATTAATGTTCACCTAGCTTCGAACCAATACTAAAAAAATATAAATTAAAAGTGATAGTCATGGCAAACCTCAATGCGAAAAGTTGCGATTCATCTAGTCTGCCCGGTTCGTCCAAGCTCTCTAGTGTCTTCGGCTTCTTTGACCATCTTCGACGTACTAGGCCTTCAGGAAGTTCCAGTATGCTCTCTTCTTTCAGTACAAAAATCATATGACGACATGGTATTCCCATATAATTGTAGTGATTACAACTACATTCCATTGCAAAGGGTTCAACTGCGTACGTGACTTGAAATACCTTAGCCATGCCAGACACCTTGACCTTGTACACATGCTCAATTTCCGATCGCTCTGTCTCCAACCTTATGCAACATGCCGACTTTTCAACCTCGTCTCTGAATAAGAAGAATGCGTTCTTTGTGAAAAACGCCGCTCCACTCTTGTGAAGTGAGACTAAGACATTGCTTGTGATGGTTCGTTCTCGATGAATGGATTCAAAATCAGCATGACGCTCATTCTCCCTCATATCCCTAGTCCAACGATCAAAGTGAATAAAGAACTCAAGGAGATTTTTATCCTTCTCGATATAGTTGGCAAGTTGAGAGTTCAGTCCTTCACATCTTGATGTTGTACTCAAGCCTGCGAAGAACTTCGAACGCAAATATGCATACCCCCATTCATGTCTTTGGTCAAATAAATTGGAGACCCAATTGTTGTGCTGAAGGGAGCATTCCTCAACCACTGTTTTCCACTTTTCTTCGAATTCTGAAGGTTCCCAGTCAGCTGACACAAAATGCTTCCATCGGGGCAAAAAAGTTGGATGATTCTTCACATTTCTGGTTATAGTCTTGTCTATATGCCAGGAACATAGACGATGTGTTGCATCGGGAAATACTTTCTGAATAGCATTACGCATTGCTCTATCCCCATCTGTAATAACAGTCTTGGGATCTACAGCGCCTAGCCTTCTCTTCAAAGCTCCCAACACCCAAATATAATTGTCCTCTCTCTCGTTAGCCAAGAAAGCACATGCAAATACGCAAGTTTGCGAATGGTGGTTGACACCTTAAAAAGTTCAAACAAAGTTAGATTATGCAAACTTCTAGGGTTATTGTAGCATGCTCGGGATAATTCTATGTGTGAAGGAAAAGTACCTGAAAAAATCACGAGAGGCATCTGGTAAATGTTCCTTTTGTAAGTAGCATCGAATGACAGTAATTCACCAAAGCATGCATAATCAGCAACAGAAATACTATCGGCCCAGAAAATGTTAATAAGCCGGTCGTCGTCATCCTTCTTTAGTTCAATAACGAAATGCTCGTCCGCGGTGCATTTAGCTTGCAGGTAGGCTAGGGCTGTTGCGGCATCACCTTCACTGATTTGTTCTTTCCTCTCTTTGTCCACATAATTATATGCATCCTTCCTCGTGTACCCCAAATTGTCGTAGCCTCCTGCTTCTGATACGGCCAGATTCACAATTTGAGAAGTTTTCATACCTGCAGCTCTTCTAAAATTTATCGCTGCTTTGACTGCATCACTCATACGACGTTTCCCTTTCATGTAGTGTCTATATTCTCTCGGGATCGTTTCGTGTGTGTGTACATCATCAAACTGGTGCACGTACCACTTCCCATCGACATTGTGTTGTTTAACACGCATCTTGGCTCTGCAGTTAAATCTGGTCTCCCCTCTTGCTTCTCTCTTTCGTTCTGTGCTCTTCATGCGCCTCTTTCCCTCGCCAGAGCATACATAGTCACGCCATATCATAACTTTGTTCTTATCACGACCAATGTCTGATTTTCTGATGTCGAAGCCTTTGACTAACCCATAGTCCATGTAGAAATCATAGGCTTCTTCTGTATCATCGAACTTCATTTTTTTAATATCTTCAGGCTGTAGCAATAAGAGATCGGCGACATTATCTTCCTGGGTGGTGTGACTTGTTCCGGCACCAGCGTTTTCTTGGACTCCCTCCGACGTCAATACTAGGACTCCCTCCGACGTCAATGGTGAGTCTGCCTCCGACGTCATTGTCACGGCTGGAAAGTTTGGGGAACCAAGGACGTAGATTACACAACCCTACTGGGAATGATGGCCGAATTAATGATTAAACGGGCCACTCAATAATTATCCCCATTAATAACACGATTTGTGATATCTTTTATTTTTGGTAGGAACGAGTTGCACTTTCTGTTCTTTATCTTAGTGATTTCTTTACCATTTTCACAAATAACGAAAATATTTAAAATGAAAAACCTTTCGTAGTAAAGCCAAACGCCAGCTGACTCTAGGTGTCTACTACGTGTATGGGGAAGGATCAAATATTAATATGAGCGAATATTTACTAATACCACTCAATTCTCTATTCAATCGAAGAAAGTATCTTTTTACTTTTAGGTTTAATAACTACCCATGTTTATCCCAAGTTCATGTACCTTAGACTAAACCCTAGCTATTTTTCCGCGGGAAAAATATGGCGCCACAATTTATCCTAACCTTGTATATATAATTAACCTTCATCGGTAGAGCAGTGGTTCCATATCCTTCTTTGCCGCGATTTTGAGTACAGAGTAAAGCTTAGATTACAGGCACAACATGGAAAATAGGAGACTTACTCGCTCTTCGTCCAAGCTCGTGGTATGTATAATAGCTCTTTTTACCATTGAAATTCATTCTACTTAATTTATTAATCGCAGGTTCACTGTCATTGTAGGAGACAGCCGAATTTGTGACTCCAACAAAGAAACCAAGGATACCCAAAGGCAAAGGTGTAAGCACTCCACCCACTCCTGCTTCAGTCATCGTTTTTATTTCGGACGATGAATCTGACTCTGAGGTCACACCAAAGAAGCCAAATGGAAAAAGTATTTGTCTACCTTCTGTTGACAAGGTAATAAAGGTGTCATGTTTGCCATTGAAGTGTTCTTTGCCGTTATTCCGTCATGACGAATGCATTTCAACTCGTGTTTTTTGTGGCCCCTATTCCAGGTTGTTTTGAAGTTTAAGCTACCTACCGCTATGGAATACGATGATGAGCAAATCCAGCTTGCTCACTACATATTTTTAGCCCATCTGCCACTTGACGAAGTATTGGTCAAAACCTCCAACAACTCTTGTACGAGGAAGTCACTGTGGTCCTTAAGCCCTCGCTCATTCGTAGATGCTGATGTAATCAACGGAACTCCAAATTTTTTTTTTACATGTCTACTATCAATGCTTTTCTACATAGAATTATTTTATAACAACTCGATAGTATCATGAAGTGTTTTTTGTCCATGTTATATTAGGTTATAACAGCGATGGCCTGCCACTTGACTCTAGAAGAGTTGTGGACAAATTCCAAGGACGGAAAAGGAGTGTGCTATCTGCCTGCTGAACTACAGGTTGTGTTCCGATTATACTTAATGACAATTTCCTCTCACCAAAAAAATTACAACACATGTTTTTTTAACGTGAATCATATTGTGACAAAATTTCAATTGTGCAACTACCACATGGGCAGGAACTAGTGATTTCATGTGGAATAACACCCAAGATGGCATTAGACCTATACCAATCAAAATTCCTTAGTCGAACCAATATGGTGAACAAGGTAAACTGTTCGTCTTAATAAGTATTACATGGTTTGCAGTTTATTTTTTTAATACGTGTTGACAATTTCCGCATATGTAGGTGTGTGTTCCGATGAGAGATAATGCCCATTGGTACTTGGCTGTCATTAAGTTGGACAAGGAAGAAGTCCATATCTTGGATCCACAACCAAATGAAGACCGCAATTCCTTTCGACTACAATCTGTTCAAACAATGGTAAATATGTGACATTGTGCCGTTATAACGCAACAAAATGTAAATAACTCTTTCTAAGTACAAACGTTTCTTAATTTGTACAGATGTGCTTTATGCAAGCCTTGTGGAAGATTCTCTATCGTGAACAAGGTCCGGGATTGTCGCCACCAAGGATTGCGGAGTTTTCGTACCCAACTCCTTCAATTGTGCAACAACAACTTCATCGGTAAGTATGCCCATTTTTTTGTGATATTAAACGACGACTTATCAACTTGGTTCTTATCACGCAATGCTTTTATTTTATGTAGGTCTGACAGTGGAGTCTGGGTATGCATGTGGATGTATGGCGCAAGCTGGGACTCCTCTTATATTTGGGTAACGACAATTCTAATTCCCATATTAGAAAACCACAATTGATTGTTATTTTTAAATCATGCGGTAAGCACCATGTTTGTTGATGTTGATAGCCATGCACTCAAGTGAGGAGGATGCAGATCGCTTTGTACCTTGTTCGAGAGCCCATGAACTACATAAGGCATATGGTGCTCACGGAAGCAAGAAGAGTTGCACCTCAAGTTGAAGCTGCAGTGGAAGAGTACAAGACAACCCATGAAAAGAGGAAAAAGGAAAGAGAAGAGCACAAGGAAACCCGGTCAACGAGCCCAAAACAACCTGATTTTGAGTTCTAAGTTTTTGGTTTTGATGAAGGACAACAGTTATGTTTTTTTTTCTCAGGATGATGGACAACCGTTTTTAATTTGGTTCGTTGAATGCTTATTAGTTTTGGCTTTTATATTTGGTTTTTGGTTTGGTGAATGCTTGTTATATTTGGTTTTTGGTTTGGTTTGGTGAATGCTTGTTATATTTGGTTTTTGGTTTGGTTTGGTGAATGGTTTTAATATTTGGTTTTTGGTTTGGTTTTTGGTTTGGTGAATGCTTTGTATATTTGGTTTTTGGTATTGTGAATGCTTTCTATATTTGGTTTGGTTTGGTTTGTTTTTTCGTGGAAATGGCAAAGGGACTTCACCAAAATTCCACCTTCCAACTTGTGAGTGAGGTTGCGTCTGTTCAAGGCTTCAAGCCATTGTATCTTGTAGAGAGGTTTAATTGGGATCATGTATAGTTAAACTGATTGGCTCCCAATCGTATAATTAAATTTGCATTCATGTATAGGTAACCCAAAAGGTAAAACTGATTGGAAGTAGTGATTTACATTGATGAGGAGAGTGGCTTAAGTACCAACTCTTGAACAGATTGAAGCTACAAAGTAGGAGCCACTAACCCACTAACTAAAACTAATGACGTTACTAACTAATAATAATAAAATTAATTATTTACAGAAATTGAATTTATGCACAGCCCTTATCATTCCATTCCTTGAATTTCCACCAACGATGTTTTCACTCCACTTTTAGTCAGAGAATTCATTGTAGTAATAAATACAATGAAAAGGCATACATAATTAATGGATTCTTTATTGTGTATAATTAAAAGGATATTTTACTATAAACGAAGCATGATAGATCGACAGGGGGATAAAAGAAGCATGAGTCTTGATGAAAAAGGGGGAAAAAATCACCATAGATAAAAAATCATTATAATCAACCTAATTGGAACTGCTTAGAACAAAAGCGGATTAAAATCTCCCCCAATGAAATTCATTTGCAATTTCATAGGTAGTCCCTACTTCCACTTCTATAATTTTGACAAAACATTGCAATTTCATCAATAGTCCCCACTCGTGGGCCAATTTCAATTGCAACCAAATTTGCACCCTTGCAATAGCTTCTCACATCATAGCAAGTGTAGGATGCAATTGCACCTCCTTGCTTAGGGATGACCATTACTGCATCTCGTCACCTGTCTTAGGGAAATTAGCCATGGCAAATTCACAAAATACTGCATGCATAGAAAAATATTTGTCTGGATAATTAAAAAAATGGGAGACTTTCCTAGTCAGATGATGTACTGGCTCCCCTCAGTACCTGACAGTTTTGAGTGCTGGAGAAAAAGACTGGAAAAAAAAAAACAACGAAGCCTTAACAAAACACATCCAATGCTGGCCCCTTCACTGCTCCATCCCGCCCTGCACTGCTCCACCCCGCCCTGCATCAATCGACTCTCATGTAAGCCGAGGACGTTTGCTTGAGGATGCCTCAGGGGTCGCTTCATCCTCCGTATGCCGAAGTTCATGAAAAGTATTGGTCACTTCGACGATACGGTAGACTGGCAAATAGGCGGAATGGTCCTCCCTAGCATAAACCCCCATATCCATCCCAACCCTTCCAAGAAAGGTGGTCAAGAAGGTGGCATATGGAAAGGCAGTGTACCAGTTTTCCCCTCTAGGAGCCGCCTCAACCATGTTCACGCACATGAGAGATGCGAGGTTAAGAGGAACACCTCTTTGAGCTTGCACAAGGATAAACAGGTCAAGTGTACGAATTATTGAATGACCTCTGTACCTTGGCATGAAGCAGTTGACGATCATCCAATGGAGGAATCGAAGAGGATCTGGGAGGTAAGAAGCCTGGATCTTCCCATTCGTCAGTTTCCCCAGTTCAACTTCAAAATCAAAATCGTACAGCCGCCGAAGATCGCTTCTGCTATCAATGTGGTGTCCTGCGGCGGGGAGATCGAGGATCTCAGCAAACTGATGAGGCTGGAAGCAGACTCTATGACCCAGGAAGACCGACACGAGATGAGAATCGGAGGGACCAGACAGCTCTAAATTGTGGTAGAACTTCCTCACCACATGCGGGCAGTAACTGGTGCTTCCTCGACTCCGGAGATCGAAGAACTTTTCCCAGCCAAGATTTTTAATTAACTTCTTAACTTCTTGAGGGAAAGGACTCATGTTGATGAACTCGTACTCGGCCACAATAGTCGTCTTGCTCGTGAATGAAAGATAGTCCGCGAGACTTGTGGTGGTTCGGCAGTCGTCGTTTGATAGAGTTAGAATGCCCATGTTTGCCATGGAGTCGGAGGAAGAAGGAACAAGGGAAGGTGAAGATATGGAGGAAAAAAAAATTGTAGGGAAAGAGAGATTGTAGGTGTAAGAAAAAGTGGGGGTTGAGTGTGGAGACGTGTGATGGAGACGGTTGAGTCTGGAATGTCAAGAGTTAGAAGATTTGGGAAGATATGTAGCAATGATGATGTTAACTCGTGTAGGTTAAACTAGGGTAACTAAATCTAGTTAAACTAGGGTTGGCGCTGATACCGCAGGAGAAAACTAATGGGCTCGCACGTTCCAGGCCCAATTTTGAATATTTCATGGGTCATGTACAAGCCCACGTTTGAATGTTATTTAAAAGCCTGCAAAAATCAATGATCAGACCCAGTCCAACTAGAATTAGTCCTAAACGCAGCGTTAATACATAAACACAAATTAAGGAGACCTCTCCATCTGATTCGAATCAAATTAGGTCTTCTTCATCTCCTTCCTCAATCCTCTGGGCGAGACGAACACTGCATATCAGGAAACCTTAATTTCACCGAGAGATATAATCACAATAACGCTAAGACAAGATGACAAAGCACTAGTGACATGAACCCTAGGGTTAGCAAACCTCTTTCAAGGGTTCTTTTCCAAATGAAAAGTTCGATGAACACAATAATAGACATGGTCGCCGTAATCGTGTTAGAAAGAGATAGGCGAGGGGAAATACAATGGCGAAGAAGAAACAAGACAAATTATTTTTGGGAAATTCAATCTACTTCGAATGTGGATGGGGGGCTTCTCTTGGAACTGTGAAGGGGCGTCCCTCCAAGACGAGAGAGGGATCGTGTAATTGGTTAGGGAGACTGGAAATTGGTTTGGGCGGCAGTGGGTCTACCCAATTGGGTTTGGGTCTTAATCCATTTAATTTAAACGGGGCAGTTAGTTGGACTAGGATGAAAACTAACTTAACGCGGAGGAGGCTTTTTGTAATTTGTTTAGTTATTTAGTGGCGCAGCTAGGTTTAACAAACGTGAGCCGTGGAGATTGAAAACGAACGGTGAAGATCGGCCAAGGTACCCGTACCCGGGTTTTGCCCTGGGCACCGTAGAAGTCACCATATATATATATATATATATATATATATATATATATATATATATATATATATGGTTTAGGCTAGCGTACGCCTGCGTTAGACTACCGTACGCCCGTTTGAGTTTTGCTATTTAGATCATGAATTAACCGGAGTTTTGGGCATGATAGCGATTAATGATAGCGATTAAGAGGTTAAACCCTATGGATACGACCCGCCGCCCTAACCAACAAAATCATCGTTTCGAAACCCAAATCCTTTTATTATTTGATCCACATTCGATTTAGCTCCTTATCCAATCTCAAATCCCCAACATCATCATGTTTCATACGCCAAATCTATGTATCCACATTCGAAGAGAAGATCCCCATCCAATATGAAATCCTCACATAATCATCGTTTTGAACCCCAAATCCTTTTATCCACAAATCGACGTTTTGTTCATCGCCATTTTATTTCCGTGCGGAATTTACTCGCCTTTCTCTTTCTAACACGATTACGGCGACCATGTCTATTATTGTGTTCATCAAACTTTTCGTTTGCAAAAGAACCCTTGAAAGAGATTTGCTAACCCTAGGGTTCATGTCGCTAGTGCTTTGTCATCTTGTCTTAGCGTTATTGTCATTTTCTCGAAACTTCTATCACTCGGTGAAATTAAGGTTTCCTGATATGCAGTGTTCGTCTCGCCCAGAGGATTGAGGAAGGAGATGAAGAAGACCTAATTTGATTCGAATCAGATGGAGAGGTCTCCTTAATTTGTGTTTATGTATTAACGGTGCGTTTAGGACTAATTCTAGTTGGACTGGGTCTGATCATTGATTTTTGCAGGCTTTTAAATAACATTCAAACGTGGGCTTGTACATGGACCCATGACACCTAGTTTGTTGATAATAGATACTGAGTTCCGGATTGTCATTAGGTTGGGCCTTTGATAATTGTCTATCTCAGACTCTCAGTGGCGATTCTTTGTTTTACTTATTTTCATCTGCTTCTGCTTCTAAAATCCTGATAATTCATTGAGTTCACGCAATTTAAACATAATTCTGTGTTCCATCTTTTTTGGAATTTGGTAAATGCTAGCATGTCTCTTTACACATTTAGCGGTACGAGGTAAACTACAATCCGCCCAATTTAACTCTTCATTAATTGAGATCCCATTCCACTCTCTCACCGATTTCCCCTCTTTATGCAATGCACTCGTACATAACAAACCTCTTGTAGACTAATTAGAGGCTTGTGGTTGGATACTGAGTGAGGATATTTTTTGAATTTATGTTTTGAAACGAAAGTTAGAGTTTCACTTTTGAAGTACCTATGTACTTTAGTTGCGCAAGTATTTTCAAAATGTAAAATTTTATCAGCGTATAGGTATACGATTGTTGTATAAGGTGTTGATGTTAAAGGAAATGGGTACTGACTGCTTAGGGTATTAGGTTGTTGATGGTATAGAGTATATGGTATATGGGTAGGTTATAAGGTGTTGATGGTTTAGAGCATATGGTATCGATTGGTTAAAGGGTGAGGGTAGGTGTTGTCTTATTTTTTCTCGATTATATATTTTCTTTATATTTGCTTATAAATGCTGATCATGCCTTATTACTAAGACATAATTCGTTATATCTGCTTATAAATGCTTTATACTGCTTATAAATGCTGATAATTTATTGTTTGATTTGAACCTGCGTGTTTTTGCTCCGAATGATTTTGTAGTGGCGTGGTAAAGACAATCCGTCCAATTTAACTCTTCATTAATTCCCCCTTTTCTTTTCTGTTTTGGTAGAATAATTACCCCTTTTCCACTCTCTCAGTCCCCGCCGAAGTTGAAACAATCCCCTGTGATATATTTATCGTTCATTTTAACCCTTCACTTAATAAGAAAGCGAAATTATGCAAGATGGTCATCAATGTGATGTAGCTTAATTGGTTAATTGTCTCTTATTTGCTTAGTCAATAAAGTAGAGGTTTGTGGTTCGATACTTAGTGAGTATCAATTTTTAATTTATGTTTTGAAAAGCAAGTTATAATTTTAATTTATCAGCGTATAGGTATACGATATTGTATAAGGTGTTGATGGTTTAGAGTACATGGTATTGGGTTAGTGTATTGATCATCTCCATCCCTAAAATAAGATATTGTATAAGGTTTTGATGGTTTAGAGTATATGGTATTGGGTTAGTGTATTGATCATCTTCATCACTAAAATTGAACAACAATTTCTAAACGAGGTCCCTACCGCCACATCATCAATTTTAGCAATTCATCACTTAACAATTTCTATTCATCTACATCCCTACATTATGCTAGTAATTGCCAAGGTGGGTTCCATTTTATATTTCAAAGGAAACACTTATTATAAATTGAAAGTTGGGGATGGAGATAGAAGAAGGTGTTGTTGTTATACAGTATAAGGTCTTGAAGGTTATGGACGTATAAGGGAGGAGCAAGGTGTTGATGGTTTAAAGTATATATGTTATTGATTGGTTACGGTATAAGCCTATAAGGTGTTGTTATTGTTGTAGAGTATATGATATTGATTGGTTCGTGTATTAGGGTTTGGTTTAGAGTTTAGGGTTTAGGGTTTCAAGTTAGAATAACATAAACCAGATCAATAGAGTAATGTTGGTAAACGAAAAAGTTAGTTAATCTACAAATTCAGACTATTTATAAAAGTACATCCCCATTTCCCACCGTCAATTCCTAAACTTTTCCCTTAATCCGATGGTGGAATACCTTCGATCCTCGTCGCGTGCGTGTCACCCAATCAGATATTGCCGAATTCGGAAAGTCGCTTTTGCCCATAACCAATGCTGGCGTTACCAAGGCCGAGGCAGTGGTAGGGACTGTAATTTTCAGTAAATGTGAAGGGAGGGAAAGTAAAAGTAACTACGAGTCAATCTTTAAATTCGTTAATCAGTGAAGGAGAGACCGTGCTCCGATCCCTGAAAAGAACCCTTTCTTCCATCTTCTCAATATGAGACTCCGAAAACCATCTCCTGCTGCTGTTCGTTCCTCCTCCTCTCAATCCCTGAAAAGAACCCTTTCTTCCATCTTCTCAATATCAAACTCCGAAAATCAACTCCATCCGCCTCTCGTCCTCCTATCCCATGCTTTATTTTCGGGTGCAGTGGTAATGATGAGACTGCGTATTATTTTAGATCTCATTTCCTTTCATTATGTCATTGTTAGATCATGACTGTTAAACTAAATCCTTCGTTGTATTGTTTCTCCTTTTCTCTCCATGCAGGGTCTTTGTTAGAGGCAGGGAGGGGAGCAATGACAATAAGTCGCCGTCTGAATATAGCCAGAAGAATCATCACATGTTGTTGCGATTCCATAATAGGTGTTGTGGAACCCTACTTCATGTGGTGATTCTTCTGCGCCATATTGACGCGTACTTGTTGATCATGCTCCCAAAATGTATACAGGATAGGAAAGTTGCCATATGTATAATAGGATAAAATAGTTAGGGAAAGTACAGCTTTTTGTTTTTGTTCGACTCTATGTAACATTTGTTTATGTTTGTATACTGTTTTGTGATTTTTTCTTCTGCTTCTCTCTTCGCTTCCATGGCGGCTTCCAAAAGTGTTTGAGATCTTCTAAATATGCGAGGGATCCTCCACTCCCAATAAAAATACTGTACTTTGTACTATTAGCGTTTGAGATCTTCTAAATCTGCAGGGGATCCTACACTCCCAATAAAAATACTGTACTTTGTACTTTAGCGTTTGAGATCTTCTAAAATCTGGAGGGGATCCTACAGTCCCAATAAAAATACTGTACTTTATTTGTTGACTACTGACTCCATTTTTAGAAGTCTTTACGATTGGGCCAACCGGATTTTTTGCCGGATTTCGAACTCTGCTACTCTGTAGCCACATGCTCTACACATTTAATGAGTGCTCAAAATTAGTGCAAAAAAATACGATGTAATAATTGAATAAAAAAACTAGTTCTCAAGATTATTCAACTGAAATGTTGCACATGATTTATTTAGGGTCGTTTGGATGTGGAAATTTTAAAACGTTGAAATTTGTCTGAATTTCCATGTTTTACAAAACCAAGGAATTGACTTGTGGAAATTGAAAAAAAAACTCACGTTTGGATAAGGTTTAGTTTGTGAGAATTGATGGTATGGAATTTGGAAAAAGAAGTAAGAAAACGTGGTAATGTCAAATTACTAGGGGGAGGTGTAGTATTCTCAATTACCATCAAGTGCTTACAAATTGCCATCAAGTGACCATTAATGAGTGCATAAATTAAACGACACCGCAAGAGCCAACAGTCTTCTTATATACCAAACGACTCGGCATAGGAGGACTTCCAGTTTCAGTTCAAGTTTCCAACACCGAGCAAATATATGGTCCCAAATGCCACTTTAGCAACTTTAACTATATATCAATTGTGACCGTGGGTCCTACTTAATTTTCGTTGCAATTCAATATTAATTGGTGAGTGTATCATATTAATTTGAGTGCATCTCTCAAGTTGTTTTTTGTCGTTGTTTTATTCGAATTATGTAAAGTATTGTGATTGGAATTGTATATATGTGTGTGCTGCATGAAAATTTGCAACTGCATGAAAACATTCATCAGATGCAAATTTGCAACTTTTGTAATTGATCCCACATCAATGCAACTCACCGTCCCACTTTCACTCCTTTGCCACATCAGCTTGCAATTCTCAAGAATTGCACCATTGGAGATGGTCTAAATAAGCAAGGTGTTGATGGTTTAGTGTATATGTTATTGATTGGTTCGTGTATTAGGGTTTGGCATTGCCAATTGCTAAAGGTTGGTTTAGCAATGGGATGGAGATGCTCTAAGGTGTTATTGTTGTAGAGTATATGGTATTGATTGGTTCGGGTTTAGGGTTTAGGGTTACAATTACATGTACCAAATCTGTAGATTAATTTTGGTAAACGAAAAAGTTATTTAATCTACAAAGCCAGTCTAAAAGCACATCCCCATCTCCCGCCGTCAATTCCTAAATTTTCGTTTAGTCCGATGGTGAAAGAGCTTCAATCCTAACCGCGGCGTGTCACCCAATCAGATATCGCCGTTTTCGGAAAGTCGCATTTGCCCCTAACCAGTGCTGACGTTACCAAGGCCGAGGCAGCGGTAGGGAGTGTGATTTTCAGTAAATGGGAAGGGCTGGAAAGGCAAAGTAAATTTATGAGCTCATTTATAAATTCTTTAATCAGAGAGGGAGAGACCATGCTCCGAAACCCAAGAGGCACTCATCTCCTGCTGTTGTCCGTTCCTCCTCTCAATCCCTAAAAAGACCCCTTTCTCCCATCTTCTCAACCCCGAAAATCATCCCTATCCGCCTCTTCGTCCTCCTGTCCATGCTTTATTTTCGGGTGCAGTGGTAAAGATGAGACTGCGTATTATTTTAGATCTCAGTTCCTTTAGTTATGTAATTGTTATGACTGTTAAACTAAATCCTTCGTTGTATTGTTTCTCCTTTTCTCTCCATGCAGGGTCTTTGTTAGAGGCAGGGAGGGGAGCAATGACAATAAGTCGCCGTTTGAATATCGCCTGAAGAATCATCATATGTTGTTGCGATTCCATAATAGGTGTTGTGGAACCCTACGTCATATGATGGTTCTTTTGTGCGACATTGACGCGTACTTGTTGATCATGCTCCCAAAATATATACAAGAGGGAAAAGTTGCCATATGTATAGTATAAAAGTGGGAGGAGGGAAAGTAAATTGTTTTGTTTTTCAAGATTTGTACTTTTAGTGTTTGAGATCTTAATAATATATCGGTGAGGGATATTTCACTAAATAAAAATACTGTATTTTATTTCTTGATTACTGCCTCCATTTTCAGAAGTCCTCTGTCGGCGCATGCTCTTGTCATTTCACGCCCAAATTACATGTCATAATTTTAGTGGCCAAAAGTAAGTAAATTTATAAACAAGTAAAAAATCCGATCTAATAATTCAATAAAAAAAAAACGAGCGAGAAAAATAATTCAACTGAAATGTTGCACATGATATATTTAGGGAAAAACCTCCAGGTCGAATTCAATCAAATCCATCCGAACTAAATAAAACGACACCGTAGCAGGCAGTAGTCTTCTTATAAACCAAAGAGACACACCGTTAAAACGACACACAAGTAAAACGACACCGCAGATGGCAACAGTCTTCTTATAAATCAAACGACGCCGCTTCAAGCTGATACTGGCAGTCTTCACATAGTCCATTAGTCCTAATCCGAATAGGATAAGGACGTCCATCTTCACTCCAAGTTTTCAACAATCCTTAGTTTGCTACTTCTTGTAACAGGCCTCTTCTGCAAAATCGATAACGACGATTTTAGACGTACACAAATATTGGATGCAACTGCATTGTGTAGACACGAACAATTATATCTTATTCTTACCCTAGGTTGCTCATAATCGTCGTCATCGTCATCGTCATTTTCATCATCCGATGGTCCTGACCCAGTACATGTTCTTACATTATGATTGGTAGAACCGCACTTACTGCAATGCTTTTGCCTTCTCTTCTGTACTGTTTCCGACTGATCTTGAGTGGTGGGAGGATCAACATCGTTGTCATCGCCACCGCCACCTTCTTCCGAAACACCATCATTCGGGGCATCACCGTTTGAGGTTGGCTTCACATAGCCAACAGGATGTGGGCATCGGGTCCTATAGTGGCCAAATTCCTGGCAATTGCTACACTGTCGTGGTTCTCCTTTCTTCCGTTTAGATTTTTTAGCCCCCGAACCTTTAGCTTTGACTTGTAATGGATCCAACAAAATTTCATTCGCCTTCGGCCTATTAATGCCGGGTATGTCCACGTTGCCAGTGTCCACCATGTCCAACTGTTCACATAATGATTGAATTCCCTCACGAGCAATCTTGAAGCACTCACTAGATTTTGCCCCTTTTAACATTAGTTGTAAGCTGTGTTGTTGAATAGTACCATACCTGATTGACACAAGATTTTATACAAAGTGAGTAAAATTAATGTTCACCTAGCTTCGAACCAATACTAAAAAAAAAAATTAAAAGTGATAGTCTTGGCAAACCTCAATGCGAAAAGTTGCGATTCATCTAGTCTGCCCGGTTCGTCCAAGCTCTCTAGTGTCTTCGGCTTCTTTGACCATCTTCGACGTACTAGGCCTTCAGGAAGTTCCAGTATGCTCTCTTCTTTCAGTACAAAAATCATATGACGACATGGTATTCCCATATAATTGTAGTGATTACAACTACATTCCATTGCAAAGGGTTCAACTGCATACGTGACTTGAAATACCTTAGCCATGCCAGACACCTTGACCTTGTACACATGCTCAATTTCCGATCGCTCTGTCTCCAACCTTATGCAACATGCCGACTTTTCAACCTCGTCTCTGAATAAGAAGAATGCGTTCTTTGTGAAAACCGCCGCTCCACTCTTCTGAAGTGAGACTAAGACATTGCTTGTGATGGTTCGTTCTCGATGAATGGATTCAAAATCAGCATGACGCTCATTCTCCCTCATATCCCTAGTCCAACGATCAAAGTGAATAAAGAACTCAAGGAGATTTTTATCCTTCTCGATATAGTTGGCAAGTTGAGAGTTCAGTCCTTCACATCTTGATGTTGTACTCAAGCCTGCGAAGAACTTCGAACGCAAATATGCATACCCCCATTCATGTCTTTGGTCAAATAAATTGGAGACCCAATTGTTGTGCTGAAGGGAGCATTCCTCAACCACTGTTTTCCACTTTTCTTCGAATTCTGAAGGTTCCCAGTCAGCTGACACAAAATGCTTCCATCGGGGCAAAAAAGTAGGATGATTCTTCACATTTCTGGTTATAGTCTTGTCTATATGCCAGGAACATAGACGATGTGTTGCATCGGGAAATACTTTCTGAATAGCATTACGCATTGCTCTATCCCCATCTGTAATAACAGTCTTGGGATCTACACCGCCTAGCCTTCTCTTCAAAGCTCCCAACACCCAAATATAATTTTCCTCTCTCTCGTTAGCCAAGAAAGCACATGCAAATACGCAAGTTTGCGAATGGTGGTTGACACCTTAAAAAGTTCAAACAAAGTTAGATTATGCAAACTTCTAGGGTTATTTTAGCATGCTCGGGATAATTCTATGTGTGAAGGAAAAGTACCTGAAAAAATCACGAGAGGCATCTGGTAAATGTTCCTTTTGTAAGTAGCATCGAATGACAGTAATTCACCAAAGCATGCATAATCAGCAACATAAATACTATCGGCCCAGAAAATGTTAATAAGCCGGTCCTCGTCATCCTTCTTTAGTTCAATAACGAAATGCTCGTCCGCGGTGCATTTAGCTTGCAGGTAGGCTAGGGCTGTTGCGGCATCACCTTCACTGATTTGTTCTTTCCTCTCTTTGTCCACATAATTATATGCATCCTTCCTCGTGTACCCCAAATTGTCGTAGCCTCCTGCTTCTGATACGGCCAGATTCACAATTTGAGAAGTTTTCATACCTGCAGCTCTTCTAAAATTTATCGCTGCTTTGACTGCATCACTCATACGACGTTTCCCTTTCATGTAGTGTCTATATTCTCTCGGGATCGTTTCATGTGTGTGTACATCATCAAACTGGTGCACGTACCACTTCCCATCGACATTGTGTTGTTTAACACGCATCTTGGCTCTGCAGTTAAATCTGGTCTCCCCTCTTGCTTCTCTCTTTCGTTCTGTGCTCTTCATGCGCCTCTTTCCCTCGCCAGAGCATACATAGTCACGCCATATCATAACTTTGTTCTTATCACGACCAATGTCTGATTTTCTGATGTCGAAGCCTTTGACTAACCCGTAGTCCATGTAGAAATCATAGGCTTCTTCTGTATCATCGAACTTCATTTTTTTAATATCTTCAGGCTGTAGCAATAAGAGATCGACGACATTATCTTCCTGGGTGGTGTGACTGGTTCCGGCACCAGCGTTTTCTTGGACTCCCTCCGACGTCAATACTAGGACTCCCTCCGACGTCATTGTCACGGGTGGAAATTTTGGGGAACCAAGGACGTAGATTACAAAACCCTACTGGGAATGATGGCCGAATTAATGATTCAACGGGCCACTTAATAATTATCCCCATTAATAACACGATTTGTGATATCTTTTATTTTTGGTAGGAACGAGTTGCATTTTCTGTTCTTTATCTTAGTGATTTCTTTACCATTTTCACAAATAACGAAAATATTTAAAATGAAAAACCTTTCGTAGTAAAGCCAAACGCCAGCTGACTCTAGGTGTCTACTACGTGTATGGGGAAGGATCAAATATTAATATGAGCGAATATTTACTAATACCACTCAATTCTCTATTCAATCGAAGAAAGTATCTTTTTAATTTTAGGTTTAATAACTACCCATGTTTATCCCAAGTTCATGTACCTTAGACTAAACCCTAACTATTTTTCCGCGGGAAAAATATGGCGCCACAATTTATCCTAACCTTGTATATATAATTAACCTTCATCGGTAGAGCAGTGGTTCCATATCCTTCTTTGCCGCGATTTTGAGTACAGAGTAAAGCTTAGATTACAGGCACAACATGGAAAATAGGAGACTTACTCGCTCTTCGTCCAAGCTCGTGGTATGTATAATAGCTCTTTTTACCATTGAAATTCATTCTAGTTAATTTATTAATCGCAGGTTCACTGTCATTGTAGGAGACAGCCGAATTTGTGACTCCAACAAAGAAACCAAGGATACCCAAAGGCAAAGGTGTAAGCACTCCACCCACTCCTGCTTCAGTCATCGTTTTTATTTCGGACGATGAATCTGACTCTGAGGTCACACCAAAGAAGCCAAATGGAAAAAGTATTTGTCTACCTTCTGTTGACAAGGTAATAAAGGTGTCATGTTTGCCATTGAAGTGTTCTTTGCCGTTATTCCGTCATGACGAATGCATTTCAACTCGTGTTTATTGTGGCCCCTATTCCAGGTTGTTTTGAAGTTTAAGCTACCTACCGCTATGGAATACGATGATGAGCAAATCCAGCTTGCTCACTACATATTTTTAGCCCATCTGCCACCTGACGAAGTATTGGTCAAAACCTCCAACAACTCTTGTACGAGGAAGTCATTGTGGTCCTTAAGCCCTCGCTCATTCGTAGATGCTGATGTAATCAACGGAACTCCAAAATTTTTTTTTACATGTCCACTATCAATGCTTTCTACATAGAATTATTTTATAACAACTCGATAGTATCATGAAGTGTTTTTTGTCCATGTTATATTAGGTTATAACAGCGATGGCCTGCCACTTGACTCTAGAAGAGTTGTGGACAAATTCCAAGGACGGAAAAGGAGTGTGCTATCTGCCTGCTGAACTACAGGTTGTGTTCCGATTATACTTAATGACAATTTCCTCTCACCAAAAAAATTACAACACATGTTTTTTTAACGTGAATCATATTGTGTTGACAAAATTTCAATTGTGCAACTACCACATGGGCAGGAACTAGTGATTTCATGTGGAATAACACCCAAGATGGCATTAGACCTATACCAATCAAAATTCCTTAGTCGAACCAATATGGTGAACAAGGTAAACTGTTCGTCTTAATAAGTATTACATGGTTTGCAGTTTATTTTTTTAATACGTGTTGACAATTTCCGCATATGTAGGTGTGTGTTCCGATGAGAGATAATGCCCATTGGTACTTGGCTGTCATTAAGTTGGACAAGGAAGAAGTCCATATCTTGGATCCACAACCAAATGAAGACCGCAATTCCTTTCGACTACAATCTGTTCAAACAATGGTAAATTTGTGACATTGTGCCGTTATAACGCAACAAAATGTAAATAACTCTTTCTAAGTACAAACGTTTCTTAATTTCTACAGATGTGCTTTATGCAAGCCTTGTGGAAGATTCTCTATCGTGAACAAGGTCCGGGATTGTCGCCACCAAGGATTGCGGAGTTTTCGTACCCAACTCCTTCAAAGGATCAAGAACAACTTCATCGGTAAGTATGCCCATTTTTTTGTGATATTAAACGACGACT
Source organism: Linum tenue (assembly GCA_946122785.1). Taxonomy (NCBI): domain Eukaryota; kingdom Viridiplantae; phylum Streptophyta; class Magnoliopsida; order Malpighiales; family Linaceae; genus Linum; species Linum tenue. The sequence goes on from CAMGYJ010000003.1 coordinate 1,619,803, forward strand.
TATCAACTTGGTTCTTATCACGCAATGCTTTTATTTTATGTAGGTCTGACAGTGGAGTCTGGGTATGCATGTGGATGTATGGCGCAAGCTGGGACTCCTCTTATATTTGGGTAAAGACAATTCTAATTCCCATATTAGAAAACCACAATTGATTGTTATTTTTGAATCATGCGGTAAGCACCATGTTTGTTGATGTTGATAGCCATGCACTCAAGTGAGGAGGATGCAGATCGCTTTGTACCTTGTTCGAGAGCCCATGAACTACATAAGGCATATGGTGCTCACGGAAGCAAGAAGAGTTGCACCTCAAGTTGAAGCTGCAGTGGAAGAGTACAAGACAACCCATGAAAAGAGGAAAAAGGAAAGAGAAGAGCACAAGGAAACCCAGTCAACGAGCCCAAAACAACCTGATTTTGAGTTTTAGTTTTTGGTTTTGATGAAGGACAACAGTTATGTTTTTTTTTCTCAGGATGATGGACAACCGTTTTTTATTTGGTTCGGTGAATGCTTATTATTTTTGGTTTTTATATTTGGTTTTTGGTTTGGTGAATGCTTTTTATATTTGGTTTTTGGTTTGGTTTGGTGAATGGTTTTAATATTTGGTTTTTGGTTTGGTTTTTGGTTTGGTGAATGCTTTGTATATTTGGTTTTAGGTATTGTGAATGCTTTCTATATTTGGTTTGGTTTGGTTTGTTTTTTCGTGGAAATGGCAAAGGGACTTCACCAAAATTCCAGCTTCCAACTTGTGAGTGAGGTTGCGTCTGTTCAAGGCTTCAAGCCATTGTATCTTGTAGAGAGGTTTAATTGGGATCATGTATAGTTAAACTGATTGGCTCCCAATCGTATAATTAAATTTGCATTCATGTATAGGTAACCCAAAAGGTAAAACTGATTGGCTCCCAATCAGTATAAATAATGACCAAACCCAGTACAAGGCAGATAGAAAATTATTATGTAATTAATTTAATGTTCCTAGGATATGGAAAGGCTTCCATGTAAAGGATTGAAAGTAGTGATTTACATTGATGAGGAGAGTGGCTTAAGTACCAACTCTTGAACAGATTGAAGCTACAAAGTAGGAGCCACTAACCCACTAACTAAAACTAATGACGTTACTAACTAATAATAATAAAATTAATTATTTACAGAAATTGAATTTATGCACAGCCCTTATCATTCCATTCCTTGAATTTCCACCAACGATGTTTTCACTCCCCTTTTAGTCAGAGAATTCATTGTAGTAATAAATACAATAAAAAGGCATACATAATTAATGGATTCTTTATTGTGTATAATTAAAAGGATATTTTACTATAAACGAAGCATGATAGATCCACAGGGGGATAAAAGAAGCATGAGTCTTGATGAAAAAGGGGGAAAAAATCACCATAGATAAAAAATCATTATAATCAACCTAATTGGAACTGCTTAGAACAAAAGCGGATTAAAATCTCCCCCAATGAAATTCATTTGCAATTTCATAGGTAGTCCCTACTTCCACTTCTATAATTTTGAGAAAACATTGCAATTTCATCAATAGTCCCCACTCGTGGGCCAATTTCAATTGCAACCAAATTTGCACCCTTGCAATAGCTTCTCACATCATAGCAAGTGTAGGATGCAATTGCACCTCCTTGCTTAGGGATGACCATTACTGCATCTCGTCACCTGTCTTAGGGAAATCAGCCATGGCAAATTCACAAAATACTGCACGCATAGAAAAATATTTGTCTGGATAATTAAAAAAATGGGAGACTTTCCTAGTCAGATGATGTACTGGCTCCCCTCAGTACCTGACAGTTTTGAGTGCTGGAGAAAAAGACTGGAAAAAAAAAACAACGAAGCCTTACAGTAAACTTCTTAACAAAACACATCCAATGCTGGCCCCTTCACTGCTCCATCCCGCCCTGCACTGCTCCACCCCGCCCTGCATCAATCGACTCTCATGTAAGCCGAGGATGTTTGCTTGAGGATGCCTCAGGGGTCTCTTCATGCTCCGTATGCCGAAGTTCATAAAAAATATTGGTCACTTCGACGATACGGTAGACTGGCAAATAGGCGGAATGGTCCTCCCTAGCATAAACCCCCATATCCATCCCAACCCTTCCAAGAAAGCTTGTCAAGAAGGTGGCATATGGAAAGGCAGTGTACCAGTTTTCCCCTCTAGGAGCCGCCTCAACCATGTTCACGCAAATGAGAGATGCGAGGTTAAGAGGAACACCTCTTTGAGCTTGCACAAGGATAAACAGGTCAAGTGTACGAATTATCGAATGACCTCTGTACCTTGGCATGAAGCAGTTGACGATCATCCAATGGAGGAATCGAAGAGGATCTGGGAGGTAAGAAGCCTGGATGCGCCCATTCGTCAGTTTCCCCAGTTCAACTTCAAAATCAAAATCGTACAGCCGCCGAAGATCGCTTCTGCTATCAATGTGGTGTCCTGCGGCGGGGAGATCGAGGATCTCAGCAAACTGATGAGGCTGGAAGCAGACTCTATGACCCAGGAAGATCGACACGAGATGAGAATCGGAGGGACCAGACAGCTCTAAATTGTGGTAGAACTTCCTCACCACATGCGGGCAGTAACTGGTGCTTCCTCGACTCCGGAGATCGAAGAACTTTTCCCAGCCAAGATTTTTAATTAACTTCTTAACTTCTTGAGGAAAAGGACTCAGGTTGATGAACTCGTACTCGGCCACAATAGATGTCTTGCTCGTGAATGAAAGATAGTCCGCGAGACTTGTGGTGGTTCGGCAGTCGTCGTTTGATAGAGTTAGAATGCCCATGTTTGCCATGGAGTCAGAGGAAGAAGGAACAAGGGAAGGTGAAGATGGAGGAAAGAGAGATTGTAGGGAAAGAGAGATTGTAGGTGTAAGAAAAAGTGGGGGTTGAGTGTGGAGACGTGTTTTGGAGACGGTTGAGTCTGGAATGTCAAGAGTTAGAAGATTTGGGAAGATATGTAGTAATGATGATGTTAACTCGTGTAGGTTAAACTAGGGTAACTAAATCTAGTTAAACTAGGGTTGGCGCTGATACCGCAGGAGAAAACTAATGGGCTCGCACGTTCCAGGCCCACTTTTGAATATTTCATGGGTCATGTACAAGCCCACGTTTGAATGTTATTTAAAAGCCTGCAAAAATCAATGATCAGACCCAGTCCAACTAGAATTAGTCCTAAACGCACCGTTAATACATAAACACAAATTAAGGAGACCTCTCCATCTGATTCGAATCAAATTAGGTCTTCTTCATCTCCTTCCTCAATCCCCTGGGCGAGACGAACACTGCATATCAGGAAACCTTAATTTCACCGAGAGATATAATCACAATAACGCTAAGACAAGATGACAAAGCACTAGTGACATGAACCCTAGGGTTAGCAAACCTCTTTCAAGGGTTCTTTTCCAAATGAAAAGTTCGATGAACACAATAATAGACATGGTCGCCGTAATCGTGTTAGAAAGAGATAGGCGAGGGGAAATACAATGGCGAAGAAGAAACAAGACAAAATTATTTTGGGAAATTCAATCTACGTCGAATGTGGATGGGGAGCTTCTCTTGGAACTGTGAAGGGGCGTCCCTCCAAGACGAGAGAGGGATCGTGTAATTGGTTAGGGAGACTGGAAATTGGTTTGGGCGGCAGTGGGTCTACCCAATTGGGTTTGGGTCTTAATCCATTTAATTTAACCGGGGTAGTTAGTTGGACTAGGATGAAAACTAACTTAACGCGGAGGAGGCAATTTGTAATTTGTTTAGTTATTTAGTGGCGCAGCTAGGTTTAACAAACGTGAGCCGTTGAAAACGAACGGTTAAGATCGGCCAAGGCACCCGTACCCGGGTTTTGCCCTGGGCACCGTAGAAGTCACCATATATATATATATATGTATTTTGTATTTACGTCATAATCAACAAATAACAATAGTAAGAAAAATCTTCTAAACTCCAACCTCTCATCTCCTCTAATTTCTTGTTCTCTATCCCTCTAAGACTTCGGTCAATTCTCTATCCTTCTCTTCTTTTTTCCCAAATTCTACTCAATCTTCGATTCTATCTTCCTCAACCCTAAATTCACAATTACATCATTAAATCCATAACTCAATCGCCAGTTCTCATCCAGAATTTCGTTAGAAATTTCATTTCTAACAGCTGATCAAGACCCAACACTCCATGGTCCTTGGATGGGAAGCAAATTCCCCAACAACAAGGTCTAATGTTCATAGTCCCCACCAAACTTTGGGATGCATACTTGAGAATTTATTATGTACTCGCCAACTCACCGATAAAGTAATGTAATTCAGGATCGGGTGTAGGTTAAACTCTTAAGCAAAGATAACAATCTAATTACTATCCTACAAATCATATATGGAGGTTCTCCTTAAGAACTCCCCACTTCATTTTTTCCTGCCTTCAGCGCACATCACGGAAGGACTATTTAGTCCTTTTCACCTATTTGGGTAGTTTCGTTTCGCTACTAATTGTCAATTGATGGTTTAAATTAATAGACAAATAACTTTGAGGTACAAATAAATAGTTGCTTGATAAATTTCGACATTAATATTTTCTATTCCATCTCAACTATTTAACTTTAGCGGCTTATCTTTTCATCAATCCCTGCCGCATTAGGAATGACAATTGGGATATCCATATTCGTTCGTATCGAGATACGGCTATTCATATGAATATGTAATTTAAATAAATATATTATAAATATTTATTTGTTATTAAAAATCAATAAATAAGGTAGGGATGGCAATGGGTCGGGTCAGGGGTGGATAGTGCATATCCGTTACCCTACCCAAAGTAGTTCGGGTTTTACTCATATCCATACCCACATGTGAAACGGGTAGAAAATCAAAACCATGCCCATACCCGTTCGGGTTTCGGGTATCCACGATTATCCATGGGTAATAATTTCTCTTCATAACTCCAACCAATATGTTAACATTCACACGTATTCTCACATTACGTAAGAGGAAAAGTTTGTCAATAATTCAGTAGAATGACGGAAATTAATTAAAACAACACAATTTCATGAAAATATTCTATTTATATGTTAAATATAAATTATGTTAGATAAAAATAATGATTATTTCTAGCAAAATACATATGCATGTGCATATTTTTGCCATCCCTAGCTAAGCATTATATATAATTTAGACAAAAATGGGTCGAGTATGGAGGATGTCGGGATGGATGAGGTCGAGAAGAGTACTCATACATACCCGCCCGCCCCCCAATAAGCATAAGGGGTATGTATTGCCACTTTAACACAGGTCAAATAGATCGTATAATATGGATTATGTCTAAATTGTCATGCTTCTTTCGTAAGATTTTTGTAATGACTTATGTAAGAATTTTCAATACACATTACTTAAAATATCATCTTTCAAATGAAACTTAAATAACTTCTTTAATTATAAGGGTTATATGGTAGCAAAATAACGGGGGTATTATGCATGAGAGTAAAAAAAGACGTGTTACAATATAATTATAAGTGGAGGGCAACTACTGTTGCAAGGGTGGAGGGTTTTGGACATATGTAATTATACTGTTAGGTCAAAGTTTTCATCCCTATTTCATGAGATTTTTGTAATGGCTTATGTAAGAATCTTTCATACATATTATCTAAAATACCATCTTTTACATGAAACTTTTGTAACTTCTTTAATTATATGGGTTATATGATAGCAAAATAATGGGGTTATTTATAGAACAAAAAGGCGTGTTACAATTATAAAGTGGAGGGTAAATAATGTTGCAAGGGTGAAGGGTTTTGGGAATATGTAATTATACTATTGAATTGAATAGTGAATATCAATCTAACTTTATGTTGAGAAGAAAAAAGTCGAACCGGACTTTATAATTTTGAAGTGCAAAGGACTAAGAATTTTTGGAGTTGCATGATGCTGAGAAATTATTCCAAATTAGTGGTAGAAGAGGACATCCTCCTCTTTTTCTAAAAATTGAGGTTGGTAAAAATCACATAAATGGAGGTGGAAATTACAAATCCCATAAGTGAATTCTTAGTTTGAAAGATAATCAAAGATGGGAAAGAACACATCTCCAACAATTATTGCAAACGACTTGAATGAGGTAAATTTATTTTGCATGTAATGATGTTTCATATTTGTATATGTTTTGCCTTCAAATTTGTTAGCAATGAAATGAGAAGAATGACAAAGACCTTTTTGATGGTGGAGGAATGGTGCTGAGAAACTATTTACTACTTTATTATTGCTAAATTATAAGACAGTAAAAATACAGCGCTAAGCATTATATATAATTTAGACAAAAATGGGTCGAGTATGGAGGATGTCGGGATGGATGAGATCGAGAAGAGTACTCATACATACCCGCCCACCCCCCAATAAGCATAAGGGGTATGTATTGCCACTTTAACACAGGTCAAATAGATCGTATAATATGGATTATGTCTAAATTGTCATACTTTTTTCGTAAGATTTTTGTAATGGCTTATGTAAGAATTTTCAATACACATTACCTAAAATATCATCTTTCACCTGAAACTTAAATAACTTCTTTAATTATAAGGGTTATATGGTAGCAAAATAACGGAGGTATTATGCATGTGAGTAAAAAAAGACGTGTTACAATATAATTATAAGTGGAGGGCAACTATTGTTGCAAGGGTGGAGGGTTTTGGACATATGTAATTATACTATTGAATTGAATAGTGAATATCAATCTAACTTCATGTTGTGAAGAAATAAGTTGAACCAAACTTTGTAATTTTGAAATGCAAAGGACTAAGATTTTATTTGGAGTTGCATGATGCTAGAAACTATTTTAAAATAGTGGTGGAAAAGGACATCATCCTCATTTTTTTCTAAATATTGAGATAATGAAGTGAAAATCACAAAAATGACAGTGGAAAATTACAAATCTCATAAGTGAAATCCTAAGCAATATAAATATTGATAAATTACAAGGCAATAAAAATAAAATCCTAAGCAATCTAAGTAAAAATATATATAATTTAGACAAATACGGGTTGAGGATGGAGGGTGTCACGATAGGTGAGGCCGAGAAGAGTACTCACAACCACCCACCCACCCCTATAAGGGGTAGGTATTGTCCATTTTAAAATAGATCAAATAGATCGGATAATATGGATTAGGTCAAAATTGTCATCCCTATTTCATGAAATTTTTGTAATGTCTTATGTAAGAATCTTTTACATGAAGCTTATGTAACTTCTTTAAATATAAGGGTTATATGGTAGCAAAATAATGGGCTTATTTAGGCATAGGAGAATGAAAAGCCGTGTGACAATTATAAAGTGGAGGACAAGTAATATTGCAAGGGTGGAGGATTTTGGACATATGTAATTATACTATTGAATTGAATAATGAATCTCAATCCAACTTTATGTTGTGAAGAAAAAAAGGTGAATCGGACTTTGTAATTTTCAAGTGCACGAGGCTAAGATTGTTTTTATTTAAGTTGCATGATGCTAAGAAACTATTCCAAAATAGTGGTTGAAGAAGTAATCCTCCTTCTCTTTTTCTAAAAATTGAGGTAATAGAGTGAAAATCACATAACTGACAGTGAAAAATTACAAATCGCATGAGTAAGTTCATAGTTTGAAAGATAATCAAAGATGAAAAGTTCATATCTCCAACAATTATTGCAAATGACTTGGATGAGGTAAATTTATTTTGCATGATAATGACGTTCATATTTGCATTAATTTTGCCTTCAAATTTGTTAGTAATGAAATGAGGAGAATGACAAAGATTCTTTTGATGTTGGAGGCAGTGGAGTCACTAATACATATATAATGATGTTGTTAAGAAGAAGGAATATACATTTGAGAGTGGTGATAATAGAATCGATGATGAATTTTATGTTGTTAATGGTTGAGACAATTATTATTTATTATTTATATCATTAATGAAATGTATCCGGCCAACGGGCCGAGTTCTGTATCTAGTACACTATTATGTGACAAAAAATTAGTTAGTCATTTTCACGCATCACTATAGCGCCATATAAATCCAAATCTCTAATCTAACTTAGTTCCCTGCGTAACCCATACTAGTGCCTTGCCTTCACATAAGCACCATTTTAAACAAATCACTGAAGCAGATAACTGGTGTTCAAAACTTAACAAATCACAACCATCAACCGATATATGACAAAATCTTGGTTTTCGACAGAATCTACCAACGAAGTGCCAAGTTCTCAAAAGGAGAGATTCAAAAACATATCAAGTTCTCAAAAGAAATCACACGCAGATGTTCATAGCCAAAAAAAAAACAATGAACTGCCGAAACTGATCAAAGAGATCAGGGTACCACTCGAGCATCTCAGTTGTGGGCATCACTGGCAAGCTGACTGCCATCCGAGGGAACACTTCGACCTTCTGTAGCATCCGCAGATCGATTGCCACCAACGCCACTCTGTCGAGTTGTAGCTGAAAGAAGATAAAAGAATTAAGCAAAATTAAGACCAATAATAAATAGAACAATTAATAACTCAACAGCTAACATAATCAAAATTAACCTCCTCCACCAGTGTTCTCAGCCAAGCTTGGATTCTCTTGGAGCTGCTGAGCGTTGTCCCCAACACTGGACTGTCCTCCAGAGAGAGCTGAGGGTAGATAAAAGTTAGGCACAAGTATTAAGAGTTAAGACAAACAAAAAAATTAGTAAAATCATGAGTTAAAAATTTACCTCATCCACCAGTGTTCTCAGCCAAGTTTGGATTCTCTTGGAGCTGCTGAGCGTTGTCCCCAACACTGGACTGTCCTCCAGAGAGAGCTGAGTGTAGATAAAAGTTAAGCACAAGTATTAAGACAAACAAAAAAATTAGTAAACTCATGAGTTAGTGAATCTTAATACTTGTGCTTAACCTTCGTAACTAATCTTATTTCTCAGCCGTCTTCTTTTTTGTTTTTGTGATCTTGTTCCAGGTACCATGGCTGAGAACGTTGCTAACCTTCGTAATCAAAGGATTCTAATCGAGAATGAGATTGCAGGTGCTGTGGAGTTCATTACTCTTCTTCCACGACCCCCTGCTCTGCTCTGTAGGGCTGTCCAGTTCTATCATCTCCGCCTGGTTGAGAGGTTGCACCAAGTTGGTCTTGCGGCGGTGCAGCCAAGGCCCTACTTACTTTTCTCAGTTTCTGTTCAGGGTATGTTTAATGGTAACTTTTGTAAAGTTGATTGTTAGTGAATCATAGATATGGTGCAATTAGTTTATATAATACTTTCTGATCAGTTTCTTCTTAACAAAGTTGCTACGAGGGTAGGTTTTTTTAGCCTAGTCGTTGAATGTAGGATGGTGATGGAAACTTTTGTTAAGTTGATTGTTAGTGAATCTTGCAATTAGTTTAGATATGGTGCAAGTAGTTTAGATATACTGCTGATCAGTTTCTTCTTAACAAGGTTGCTACGAGGATAGGTTTTTTTTAGCCTAGTCGTTGAATGTAGGATGGTGATGGAACTGGACAGCATTTTGCTGCACCGCCGCAAGACCAACTTGGTGCAACCTCTCAACCAGGCGGAGATGATAGAACTGGACAGCCCTACAGAGCAGAGCAGGGTGTCGTGGAAGAAGAGTAATGAACTCCACAGTAGCTGCAATCTCATTCTCGATTAGAATCCTTTGATTACGAAGTTTAGCAACGTTCTCAGCCATGGTACCTGGAACAAGATCACAAAAACAAAAAAGAAGACGGTTGAGAAATAAAAGACGAGGCAGAATCGACACATCAAAATGGAGGATCTGTGATCTAACGGAGTATGGCAGTAGATATACAAAAAAAAAGTGGATCGCATTCATATCATCAACAACGCACATACACAGAAAAACAGCAAAATGGAGGATCTACGATCTAACGATCATGTAGAAGATCACCTACCGCATACAGGAGATACATAAAAAAACTAACATACTCAGAAAAACAAAAAAAAACGAAGCGACCTAAATGCACAGAAATGCAGATCTACAGAGAAGGAATCGCAGATCTACCGCGGAACGACCAAAAAGCACAACGAACATACTCAGAAAAACAAAAAAATCGAAGCTACCTAAATGCACAGAAATGCAGATCTACAGAGAAGGAATCACAGATCTACCGCGGAACGACCTAAATGCACAGATGCAGATCTACAGAGAAGGAATCGCAAATCTCAATCATCAGTCATACGAAAAGCTGAATCGATCGTGAGAAATAGACATACTCAGAAGAAACGGCGAATTCCTTCAATGATCGGAGCTGACAGATTAACAGTTGCAGCACCTTATATAAGGTTAGGGTTACGCCGCAGGCCGGACCCGAGGCCTCAGAATTTCTGGGGCCTCACCCAAATTAAGCATCCAATTCATGGGCCACGCCTTTTTCTCTGGAACTTGGGCCCTGTACAAAAGAAGAATCCATCAGAGAAATACAGTCCAAAATTCCATCCACCGTAGAAATGAAACGGCAAATGACATCTATGCATTTATGCTTAGCAACAACACTAGATTTGAGTCCGCCGGTTTACCGTATACATTTCATCAATAATACATAATCAGCCATGGTAATTGCATGTGAAGTTAGATAGCTTTATGTTTAATATTGAAAAAATAATATTTAATAACTTAAAAAAACAATTACATTACAGAGATTTCGAACATCATTTATAGATAATTAAAAAAAATCATGTAATGAAATCTGAATCTTACAAAATTTCACAAAACCACACTTTGATTTACCTCTTTTTGTAGTAAATTACTTTAAATTTTATTAGTACTGTTTTCGATTGCTTTTTCATCAAAAACATGAAACTAAAGTAAATTTTAAATGTTTGGTGTTATACAAAGCATAGTAACCTTGCCTGTTGAATTGATAGAAGTATTAATAGAAGTAATTAACTTATAAATAACATTGTCATCCCAAGATACTAACCCATTTTTCTAGAATTCCTATCATGGTTATATTTACGTTTTAAAGTTGATTAAATTCATATAAAATAATCATTATTAAATATCCCAAATTATATAATATATACGGGAAAATGAATGAGGAAGCTTTTCTTCCGGAAATTTTCGGATGGATAGAAACGTAGGGAACTTGAGTTTAAGATTCATGATAATTAGTTAATTACTAAAAATTTGTTGACAAAAATATCTATCCTGAGATTACTGAGTTGAAAATTTTGGATGAAGCACGTTCTCATGGAGAACGTCCATAAATAAGTGGTAGGATGCAAGAACAAGTCTTTATTTCTTTGTTATTTTTAGAACAGGCAATAGAAAGTGTTAGGGCCAAACCTGGGTTACCTGTGAAACGATGAATACCTGATTGAATTCTTCAATAGATCCGCAGGCTCCAAAACAAGGATGAAACGGAGAATCAGAAGAGAGTCCGGATTGAACACTTTCATGTCGCTCATATCTAACTATTAACATAGAGATTACCCAGGGAGTGAAATAAGGAGATGAAGAAAATATGGCTCTAAGAGTTCCAGGGAGGAAAAGGGTAGGGAAGAGGAAGCGTTGCTCTATCTTAAATTATATAGCGGAAGAGACGTGTCGTAATGCCTTTCTTTATTTTAATGGAAATCATATAAAGTAAAGCAATAAATACAAAGGGAAAAAGATGAAACGTTACATTATTGTCTTTGTGCACTGTCCCACCTAGGGATGGCAATCAAACCCACAGCCACGGGTACCCGACCGCCTCTGACCCAGTCAATACGGGTAATCCCCGCTTTGACCGGGTATGGGGTGGGTATGGGTAAAACCCGTAAAAAGTTTGATGGGTATGAGGCGGGTATGGTTTTAGCCTCCCCCGCCCTATACCCATACCCATATCCGCCCCACCAAGAGAATTTCTTCACATATACAAAAACTTGTGGATCAAATTATAATCTATCAATGGTGATGAGGATAACTTAAGGAAATAAATAGTAGAAATTCAATTGAGTGACCACCTTAATCAAAACCTAATTCATTTCCCTCAATTCTCCTTTCACTCTTTCACTTTCCCCTTTGTCAACAAGATTATGTTAGTTAATTATTACTTAGTAGATGTATCAGAGTTAGAACATAATAATTTGAAAAATATTATACTGTATATTATGTATTAATAAATGTTTTAGGATCATATTCTTTACATCGTATTAAGAAAATGATCATGTTTTGTTGAATTCGTGATATAATAGGTATGTTTAGAGTTGTAGTTAAAACTTTTCTTGTAAATTTTAGGATAATAATGTTGGATGTACGGGTACGGGTATTACCCATGGGTACCCGAAACCCACGGATATGGGGATGGGTTTGCCAAACATTTCCCCGCATGGGTATGGGGCGAGTATGGGTTTAGATATTTGAAGATGGGGATGGGGATGGGGATGGTTTAGACAAACTCGCCCCATTGCCATCCCTAGTCCCACCACAGAAACCGACAAGTGAACGGCAGGTCACGTTTTTTTTTTTTTGACAATAAGATACTTTCATTTCTTAACCGAACAAAGATAAAGCGTTACACTCAAGTGATAGAGTTTGAGATAAGATCAAGAATAGTTATCCAATCTTGTGGAAGAGTGGAGTGTGCCTATCCACGGGCTACCCAATCAGCTCGAACGTTAAGGCGGCGCAGAATGGCCACCACCTTGATAAGATTAGATGTTCTCAGAATCCCACACATCATTGCAAGCTTTGCCGAGCAACGCCATGGCCATGATGAGGGAGAGGAGGAGAGGGCTTTCACTAAGACCTCACAATCGGACTTGACCACACACCGGATATTGTATTCTTGAGTTAGCTTCAAACCTTCCAAAAGAGCACAAGCTTCAGCCTCCATCGGTGAAGAGCAAAGTACTGAGTCAGCTCGTCCGTCACAAATCTGTCTGTGGTCGTTGATGATAACGATACCATAAGCCGCCTCCTGGGAATCATGTAGAAATGATCCGTCACAGTGAATCTCCAAAACGGGATTGCCTGGCGGTGAACAGGGATGAGAGCGGGGCCCTCTGGGCTGACTCTGAACAAGATGACCCACAACTGGCCTCTTGGGACACATAGACCACTCCTGGCACTCTCGGTAAGCTTTGATGCACGTATTGTACGGTGATGGAGTGCATTCCCTAAACACAAGCTCATTCCTCGCTTTCCAAATATTCCAGCATAGAAACACAACTTGGAGGATGCTCGAGGGCGCGAGGCTGTCCTTCAAACTGCAAAATCAACCAAAGAAAGAGGAAGAACTCGAAGGGAATGGAAGGGAAGGAAAGAATCTGTTCCAAGTATTAGCCGCATGGTCACACAGGAAAAGACAGTGAAGGAGAGACTCATCTGGGCTTTCACAACAAGGACAGATAGTATTTGGAGAGCATTTCCTTCTTCTCAAATTGCTTTTCGTAGCAATGAGGTCTTTAGCACATCTCCAAATGAAGTAATGCAGTTTCGGTGGGAGGGACAAGCTCCAGATCCATTTCCACCGATCTTTATCAAACTCTGAGATGTCATTACTAAGTGGGGTTGCTGCTCCCCCCATCGATTTGTGGAAAGTGTGATAAGCAGACCGGACCGAAAAATCTCCCTTCTCCGTAAACTTCCAAGCCCAAAAATCAATCCCATTCTCTGGACCAATAGGTATACATTTGATAGCATTTGCTTCCTCCATAGTCACCTCGCTTGCAAGAAGATCCTGATTCCACTCTCGGCTAACCGACTCAATCCACTCTGCCACCTTGGTCATTGAATGGGTAATCTGATGTAAGCGAAAACCCGGGATAGAATGCACCCATGGATCATTGAAGGCTCTAGTTTCCTCTCCCGACCCAATAACTCTAATGACTCTCAAGTTCAAGACCTTCTTTGCTTCCCACAAGCTGGACCAAATCCACGAGGGCCGACTACCCTTTCTAGCAGAGAGAAAGTCTCCTTGGTGAAAATAAAGTCCCTTGAGTAGGCGAGCCCACAGGGCCTGTGGTGAATGGATAAGTCTCCAAGCTTGTTTTGCTAGGAGTGCCAAATTGAAATCCTTGAAATTTCGAAAACCCAAACCTCCTTCAGATTTAGGAGAGCATAAAATCTCCCCCTTACACCAATGGATTGATTTCTTTAACATAGATCCTGACCAGAAGAATCTTCTTAAAATAGCATCCATCTTCTTGGTGAGAATATCAGGCAATAAGAAGAGGCACATAATATATGTAGGGATTGCCTGAATAACCGCCTTGATGAGAACTTCTTTCCCCCCAAAAGACAGAAGCAAACTCTTCCAAGCCTCCCCTTTTTTCTCCATCCTTTCGATAAGATATGAGAATGTTTCCTTCCTTGAGTTTCCCCACTCTGTTGGTACACCTAAGTACTTAGAATGACAATTAGTGGTAGTAAACCCCATCGTATTAATAATGGCCTCCTTCTCGCTCTGGGTTACATTCGCACTGAAGAAAACGGAGGATTTGGCCCCATTCACCTCTTGACCCGTAATTGCACCATAATCATTGATAATTTGAATGATCCTGCCTGCCTCAATAGTATTTGCTTTCCCAAATATAACTGTATCATCAGCAAATAGACAGTGAGAAACCACCGGACACCTGGGGTTGAGCTTGATACCTTGAATTTGTTGAGAGCTCACAGCTTTCTCGATGAGGAAAGTAAGGGCATTCGACATTAAAATGAATAACAGTGGTGACATCGGATCTCCCTGCCTGATACCTCTAGATGGAGAGAAAAATGAGGTCGCCTCTCCATTGAAAAGAATCGAGAATCGAACCAATCTAATGGCCGCACTAATCCATTTACACCATTGAGGAGCAAAACCATATTTCTGCATGAGGTACTCAAGGCAATCCCAATCAACAAGATCATAAGCCTTCCTCATGTCAAGCTTCAACATCATATCCCTCCTATTCCCATAGCGATGGATTTTGAAGTGATGAAGGACCTCATGGACAATAATGATACTATCCTGAATGAGACGACCTCTGGTGAATGCCGTTTGAAGCTCAGAGACAATAGAGGGAGCCCACTTCTTTAGCCGTTCTGCCATAAGTTTAGAGATGATCTTGTATCTAAAATTGCAACAGCTGATAGGCCGAAATTCACTAATCATCTCTGGGAATTTAACCTTAGGGACAATCGCAATGTGTGTGTCATTCCAACCTTGTGGCATCTCTCCTGAGCAGAAAAAACCTCTTATTTCTTCACACATTCCTTCCCCAATGATGCTCCAGAATTTCCTATAAAAAGATCCAGAAAATCCATCTGGCCCAGGGGATTTGCTTGGCCCCAATTTAAACACCACCTTACGTATCTCCTCATTAGTGAAGGGAGCACATAATTCCACATTCATTGCCTCAGTCACTTGTTGGGGAAAATCATGTAAGAGGTGATGAAACTGCCTCCCATCTCTTGCTGTAAACAGATGCTCAAAGGAGGATTTAACATGTGCTTTCAGCTGTGGATCATCTGATATCCACGTTCCATCCTCTCTTTTCAATTTAGAGATGCGGTTTTGATGTTTCCGCTGAATAGTGCTGGCATGAAAAAAGGGTGTATTCTTGTCACCTTCCTGTAACCAATTCACTCTCAAGGTCTGTCTCCAAAAAGCCTCCTCATCGGCCCAAATCTTACAAATCTCTCCAAGGAGCCTCTTCTCCTCCTCAATAGCTTCATTTGACCGAGGAGGGCGTTGGAGTGTAGCTAACCTCTCCTGAATCTCATTTGCCCTCTTCGTTTGGTTCTTGTGGGAAATTCTAGACCATGCTTTAAGCTCTCTTTCACACTTAGCAAAGTTATCAGAGGACAAACCCCCCCATTGTCCAAGCTGCAGCAATAATTTCCCCACATTCTTCTTTATCAATCCATCTCTTATCGAACCGAAAAGGAGTCTTACCATGCCCTTTCCTCCTAAATAATTCCAGCCTAATGGGAAGATGGTCAGAATTGACCAAATTCTCATGAAAAACAGCAGCTTCATCAAACTGTAATCTCCAAGAACTTGAGCAAAGAACTCTGTCCAATCGTTCCCTAGTCAACCCGTCTCCACCATGTTTGTTAGTCCAAGTAAACGGTTCACCGGTGAATCCCGGATCAATAAGGGAGTTTTGAAAGATGAATTGCTTGAAGGGATGGACACTCTCATACCGAATAGGGCATCTTCCTTCTTTTTCATGCTCCCCTACCACCGCATTGAGGTCCCCTATTACAATCCATTTATCTTCCCTATCCTCTCTAAGAGAACTAAGGAAATTCCAAAACTCCCTCCTATCGCTAGGATTCGAAGGGGCATGAACAAAAGTGCAATAGAACTTACAACCATTATCTATTACTACATCAATATTATACTTGTTACTATCAAGAATACTAATATTAACTCCGTGCTTCCACCAAATTGCTACCCCCTAGCTCTATCCACGGGGTAAACATAGTGGCCATCAACAAAATTCGTCTCTCTTCTTTTCTCCTCCATGAAGCTCTCCGATTTCCTTGTTTCCATGAGAAAAAAGATCGACGGGCCAAAACGATTGTTAAGTCGTTTCAAGTAACTTCTTGTAAGGGATTGGCCGAATCCCCTACAATTCCAGCTCATGATACTCATTCAATATAAGGTGGCTTTTGGCGAACCATCGCTGCCATCTCATTAGGATTGTCTTCATCATACCCGCCTTCAGTCTCATATGAAATTGGGACCCTGCTCCCCTGTTCCTCCCCTGTATGCTGGCCTCTAATGCTTTTCCCAGCTCCTGTCTTTTTCCCTTTAGAAACTGTCTTCCTTTTTCCATTTGCAGCCGTCGTTCGGGCTTGGCCCTTTGATGGAGAACACATCCCATGGATAAATTTCTCCAGGCCCACCATACCAACTGGTTTTCTTTTCTTTTGAAGTCTATTATTACCTTCCTCAAATATAGCCTGGGCCAACATCTCATCTTCAGTAGGGAAGAGGTCCATCGAATTGGGCCTCGGCCCAACCCCAAGTTCAGCTCCTTGCACCCCCCACTCGCCTCCAACCCTGCCTCAAAGGGGAATCTACCAGCAGCCTCCACTTCCTTACCTTTCCCCTTCTCTGCTTTTTCATTCAGATCAAACCTAGCCTCCATAGCCACTGCAATCTTCTCCAAATCACACTCTAGCCTTCTTGGATTAAGAGCTTTGCCATGTGACTGAGTTGTTATTTCTGGGAAGAATTCAGTGACCGTTGGGGTGTACACCATTCTCCTGTCTTCAGAGAACCCTGGTGGACAAGACTGTGGGTGGGCCCTGCTCTCCACGATCGTTGCTGTTGGGGAAGAAAAAGCTTCCCTATCTCCACTCCACGCGCCACCCTGAGAATCCGCCGATCTTCTTTCTCCATCGTTCGGGCTACCTAGCCTGCACACAGCCTCTTGGGAGTGTCTCCTGTTCTTCTCAATAGGTGAGGCCTGGGATGCTCTATTCGCCTTCAAATCTGCACTATACTTCCCAGATGGGGTCCCCGAGCCTCCTCTAAGCATATCTGTGTTTCTCCAGCGGCATGAATGCATCTGGTGGCCGATCCTCCCACAATAATAGCATAGATCTCCAAGCTTTTCATATTTGAAGCCAACTTCCACTTTCTCTTCTCCCCAAGGACAGTCGAAGCCCACTGGGATCGGCTCATTAAGTTCCACTTCAACCAAGAATCGCACATACCTCCTCCAGCCATTAAACTCGATGCCTGATTTATCGTACTTGTGCATCCCCAAGAAAAAGCCAGCCACCGCTTTGAGGTTCTCCTCCGATCTGAGTTTTTGAGGGAGATCATGAATTTGCACCCATATAGCCATACTATCAACCTCCACTTCCTCTGGCTTTATACCTCCATCCCACTTCTTTAGAGCCACCAAAGTGTTGGATAAAGTCCATGGCCTCTCCATCCACACCCTCTCGCGGCTAGCCTCTGATGAGAAAGAGAAAACAAATTTGTTTTCTCTGAGGTACCTGATGTCGATCTCCCCAAATCTGGACCATGAGTAGTCCACTGCTCCCCTTATCATAGCATAGTTGAAAGACTTTTCTGCCATCATCTTCCCCACCAGCATCGAGATCCCACTATCATCATTCACGGCGAGCTTCAGAACAGGGTTTCCCCCTCTGCTAGAGCTTCCCTGGTTCAGATTGAGACTCAGCTCCATTGATTTTTGGTTGTAAAAGTAGTAGGAGTTGAAAGGTGGGAATAAGATCTGATTTTTTGCTAGCTCAAAGTTAGTTTCTGGGAGAAGACGAGGTAAGGGATCCCTCCATTCTTTGTATCTTCTTATAAAGCGCTTAGCTGCACCATAACTGAGTTTGATATCTTTCTTTTCCAGCATTGAATTCATCCTTCTCTTTGTTAGTGAGCTTCGATATCTCCTTGAACTGACCCATATCTTCACAGCGTTTGGCTCAAGGTTGACACTTCCCATCTCATTACTCTCTGGATGGTAGTTAAGTTTGGGGTTCCAGTCTATGTCTTCCTTAAATTCCTTCCCCCTTTGATACCCAAGAGCAGTAGTTCCTTTAATATGTTGGTTGACCAGACGGTCTGGTGGCTTCCATATCCACAGGTAACCAGATCTCTTTATGTTGTGGTAGATTACAGATTTCGTGCAGCTTTTCCCAGATCTGGAGTCTCTTCCTAGCATACTGCTGCTCTTCTTGAATGCCCTTTCATCTGCCCCTAGTCCTTTAAACTGGACAAATGGTGAAATGTAATAACTCTTGCTTCCTTGCAGGTTGGCACCATGAGAAATCCTCAACAATGAGGTTGGAGTATAGCCATCAGTAGGCTCACAATCAAAACCACTGCTGGGTTTAAGAAGAAGAAAGCTTGTACTGGCAGGTCACGTTAATGGGCAATCAATTATATAGTACAGATAATATAAAACAATTTAAAATAAATGATACCCACCCACCATTGCCTCGAAATCCGGCCGGATTTGTTTAGATAAGTTATATTTCCGAAAACACATATAATTATTAATTATAGAAACCTCAACCGAGCATCCAATCCCTTGAGACCCGGTAGTGGGATTTGTTTGGGTCCGTTATAATTCCGAAAACATATATAATTAATAATTATAAAAAGCTGCACCGAGCATCCAATCCCTTGAGACCCGGTGGGAATATTGATTATTAAAAGTATTCTTATTTTTTTTTAAGTAAAGTATTTACGAAGAAGGTGGAACGTCATTCAAATTGATAAGACCAGCCAGGAATAAAATTCATTTAAAATTGTGTTTTGCACGATATTGGCGGTCCAATTGGCTGCCGACACTGATGTAAATAAAGATAAGATTGAGACGTGAGGGGAGTGGAATGGCTACAGCCTTTTCTTTTTCCAATGCCTATCTTGCAAGTGGCGCCCATGCGAGGACCAGTTCCTTGTGAAAATTGGCGCCCATGATTTATTTTATTTTATTTTTACAAAGGGCATAGAATTTCCATTACTTGTGGCAGAAGCCAACGGTTACAAGAGAGGAGCAACAACATCTAGTACATGAATCCACTCATTAGGTATTTGTCTCTTCGCACATGATCGAGCCACCCAATTCGCTTTAGAGTTTCTTCTTCTGCTGATGAAGTCAAACTTGATGATTGGGTGGTTGATTGAGAGATTCTTGATGCGGTTGATCTACCCTGCTGCTCGCCATGGCCATAAATCCATTGGGTTAGCAAGAGCTTTAATGAGGGAGAGACAATCAGTCAGGACCAGGCATGGTGCTGAAAGCGTCACAGCCAGGCGTGCTCCCTCCCACAGGGACTTCGCTTCTGCTTCAAGTGGGGAAAAACAATGCAGGGACTTAGCTCTCCCATCACAAACCTGTCCATGGCTATTCATAACAACGCCGCCATATGCCGCCTCCTGGGAATCGCTGAAGTAGGATCCGTCACAGTGTATCTCAAAGTCATGAGTACTCGGCGGTGGTGAGGAGTGTGATGAGTATGGGGGCAGAGCACCTGTCTTCCTAGGGTAGGTGTTCCATTGATGGTGACCAATCTGGGCTCTGCAAGTGGTGATGGGGGGCCATGGTAGAATCCCTGAGAAGATCCTTCATTTCTAGTCTTCCAAGTCTGCCACATAAGGAAGATCACACGCTGAATGGTGCTTGCTGAGCATCTTGTTTGTAGGGAGACCAGCCATTCCAGAATGTTCGTGAGTGGAGGTGGGCTACACAGATCAGGCCATTCACGATTCCACCCTGCCGCGGCGTGTGGGCAGAGGAAGAGGCAGTGGTGAATAGACTCGGATGGATAGTTGCACAGAGGACATGCTTTAGAAGGGGAGCATTTTCTAGCAAAAAGGTTCTCCTTCGATGCCAATGCATTCTTTACACATCTCCATATGAAGAATTTCATCTTCGGAGGGAGAGACAAGCTCCACAGCCATTTCCATTTTTCCTTGCCTGCTTCTGGGAAAGGGTTTACATTACCTTGGGGGCCACGAGTTTGGTTATGGAAAAGGTGAAACGCTGATCTGACCGAGAAAGAACCTTGCTCCGAAAATCCTCATGCCCAAAAATCAGTCAGGGCAGTGGGTCCAATTGGTGTGGCAGTCGTGAGGAGGAGCTCTTGTGGATCCAGAAATTGCTCCAGATTATCAAATTTCTATTCTCTAGATACAACGTCAATGTAGGAGTCAGTCGAAGATGAGTCAGTGAGTCTGCTAAGGATGAGAGGGCCTGGTCGATCAAAACGCCACGAATCCTAAAACATCTTCGTTGTCTCCCCGTTCCCAATGACCCTGATCACTTCCTGTTCCATCCAATTTTTTGCTTCCCAAATGCTTGCCCAGATCCAGGAAGCTTTGCTTCCCTTCTTTGCTGAAAGGAAATATGCTCTAGGGAAATATATGCTTTTTAACACCTTCACCCACAATGCTTCAGGGTTATTGAGAATTCTCCATGCTTGTTTTGCAAGCAGGGCCATATTGAAGATGTGGAAGGGTCTAAACTAGGGATGGCAATTTCGACCTGACCCGTTTTACCCTACCTGTTTGACCTGTTTTGGGGCGGGTCCGACCCGCCCCGTAGGCGGGGCGGGCATGGGTAGTCTCATCGACCCGACATGCCCTGACCCGCCCCATTCTCGACCCGTTCTTGTCTAAATTACATGTAATCTTAGTCAAATTACTTAGAATTTTCCTTTTATTGCATCATATTTTAGCTATAATAAAGTTGTAAATTAGTAAAAACCTCAATTTCTCCAATAATTTAACTACAATTATCATAATATTGTTTGTTTTCTTAGTCTTATAATAAAAATAACGAATATTTCTAATGTTTTCATATAAATTGCATACCCAATGGGTCGACCTGCCCCGACCCGCAACCCGTGATCAATTACCCGACCTGCCACGGAGCGGGTCTGGGTACAAAGAAACCCGCCCCGGACCTGCCCCATTGCCATTCCTAGTCTGAACCCTAAACCTCCTTCCTCCTTGGGAGCATATAGAATGTGCCCAGCTCGCCAGTGTATAGATCTTTTTGTCATGTTCCCTCCTTAGAAGAAGTTCTTGAGCATGGAATCCATTTTATTGGTGGTGGAGCGTGGGAGGAGGAAGAGGCACATAATGAAAGAAGGTAAAGCTTGGAAGACTGCTTTTAGGAGTGTTTCTTTACCTCCTGGTGAGAGAAGTAGACTTTTCCATGATTCCCCTTTGCTTTCCATTCTTTGGATGAGAAACTGGAAGGTTTCTTTTTTAGATCTTCCCCATTCTGTTGGGACTCCAAGGTATTTTGAGTGGCAGTTCGACACCGCGAATCCAATCGTGTGAATGATCATTCCTTTTTCATCATCTGGGACATTGTGACTGAAGAATATGGAGGACTTATCCCTGTTAACCTCCTGCCCTGTTATCGATCCATAGTCATTAGCGATGGCAACAAAACCCGAACCCACGGGTACCCACCCGACCCAACCCGGACAACGCGGGTAAAATCCGTGTTGACGGGTTTTGGGCCGGGTTTGGGTTTAAACCCGTTCACTATTCTCCGGGTTGGGTTTGGGTTTAGGTAAACCCGGCCCGTGGGTACCCGCCCACCCATATAATTATTTTTTTCGGTATATTTAATATTCTAAACAACTATTCTTATTTATGTTTGTGGAGACATGTCTAATTTTTTCTTTTTAATTGTGTAGAATGAAGTTGATGTTATGGAGTGGAGAGCAAAGAAACTTAATTGAAAGAAAGAAGCTTTCAATTAAACATGTTATTTATGGATAATTTATGATTTGCTTCAATTTTCTTGAGTTTTCTAGATTGGTGTTGAACAATTTGTATAGTTAATTTGTGATTTGCTTGAATTTTCTAGAATGGTGTTTTATATATGGATAATTTGTATTGAGAGATTGATATTTGACTTTAATTTTGATAAGAACTTGTAATTGTAAATTTTTTATGACAAAACCCGTGGGTACCCATGAACCCGCGGATACCCAACGGGTAGGGTTGGGTTTGAGTTTTTCAAACCCAGTGGGTTTTACCCCCGGTTTTTTTCAAAGATAAACCCATGATTTTGGGTTCGGGTTTGGCAAAACCCAACCCAACCCGACCCATTGCCATCCCTAATAGTCATTGAGAATGTTCAGAATTTTCCCAGCTTCACAGGCTGAAGCTTCTCCAAAGATGACAATGTCATCTGCAAATAGACAGTGTGTGAGAATGGGGCATGCTCTGTTGAGCTTTAATCCTCTAATATCTCTTCTTTGAACTTCTTTTTCAATCAGGAAGGATATGGCATTGGACATCAAGATAAACAGGAGAGGGGAGAGTGGGTCTCCTTGACGGATGCCCCTTGATGGGGTGGATTCCTCTGAGGGTCTCCCGTTGAAGAGGATTCTGAACTTCACCGAAGCAATGCAAGTCCTGACCCATCCACACCAAGTCTCACTGAATCCATATGCTTTCAATAACTCAATGAGGAAATCTCATTCCACCATATCATAGGCCTTCCTCATGTCGAGTTTCATCATCATATTCTTATGTTGTCCACTATTATGCTTTTTGAAGTGGTTAAGAACTTCATGGACAATTACTATATTGTCCTGTATCTGTCTCCCCCCCTTAAATGATGATTGTAGCTCATTCACCAAACTCGGCAGGTACGGCTGAAGCCTGTTAGACATTATCTTGGTGATTACCTTGTATCGGAGGTTACATCAACTGATAGGCCTGAACTGTGCTATGGTCTCAGGGGCTTCAACTTTAGGGATTAGAGTGATGTAGGTATCATTCCAGTTGGGTGGCATCACGTTTGTGTTGAAGAAGTTGATGATCTCATCGCAGAACATGTCACCAATTAGGTTCCAATACTGTCTAAAGAAGTGTCCTGGGAAGCCATCAGGCCCTGGAGCTTTGTTGGCGCCTAGTTGAAAAACTACTTTTCGGATTTCAGCTTTATCAATGTTGGCATTCAAGTTCACGTTGTCTTCTTGGGATACCAGAGAGGGGAAATCGTTGAGTAGAGCGGAGTCAAAGGTTCCTTCTCTGCTTGTGAACAGGTTGAGGTAGAAACCATTGACGTGACCCTCAAGGTTCTGGTCGTTATTCATCCATCTTCCTGTTTCATCTTTAAGTTTCACAATACGGTTCCTGTTTCTTCTTTTAATAGTGCTAGCATGAAAGAAGCTCGTGTTTTGATCTCCTTCTTGGAGCCAGCTGTTTCTGGACCTTTGTGCCCAGAATTCTTCTTCCAATTTCCAGGCTGTATCTAGTTCCTGAATCAAAGCCTTTTCTTCCTCAATCACCTCAGAATTTCTAGTCGGGCCTTGCAACTCTTGGAGTCTCCTTCTGATTTTCTTTTCTCTCCAATGAGTTAAAGTTTGGAAGAATAAATAAATCGATTAATTGCATGATTGGTCTTAGATTACAAAAAAATTTCAAGTTTGATCACTTGAAATATTTAAATTCATTGATAGTACTTCAGTTTATTGAAATCGTTCACGTTTGGTCATTCTCCGTCCAACTCTGTTAACTTTGGCTAATGTGGTAGTCAACTCTCAAAGTTGATCGTAATCCGGCGAGCTCGGAGACAATCTCCTGGTGAAGTTCTTATCCGTCTTCCAGACCCTAGATCCGCTTTAGCCAAAGTTAACGGAGTTGGACGAAGAGTGCCCAAACGTGAACGGTTTCAATAAACTGAAGTACCACCAATGGATTTAAATATTTCGAGTGACCAAACTTGAACTTTTGTTGTAATCTCAGTGACCAACCATGCAATTAACCCATAAATAAATTTGATTTGAAATTGAATGATAATGTCACATGTTAAATATTTTCCGTTTTTGAAATTTTTTTTTTGGTGAGAAACATAGCGCAGGGGGGCGCTCTAACCCTTAATCATTAATAAATCGAGGCGTTTGTACACCAAGAGAATCAAACAACAACCAGTAGCGTAAGCTAGGACCCGGGGTATCCAAAACATGTATCCCAGTAGGTAGCGAATGGCCCACAACATCCATGAAATCAGCAACATAATTGCTTTCACGAAAGACATGTTCAATTCGAACCTCCCATTGGCGGTCGAGGAGCTACCGGATCGAAGCTGCCAAGGTCCGATGCGGGTGGTTATCTCTGTCCATCTAGATAATTGCTAGCGCCGTCCTAGAGTCAGTCTGAAGCCGCACTCTTCGTATCCCCATATCCCAAGCAATAGTAAGGCCATGATAGATTCCGGCCAGTTCGGCATGTGTGATAGATCGGCCACCCAAATTAGCTGAGAAAGCCCGCATAAATCTCCCCTCGCTATCCCGAAGTACACCTCCCGCCGTGGCACTCCCCGAAGCTAATATCACTGATCCATCCGTGTTTAGAGCGATCCATCCCGGAGACGGCCTCTCCCAGCTAACCAAGCTCGAGCTCCTCTCACCTCCGGAGCCCATGGCTTCCTACACCTTATTGAACGCGAGGTGGCATTGTTGCTTCATCTCTTCTGCTTGGTGAGCCAGTAGTGATGTAGGTGCCAACACTTTGTCAAAGACCCATTTGTTCCTATTTGTCCAAAGCTTCCAGCATAGAACGGCAAAGAGGGAAGAATCCACAATAGCATTCTGGTCTGCCAGGTAATGTAGCGCCCATTTGACGCTATCTTCCATAAAAAAGTCACAATCCGGCTCATCTCGTAGGACCTCTGACCAAACAGCCCGGGCATAAGGGCAATCCCGAATCACATGCATAGTCGTCTCTGGTCCACTGCCACATATCAGACAATCATCAACTTGAGTTTGGTGTCGTCGACGGCGCTCCCCATTGGTAAGCAACTTGTTATGAAGTACAAGCCAAAAGAATGTTCTTGTTCTCTGGGGACCTGCAACCCGCCAAACCTTCTTCCAAACGGGATGGGGATTGGCCAATGTCCTCCTCATCCCGCAAGATCTCGCAAGCCGACTTAATAGTAAAAAGTCCATTAGGAGAGAGTCTCCAAACAGGGATGTCGGGCCCTTCTTCGTACGGGACTGGGTGGAGTAACAGTTGCATGACCAAGGCCTCGGGCAAGAAGGCACGAATGAACGGGAGATTCCATTCCCCATTAAGCACTAGGTCAGCCACCGTGAGATCCCTTGCCGCCTCAGGGAGATCATGCGCGAACTCGGCTAGTGGTGGACCGTCCTGGAGCCAACAGTCCTCCCAAAATCTCGTCTGCGACCTACTCTTTATATTCCACATTGTCCCTTGCGGTAAGTGATGCAGGACCTTTAGAACTCCCCGCCACGAATTCGAAAGCCGCCCCTCAGTTCTTGGTTGCCACCCTCTGTCAGTGCGCCACAAATACTTACTCCGCACAGCACGTGCCCATAGAGAGTCAGCCTCTATCATTAATCTCCAGGCAATTTTCATCATGAATGCTTCGTTCATGCGGGTGGCACTACGCAGACCCAAACCACCCTCCTCCTTTGGTTGGCATAGTGTGTCCCAGTCCACTAGATGTATCTTCCTTCCCTGATCGGAGCTCCCCCAAATAAATCCTCGGATCTTCTTATCAATATACCCGCGAACAGAAGCCGAGAGCAGCGATGTCTGCATCGTATAAGCTGGGAAAGAGGATAGGACCGACTGTGCTAGAGTAATCCTCCCTGCCAGAGACAAAGATTTAACTTTCCACCCTGCCAACCTCTTGTCAATCCGATCAATGAGCTCTGTATAGGTCGCCTTGGACACCCTGTCATGGATCACCGGAACTCCTAGGTACCTCCCAAGATTCGCAGTTTTCTGGATATTCAAAGCATTGCTGATCGCATCCCCATCCTCTACAATAACATTCTTCGAGAAAAAGACACGTGATTTGGGTCTACTAACTTGTTGCCCTGACGCTGCTCCAAATTCCTCTAAACACCGTAGTATCACCTGGACCTGACCATGGTGATGTTGTCACGACTCGTTCTATTAATATAATTAGGGCAACAAATGAGCCGAGTGGAGTAGAGTTTTACCATAGTTTGAGCTCAGCTCGTTTGTTAACGAGCCGAGTCGGCTCGAGCTCGAGCCAGCTTGTTTACTAAAATCTTGTGTTTTATTTGGTACTTCATTTTGTATATCATGATACATATGCTTTATTTTGTTAGCTAATCTCATATTATACTTTGTTGGTATCATATATCATTTAGTTAATAAATTCTAACTACTCCAAATCATGTTATTTCATAGTATCGAAACAATCTATGATACATAATTTCTTCTTAAAGTGGAAAATAAGATATATTTGCTCACATACTCAATGTGTTAAACTTTATATAAGGTGAGATATATAATTTAACAACAATATGAATTAAAATCATGAGATATAGATTGATTCGTCCATAAGTCAATAATCGAGTTGGCTCTCTAGCCACATATTGAGACATATCATGAGCTCTAAATGAGCCAGCTCACGAGTTTAGCTCAACAAGCCACGGATTCGAGCTAGCTCGCGAGCTTCACAAAGCTTAGCTCATGTTCGACTTGCTTATTAACGAGTCAAGTTTCGAACGAGATTTTCTCGAGTCGAACGCCGAGTCGCTCGCGAGCAGCTCGACTCATTTGCAGCACTAAATATAATGACCTAGGACGATTTTTGTTTGGTTTCAACCAATATATATTGTGGCCTAAACTTTGACGTAAATGATAATTTTGGATTAAAATTAAAATAACAAAATTTTATCTAATTTTTGAAAGAAATGAACAAATTTTACCCATATTTTTTTATCGAACGTTAATATTAATGATTAAAAATTTATTTCATTGATCACTTATCATACAATACTGAGATGGTACTATTATCCTAAACAATTACTCACATGACTTCCACATCATTTATTTATAAACTCTAAGAAATTATAAAAAATAAAAATGTGAATTTTCTAAAATAAATAGAATAAGAAAAAAAAAATATAATCCTCACCTTGCCCTGATAAAATTAGACTAAAAATGAAAAAAATTGATTGGGGCCTTAAAATCATAATGCACGAAACTATCTTTGTACCCATCCACGTCAATATTAACGGTTAACCTTTCGGACTAAATTTGTCAATTTATTTTAAAATTTGGACAAAACTTTCTTATTTGAAAGTGCAGTCCAAAGGGCAAAAGCGATACCAAGTCCGGAAGAAAGAAAAAAAAAAAAACTAAAGCGTGCTCTCCCCTCTCCCTCTCTCCCACGATAAATGGTTCCGCTGCCCGTCCATTATCGTCGTCGTGCGACTCATCTCTCACATCCCCCGGCGACGTGCTCCCGCTTCTCCGGCGGGTGGCTCCACCCATGATTCCTTTTGATTGCCTTATAAGGCTTCGATTGGAGTTTTGTGGTTTCCCATTCTGCGTCACTGCATTCAACCCTTCCTTCGATTTCTAGTCCTGCGAAACCACATCTTCCGATACCATGGCCGGTGAGGTTATTTTCGTGTTTGATGACAACATTGTCGCGGTTGCTGAAGAGAGAGAGGAACTCAGTCTGTTGGGGAAGATCCATGGTCCGGCTCCTTCTCCTGGTAGCATGCAAAATTTTGTGGGAGATTTTTGGGGCTACCATGGTCCCGCCACCGTGCTGCCCGTCGAATAGGGATTAACTCAATTCGTCTTCTCCACCATGGCTGATCGCGATCAGGTGCTCAAGTTGACTCCCTAGAATCTTCCCCGTTTCCTCATCCATCTGAGAGAGTGGTGTTCTCCTTCCTCGGCGATTTCGGCGGAACTAGATCGAGTTTCACTGTGGGTTCAATTCTGGAAAGTGCCCTATGCTCGCCACACTGTCTTGATGTCCCGTTGCCTGGGCGCTGCGATGGGTGACCTCAAAGAAGCTTCTGTTCATGTTGGCAAAATCACGGGAGGAGTTTATCTTCGAGCACGCGTGGGGCTGGATGTCAAACTGCCTCTTCCCCAATCAGTAACCGCTACTCACGAAACCCGCAGTAAGGGATCGTTCAAAGCTACTGTCCTTTTATGAAAAACTCCCCCTCTTTTGTTTTTGTTGTGGTGTCATAGGCCATACCAGTTCCCACTGCGCAATTGTTTCGGAGTTTGAGGGAAGCCTCTCCCTTACGGGAAGCAGACTCTTGCTTACGACAAGGGACCAAAGGTGAACGAACTCACTTTGAGGTGAAGGAAGGCTCGGTTCTCCTGGACTCGCCAATCTACAGAGGAGCAAAATACCTCTGACTTCCAGCGGCTGTCGCTATACCCAGAACCTGCTTCAGGGATTCCTGGTTCTTCCCCCCATGGCCGCAAGCGAGCTCCCTTGGAAGATGGGGAAATCCCCCTGCCCCCAAGGCTCTGTGTGTCCAGGACAAATCCAATGCTCTGTTTACTATATCTCAGGTGGAGGAAACCGGCCCAGATCGGTCCCAGTCGAAGATATGAGTGTTTTGGCTTGGAATTGCCGGGGCTTAGGCAAATCCCTGGCAAGAAGATCCCTACTCTCTGCCGTGTTTAGTCGCTCTCCTATGATTGTTTTCCTTTGTGAAACCAAGTGTCGTGATCAAAAAGTCAAGAAGCGTCTTAATCGTTTAGGTTTTTCTGATTGTGAGTTAGTAAGTCCTGTCAATACCTCAGGTGGTATGGCAGTAGTTTGGTCGTCTGAAGTCTCCTGTACAGTTCAGTTTCAGTCGCCAGCTTTCATGGTTATGGATTGTGTTCACTTAGTCTATGGGTCTTTTGTTTTTATCTTTGTTCATTTGGATTGTAATGAGGGTCGTCGATCAGAACAATTCAATGAAATTTCATTTTTCCTTTCGTCTGTTGTTCATCCCTTTTTGTCATTGGGGATTTCAATTGCCTACTGACCTCAAATGAGAAGTGTGGAGGTCGAGCTCCAACTCCTCACGCCTTGTCTTTATTGCAGAATTTTGTTCAATATAATAATTTGCAGGACCTTGGTTTCCATGGCCCTCTTTTTACATGGTCCAACAGGAGGTCTCCCAAAGAACATATCATAGAACGGCTGGATAGATGTTTGGCATCTCCTTCTGCCCTCTCCCTTTGGGAAGGTATGCAGGTTCATCATCTTTTGGACCTCGGTTCTGACCATAGAATGATCCTTTTGCAGCTTCATCCGGCGGCACCCCGTACCAAAGCCAACTTTTATTTTGATAGCCGATGGATTGACAACAAAGAGGCTCAAGATATTTTGGCGTTGGAATGGCATCGAACAAGCAGTGGAACCTTCCAGTTCCAGCTCCATGACATCCTTAAGTCATCTCGCCATCATCTATTTGCGTGGGCGCTAAAGGTACTTCTAACTCAGCTCGGGCCATTCGAGAACTCAAGGATGCCATTACTTCTCTCAGGGCGGCTCATCCAATTGATTGGCAAGTAATCGGAACACTAGAACAACAACTATCGAAGCTTATCTACAGGAAGAGATATATTGGCAGCAAAAATCGCGGGAGTTCTGGCTTAACAAAGGGGATTCCAACACTCACTTCTTTCACCTTACTACTTTGCAAAAGCGGAGGCACAACAGAATCTTGGTCTTGAGGGATGAGAATGGAGAACCTCATTCTGATGAACCTACAAAATGATTAATTTCTGTTCAGTATTTTCAGCATCTTTTCACCTCTGAATGTTTGGAAGTGGTTGCTTTTGTGAATTGTCTAGGGCTGCCCCAGCTGGTAACTGACTCTATGATGCCTTCTTGACTGCCCCGGTGTCGAAGGAAGACGTTCACGCAGATGTGTTCATCATCGATGGGTACCAAGCTCCCGGTTTTGACGGGTTTACAGGTATCTTCTTCCAATCCTTTTGGGATTTAGTAGGAGACTCGGTAGTTGCCGCAGTGCTGGAATTTTTCCATACTAGTCACCTCCTTCCTAATTTCAATCATACATGGATTTCCTTGCTCCCGAAATTTCCCAATGCTGAATCTATGCGTCAAATGCGCCCTATTGGTTTATGTCAAGTTCCTTACAAGATAATCTCAAAGATTCTAACAACTAGATTGAGTGAGATCCTTCCTCGGGTTGTAAGCCCTTTTCAAGATGGTTTTGTCAAGGGCAGATTAATCTCGGATAATATCCTATTAGGGCAAGGGGACTTGCATTTCTTAAAAACCAAAACTCAAGGGCGTGAGAAATGGATGGCCCTCAAGTTAGACATGGAGAAGGCTTACGATAGGGTCGAAAGGGAATTTTTATTTGCTTTTATGCGAAGCTTAGGATTCTGTGATCAATGGTTGAACTGGTTACATGAATGTGTTACTTCAATTTCCTTTTCAGTTCTCATTAATGGCTCCCCTCACGGTTACTTTCACCCAGAGCGTGGAATACACCAAGGTGACCCCCTATCCCCTTTGTTATTTGCCCTCTATACTGAAGCTTTCTCTTTGTTCCTCTCTCAGGCGGTTCAGTCTCAGTTTATCCATGGTCTTCGCATTCATAGACGGTGCCCGGTGATGTCTCACTTGTTTTTTGCAGATGATACTTACCTTTTATCCGTGCTTCACTTCCTGAATGTCATAATCTTCTAAATTTATTTACATCTTATCAACAGGTAAGTGGGCAAAAAATAAACCTCCGGAAGTCCTTTGTTACTTTCAGTAGTAATGTCTTGGCGTCAGAAGCTGTTGCCATCATTTCTCTTCTTGGAGTCTCAGCTGCCGGTCCCCAAGATCGTTATCTTGGCTTGCCTTCAAGAATAGCTAGGTCAAAACAAGAAACTTTTCAGTTTATTGAGGATAAATTGGTGACCAGATTGCAGCAATGGAAATCCAAGGCTCTCTCTCTAGCAGCTAAGGAAGTCTTACTCAAATCTGTTGCTACGGCTCTTCCCAACTATGCTATGCTCAGTTTTCGTCTACTGTCTACTCAATGTAGGCGGTTGAATGGAAATCTAGCGAGATTTTGGTGGGCCCAACAAGATCACAATGAAGGAATGAAATGGACGTCATGGAGGTCGCTCTGTCGGCCTAAACACGAAGGCAGGCTCGATTTTCGAGACATGGACAGCAACAACAAAGCATTACTAGCTAAACAAGCGTGGCGTATTCTTCAATTTCCTTATAGTACCCTGGATGTTATGTATAAGGGTAAATACTTCCCTCATTCTTCCTTCTTGCAGGCTACTCCGGGAGTTTGGCCTTCGTGGGCATGGAAGGGGATACTAGAAGGACGCGAGTTGCTTATGAAAGGGATGCGCTGGCTCATTGGCTCAGGAACGTTGGTTTACATAACCAATGACATATGGCTCCCCACCTCTCCTCCATGTCGACCCAAGCTGCTTCCCCAGGCTGTTCTTCAGTCTACCCAAGTGTCTTCTTTAATTGATCATTCTGCAGGTAAATGGAAGCTGGATCTACTAAAAGATCTCTTTGATGATGAGACAGTTAAGCTGATTTTTTCCATTCCGCTCCCCTCCATGCCAATTCCTGACAGGTTAGTATGGCACTATGAATCCTTCCGTGAGTACTCTGTCAAATCTGGATATCACATTGTCGCGTCAGAATTTATACAAGAGTTATCTACAATTCCTATTCTCTTTGATGCCAAAACTTGGATGTTTCTTTGGTCAATCCCGGTTCCCCCTAAGTTGAAATTCTTCTTATGGAGATTTATCAATGGATTCCTCCCAGTAAAGGATGTTCTAAGGGATAAAGAGATTTTAGATGCTGATGATGCGGACCTGTTATTGTGCCCATCTTGCTCCTCACCTGTGGAAACTATTCACCATTGTTTCTTGGAATGTCGTCCAGGTGTAGAGTTGTGGGAGCTAGCTGGGTTTGTCCATTTATTTAATGTTGTGAGCTCTATGCATATTGCTATTGGGTGGCGGTATCTTTTCTTTAGTGCAGGTTTAGACAAACTCACAATAGCTCGCCTGGTCTTTTTGTATTGGAGAATCTGGAAAGGACGGTGTTCCGCCGCCTATGACTTGATCTATTTCATGCCGAGTATTCTGTTGCGCCAGTTTGATAACCAAGTTGTGGAATGGGAGACTGCACAGGGCAATCGTTCAAGCCCTTCTCGGATTGGAGGACACACCACTTCATCACATCCTGAGCGCGCGTCCGTTCCTCCTTCTATTCCTGCCCAATTGACCCTGGTTCATTTTGATGGTGCCACCAAGGCTTCTGCTGGGGGTGCGGTTGGCTTCGTGGGGTTTGCGCACCACCATATTGTCAACTTCGCGTTTGGTCGTTTCTACGCGGAAGTTTCTAATCCCTTTCTTCTTGAGCTAATGGCATTGCGAGATGCCATGTTGTGTTGTATTAATCATTCAGTATCTAATGTCTTGTTTTGTAGTGATTCGCAGGTCCTCATCCGAATGGTCATGGCGAAGGACTCGAATCACGTTTTGGGAGGTGCCCTTCTGAAGGAAGTTCAGGTTCTGCGAGCATCTTTCCGAAATGTTTCGTTTCATTTCGCTCTGCGTAGGTATAATAGGGCCGCCCATATTGTGGCAAAACAAGCCCTCTTATCGCTGGTTCAGCGTCTCTTTGACCAACGTTCCCTTCTTCTCTCTTGTGATTTGGCCTGACTTGGCCTTGTATATTCGTATCTTGCTATTCCTTCCGGAATATCTATGGCAAAAAAAAGTGCAGTCCAAAAAATTTCTTTTACGTCAAAGTTCATGCCAAAATAGTTTAGTATCCCTATGACGTAGAAGTCACATCATAATCCATAGATTTGTTGTTATGGTTTGTAGCTTTAATATGTAAATTACCTTACTATATCCTTATTTATTTATTTATTTATTTATATTCTTGAGGCGAGAGGATATATAAGTAATTATTATCATGGGACTCACAAATTTATTATCATGTTCCAAATCTCACGCCTATATTTGGGATTTGCAAATCAATGGGGCCCACGAATTTGGACCTCAAAGTCCATGAGTCCCACGGATCTGGTCATTCAATTAAAATATGGAGCAAACAATGAATTATGCTAAATCCATGTTGATTATGGATTTATGCTAAATCCATGTTAATTATTGATTTGGACCCAAATTCATGTCTCAAATCCATGAAGCAAACAATTTTGTAAGGAAAATTCATTGCTTGTGTGCATTTTTTACTGACAAAATTCGTGGGGGCCACGGATTTTAAGGGTCAAATCCGCGGATCCACTGAATTTTAAATCCCAAGTATTGATGTGGGATATGGAACATGCCACAAATTCATGATGACGTTTTACCAATATACCATCATGAAATCTTAACATTTCAAGGTTGTCATCACCTTTAGTTATTGTATATTATAATTAATCAATTAATTAACAACATGAGTTGGAATTTTTTATGTCGTTCTTGTGTTGTAGTTTCCTTTCACTTTTTCATTAAACATGGAATTCTTTGTTTTCCCGGTATTAATATATGTTGTTATATGTTGATTTTGAAATGGAAGAAAAGGAGATTGATCCCTATGTGATAACATTATGTTTTTTTAGTATGTATTGTCCTTGTTTGTGTGCATATAATAAATATGACAAACAAATATAAAAGGTTAGTAAGGTAATTTTAAATTTTAAGTTCTAAATCTCAAACCTTTAAGAGGTCGTTTGATTTTGATGATAGTTTAGGTGACATTGTTACAATGTGCGCATTGTTAACAATGCATCATTTTTTGGTTTATTTACTTAAACAATACACCCATTGTTTTGTTGATGTGATGGAAAATATCACTCAAAATAAGTGATAGTAATATCTCTACTAAAATTTGAGATTGTTTTGAGAAGATTGTTTGGTTCCTTTTTTGTCCCAGTTATACCCCTAGTTATATATATGTCCTCATAAAAGCAAGGGCAAAAGTGATCTTTCCCACAAAAAGTAATATAACTAGTTCAATACTAAAAGAACTATCACCAAAGCAAACAATGTAAATTACTTTACACATTTTTCTTAATCGCATGTATAATACAATGCATGCATTGTTCATAATGCATCGATTTAAGTATCACGAAAACCAAACGACCCATAAATCCATGATCAAAACATCTCAACAAACAAAAGATTGTTTCAAATCCATAATGCCTCGAATTCTTGATAAATCCTTAGGTTTTTAAATCGCAAAACCCTCATTTTTAAATTCACCAAGCAAACGAGCCCTTAGTTTCAATATTAAACTCATTTTCAAATGCCAAGTTTGGTCACTGGATTTATTAAAATGTGTCATATTTAGTCACTAGAAAAAATTAATATCAACTTTGATCACTCAAATTACTAAAACGGGTCACATTTAGTCACTCTCCATTAGTCTCCGTCCAAATCCGTTAACAGAGCCCGTTAAGTGCCGACATGGCTAACGGAATCGCCTAGTCATCGTCGTTTTGGACCAGATATGGTCAAACCCGACATGCCATGTCAATAAACCCAATATGTCATTTGTCCAATTTTGTTTTGTTAACTGGGCCGGGTTTGGTTCTGGGTCCGGTTGGGTTAATGGGTTGGGTGTATGACATGGACGATTTAGTGACGCGGCGGGTCGAGTTTGGTCATTTGTTACCTAAAACGACATTGACTAGGCGCTCCTGTTAGCTAGGTCAGCACTTAACGGGCTCTGTTAACGGATTTGGACGGAGACTAATCAAGAGTGACTAAATGTGATTTGTTTTAATAATTTTAGTGACCAAAGTTGATATTAATTTTTTCTAGTGACTAAATATAGCACAATTTAGTAACCTCAATGACCAAATGTGACAGTAACCCTACTAAAAAACCATATATAATGTTTGTAATCTATGAATGAGACATCTAATAGTGCATATCATAAAGAGTAAGGCGCAAAATAAGATAATCAAAGGAGGTCTGAATCGATTTTTTGGACATCTGACTGGATTATTGGGATTGACTTGTGTGTTGGTAAAGCATTGTTCAAATATTACTCGAATATTCAATGGGTTATAGCCCATAGCTCATTCATTTTATATTGAAATCTATCTGTCTGTCTATCTATCTATCTATCTATCTACCAATTTAGTAGTCG
The DNA here is from genome assembly GCA_946122785.1 of Linum tenue. Lineage (NCBI taxonomy): Eukaryota > Viridiplantae > Streptophyta > Magnoliopsida > Malpighiales > Linaceae > Linum > Linum tenue. The sequence continues at coordinate 1,655,151 of CAMGYJ010000003.1, forward strand.
GGAGCAAATCAACTCGATCGTATGGTGGGTGCTTATCATGAACTCCGTGTTATTTAATGTAATTGAATCTCTAGCTATCGTCTAAGGATTGCAATAATGTTGGGCTTTGGCAAGTGTTGGATGAAAATAGTCTCTAAACTCACTCTATTCAGTTAGGTTTACCACTAGACTATTATCAGTTCAATTAATTCACTGAACTTGACATAAAAACCTACCATCCTTCATTTTCGTTCCAACCTTATGGATGTCATCTTAACGGAATTAGGAAAGTGATAACAACACTACTCTAATGTGAAACCTTATGGATGTCATATTAACGAAACTGGCAACTCTTTCGGTAGTTGGCACAGTTTTCTGCTTGTGACTCTCTGTTAGGGTTAGTTATGCATTAATGAAAATGACTGGGAATGCACGAGTAATGAAAACGAGATAGGAAGAAAGAAAAAAATAGCCATGTGAGGACTACATACAGAGAAATTAGCCTCCTGCTTTCTGAATTCTGATAACGTGGTTGCTTGTTTGCTGAACCAACAGAAAGAGTAGAAGCTGATGAAAGGCTCAGGTCCTAAGAAGGATGATGGGGTTAGAAGGAAACTATCTAACTATCTATCTGTCTGTCTATCTATCTAGGGGTAGGGAGCAGATCAACTGGTATGGTGGGTGCTTGTCATGAACTCCGGGTTATTTAATTAATGTAGTTGAAACTCTAGTTATCAACTTATCATCTATGGATTGCAATAATGTTGGGCTTTGGCAAGTGTTTGGTGAAAATCGTCACTAAACTCACTTTATTCATTTAGGATTATCACTACTGATGTATGTTCAAGTCAACCCTTGACGGAAATTCAGTTCAAAAATTGGGTATAGTCTAAAGTTAATTATTGAAGATACACTGACCATTATTTTGAGTAAGAAAATAATGCTAATGCATGTTGACTTAGAACCCTCAATTAATGTAAAAAGCGATGAATTGACGAATCTCAATCGAAGTCCCACTTGGTTATCATTTATTTTCTCATTAACTTCAACTGTTAAATAATAGGGCTAATACCACTACAACGCCCGAATTATCCGGAAAATGCCACTTGTATCCAATTGTTTCCAATATTCCATCTGTGTCCTGAACTATTATTCCGTTAGTGTTGACCGGCGTTGACCGTTAGTATTTAACAGAAAATCCAGTCATCGTTGACGTGGCATCTGACGTGGAATTTTTATTATCAATTTTTATTTATTTTTCCATATAAAATAATTAAAATAAGGAAAAAAATAAAAATTATGTAAAATTACAAAAATAAAACAATAACTCAAATGGTTTTTTGCCAACGTCTGGCTTCTTCTTCTTTCTGTTACTCCGACCAAATCTTCCCGGATCGCCATAAGAGAGGATAGCAGCAGGCGCTTGTGCGGGAGGAAATCCACCCGATTGAGGTCGGGGATCTTGCGAAGACGCCGGTGATTCGAAGATGCCGGAGTTGACGAGGATACAGGCGAGGTCGCCGTTGTTCATGAGGATGCTTGGAAAAAAACTATTTCAGATCTGTCTGGTTTTTTATTTTTTTCCCAGGGAAAGAAGAGATCGAAGGAGGAGGGTTCTTGTTCATCGATTAGGGTAGTAGAAGAGGTCGTCATTATTCCCCTGCTAAAATTGACTCCCCTACAATCTTCCATCGAGCGGGGGTGGAAGAAGAGCCAGAGAAGGATTCACCGGGCCTCATTTTCTTATTCCTCCTTTCGATTTCTTTTCAATTTAGGGGTTAACTCTGGTTTCGATTTGGTTTCAATTTAGGGGTTAAGTTGTAGGCGGCGGCGTGGCCACCGTTGGATATGATGCAGGTGGGGAGGTGCCCTGGGGGACGAGAAAAACCCAGAAACCACAGATTGCTGGCTTGCGGTTTGTTATGCTGGGAATCGAGCCAGAAATAGATAGATGGGGGCGGGAGCAAATCATCATGAGGGAACCGAGAGGAAGTTATTGGGGCTAATTTCTTCTCCAGCGTTCGTCGCCATTGAAGAGGGTGAGCTCTTCGGAATCGATGGTTTTAGGGTTTAGAAAGAGTTTGAGAGATAGAGAGGCGAATAGTGAGAGGTTGTATGGGTTTTGCAAGCAATGGCGGCGCGATAAGGGCTAGAGAAGTGCAGGTCGGGATGAGGGGAGAGGGCACGAAAAATGGAGCTTGTTTGGAGGAAGAAGAAGATGGAGCTGGTTCGAAGGAAGAAGAAGATGAAGCAGCTCCGTCGGAGGAGAAGAAGGAGCGACGGCGTTGCCGAAATCGATTTTGTGATTTTTTTTTATAAATATTAATTAATTTTGAATTAAAATCTGATGTGTCAATGACATGTCATCTATGTGGCCGCCTCAATTTTGCCACATCAGCAAAAGTCAACAATAATTTGACTTTCGTCTGGTCAACCGTTATCTCTAACGGTCAACGAAATCGTCAGGATACAAATGGCACAAAAATATCATACAATAGGACACAAATGGAATATTGGAAAGAATAGAATACAAGTGGCATTTTTGTCATAGTTCGGGTGTTGTAGTGGTATTAGCCCTAGATAATATCATTTTTTTTCATCAACGCCCCGCCCCAAGTAGTTTAATATGAGATCTTTCTTCCTACTTTAAGATGGAATTTAAAATTCTTACTTTGAAATTGAATTCCCTATTTAATTTTGACTTTTTATATTTTCCAATTTCCACTAAATTGTTGAATTGTAAAGAAGATTATATGAATAAAAAGTATTTTTCAAAGAAAAGATTAAATTACAAAAATGAAAACCACCCGGCCAATCGGCTAGGCCACAATCTAGTGTTATATATATACATGTGATTGATGTAATGAAGAAAAAAAGAATAATAATCAATTTTTTCATCATGGGCTAAATCCATATTTATGTACTCTATTGATATGATATCATTTCGTTGATAAATTTTCACTGGTTCATATATAATATTATTTCATAGTTATTAGTGTCTAAAAAATATATGACACGCAATTGATCTTTTGAATTATAAATGGGACAAATCTGTTCACAAACTTAAATTCTTAAATGACAAATGTGCTATATAATTTAACAAATCAATGAATTACTAATAAGGCAACTCGTTAAGATATAAATTGCTCAAAACGAGCCAACTCATAAAATGAGCTAAACGAACCACTGAAATGAGTTTAACAATACTTATTTAAACTTGACCTGTTACTGAAGGAATTGAGTCTTAAACAAATTTTCTCGAGCCGAACGGCGAGCCGCTTATACGCATTTCCGGCGCTAACGCTGAGATGGGCTATGTGGGAATGAGCTTATTTCCCCAAATGTGCAATACGGCCCAACATATCAATAGGAGCCCAATTTTGTTTTGATGGAGAAACCAAAACAAAAATAGAAGGAAGCCCATTAACCAACATCCAAAAAGATAAATTAGGGATTTCGATCGGCAAAAAAATTAGGGATTTCGATCTCTTTCCTAGTATCCGGTCGTCTTAAATCCTTACTCCCGTGGGTTTGTGTCTTCCTCCGTGACCATGTCGGCCGATAACAGAACCTCGGCTCTGGGTCGCCGGCTAGGCTCTGGTTTTATGCCTTGCAGCTCCAGCAAACGACCGCGGATTCATTCAGCAGAAGTTATGCTGTTCCGAACCAAGATAAAGATGCTGTTTGCCGGTCGAGATTTTTCATTGCTGCTTTTAATCCTTTCCGACCCGACATCCCTCCCACTGCCATTGATGCTCCGGAAGTGTTCTGCAAACCCGGGTGGGATATCTCAGTCTCGCAAGGCGCCTTGCACGCCATTTCATTTGAAGATTCACTTCGACCTGATCGTTCACAGATTGCATCGAGTGTTTGGAGACTGGAACAAGACCGTAAGTCTTGGAGGAAAGTATGTGACGGGCTGCTAAAGAAGTCGAGATTGTATGAGCTTCGCCACTATCTTAGGCCTTGTTTGCATCCAGAGAAGCCGGAAGTTTTCTTCCTCAAACATCGTGGTGATGCTGGTTTAATTTGTGCCCTGTCCTGCGATTTGAGGACAGGGGGAGAGGTGGAGCTCTTCTCAGAAGCAAGAGTATTCTTAAGTTATTGGAACTTGTTCCAAGTTCAATTCTCTTGCTGGCCTACTTCGATCCCAAGGTATAAGGAATTGCGAGTTATGTACGATGGAAGCTGCAGCTGTTGGATTCAGAGCAACAACGGAACTGACAACAACTCTTTCAATACTTGGTACTTATTACTGCTTGTGACTCTATGCTACGGTTAGTTGTGCACTAATGAAAATAACTAGTAATGCACGAGCAATGAAAATGAGAGCCAGAAAGAAATAAAGAAATGAGTCATGTGAGGACTAGATATCACAGAGACATTTTACTGTATTCTTACCTCATGTTTCTTTATGTGGCCTCCTTTCTGATCATCGTTTGCGTTTTTGTTGCTTTGTTTGCTGAACCAACAGATGGAGCAGGAGGTGCTGAAAGTCTCAGATCCGGAGAAGGATGATGGCGTTCGAAGGAGCTGATCAACTTGTCGGGTGGGTTTGGGAAGTGTTGGGTTTCTCTTCATGACTCAACTTGTACAGTGGGTCGGGAATGATGGTTGTTGTGTAGCTGCTGTAGTGAAATTTATTTCTGGTATGAAAGCGTTTCGGTCCCTGAAGAGAATGTGTTTGGTGTCCTTATGTCTGCTTTTACTTTCACTGCTACGTACGAAACACTTATGCTTAGACATCACTTAGGACGGTTTACACCAGTTCTACTCAACAAATCATGAACTAATAGAACTCCACAGAAGGATTTGAGAATAAGGCCGTCCCATGATATTCGGAGGCCCTGTTCGACAATTTAAAATGTGGCCCAAAAATTTTGTATCCCAAATTTATTAAAAATAAAATTTATTAAATAATAATAAAATTACACAAGTTCAGAAAATGATTTCAAAAGTAATAATGTTATCTATCATAGTTCAAAGAGTAACAATCGTCTAGTATTATTTGAAATAAAATCCTTTGTTAACCCTTCTATATTCTCTACGTAAATATTTACAAAACGAATTTATTGAGTGCAATATTTCATACACAAATAACTAATGAAACAATAAACTCAAAATTACCAAGTTCATTTGTGCAAAAGATTTAGTTTCACTTCTAGTTTTCGAACTGCCATCAAGATCGGCTACTAATATTCATATTAATCAATTCTCTATTTTCTTTTACGCTTAGAACTACCTTTTTCAAAATTGTGGGTTGGCGTAATTAAAATTGAAATTAAAGATTATTGATTTCAAATTTCCAATAAATATTAAGTCTCATACAAAAGAAAAAGGAAAAAGGATAGAACTTAAAACAAGCTGATTAAGAGTTTGTATAGTATGGATGAACATTTATTAGGATTTAATTAAAATTGGGTGTGAATAATTTATATTTAGGCATTGGATGGTTGGATGGTTTTAGGAAGTTGGGAAATTTTGGAGAAAGAGAAGAAGAGAGGGGTAAATAAACTAACTGCTAGTTTATATACATCAAACAACTTCCAGTTGAGCGGTTTAATATGTTTTGAATAAAAATGGGGTTTATGGTTCGATTCATATTGCCTGTCCTTTTTATATATAAGGTAGGGCTGTCAATTTGGTTTGGTTTGGTTAACCAAACCATTAAGTATGAAAAACCAAAAACCAAAAACCAAATCTCAAAAACCAAAACCAAAACCATTAAGATCCTTATTGGTTTTTGGTTGCCAAAAACCAATAAGGGCCTTAATGGTTTTGGTTTTGGTTTGGATAACCAAAAAACCAACATGTACTCATACACTCATATTTATTCCTATTTTCCTCCTTTTTATTGAATAAACGTCATAATAATGGTAAATGGCCATTACAAATTATTGATTGGCATGTGTGTCAAAAGGAAAAAAAATTGTTGATAAATAATTTTATTCTTATTGGTTTCTTAATGGTTTCTATTGGTTTTTCGGTTTTAACCAAACCAAAACCATTAAGTTGCTTATTGGTTTAAAACCAAAAAACTGAAACCATTAGCTTTCTAATTGGTTTGGTTTCGGTTAAAACCAAAAAACCAAAACCAAATGGACAGCCCTAATATAAGGTCTTGTGTGGTCTTTCTAGGAGTGCAGCTCCGCGGCCCAGGTTGGGTGGACCTTGTCGCGGCCCAGGTTGGGTGGACCTTGTCAGGGGTGAGCTCCGTCGGATTATGAGGCCCGTGTAATTATATATAAGGTCTTGTGTGGTCTTGCCAGGAGTGCAGCTCCGCGGCCCAGGTTGGGTGGGCCTTGCCAGGGGTGAGCTCCGCCGGATTATGAGGCCCATGTATACTCTGGCCCGCCTACGAACTTCTATTATGTGAGACCCCAAAATTTTGAGGCCCAGTGTTGTGGGTCTAACCAGCACAGGGTCCGGGTCGGGCCTGAGTTTTATGAGTCAAGTTTTCATTCACATAGAACAAAACTTTTTTACATTCCTATTATTTTAAGGGTTATAGGTAAAATATGCCCTTTTATTATGTCGTTGTATCAAATATGTCTCTCTATTATATTTTACATCAAACATCGCCCCTGTAATTTGGAAAAATGATCAAACATACCCTTCTGTTAAAATTTTCATCCAAAAAATATTAACCACAACCAAACTTTGGTTTGGGCGACACAAATGTCTACAATATTCCTAATGATTTGATTTCACTTTAGAATTTTTATGGTTCTTTTGTATAGCCAAATAATTATAATAATTTCACTTTTAGGAGGCCCAGAGAAAAAACAGGGGACAAAAATTTGAGGCCCTGTGTTGTGGGTCTAACCAGCACAGGGCCCGGGCCGGCCCTGAGTTTTATGAGTTAAGTTTTCATTCACAGTCTCACAGAGAACAAAACTTTTTTACATTCCTATTTTTTTTTCTTTTTTTTCTACATTCCTATTATTTTAAGGGTTATAGGTAAAATATGCCCTTTTATTATGTCGTTGTATCAAATATGTCTCTCTATTATATTTTACATCAAACATCGCCCCTGTAATTTGGAAAAATGATCAAACATACCCTTCTGTTAAAATTTTCATCCAAAAAACATTAACCACGACCAAACTTTTGTTTGGGCGACACAAATGTCTACAATATTCCTAATGATTTGATTTCACTTTAGAATTTTTATGGTTCTTTTGTATAGCCAAATAATTATAATAATTTCACTTTTAGGAGGCCCAGAGAAAAAAAAAACAGGGGACAAAACTGGCATTTTCCATCCCTCTCCGATATCGGGTCGTCTAAATCTCGGTTCAATCATGATTGACAATTTTTTCAATAATTTTTTTTAAAAGGGCATGTTTGATAATTTTTTTAAAATATAGGAGCATGTTTGATGTAAAAATTAGGAAAGATACATATTTAACAAAACAATATAATAGAGGGGCATATTATACTATAACTCTTATTTTAATGAAGGTGGCTTTTCCTACTATCCTACATCCTATCCTCCTACAAATTATATATGGAGATTCTCCATAAGCGCACACTCAATTCAATTTTTCCTTGCCTATGCGCATTAAAATAATAATTCCGCTACTTTCTCATGGGCTAAAAGCCTAATTAAATTGAGATACAAATAAAAAATTTATTAAAATTCATGTTCCAATTGTTAATGATAATAAAATAATAATTCAAGCTCCAATTCTTGCTGCATTATTGTTTCACAATTCAAGCTTCACTACTCAACTTCATCAATTTTGACTTAGTCAAGGTTGTCAATTTTGTTTAGCCCATTGGACCGGTCGAGAAATTGGGTTGAGAGTTAATTGTCCGACCGTTTTAGTTCGGTTTAGCAAAAGTCATTATATTGTTATATATTTATTAATTATATTAAATTCCATCTAACATATGAGTAATAACATATAACATTACACAAAAATAACATTTTGTACTTGCATCCAATATATAATGAAAATTCACACACACATATAACATCAATATTAAAATGTTCAACATAGAATTTTGACTCGCTATGACACAACTCCTAACAATGGCCAAGTGTAACCAATGAAAGGGACTGCAGTATAGTGGCTCAAGTAATAAATATCGAATCCACGGGTCTCTAGAGTTACTATTACTCAGCTTCGGTTCATTATCTAGCAAACCAGATTAAGATGGAAGAACTAAAACTACTCTAACAAACTACAGTTAAAGTTAATCTAATTATAGGTTGGGAACTCACTTAGGTATGATTCCCCCTAGCCACCAGCCAGATTAATGATTGATGATCTCTAACCTGTTTCACTTTCATTCACAATGCGGAGAATCCTTGACTAGACCTTGAGTCTCGACTAAAGGAACAAGGCCCTCTTGAGTCAATTGCCTAGAGGGACGTATCCTTCTCTAGAACAACCGATCAAGGCGTTCTGAACTATATTTCCTCTATCGAATGAGGTTCTCAATCGATACAAAGCATTGAATCAACCCTTGACTACAGAAATTGATCCAATACTATCAATCTATGGTGCTCTGTTGACCTAATCAGGTATTCGCTCTCATAGGATCAAAGCAGAATCAATAATCTCGACTAAAGCAGAATTGAATCATGAAAACATGCATAGATTGAATATGAACTCAAGATTATCACGTAAGAGTACTCATACAATCATCCAATCAAACAAACATAGCTAGGGTTCCTCAAAACCTAAGTGAAGGAAAGTTACTCCATAGAGAAGAGAGAGACTACAGTAAGAATCTTCAGATGATCAGTCTTCAAGTCCGGGCTTGTTCCTCGAGCTTCCAAGGCAAAGAAATCCTCCAATTCCACTCCATGAATGCCCTCAAATCGCCCTCTCTCTCTCTTTGGTTCGTCCCTTGGGTGTTTGGGATCCAAAACCCAGCTCCCTCCTTGCAAAAACGCACAAAACAGGCTTTAAACAGCCTACGTTCGCGATCCCCGGTCAGAATCCCCTGTCGGGTATTTTAGGTCACGACCGGGGTCAAAACGCAACGTCTAGAGACAGGGGAAAATCCCCAGTCAAGGACAAAAATCCCCTACCGGGGATTTTAGCATCACGACAGGGCCCCATTCTGTTTCTCAGAGAAGCCCGAAACCAATTTCCCCCTATCTTTGATTCTTCGTTTCTCCCTCGTTCGGACTCCAAATCAGGTGCTGTTTGATCCCAGACGCTCGTAGTCTCGTCCTCTTTCTTATCATGACAAGATTACATGATTATATGGTCAGAAATTGAGGTAGAAATCCATTCTTATTCAAGTCATGCCCGATTTTCTTCCCCGAGTCGCCAATTGATCTCCGATTGACTTGAAATTTGCGCCTACGCTTCACTTTATGTGCTAGGACCTGAAATGTGATAAAGGAACACACCCTAGCGTAAATTAGGCCAAATAAGAAATAATGCAAGCTTAAACGATCAAGAAACAAAGGGGAAAACATGTGCAAATATCGAGTCATCAAATTTCAAATATTGGGTTAGAAGAAAAGGAAAATCGGAAAATAGACGCAGTCACAAACCAAATGAAAAAAACAACACAGTTTGACCTCCAACCCGGTACCTTGCAGCGGTTGACTCGACGGGTGTGTGGCCCGTTTTCTCATCGGGTCAAGAACAAAATCGGTCAACCGACAGTTCGACCCGCGAGATGACAACCTTGGACTTTTCACTGCATCATCAGTTCATCCGGCATTAGAAATGGTAGACGAGTATCCGCATATCTATATTTGTTCGTCTGTATTAGGTCATAATTTATTATGTTACAAATCAGAACAGGTCGACGCATATGGATATGCAATTTAAACAAAGTATAGCATGATAAGTGTATTTAAATTATTGGGCAATGTCTATTTTTTACCCAAACCTTTTTCAGATTCTTTTATTTTAACCAAACCTATTGAATTCCTAAAAATTATCCAAACGTTAACTCTCCGTCAACTTTTCTGTTAGTAATGCTGACTAAGTATGACCATAATGAGTTGACTTCCTACGTGTCGGTTAGAATATCATCATTTACTATTTTTAATAAAAATATTATAAAAAAACAAAATAAAATCCCACCTCTCACGTGGACGAAATAAGTAACGGTAACAGAATGAATGCCCAGACTTTGATAAATTATAATACGTTTGGATAATAAATAGAATTTTTATAGGTTTGGTTAAAATAAAAGAATCTGAAAAAGGTTTGGGTAAAAAATAGACATTGCCCTAAATTATTCAAGAAATCGAGATTCACACTTATTTAAAACTTTATTATTGCTAAAATATGAGGCCATAAAAGTTAAATCATAATTAGTTTTTAAGCAAAATTACATATAGTTCAGATCGAGGAGAGCACCTATGTGTGCTCCATCTCGCTTACGCAATGGATATTACTCACTCTAAAACATGTCAAATAGATCGGATAAAATGTGTTAGGTCAAAGTTGTCAGACCTAACCGACCTCATTGTAAAAATACTCAGCCTCATAATTTTTTTTCTTAATTATGAATGTGTTTGCAATATTTAGTTCCTAGAAGTGAAGGCTTCTCATTGTAATAAGTTTCGATACAACATCTATGGAATAAAAATTCAAGGTTTAGTCATGATAAATTGCCCTTAATAAATTTTTTTCTCTAAAGATAATCCACTATGAAATATAATCACAACAACACATGCTTAGGGATGGATGGTTAATTAAAATTTCATGAATTCTTGCTATGTGATTTTTACTTGTCCTCCAAGATGGTTCTGCCTGTTGAGTCAAATAGTTCCATAATATTATGCCAAAAAATAACATCATTATGTCTAAGATGTTCATCTCAATTATTTAGCCATTAAGTATGTTTTATATCAATTATTGTTAAGATCGTATCTATTTCATATTGTTTTTGGTAAACTTTTTTTTGGAGTTCTACATCTCAAATAAATATTTTCCTTGGAACATCATTCAATCAGTCAAATCATGCTTCATTAAGATCTTAAAAATTGAATGTAAGCGGATATTTAAGTTAGCATAATTATATATCATTATGGAAATATAATTACTATTTATTCATGAATGGAAAACACTTATATTTGCAAATACTTATCAATATGTGTACCTCAGATGCAATAAAAATACTATAATTTTCAAAATTGTAAAATTTACAGTACATTGTGGGGTCGATATCGCTGGCAAATCTAAGTATTCTGCAAGTGATTGACTTTGAGATTGGTGAAACTAATGTCATTTGAAATTATGTATGTTGTTGTGTGGTAAAAGTTAGGAGTTAAAAAAATAGATTCCACAATCTCACTCTGCTCTTATATTTTTCCAACTTCGTATTCATTTAGTCAAGAAAAAAAGTATCATTCCAAGTTACTAACTATAACATAAATTATTTTACTAAATAGTGAATCCCATTTGTTGTCATTTTACAGATTCAGGATCCAAATTCGTATCGTTGACAAAATCACTAAATTTAACATTGTTGTTTTTTTATCACATGGAAGCTTCTTCTTTTTTAATGTATGCTAGAAAAAAAACTATTCCAAGCCAGTGATAGAATGAGGAGACATCCCCACCCTTATCTCCTACATGTGGAGACAATGGAGTTGGAGTTTCATATCACGATCATCGGTTACAACATTGCAGACTTTATAAATGAGAATGCAGTTCGGCAGATAAGGAAAAGTAAATTTTACTTGCGTAGAAATTATATTTCATCTTTGAAAATATTGTACCATTAAAATTTGTATCTCAATAAAATGCAAGAGAAGAAGAAAAATCATGCTAATGTTGAAGGTAGTGGGTATGATGAGAGCAAGGATTTTGGAACCCGAGATTGATTAATAGAAAGATACAATTAATGGGCCAAAACTAAGGAGAGAAATACACAACAAGATAATCATTCATGCTAGATGGATGTTACGCGAATTGAGCGATAGGAAGAAAATTTATAAAACTCAAGGATATGTAATAAAGAATTAGTTTTGGGGACAATAAGGCTTGGATGGCTTAAAATATAAAAATGGTTGAAAACATTCCTACCCTCAATGATAATCGTAATAATAACTAATCATTCATCAATACATCCCCTCTAAAAGGTTCTTTTCCTCGAGATTTGGTATATACTAATTCCTATACTTCCTTTTCAAGGTTCGACCATTCTTTCACTTCCAATTTAATCCAACTCCCGCAATTAATTCATTACGACAAATAAAGGTCTCAGTGCACAATCTCAATGAAAAATTCTCAATTGACACTGCCAACATCCAAAATATAGTTGCATCATCCTTCTTGATCATAATTGTTGTTTCTTTGACACCGAGATATCTGTCAAACCTTCCATATAAATTCCACAAATTCATTGAAGACAATTAATACGAGTTTTAATGACGTAAGCGACAGTGTTGGGTGCTAGGATAACTAGACTATGATACCATTTGATGAGAGAGAGGATCTTGATATCCATGATTGATTAACATAAAGATATAATTAGAGGAGAATTGGACAAAAAGAAGGGAAATAAATAGACTAGAGATACGAAATAATTAGAGGAGATCAAACTATAGAATCTAGAGGGGCCATAAGAGAATTGATAAATCCAAGAAGATGGAGAACCAAATTAGGGTATGGAGAGAACAAAATTAAAGGCTAAATTGCAAGTTTGGTCACTCGAATTGCTACAAAATTTCACGTTTGGTCACTCGAATTGATTTATTCCATTCGTAGTCACTTAAATTAGTTGAACAGTCCAAGTTTGGTCACTCTCCGTTAACTTCCGTTAGTGCCGTCAGTTAACTGCTGACGTGGCTAACAGAGACGCTGAGTTGGCCAATTTAAGCAAAAAAAAAAAAAAACTCTGCCACATCAGATAAGCAAACCCAGATCAACCCCAACCCTTGACCCAACTAAAAAAAACCCACCGCGAGGTTAGCCTCAATACCAGTCCCCCTTTCAATTGTGATTTTGCTTCTTCTTTAATTCCAGTTTTCTGCATTCTTTCAATCAATTTGTTACCAAGTACCAACCCATATCATCCCTCGTTCGCTGCAATATAGCCTTCCATTCTTCCTGTATGTTCCCTGATTTGTCTCCCTATCTCTTCCCTTCTCATGTCTCTCTCCGATCGACTCCAGCCCATTGGTTCCAGCTTTGATTCCCGACTATGCCTCAGAGATGGAGGTTGTTTGATTCCGATGGATTTGCCAACCAAGAACGCACAGGAAGTAGAAGATCTCGAGGCGACTTATTGCCGCATGCAGCAAACAGATCCAGAGCTAGAATCCTCCTATGCCGCCATCCCCGACGGTGAGGGACTGAGGGTGAATCTGACGACCTCTCCTCTAAAATGCGGTTGTGCCGGCGGCGGTGGAGTGAAAGTTTGGGGTCTCCGTCGATGGGTTCAATGGTAGAGCCTCAACTAGTGGAGAAGAGGAAGAGAGAGGGCATCTATCTCCAGATCCCTCACCGCCTTGTCAATCTTCATATCCCCCCCTTCCGAGGCCTCCGTTTCTCTCTTCCCATTCACCTCCCTCTCCTCCATCGCCATAATGGACTATTCCGAGTAGTTGTGAACATGGACATTTTTGAATCAGTGAGACGATCGTTGGTGTTCAAGGAAGGAAGAACAAATTCGTTTTTTTTTTGTTCATTTTCTTCCCCTCTAGCGACGGTACTTGAAATTGGATCTTGGATTGGGTGGAGGTGGGAATGGTGAAGCGAGTGGTGCCGGAGATTGAGAAGTTGGAAATGGTGATGGTTCCTTTTCCAATTGAAGGAAACGGCCGGGTTGAACAATAACTCCATTTGACGGAGGGGATCAAAGGTCGATGGCGGTGGAGAAGAAGAGAGGGTCGGAAGGGGATTTGATTTTGGTTAATGGGTTTTTTTTAGGTAAGGTGTGTTGGGTTTGACGTGGTAGGTAGAGTTTTGTTTTTTATGGGTTAAAATTGGCCAACTCAGCGTCTCTATTAGCCACGTCAGCAGTTAACTGACGACACTAACGGAGTTTGACGGAGGTTAACAGAGAGTGACCGAACTTGGACTGTTCAACTAATTTAAGTGACTACGAATGGAATAAATCAATTCGAGTGACCAAACGTGAAATTTTGTAGCAATTCGAGTGACAAAACTTGCAATTTATCCCAAAATTAAAAGCGTTATAGAGGAAGAACAGAGAAAGATTTGAGATAATTGATTAGGTAAATCTTTTGTTCTTCTTTAATAATCTAACTGAATGAATAAAGTACACGTATATAGGAAATTACATAAAATCTAACTAGTTTGTGCCCGCCCAATGGGCGGCGAGTGTCATTTGTGTGTACTTTTCATATGGTATAAGATTCCTACTTTTATATTTATATATTGTTGTTATCTATTATTCGTGTTTCATTTGATATGAGGGGCGCTACATTTAATCCAGGTTTTAATCATGATCAACAATTATGTCAAACAATGTTGTAATTTTATCACCGCTTGCAACATAGTATTCATGACCATTTGATCTTTGATTGACCAACAATTTTCAACTTCATAAGTTGAACATGGTTTAACCTAGCATACGCCACTTTACCGTACTCCTATCAAGGTTTGCTATTTAGGCCATGAATTAACGGAGTTTGAGACATGATACTATATGATAGTCTCTAATGGGTGAACCTCATTCTCTAATTCTCTAATCTAAATCGTATGATTCATTTAATGCAAAAATAGTCACCAACGAATTTTATTTGTCAAAATATATTAAAATATAACTAATAGGTGTGAATGAAAGTGTATATTACATCTCGAGTATAAGCTAGCCTTTGCCACCAGTATATTAAAGTACAACCAAACGATTATGTAGGGATGGGAATCGATGCGGTTGCAGTTAAGTGCACCGAAATTTGTGGTTAACCGCAACCGATACGGAGCCATTATGCCAACCGCGATCGCACCATAAACGGTTTGCAGTTAACCACGACCACAAAGTGAGGTTAAATGCATTAGTAATTGTTCAGATGAGTTGCAAAATTTTTGGGTTATCGGCTTTGCTGCCATTGCGGGAGAATGGATCAAGGGCCACCAGATCACGGTTAACCGGATAAATAATCGGTTAAATTGAGGTTACCTGTTACCTGGTTATGGTTAAACCGCAAATCGCAAAATAGGCTATTTTTTCGTTTTTTTGTTAACCGCTAATCGCACGATTTTGGTGTGGTTAGTAGTTTAACCACAAAATCGCAACTGAATTCCAGCCCTACTATTATGCAATGCTTCTATATTACCTTCAACGTTTTATGAATGATGTCATAACTAAATGTTAGTTATAGAGACACTTTGTCTTCGCTTCACATTATCATCCAATATTAAATGTGTGACTGACTGTAATTGGAAATGTGCGATAACTTAATACAAACGTAAAGGCGCCTTGTTGTGCAATTGGTACAGTAGATGAAGTTACATGACATCGGTCATGGTATGATCATGCGTTGGTTTGACAAGATACTGGTTCGGGTACATCCCGTGTTGGTAAAGAGTACATAAGTCAGGGTATGATCTCCCAGTGAATTTCCATGACACCAATCTATGTATAATCTGTGGTGGTATATAGGACATCTACTATACTACCCGAGTAGTGTATGACTTGGCAAATTATGAAGTAAAAAGTACTGAATTAACCTAACCATGCATATGATTGAATCCTTGTATAAAGATTACTTATGATGTGGTATACGAAATGTGTATCTCGATGATGATGATTATGTGATGGTTTTCTATGGTGTTTTATACAATGATTTACCATGAGTTGGTGTGATGTTTCGCTATGTTAGGACGGGGTTACATGGTAATGCCAGTATGATGTGATACTTGAAACATACATGTTTATACAATGAGTTATCAAGACTGGGTGATGGTCCTTGTGTTGTGAATGTATGGATTTTTTGAGTTTGAAATGATGAATGTGATATGGCATGTGGGGATGAATGGATGTTTATTTGACTAAATGAGATGTATCATATCAGGTGTATCTTGATAGTTAAGTTAATCCAGTAAAGGTTGAGAGGTGGGTGATAGGAAACTGAATACTCAATGTTCTGCCATGGTCACTGGGAGAGACAATAAGTCCTTTCGAGCTATACTCTTAAATATAATAGATTTAACGAAGAATTAGAACATTATCTTATGAGTCCAGTTATCTGGCGAGTATAACCGATTACTGAAAATAGTAATAGTAGTATATGTATTAGGGAGTCACATTTTATATAAGTAAGGATTAAAATAGTTATTTACATCTCATCCATTATATATATCCTATAGATTAGATTCATTTAGAAATCTTGCTTAATTTAGGTGCTATGCATTTGAACATGACCCAAAGTTGCACATTTACAATCATGTAGGAAAAAAAAAGAACTTATGTCAAACAATAAAAAGAGAAAAGGAAGGAATTATAATTACAGTAGAAAAAGGGCTAATACCACTGGGAAACCCGAACTATTAACTTTGTGCCATTTGTGTCCTAAAGTATTCGATATGACAATTGTGTCCCAAACTATTTTTCCGTTAGAGTTGACCAATGTTGACCATTAATTTTTAACAGAAAGTCTAGTCAGTGCTGAGGTGGCATCTGAAGTGGAATTTATAATATTAATTTATAATTATTTTTCATATAAGAAAAGAAAATAAAAATTTACAAAAATAAAAAACATAAACATAAACTAATTGATTTGGGGATTTACCCTTCCCTCTCCCGTCTCCCAACCTCTACCGTCAACTGTAAATCGATTTGGGGATTTACCCTTCACTGGCGGAGATGGCGGCCACTCTAGTTTGGGCCGCGACTCTGATGACGGCGGTGGTGGACTTCGAGAGTTGGTGACGGAGACGGAGACGGTGGTGGGCTTCGTCGTCGCTCGTTTTCCTCTTCCTTCTCCTCATATCCCCTCTAAAGCCGTCCGCCGCTTACTCCTCATCGTCATCATCATCCTCCCCCCATCGATGTTCTTCCCGTCGCGGCTGACTCAGCTCACCGGCGTCATCATCCTCCCCCATCAACTTCTCCGTCGGAGGGAGACTCAAGTAGAGACTCAACCTCATATCCCCTCTAAAGCCGTCCGTCGCTTACTCCTCATCGTCATCATCATCCTCCCCCCATCGATGTTCTTCCCGTCGCGGCTGACTCAGCTCACCGGCGTCATCATCCTCCCCCATCAACTTCTCCGTCGAAGGGAGACTCAAGCAAAGACTCAAGCTTCCCTCTCCTCCCCCGCAACCGTAGGCGTCTCTTCAACTCCCCCAGCTGATACCCGATTGTGACCCAGGAAATCAGAACCCATATCCAAATCGAGAACGCGGGAAGGTAAATCTAGATCAAGCAAACCCTAGATCGTGATCCCTTCATCCGATCCCATGCCTTTCTCCGCCTTCTCCTTCTCCCTCTTATAATCCCCTGCCACCACCGCGCTTTGCTTACTCCATTCTCAATTTCGTTTTCGATTTTTCTCTGTCAAAGACTGTATCTAGCTAGCTGATATGGGGAGCAGTAGCGTCGTGTTGGAGGAGAGTATAACACAAACGATGCCACCACCAGCCGCCGCCGACGGCGGGGTAGGGGGAAAGCACCACCACCACTTCCAGATCCACTTCCCACACCTGGATATGTTCGGTGGCGGGGCGGCGAATAAGGGGAGGGTGGCGGTTATGGTGGTGGTGGACGACCTGCAGCCGGAGAGCCAACACCAAACGAGCCTCGCTCAGGCGTAAGAGCTCATGAAGAACTTCTCGATTCCATCTGCGGCGGCGCTGGTGACAATGTCGGTGGTGGAGGTGACATCGAATTGCTGGATTTGGAGGTAAGGCGACGTGGAGGCGACGAATTGATTGTTTGACAGCGGCGGGCGTGGATTGATTGTTCGACAGTGGCGACCGGAATTGATTGTTTGAGAGCATTCTTGTTTGACAACGACGAAGAGAGCATTCAGCGGCGGCAGGGATTTATGGGCTAGGCGCCGGAGAATTTTTTTATTGCATTGGTTTTTTTTTTCAATTTTAGTATTTATTTAATTGTTCGGATTGATTGCTTGGGTGAGTTTATATATTTTTTTTAATTTTTAATTTTTTTAATTTCAGTATTTATTTAATTTTTAATTAAAAATATGAGGTGTCAATGACATGGCATCTACGTGTCTGCCACGTGTTTGCCACGTCAGCAAAAGTCAACATCAAGTTGACCACCGTCTGGTCAACCGTTATATATAACGGTCAACATAATCGTCGGGACATAAATGACACAAAACTATAATAGGTTGGGACACAAATGTTCTATCAGATACTTTAGGACACAAATGACACAAAGTTAATAGTTCGGGTTTCCTAGTGGTATTAGCCCTAGAAAAAAGTAAACACATTTTGTTTTATATAATTGAATGGAAGAAAATTAAATGAAGTATGAAAAATGAAAATAGAAATAAATTGGAACAACATAAAAGAAAGTATTTTGATTTATTTTAATACGCGAGAAATGTCAAAATCAATCCCTAAAAATTACAAAATGCATATTTGTATATGCACATTACTTTTCTTGTAACTTCTTTTACCAATTGATCACAAAAATAATTAAGCTATATAATCATAATTCGATTTTGAAAAAGATACAAAAAAATTTTGGTGACCATTGGTGGTATTCTTAAACACATGATATGTCGTCTATCATTTTAGCATATGACTGAACTATGTTTATATATTTGATTAATCTTAAAGTATAGGAACATGTCACATGAATAAATTAGGTTTAACACACTTGTATATCCAAAACTTTTACGGTTGTGCCAATAATATCCAAATTTCCCGGAATACCACTTATATCCATGTTTTAAAGTTGTTCTTTGCCAAATCTATCCATTTCCCAATATATTTTTGGTTAAATACACTTATATATCCAAAAACACCGTTAAAGAATGTGAAGGAATTGGATATAAGTGATATTTCGCAAAATTTGGATATTATTGGCACAACCGTAAAAGTTTTGGATATACAAGTGTATTTAACCAATAAATTATTATGACTATGTTTTGACTTAGCTAATCATCATTGTTACTACATGCTATTATCTCTTAATAATATAGTAAGCATACAAAAAAAAATTGTTACATTTCTAGTACTTCGTAACATAATTGTATTGACTCGCATATTTATAGTAGTTCGTACAAACAAAATTTTAAATGCTTCATGTTCTGCAATACGAAAGAAGATTATTCTTTGATTTTTTTATTTTCAATTTTTTTTAAAAAAATCACATGTCAAATTATGTCAAAGTTTAGCATTCTATATCAACTAATTTCATTTTTTTATCTTTAATTATTTTTAAAAAATTATCAAACATATTATAAACTAACAATTAAACATAGGTTATTTCTAGTTGTTAATGATTTTCTATCATTGCTAAAAAATAGAATACAAAATTTTGTCTGTGATAGTTTTTATTGTGTAATGTATAGAAGTCAACTATTAAATAAAAATAGAATGTTATATGTTGTATATTTTTTCTAACATGAGTATTAATCATGTTGTGATTAATTGCATCAAAAGATTTAATTCTATTGGTTAAACAACTGAAATGATTACAGGTTGAGCTCCTAGGTTGCATGATTAAATCTTAGTTGTGGTGATTGATATACATGTTTTGATGTGATTAATGACATTAAATATACTTTATCCTACTGGTTGAGCACCTGAAATGATTATAGTTTAAGCTCATAGGTCACATGAATTCTATTGGTTAAACAACTGAAATGATTACAATTTGAGCTTCTATGTTGCATGATTAAATCTTAGTTATGGTGATTGATATATATGATTTTATGTGATTAATAACATCAAAAATACTTTATCCCACTGGTTGAGCACTTGATATGATGATAGTTTAACCTAATAGGTCATAGGTTCAAATCTTGGTAATGATGATTGATATACATGTTTATATAATTTCATTTTAATGTAATTAATACCTTCAAAATATTAAAATTATAAAAATGACATGGAAAATTGTGGAGCTTTCTTTGTCCTATGTGGCAAAAACTTTCTCAACAACGACCATAATATAACTAGCGTGGGCCCCGGCCAGTTGGTCGGAGGAAGGTGAGGTATGAAATTTGATAATGTAATGGAGTGTATAGCTTATTTTTGTATAGTTTTTTGTTGGGAAACACGTGATAAAAATAATGAATTTTAGCAGGAAAGAGACATGAATGATGCAACGAATAAAAAATCGGCCTTATGAACCAAAATCAAGTACCTGTTACCTTGTGAAACAATATTGTTTCTGTAATATGATGAGGTGGAGTAAGTTTTATAGAAACCGAATTCCATAAATTCGAATAAAAAATTGCCTATCTCGTCGTTTTCGGGAAATGAGCATCTCACAATCGTTGCTACATTTTACTCGGCCCGTTGGCCGATTAATTTGCTTTATAAAACTTTCATCTTGTCGTCATTGTGCTTTCTGGTTTTTGTCAGGCCATGATAAAATCTAAGAAAATCAAGAACGAACAACACGATTTGGGATAGGAACTGCTGTTGTCGTATCCCTAGAAAATGGTGGTAAACACGAACTCACCTGTCAAACTGGTTTGGATTGAGATTTTTATCGAGTATCAGGGAACCATGTGATTATGAATTAGACTTTATCAAAACGGGCCAAAACTTGAAATTCGGTCTGTTTGACCAACCCATGCCAAATTCTAATTATTCTTTACTTTTAAACTTCCTATTTGAAAATAAAAAATAGTGAAAGAAAAGAGATGACTGCAATTCGCCATTTGCACATCATTTATTCGGGAATTAAACCATATAAATTCAAAAGGAACTGAAAATGTTTAGGATCATTGTAATGTTTAAAATAACCAAACGATTCCCTGTAAAATACACTATAATTTGATCATTATGATATCAAATAATTATATAATATATATTTGCAATTATAAAAATTGGACTAATTGGTTTGGTCGAGGTTAGCCACTAAGATATAAAATAATAGCATAATATATATTATGCCAGAGAAATAGCTTGTTTTAGAATGACAAACCAATGATGTTCATTTGTTTTACTTGATGGCCAAATCCCGTGTAAGTCAGGCCCATTCAACTCTTTTATTTTATGGTTAGCGGTTAGCCTATTAGATACCATGCAATAGTTTATTGTTAAATTTTTTAATTTTAGCAATAAAAAGGAGTATTGTTTTTGCCTTTTCATATATATTTTATTACCACGGAGAAATAAAAGAGCTTAAAGAAAAAATTGACACTCATGGACTCGTTTAAATCCGCATGTGTACGGTAAGTTGGCCCGTTCCACAGAGGAAAGAGAAAAAAATTGACACTCCCTATTCTACCCTTCCTACAAACGTTTTTAGAATGGCAAACCAATGATGTTCATTTGTTTTACTTGATGGCCAATCCCGTGTAGGTCAGGCCCATTCAACTCTTTTATTTTATGATTAGCGGTTAGCCCATTAGATACCATGCATTAGTTTATTGTTAAAGTTTTATTGTTAGAAATAAAAAGGAGTATTGTTTTTGTCTTTTCATATATATTTTATCACCACGGAGAAATAAAAGAGCTTAAAGAAAAAAATTGACACTCCTGGACCCGTTTAAATCTGCATGTGTACGGTAAGTTGGCCCGTTACACAGAGGAAAGAGAAAAAATTGAAACTCCCTATTCTACCCTTCCTACAAACGCTCCTCGAGCAGGGAAATTGAAATGAGGGAAGAGTTTTTTCCTCCCTGCTATTATATGTTTTTAATTTAAAAAAATACAACAAATGTACTTAGTGTCATTGGTTATGATCCTTGTGCTTCTTTAAAATGGCCATGGTTCAAATCCCAATATGTGTCTTTTTCAATGAATAAAAAAAAGTAATTGTGAAGACCAAAATGACCTTCCTACTTTTACTCTCAAAATGGCCATGGTTCAAATCCCAATATGTGTCTTTTTAATGAATAAAAAAAAGTAATTGTGAAGACCAAAATGTCCTTCCTACTTTTACTCTCGTTGCAAGAAATTTGAAATGAGACTCCCGTTTTTCCCTTCGGTGTATTATAATATGTGTAGAGATGTAGATAGAAGAGTTAAGGTAAGATAAGATACTACTAGACCATTAACTTGGCATCTACCCAAAACTCACAAAATACACATCCGCACAATTAATCTCACGGCTTCCCTTCTAAATGAAGCTATATATGAGAATAGTAAATAAAATAAGATTTGATAACTAATTATTCCTTCGTAAAAATAAGATAGTGTAATGAAAGGAGTGGACTATTTGATGATAGAGATAGATGTTTCAATGATGGAGATGAAGACACTTTTGTTAGTGCATATAAGGATGTTGTTGATGGGGAAACAATCTCAAATAAATTCCAAAAATTGCATTCATTTGGAAAACGTGATAAATCTAAGTTCAGTTTGATAAAGTTTTTATGTTACTTCCCTTACACATGTTTTTTTTTCTTTTGATAAGAATTTTGGACGATAATATCGTAGGATGTCAGAAAAAAGTTATGATGTATATTTCTTTTCGATTTTTTAACAATGAAATAATTTAAATTATTTTATAATCCCTATAAAAATGTGTCATGTCTTCTATTATAATTTTTGTTTACGTCATTGACCAAATGAATCCGACCATCTGGTCGGGCCCTACTCTAGTATCGTTTTAAATATTTTTTTTTGTGTGTGGATATTAAGTAGTGGACACCATATCAAAGTGTCCTTGTGGGGAAAACAATGGAACTATACAATATTGTTAAAGTATATGGAAAACTCTTATGTGGGTTTGGTCATCACCTATATTTTTTTAAATATGGAATGGTAAGTACTATGTGTAAGATTAGGGGTGGGCATTGGGTGGGTTGGTCGAATTTTAACCATAAAATGCACTCACCCGCGTTTAAACGTATTGATAATTTTTAATCCATCACCCACCCACATTTAGTCTCGGGTTGGGTCGGATGGACGGTGGATGATGCGGGTGGGTTTGCGGATTCACCCACATCACAATGTACATAATTCAAAGTAGTCAACTTGACATGATAATCGGTGGAGAGAGTTATCGGGCGGAAACAAGATGATGGAATAGGGGATAAAATGTCGAATTAGTTCTGAAATTTTATAAAAATTCTATTATGGAGGAGTTTTCTAAAGATGGAGATGATTATCAAGCGCAGGGGACTAAGAAAAATAATTCACCGGAGGAAAGATAGGTGATATAGGTACAAGAATCATAGGAAAAAATAAAGTGAATAATAGGGGATCGCGATTTGGAAGATTGGCTTTGAGGTTTTAATTCTCAAGAGCATTCCTAGTTTCTGTCTTACGTCTCCACTCTCACCTCTCTAGGGCCAAAGACTTTGTTCTTTTTGCTGTTGGGCTGAGCGGGTCACCCATGCACCCGCCCACAATCCACCCGCCACCCGACGGATGGCTTCCAGCGCAACCCTCCATCCACCTACATACCCACCCACATAACCAAAATTCGGGTCAAATGCGGGTGGGTCGGCCCAAACCCACGGGTGATCTGCCCGCATGCCCATCCCTATGTAAGATGTTTCCAATTTTTGCAAAACCACTATAACAAATCATGCTTCCAATTTCGTAGAAGAATTCTACTTATCATCATCAAGTGCTACCCAACTCTATGCTAATGTCATTATTCCAAAGCTTGCTATTGACCAGCACAAGTAATGAAAAATGAATTACCTACTCATTTGTATTTGAAGTGATTTTTGTTAATAAGACGCTAAAATGTTGGTCTATTTATCCCTTAGGGATCTCATACCAATGCTCCAGTGTTGGTTGATGTTGAACCAGTTGAAAATATCCCCTATGTTAAAATTAAGGAATTGAGTGCTTTGTGATTATGAGACAAAGAAAACGTAGCTGAAACGTGCATTCGATTTGTTTGTTATGCAATCTCTTTATATATTCAACTAGATTTATGCTCACGCTTCATTTGTTTGTACGATTGTTTGTTTTTTCCTACGATTTGTTATTTTTCAATGATTTTAAGTCACTAATTGTTATATTTATTTATTATCCAAAGTTTATCTTATAGGAAGGCCAACATTTATAAAGTGTGTTTGGCTAGAATCAATAATAATGTCAAACAATAAGAGTCGATTGAAGATCATATTCTTGATCATATACTCTCTGATTGCCTGTTAATTTTCAAATTCAAAAGTTGTACATGATTTTTTTTTTGATTTTTTCACACGTCTAAATGTTTGAGCTAGATATTGCGCGCATGCAACATTTTTTTCAACCGGGTAATAATTTCACATAGAGGTTTCATATTATCATACGTAATGATCGAATTTGAGTCGATTTTCAACTTATTTCTCTATTTGATGAATGTATAATTCATCAAACTTATGAGTTAGATATTGTGCTAGTAGTAGACTGTCAATCAGTGGTAAATTTTTCCCCTAGTGGATATGTATAACTCATCCACGTAATTTAAATTGTGATACATCTTTTCGCCCATAGAACTAAAGTCAAATATACCATTATAAATCCTTAGCACCCATAAAAAATTAAGATGTGATAAATTTTACCACCCATAGAACTAAATCTTAATATATCATTATAGATACCTATGCACATCCGAACCTGTTTGGCAATAGGGATGGCAATGGGTCGGGTCGGGCGTGGATAGTGCATACCAGTTACCCTATCCAAAGTAATTTGAGTTTTATCCATACCCATACCCACATAAGAAATGGATAGAAAATCAAAACCATGTCCATACCCGTTCGGGTTTCAGGTATCCACGGTTATCCATGGGTAATAATTTCTCTTTATAACTCCAACCAATATGTGAACATTCATTCGTAGTTTCACATTACATAAGAGAAATATTACGACAATAATTCACTAGAATGAAGAAAATTAATTAAAACTAGGGGTGGGCATTGGGTGGGTCGGGTGGATTTTGACCATAAAATGCACCCACCCACGCTTAAACGGATTGATAATTTTTAACCCACCATCCACCCACATTTAGCCTCGGGTTGGGTCGGGCGGATGGTGGATGATGCGGGTGGGTTTGTGGGTTCACCCACATCACAATGTATATAATATAAAGGAGTCAACTTGACATGATAATTGGTGAAGAGAATCATCGAGGGAAAGAAGAAGTTGAAATAAGGCGAAAAATGTCGAATTAGTTCTTAAATTGGATATAAATTCTATTATAAAAGAGTTTTCTACAGATTGAGACGATTATTAGGTGCAAGGAACTAAGGAAAATAATTCTACAAAGGAAAGAGCGGTGATCTAGGCACAAGAATTAGAGGAAAAAGTAAAGGGAAGAAGAGGGGATCTCTATTTAGAAGGTTGGTTTTGAGGTTCAAACTCCAGGAGCAGTCCGAGTTTATATCTAACGTCTCCACTCTCCTCTCTCTAGCGCCAACGACTTTGATCTTTTTGCAGTTGGGTTGAGCGGGTCACCCGCACACTCACCCACAACCCACCCACCACCCGGAGGATGGCTCCCAGCGCAACCCGTCACCCACCCACAGACCCACCCACTTAACGAAATTCGGGTCAAATGCGGATGGGTCGGCCCAAACCCACGGATGATCCGCCCGCATGCCCAGCCCTAATTAAAACAACACAATTTCATGAACATATTATACTTATATGCTAAATATAAAATATGTTAGAGAAAAATAATGATTATTTATATACAAAATACATATGCATGTATATAATCGGGTTAATTCGGGTTGGATAGTGAGAAAATCATGCCCACCCATTACCCGCAATATTCGGGTTCGGGTTTTACCTGTACCCACAAAAAGTCCTTCGAGTTCGGGTTTTACCCTACCTAATTAGGTCGGATTCGGATAGATATTCATGGTAACGGATATTTTTGCCATCCTATTTGGCAATTTTGCCATCTGACACTAATAACAACATTAATGAATTGAGGGGGTTGTAGAGTGACAGGAAGTTTAACTTTTCCTTGTTTACGACAAAGTAAGACTTTTAGAGTAGTATAGTTCTTTGTTTGGATGTAGACTCTTTATTTGACATAACATAATCACAACATCGACATGCCTAAAGAAGGTCCAAGAGTGAAAGATTTGCATCTTTGGTAACTAAGCATCCAAGAAATAAACTTACTTTAGATAAACGAAATGGAAATACAATTGCATTTCATGAGTGTCTAATCAATATGCAATTGAAATCCTATACAACCATCCTAGAAACTATCGTTATGCATTATCTCAGCTTCAGAATACAATCAATAGAATTGATAAAATCCAACGGCGGTTTATCTGGAGTGGTTCTAATGAGACTCAGAGAATCCCCCTTGTCAATTGGAATCTTTGTAAAGCTGAGAAAGAGGATGGCGGGCTGGGGATTAAGGACCTTTCCTGTTTCAACAAAGCTTTGCTTTCCAAGTGGTTATGGAGGTTCGCCGTCGAGAGGAACAGTTGGTGGAGGAAGCTTATTGCGACCAAGTTTCCGGCTGCAAACTCAGAATGGCAAAGTAGCAGAAGTATAAGTGGGTTTGCTGGTTCCGTGTGGGCGAATATTTCTCGTGAGTATGGGTCGTGGTGGAAGAGAGCTTACATCGATCCGGGGGGAGGAGCTGGAGTTTCCTTTTGGCACGATTGCTGGATTCCTGAAGTAGTTCTTGCAGACACTTTCCCTCGGGTCGCTGCTGCCGCAATAAGTCCTAATGCCTGGGTCTCCGACATTGTTTCTTTTTCAGGTGAGAGAGTTAATTGGGATATTAATCTTTCTATTAATTTGAGAGGGGGGCTGAGAGGGAAAGGGTCGCTTTGTTTGAGCTACTTGATTTTGTTGATGCATCTCGAGTGACTTGTGGGCCGAGCAGACTCGTCTGGTCGCTGTCCCCAGAGTCATCTTTCTCTGTTTGCTCCATGTACAGGTCACTCTCGAGGAATCTATTTCCAGGTGTGCCGCAGTTCCCTGTTGAGTCGGTTTGGAGGAAGATAGTTCCGCCTAAGGTGTGCTGCTTCATGTGGACGGTCGCTCACAGGAAGATCCTTACGATGGACACCCTCAAAAGCAGAGGCTGGTCGTTGGCGAGTAGATGTGTTCTGTGTGCACGCTGCGAGGAGACTGCTGATCACATCTTTGTTGATTGTGATTTTGTCAAGAAAGTGTGGGCTCGCACCAAGCTTATGTGCAGACATGTCGTCCCCCCTTCTGGTGACATTCTTTCAACCATTCGTAGGTGGGAGATAAGCGAGCCAGACAGCCCTGATAGGTGGTTTGTGTATTGCGCTCTTCATGCTGTTTGCTGGAATGTTTGGTTGGAAAGAAATCGGCGAATTTTCAGGGACTCTTATCTCAGCGAGGCGTACACTCAACAGAGGAGTTCTCGTGCAGTGGCGGAGGCCTTTGGCAAGATTGATAACTAATGAGGTAGCTGCTGGATGGTGTGGATTATGTTGTGTTGGTCGCTCGCGGCTGTTCGGTTGGCTGTTGAGGATGTGGACAGAGGATCCTTTGTACTACCCTTTCTGTTTTGTTGCCGATCTGCTGTCTTACAGCTCCTTATTTATTGTTCGCTTCTTGCTGATTTTCTGGTTTTTGTTGGAGGACTCACGCCTTGTGAGACTTCTTCTTTTGTTCGTTTTTACCTTGTCCTCAGACCTTTTTTTTCTAATGCAAGTTTCACCATTATCAAAAAAATATTACTTCCATAACCGACTTTCCAAAAAATGATAATGGTAGTGTTGGGATGAATAGCTTTGAAAAGTTATAATGAAATTCCTAATTAATTATCCAGTATTTTCCCATAATACGAAATTAAGATGGATAATTAATAAAAGGAATATTATGGAGATAATTAGAAATAATTATTTTAATAGATTATATTTTAATTATGGGAGTAATTATCTTCCTAATTAAAATGTGACTTATTCCCAAAAAAAGAGGGAATATTCTGGGTTTTCTGCTCCTATAAATAGAAGACGCCCCAGACCCTCTAAACACACCTCAAAGAGCATAAACACGAGTGAGAGTGAGATTCAAAGAGCTCTGGTTTTCCGCACAAAACCATTGAGCAAATCAAAAGAGTGGATGTTTTATCCTGGAGGCGATCGGCTGATAGTCTGATGTGCGAATAACGAGGCAGTGCCACGAACGTCTTAAAGAGAGCGACCTAGTCCGCGACTCAGCTAGATCGATAACCCTAAATTTTTATGTTCGATTTCTAACAATTTTAAAACGTTCGGTTGTTATCTTGTGTACCAAATAGGATACCAATTCTGGCTCAATCGATTTCCTTCGCGGCGCGTTGCCTTTTCAAGATTGGCGCAGTCATATCTCTTCCATAACCAGCATGCTGAAATTATGTACGGAGGTACACCTTTTGGATCGTTTGGTGGTAATACCGAGAAACCGGCTTCGATCCGCACGGCTAGAGAAGCAAGCTTTCTGATCGTATGATGCATGTACTCTTCGGGGACAACGAATGCTTCAGTCAAGTAGCCACCTCCGGCGGCGCAAATCAATGAAGGAGGAGGAATCTGCCATTCTGCCTCCAGGTTGCACCACCAACAGTACCGAAAGCAAGAATTCCAACCCCTAGCCCGTCCAGTCCTTTCACGATTGGGCTTCCAGTTCCGGCCCAAACTACAGACGTCAAACCCCAAGTTGGTCTCGTGGGAGCACTCTTGAATAAAATGGACTGGGCAAGTTATTGAAGGGAATTTATTCCCTGGGAAAGAAGGACAAAGTTGATCTGGGATAGGATAAAGAAGAAAAAGTGGATTTCCTACTTCAATTGCAGCCACGAGCAAACTATGGAGGGTGCAACCGCGATGTATTCCGTTCCAGCAAGTTGTTGCGTGTAACTAATGGGGCCCAAGCCAAGCTATAGAAGGCTCAATGAGAAGCAGAAATTATCCTAGAAGCCATAATCCACGACCATATAACAAGGAAAATGCACGATGTTGAGTGCTAGTTTTAAAGGTTGTGGAGAGAAGAAAAACGAGCAACAAAGAAGCTATGTATGGCTAGCTATTAACCGCAATGTTAGAAGGGAACGACTTCTTGAAAAGAGGTAAGAAAAGAAACTTTTTTTATAGTCATTAATTAATGACAAACGAGAATTTATTCATGCATGAAATTGATAAACCTCATGAATGCTAGAAAGCTAGATTCGATGCATGAATAGGTTGACATTGAGATGTGTTATGCTCAATGATTAGAATACAATTTCGTATACGTGTTTTAAAGAGTGATTTTGATTACATGAATGCATATTTTGAAGCGTATATAAATGCATATTATGTGGTATATATGTTAATGGAATGGGTTGTACGCTCATATTTATTTTACAAGAAGTACTGTTGTTAGTACTAAGTGAACCATTCTGCGACTTTGAACCCTAAAAGGTTCAAGAATCAGAATAGCAAGCGAACTAGATCCACACCAATTAGAATGGTACCACTCATGGTAACCAAAGGATCATCGGCCAATCCTCTAAGAATGATGCTTTATTCCTCTGCAATAGTTGCGAGAAATTAGGTCATATAACACGAAAGTGTATGAACAAGTATAACATTGGTTCTAGTGTTAACTTGATTGAATAGAAGGATTGGTGGTTGTGATGATTGTGAAAAGAGTAGTGATTAACCTTGCTGGTAACTCTGAAGAATGGTGGCTAAATACTGGTACCACGAAGCATACTAAGGTATATGCTATTAAGAAAGTGTTGTTGAGTATTGCTCACTCCACTATTGATAATGGTCATGAGAGTATGCATATGATGATAATGTCAAAGTGTTGAATTCTTATGGGTCTTGCATGCACGTCTTTGACGTATATCTTGAAGAATTGAACAGATAGGGTCACATTCTCATAATGGTTGTGGTAAATGTGATTTCTATAAATAAGATAAATGACACATAAATATGTGTTTTGAGAATCAGAACCTTTTGAGCTGATTAAATTTTATGTGTGAACATGATGAGATGCTTACTTGAACTGGCTTGAAATACTTTATCGCATTATTATCGATTGCCCTGATTATTGTTGACTGGTGTTAGAATTAGAGAATCAATGCAATATTATTACAAAGTAAAGCATATGAGTAAAACACATAGGTTCTATGAATAGAATACTCATTATGTTGCGGAATCCATTGATGCCAAAAGGTTTCCATTTAAATTAAGAAATAGTGGGGGTGATATCCTACCTGCTATTAGAAATAATGGAACTAGTGGGGGTGGTGAATCTGAGTACGAACTCAGAAGAAGAAAATGAACCATAAATCGATAAAGAATTTTGGTTATGAGTTTGTTATATACATCCTAAAAAAGATCCTACAAGTATGCTAGAAGTTCAAACTTCTGTAAGGTGCAGATTTGTAGGAAGAAGCCATTAATAATAAAATGGAATCATGAGAGTCTAATAAGACTTAGAAATTTGTAGAGTTACCTTTTGGTTGTAAAACCTTAGGTAATATATCGATGAAATCGAACAAGATTTGGCATATTTGAGAATTACCTCCTGGCAATGAAGCCTAGGTAATAAATGGGTTCTCAAAAGAAAACTGAAACGTATTGGTTTAGTTTATGAGTATAAGGATCGCCTAGTAGTTAAGACTTTAGGCGGGGGGGAAAATGTAGCTTTTCTTGATATCTATTCACCAAATCTGGAATAACATCCATATATGGTCTGATTGCTAGTGGTGCATTAGATGGATGTTAAAATTGCATTTTGTGAATGGTGATTTAGATAAAGAAATCGAAATTGGGACAACCTAAAAGGTTGTTATTATTGAACATGCTTTTAAAGTCTATGGCGAGACAAATCATGGTATGATTTGAAACAGACTTTAAAGATCATGGCATGAATGGATGGTTATCTCTCATGGTTTTGAATGAAAGTGGCAAGTGCATTTGTTACTAACTTGAGAACGACACTTGCACTATAAAAGACATGTTGATCTTTGTTGCAAAGACTTATGACATGAATAAATGTGAAAAACCATGTTGAGTGAGAACCAAATAACTAGGACAGTGAAAAAAAAAAAATTGTTAACAGTCGTTTAGGGAGCAATTTAGGTTCATAGCCCAAATTTATGCACAACGCATTACCACTCACCCTTTGATTTTTAACGTGATATATCTCATTTGGTTAACTTTGATTTCATTTTTTCGTAGGATAATCGAAAAATTTTACTTTTTAAATAACATTAATAGTGATATATTTTTTAATAAAAAAACATTAATGGAGGTCTTCTACACGGAAAAGATTTAATAAAAATACACTGAAATGTATATCATTTTGTGAATCTTAATTAATTCGTTTTTTATACTAAGTTATTGAATACAATTTAAAGTGAAGAAGATTACAAAAATTATGAAATGTCAACCATTAGAACTATCCAAGGGGTTGAGATTTGGTTATATAATCTGCATAAGTTTTCGGTTATGCATCCACACCTTATAAATAAAGGGGGAAATTAGAATTGTGTTAGAGGAAAGGTAAATCTGACATTTTTAATAAGTGTGCATGGAAGTGAGGAAAAAAAATAATTTATGTAAAAAAGAAAAGGGAAATAAGAAGAAATTAGAATTATATTTAAGAAAAAGTAAGAATATTGTTTTTAATAAGTGAGGAATGCCGAATTCTACCCATAAGAGAGACAAAATTATTTATGTATACTGATTTTTCTTATGACTTCTTTTACCAATCTACTGCAATCATATTTAGACCATACCAAGATAACCTGATTAAAAAAACAACTAACAAAATATTCCAAGCCCATTAGTAACATTCTTACACACATTAGTTGTTTTCATGATGACACCTAATTGAACTATATTAGTATATTCAAGTAATGTCATGATACTATCTCCAGCTTATGAAGCAAGCACATAATAAGTTTTTATTTTTTCTATTAAACATTTTACAATTCGAAATGAATGTGGCACTGGCATGAAAAATAAGTAAAAGAAAACATTATTATTCAAACATCATCTTAAACTAGTTTTTTACCCGGCCTATTGGCCGTGGAATTTCATTTTCATTTTTATTATTAATATTAATTCATTTATCTTTATGCTTAATTTTTTTAATTTTATAGATATTTTATTTTCTCGCTTCATAAGTGAAGGTGGTATGCCTATATTAAAAATTCTTAATACTTAGTAGTTAGCACACTTACTTATGATGTTTTGATTCATAAATCATATTGTTGTGAAGGTTTGTCACGTCCCATTTAGTATCATATATTAATATTTTTCAACCAAGATACTCAAATTTATTATCTTATACAACATATATCAATACGTGATTCTCGAGTTTTGACACACTCTCAACAATTAATGAGTGTTCAGATTATTGTATAAAGATACTTGATTACCCGATAAATTATGTCTATCCCGAATGAAACTTGACACGTATCGTACACCCTTATGATGATCAAATGCTGCAATCATTACTCATGTTCATTGTGAATGTTCATGCTGTCTCACTGTAGGATCTTATGATAAAATTTGTCTATCAAGACACTCAAATTTAGTGCAACATTCCGAACCTTTCTTGACGAAGATATTGTCCGCTTTGGTCCTCGACCCTCACGGTTTTCGACTTGGGGTGCAATTCAAGGTGACTTCCCATAGGGTATCATATTATACCATAACCTCTAATAGGTGATCCCCCAGTTCCTAAATTTCTAACCCAAACCATGAAATTTTGTTAATCTTAAAATGAAAATCAACGATAATTTCGATTAATCAGAATTGTTGATTTTCATTTCAAGATTAAATAAATCTTATGCTTTGGGATAGTGAATTGGGACCGAGGTTCACGCATTAGGAGTTAGGCTATAGTATCATGCACCAAACTCCGGTTAATTCGTTATCTAAATAACAATACTCAACAGACGTATTGTAAGGTAAGTGTATGCACAGGTGTATGCTAGCCTTTGTAATATACATAGAGTTTAGTTTACTTTTAACACTAATCAATACCTTCGAACTCAACTCCTTGCCTGAATAAAAAGAGTTTCTGGCTAAGGTAACTCGATGTAAACACAAATTTCTTACTCTTACAAACTAAATATTTTCATTATGAAACTTTGATATCGAGTAATTTTTTTACTGCCAAAATTTGTATGAAGTCATACTCATAACCATATAACTAAATGAGTTCTTACAATTGTCTTACTGAACTCGTCCTTGACATACATGTTTTGTTGTGATCAATATCATCAAATATACTTTATCCTACTCGTTGAACACTTGAAATGATGATAATTTGAGCTTGGAGGTCATAGGTTCAAATCTTGGTCATGATGATAGATACACATGTTTATTTAATTTTATTTTAATGTAATTAATAACTTAAAATCTTAAAATCTTAAATCTTAATTATTTCTTTGCTATTTTCTAACAAATTGCAACATAATTGTATTGGTTAACATATTTATAGTAGTTCGTAAAAAAATGTAAAATATTTCGTGTTAGAATACGAAAGAAGGTTGTTCTTTGTTTTTTAGTTTTTCATTTTTAAAAAATAATATGTCAAATTATGTAAAAGTTAATAATTGGGTACCAACTAAATTCATGATTTTTGTATTTTTTAATTATGTTTCAAAGATTATAAATATTATCAAACATATTATAAACTAAAAATTAAAATAGGTTATTTTTAGTTGTTAGTGATTTCTATTGTTTCGTAAAAATTGAATACAAAATTTTAAGTGTGATAGCTTTTATTGTGTAATGCACATCAGTTAACCATTAAATAAAAATATAATTTTATGTGTTGTATATTTTTTTTTATAAAATGAGTATTAATCTTGTTGTGATTAATTCCATTAAAGATATTTTTTCTATTGGTTAAACATCTAAAATGATTATAGTTTGAGCTCCTAGGTTACACGATTAAATCTTAGTTATGGTGATTGATATACATGTTTTGTTGTGATCAACAACATCAAATATACTTTCTAACAAATTGCAACATATCTACATTGGTTCACATATTTATAGTAGTTCGTACAAACAAAATGTTAAATTCTTCGTGTTCTAGAATGCGGAAGAAGATTATTCTTTACTTTTTATTTTTCAATTTTAAAAGAAAATCACATGTCAAATTATGTAAAACTTTATAATTGTGTACCAACTAAATTTATCCTTTTCGGATTTTTTAATTATTTTTTAGAAATTATAAATAATTATGAAACATATTATAAACTAAAAATAATTTATTTGTAGATGTTAATGATTTTCTTTTTAATGCTAAAAAATAATATTTAACCGTGATAGCTATTCTATTGGTTAAAAAATAGCTGCAACCCATTCCCTTTTCTGCTTATCTCACCGCTCTATCACTTTTTCTGTAACAAAAAATTCACAATGAAAAAGAGCCAGTCAGTTCATGTGGTGTCATGACAAGTTGATGATTGCTTAGGAGGAATGCTAGATTTTCTCACTGCTTTCTTCTTCTGGTTTTTCTGGACGACCCTTTTTTGCATGTTTGTCTCCAGTTTCTGAGCAATAAAGTTCACCGTGATAAAAAAAACAAGTAAACTAGTATTTCGAGTAGCATGGTTCTGATGCATGAAAGAACGAAGTTAAACCGCATCCACAGCTAAAGGAGCAAGCAGAGTCAGAAACTTACATTTTCAGGTGGATTGACTGTTGGAGTGTACCTCTCCGTCCGTTTTCGAACCCTTTTGGGAAGGAGTGGGGTGCTCTGGTTTAAAGACATTTTTTCACCAGAAGTATCATCAGTTCCGAAAATAAAGTTCACCGTGATAAAAAAAAAACAAGAAGTAAACTAGTATTTGGAGTAGCATGGTTCTGATGCATGAAAGAACGAAGTAAAACCGCATCTACAGCTAAAGGAGCAAGCATAGTCAAAACCTTACATTTGTGGTATGTTTCTGTTTTTTATCCTTTCTTTTAGGCGATTTGAGCTGGATTAAAGGCTGGTCACTATCAGTATCATTAGAAACAGTTCCTTCTTTTCCTTTCTCGCTGCCTTCTTCTGTCATCTCTATGTTTTCTTCTTCACCACCTTCCTTCATAAACGGGATAACGGGATCAGACAGGCGATTTTACGAACTACTATAAATATGTTAACCAATACAATTATGTTACAATTTGTTAGAAAATAGCAAAGAAATAATTAAGACTTAAGATTTTAAATTATTAATTACATTAAAATAAAATTAAATAAACATGTGTATCTATCATCATGACCAAGATTTGAACCTATGACCTCCAAGCTCAAACTATCATCATTTGAAATGTTCAACCAGTAGGATAAAGTATATTTGATGCTGTTGATCACAACAAAACATGTATATCAATCACCATAACTAAGATTTAATCATGCAACCTAGGAGCTGAAACTATAATCATTTCAGTTGTTTAACCAATAGAAAAAATATCTTTTATGGAATTAATCACAACAAGATTAATACTCATTTTATAAAAATATACAACACATAAAATTATATTTTTATTTAATGGTTAACTGATGTGCATTACACAATAAAAGCTATCACGCTTAAAATTTTGTATTCTATTTTTACGAAACAATAGAAATCACTAACAACTAAAAATAACCTATTTTAATTTTTAGTTTATAATATGTTTGATAATATTTATAATCTTTGAAACATAATTAAAAAATACAAAAATCGTGAATTTAGTTGGTACCCAATTATTAACTTTTACATAATTTGACATATGATTTTTTAAAAATGAAAAACTAAAAAACAAAGAACAACCTTCTTTCGTATTCTAACACGAAATATTTTACATTTTTTTTACGAACTACTATAAATATGTTAATCAATACAATTATGTTGCAATTTGTTAGAAAATAGCTACTATAAATATATGAGCTAATACACTCTTATCTCTCTGTACTAGAAAAATAACATTTTTTGTGTGATTGCTAGATTATTAAGAGATAATAGTTGAAGTAAAAATGATTGTTTGCTAAGTCAAATCCAGAGTCATAATAACTTATTCATGTGAGTTATTCCTATATTTTAAGATTAATTAAATATATCAACATAATTCAATTTAGTGATACACAACAATTTCATGTGTTGAAGAATATCACCACACACCAATAGGGGTGAACAAACACACCCGCAAACCGACCCACCCGTCCAACCCGACCCAACCCACCCGTATTTATCGCTAAATCGAAGGTTTTGGGTTGGGTGAGGGTTTTCTTTTGTACAACTCACCTCTTTCGGGTTGGGTTTGAATTTTGGATTACACAACCCGTAGAACCCGATCCAACCCGTGTTCCAATTATTGGTATGAGTTCGTATCCAAAAATATTTATGTCGTATATAGTCATACTTATGAGAAAATTAAGATATTCCGCCATGTTTTTCTTTTAAAGTCTCACTAATCTAATGCATTCTTCGACTTAAAGTTTAGACATATATTTAATATAGATATGATTCACGTAATTTTTTTTCTTGTGTACAATTTTAAAAGAATATCATATTATGGATGCGTTCATTTGTAACCTTTCTAGCCTATTTCAACAAATGTCGTGAAAAAAACTAGACATAAGTTGAAGTAAATCAAGTTTTATTAAAATTCAAACAATATTTGTGAATTTTGATACCTTTCACCTCGGTTTATTCGTTTGAATTTTTAATTTGTTATAAAATATTTTTATGATGTAGAATAATTATATATTTTGTGTTGGGTTGGGTTTTTATTTAAAAATATCGCCAACTCGACCCAACCCAATTAGAAACAAACCGTAGGGTTTAGATTTTTTGGGTGGGTTTGGGTTTAATATTTCCCAAACCGTAGTGCATGGGTCGGGTGATTAAAATGCCTAAACCCGGACCACCCGACCCATGTACACCCCTACACACCAATGGTCACCATAGTTTTTGTATCTTTTTTGAAATCGAATTATGGTAATATGACTTAAATATGTCCATTCTCAATTGATAAGAAGTTACAAGAAAAACAATGGACATATACATATGTATTTGTCATCTTTAGGGAATGAATTTTACATTTCTCGCATATTAAATGATATC
Organism: Linum tenue; assembly: GCA_946122785.1. NCBI lineage: Eukaryota > Viridiplantae > Streptophyta > Magnoliopsida > Malpighiales > Linaceae > Linum > Linum tenue. The sequence goes on from CAMGYJ010000003.1 coordinate 1,692,171, forward strand.
ATTATCTTTTCTTTTATGCGATTCCAACTTCATTCTATTTTCAAATTTTCGTACATCATTGAATTTTCTGCCATGCACAATTATAAAACACGTCTTTACTTTTTTCTGATGTAATTATAATTTTTTCTTTTTATTGTTTGACATTAATTCTTTTCTTTTTCCTAGAGTGTAGATTTGCAACTGAGTCATCTTCAGATGCATAACATCTTAATTAAAAAAGATTTATAAACGAATCTTAATATATATAATGGTTGAGATGTAAATAACTATTTTAATCCTTACTTAATGTGACACGCTAATACATATATTACTATTCTATTTTTAGTAACCATTTATACTCGCCGGATAACCCGACTCATAAGATAATGATATATTCTTCTCAGTTACCTTTAATAGCACAACTCGAAAGGACTTATTGTCCCTTCCAGTGACCATGGCAAAATATGGAGTATTCAGTTTCCCGTCATCCACCTATCGGCCCTTACTCGCTTAACTTAACTGTCAAGATACATCTGATATGTTATATCTCTATCAGTCAAATAAACATCCATTCATCACCACATGTCATACCACATTCATCATCTCAAACTCAAATAATTCATACATTAACAACATAGGACCATCACCAAGCCTCTTGATAACTCACTGTATAAACATGTATGCATCAAGTATCACATCATATCGGCATTAACATTTAACCCTGTCCCAACATAGCGAAACATTACACCATCTAATGGTAAATCATTATCTAAAACACCATAGAAAACCATCACATAACCATCATCATCGACATGCACATTTCATATATCACATCATAGGAAGTCATCACTTAACCACATCATAAGTAATCTTTACACAAGAATTCAATCACATGCATTGTTAGGTTGATTCAGTGCTTTTTACTTCTTCATTTGTCAAGTCATACACTTCCCGGATAGTACATTAGATCTAATGTACACCACTATGGATCTTACCTAGAGTCAGTGGCGGATTCAGAAAATTTTTACAGGGGTGTCCTCTTCAAAAATTAAATTTAATTAAATAATAAATTAAATAATTCATATATTAAAAATATCATACGTGTATAAATTTAAAATTCATGATGTGTTTTTATATTTTGAAAAAATAATATAAAATAAACTCCGTGTCTGCACTGTTAAAAAAAATCTACATATCCTACTAGACAATACTTCACGAACTTATCACATATTCGATTTCTAAACTTGTTCTTAATGTAGCTCAAAGTAGAAAAGACTCTCTCAACACTTGCCGTGTAACCATAAAATCAATTCAAAATTAAGGGTAACGTGTACGTAGTTTAATTATTAGGTATTGAAAATAGTTGGGGATAAAGAAATAGCGTTTTACTGTTGCATGATGTTTAAAATAGAATAAAAAAATGAGTAGCAACATAATTAGAATATATTTGATAATAGTAGTGTCCTATGTTGGAATAACACGGACTACCACTTATATTTTGTTAATCATAAGCAAACTATTATCGAGGGTAGGATAATCATTTTTTCCAATGTTAGGGTGTCCCGAATCACCAATTATATTTTGTATACCCATACGAAATTATTACGAAAGGTTGGATAATCGTTTTCCCAAATTTTAGGGGTGTCCCGGGACACACCTAGAGGTCCATGTATCCGCCCCTGCCTAGAGTGGTTATTGGATAAAGTATATTTGATACCATTAATCACATCAAAACATATATATCAATCACCATAACTAAGATTTAATCATGCAACCTAAGAGCTCAAACTATAATCATTTAAGTTATTTAACCAATAGAATTAAATCTCTTTGATGCAATTAATCACAACAAGATTAATACTCATGTTAGAAAAAATATACAACACATAACATTATATTTTTATTTAATGGTTGACTTCTATACATTACACAATAAAAACTATCACTGACAAAATTTTGTATTCTATTTTTTAGCAATGATAGAAAATCATTAACAACTACAAATAACCTATATTTAATTTTTACACTCTTAACTATACACTCTTATCGCGTTGTACTAGACGACAATTTCATGCGTTTATGAATATCACCAATGGTTACCAAAAAAATTTTGTATATTTTTCAAAATCGAATTATGATTATATAGCTTAAATATGTCTGTGACCAATTGGTAAAAGAAGTTACAAGAAAAGTAATGTGCATATACAAATATGCATTTTGTCATCTCTAGGGATTGAATTTGACATTTCTCGCATATTAAAATAAATCATTATCTTTTCTTTTATGTTATTCCAATTTATTTGTATTTGTATTTTTCATACTTCATTTAATTTTCTTCCATTCTCAAATTATAAAAACACATTGTCTTTACATCTTTCCTAATGTAATTATAATTCCTTTATTTTCTCTTTTTATTGTTTGACATAAGTTCCTTTCTTTTTCCTACATGATTGTAAATGTGCAACTTTGGGTCATGTTCAATTAATAGAACCTAAATCAAGCAACATTTCAGTCTTGATAACTCACTGTATAAACATGTATGCATCAAGTTTCACATCATACTGGCATCACCATGTAACCCCGTCCCAACATAGCGAAACATCACACCATCTCATGGTAAATTATTATATAAAACACGATAGAAAACCATCACTTAACCATCATCATCGACATGCACATTTCGTATCCCACATCATAAGTAATCTTTATACAAGGATTCAATCACATGCATGGTTAGGTTAATTCAATACTTTTTACTTATTAATTTGCCAAGTCATACACTCCCCAGGTAGTACACTAGATGTCATGTATACCACCGCGGATTATACATAGATTGGTGTCCTGGAAATCCACTGCGAGATCATACCCTGACTAATGTCCTCTTTGCCAGCACGGGATGTACCCGGACCAGTACCCTGTCAAACCAACGTAGGATCATACCATGACTCATGTCATGTAAATAAATATACTGTACCGATTGCACAAAAGGGTGCCTTTACATTTGTATTATGTTATCACACATTTCCAGTTACAGTCAGTCACACATTTAATATTGAATGATAATGTGAAGCGAAGACAAAGTGTATCTATAACTAACATTTCGTTTTGACATTAGTCATAAAACGTTGAAGGTAATATAGAAGCATAGCATAATAGTAGGGTTGGGAATTCAGTTGCAATTTTGTGGTTAAACTACTAACCACACCAAAATCGTGTGATTAGTGATTAACCAAAAACCAAAATAATAGCCTATTTTACGATTGCAGTTTGCGGTTTAACCACAACCACAACAGCAACCGAATAACAGGTAACCATAATTTAACCGATTATTTATACGGTTAACCGTGATCTGGTGGCCCTTGATCCATCCTCTCGCATTGGCCACAAAGCCGACAACCCATAATTTCTGCAACTCATCGAAACAATTACTAATGTAGTTAACCGCACTTTATGGTTAGTCGTTAACTTCAAACCGTTTGTGGTGCGACCGCGGTTGGCATATATGGCTCCGTATCGGTTTCTGTTAACCATAAATTTTGGTGCGGTTAACCGCAACACCGATTCCCAGCCTTACATAATAGTTTGGTTTTGCTTTAATATAATGGTGGCAAAGGCTAGCGTACGCTCGAAGTGTAATATACACTTTCATTCACACCTATTAGTTCTACTTTAAAATATTTTGAAAAATAAAATTCGTTGATTACTATTTTTGCATTAAATGAATCTTACGATTTAGATTATATAATGAGGTTCACCCATTAGAGGCTATGGTATAATATCATGTCCCAAACACCATTAATTCATTGCCTAAATAGTAAAACTTGATAGGAGTATGGTAAGGTGACATACGCTAGGTTAAACCATGTTGAACTTATGAAGTTGAAAATTATTGGTCAATCAAAGATCGAATGGTCAAGAATACTATGTTCCAAGCGGTGATAAAGTTATAGCGTTGTTTGACATAATTGTTGATCATGATTAAAACCTCAATTAAATGTAGTACCCCTCATATTAGATGAAACACATATAATAGATAACAACAATAAATAAATATGAAAAGTAGGAATCCTATACCATGTGAAAATTATAAACAAATTACACTCGCTGCCCATCGGGCGGGCACAAACTAGTAATATAATATGTCACTCTATTATGTAGTTTTATCAACCATGCTACTCTATCAGTTTTTTACATCAAACATGCACCTATATTTGGAAAAATTACCAAACATGCACTTATGCCAAAATTTTCATTAAAAAATGGTCAACCACAGTTGAACCGAGATTCAAAATTTTCATCATATTGACCAAATGCCTCGGTTTAGACTATTGTTACTATATTATTTATTTATTTATTTATATATATCAAGTAACACAATGATAGATTTGTCTCTCAAGACATTTTAAACAACAATTTCCAACCCTTATTTAATTATTGCAGGCTCAGGGGTTGACGAAACGTAATCCTTAACGTACATCCTCAACAAAGATTTCTAACCTTCACACATGTCATTCTCATCCTGGAAAATGAAGTCAAAGTACGTCAACAATCATACTTAAGTCATTTTGAAAATTTTAATTTATTATACTCAATTATTAATGACTCGAGCTTGCTCAATGAACATGATCTAGAGCATTAATATATGATGTAAACTTAGGATAAATTATAAATTGTTGCACATGTGATTCCTAAGTTTTTCACTTGATCAGAATGAATAAGAAGATTTTTTAAGAAATTAATATTATTTTTTTGGTCAAGTTTATAATTCAGATATTTTTTTCTCTCTTTCAATCATTATATTTTATTCTATCGACAAAATATTATCATTATTATTACTATCCACTAATACAAAATATTATTATTTATATGTGTTTGTTTAATTTTCATCAAAATGTAGAAAATTTACCTGATAAGATTTAAGTAGATATTTTTAGTTTAAAAAATATAATATATGTCAGTCTCTGTTTTTATTTTTATATTGTGTTTAATTGAAATAAGGTTATTAATTATGTGTGTTTGTTTAAATTGTTCATAAAAATGTAACTTATTATTAAGTTTTAGGTAAAAAAAAGTATAAAACTTACTTAGTAAGATCTAATAATGTATTTTTGGGTTTAAACAAATGTTATATATCATATATGTCACTCTTCAAACATTAGTCTACTACAATGTACATTGATATAATTCAAAAGCAAAAAAAAGAAAGAATTATTGGATAAAAAAAGGAAATATTTAATGAAGAGAGAGATAGCTTCATAAATATATCAATAATTATTTTTTTGTTTGTAAGAAAATTCCCCACCTTGGCAACTTGTGAGTTCTCCAAGTGCTTATGTGGGAAAAAATTACATTTGAATTGCCATAATATTATGTACTAGTTTTGTGCCCGCCCGATGGGAGGTATGTTTAATTGGTTTTTCCTTCTTTTATAAGTTGTTAGGTTTTCAATGATATTGACCTGCTTTTTTATATTTATTATGACTATTTGATATATGAGATTTTTCTAATAGGAGAGCACCCACATTTAGTTTGGGTTTGGTCATAATGGATGATCATGTAAACTGTCGCAACCGCCTCTTAAAAATCGGGATTTCCGTCGCGATTTGCTCGGAGTCGCCATCGATCTTATTAGTGGTGGATCGAACACCTTTGGTCAAAATGAGGTGTCTACATAAACAAAAAAAAAAAAAGTCACAACTTCATCACCAATTTGAAAACTGTGTCATGATCTTCATATCTTTAATTGGCCAACGGTTTTGAACTTTAGATGTTGCACTTGCACATGATGTTGCATTGATTTTGGCATTCATGCATCCATATTTTTGAGCCAAATATTGAGACTTGTGAGCATCTAGCATTTCTCTCAACCTCGTGACAAACTGACAACAAATTCACATAAAGGATTCAAATTATCATATGCAAGTGATCAAATTGGAGTCAATTTTCAAGTTCTTTCTCCATTTGACGAATGCATAGCTCTTGTACATTTTGGTGGTAGTAGACTGCTCAATCTTTAGTAAATTTATCTCTTGATTGGTATGTATAATTCATACCCATCATTCAAATTATGGTCGATCTTGCCACCCATTTAATAAATTCAAAAGATACCATTTTATATCCTTAATTACTCACTCTCAAAAATACTTCGCAACTTCATTCCACACTAATAGAACCATAGGAACTGAGTTGTAATTGATTTTGTCACCTATATAACTAAATTGAGGATACCATTTTAGATTATTATGCACACTTGAACCTTGACATTTCATCATATGCAATGATCAAATGGAGTTGTTTTTCAACTCAGTTATATGTTTCGTGAATGTATAAATCAACAACCATAGCAGTTGAATCTTCTCCTAGTAGTATATTTCTTAATCAATTATAATTTTGCCATCCAACTGAAAACACGTATAACTCTCGTCCGTCATTCAAATTATGACCGATTTTGCTAACCATAGAACTAAAGCTGATGATATCATAATAGATCTTTATTGACTCCCAAACATTTACAACTTCGCTATTCAACATTAATAACACTTTGAAAGATTAAGAGGACTATCGAGCACCTAAACATTGATTTTCTCTTGTTACAACAAATTGAAACTTTTTTGTTGTTGTGTATTCAACGAAAAAAAACTTTTGTTGTGCACAATTCTTTTTCCATTGCAATTTCCTTTTTTTTACATAACAGCAAAACAACATTAACATGTACTTGAATGAGGTCCAATAGTGAGATACTCACATATTTGCTAACCAACTGCCTAAGAAATAAACATGGTTAGATAAATGAAAGAGAGAGACAATTGCATATCATGAGCATGCAATCAATCAAAGTCTAGTTGCACTCCTATACTACCCGCTGTCTATACATCTATAGTTGTGTATTCTCTTTAACTGTTTAGTAATTATATAAAAATGTTAGTTAGAGAGACATTTTGTCTCCACCTTACATATCATCCAACATTAATTCAATATCAAAGTGGTATACATGATTGAAAAATTTTAACCAAAAAATATAAACGAATATCATTTTTTAGATCATGGTTAATTCACTTTTATGTACAAAATTATTAGGGTGATGTCTATTTTTTATCCAAACGTATTTCAGATTATTTTATATCATCCAAACTTATGAAAATGCTATTAACTACCCAAATCTTTCGTATTGCGTCAAAATATTAGTCATTTTTAAGTTATCGTTAATAGTTTTGTACTCTTTTCGTAGTTCAAATGCTAAAATTTTGGAATGTTGACCTTCATGTGTCTCTTCCAAGTCAATATCATGTTGCCAAATCAATATTACTAACAAAATTACTAACTGAAAGTTAACATTTGGTTAATTTTTTGTATGTTGATAGATTTGGCTAATAAAAAAGAATCTGAAAAAGGTTCCGATAATAAATAGTCATTAGCCAAATTATTAACATCCGACTTCAATTGAAGAAAATACAATACAATTGATAACTGTAGGTTATTAAAAGATTTCATTGAAATTTTAATCATGAAATCTTTCCAATCTTTAAACTTGCGATGTAACTTTCAGGTATGCATATGAACTTGACCAAAAGCTGTTTATCATCACGCACAATGACAAAGAAAAGAATTATGTCCAAAAAATAGAAAGAAAAACAGAGACATTAGAATTGCATTAGGCAAAAAACTGAAGACACCGTTCTTCATAAGTGTGCATGGAAGCTAGAAAATAAAAATGATGGATGTAAAATAAAAGACATGAGTTGCATTAGAGAAATATTTATTATATCCTCTTTAATAAGATAGAGATGTTGAATTCGGTCTGTTATCTGTATAGACGAAAAAAGCATAAAGAGCACGATCTATCATGTGATTGCTTTTTCCTATATCAACATCTCTATCTTATTAACAATAATCTTATTAAAAATATATGAACAAATATTTTCACGACAATCAACAATTATCTTACACAAATGAAATTATCATGTAGCATGGTAGCACATGATTGAACTATATTGATATATTTTGCAATTTCATAATGTATAAACGAACATGTAACATGAATATATGATTTTGATAATATCTTTTACTTAGAAATTTAGTATTTTGCCTTCATAATATTATTTTCAACTAATGCAATAAGCACACAAAACATATTTTTTAGTAAATAATAATTTACTTAGCAAGTTAGCATTTTTTATTCCATAATATTATCTTCAACTAATGCAATAAGCACACAAAATATTATTTAGTAAATAACAATATAAGTGTATTATTAGTACACGTTCTATTAGCAAAAACAAATATATGTGTTAGAGTATGAAAGGCATTGTCCATTGATTTCTCAATTTCCAATTTGAAATGAACATGAAATAATAAATAAGAGTTTGGATTTGGATAATAATTGAATTTAAATCTTTCATTTTAATTTTTCATTTATAATTTATAATTTTTTCCAAATATATATAAACTTTATCGAACATAAATCACAAAAAGAAAATCTCATTGAGGGCTGGACTTTAAAAGCAAACCGTAAGGCATTAATCTAAAATTGGTGGAATTCATTTGCCCTATGGCAGGGCAAATGCCTAAAGCAATCACGAATATGACTACATGAGTTAACATGTTTAAAAGAAATGTAAAAGGAGAAGAATGCTTATTATAATTAGTTTATAGGCACTAAAATTTTAGTCGGAGTTGATGGAGGTGAATAGTTAGTTTTATACGTTGGTCAATTAATTAGGGTTGATAGAGAGAGAGAGTAAATTAGTATGGGTGAATTATTAGCCAAAAGAGGATTAAGGAGGAATTAGCTATGGCTTATGTGGCACAATGTTCTCACAAAACAGCCATAATATATGTTATAGATAGATAGATAGATAGATAGATAGATAGATGATTAATAAATATATTATTAAGTGAAAAAAAAACAAAATTTATTTTTATCTGTTAGAGATTTTATGTTATGAACAAAAAAATATAATATACGATTTACTCATGGCATATTTTCCAGTATAAGTTACATAGAAATTTGTGATAATATTTTAAAATTAGATATCAACTCGGTTGAAGACATGAGTACTAATATTTTTATGGCTAATAACATCAAATAGAATCTTCCGTATTGGTGAAAGTGAGGTATAACTTATGAAATTGTGGAAAAAATTTAACGAGGTAAAAAATTCAAAATGATAAATATGACGTGAAAAATTAGTATTCTTTTGAGTCCTAATTTCCCCCTTCTTTGACGCCCCAGACTTGCAATTTCCCTCCATTGTCCATTTTTTACTGCGTCTTTTCAGTTTCCCTCCAAGTTAAGAGCTCGCTAGTCGCTACTCCAATTCGCTCTGCCTCTCCCCTCTCTGGCCACCACCGTCTTGAGATCTTTGCGCGCTCGTTCTCCCAGACTACCTACAATCCCGAGAAAGATTTACTACGTTCTCTCTTTCCCGTATGGGTTGGTGCTCAGAAGTTCTTTTGGGCTTGTTTGGAAAATTCCGTGGTTTATCTGCAAAGTGGCAGAGGGTTGATCTTTCTCGTCGATTCTATTCTTTTTGCTCTAGTGAATGAATTAGGATCTTATAGTTTTTCTCTGGCTTCTTCCTGCGAATGAACGAAAGTGGTGTTGTTATGGTTTATTGCTTAAGAGCTTGAGCGGGAAGACACCAGTTCAAAGGAGGAAGGCTCTTCCAGTGGATCCTAGAGGGGTCATTCAATCTTGGAGATTTTGCAGGTTATTTTTTCAAATCCTATAGTTTTGGATTTTGAATTTCTCGGTGAGTACATGGTTGAACTGAAACGTGATTTTTCTGGCTTAATTTTGAGAACCTTTCAGTCTAAGTTCTGCATACCAAATGTTGATCGTAGAAGGTGAAGAATCTGTACTTAAGAAGAAGCAGAAGGTTAGTATTCTCTTGACAACCTTCCTCATCTTCCTTCGAAGAAAAAAGACATATTTGAGTTTTCATGTTTTCTTCTTTCTCGATTTGAGAAAGACGATAGATCTTAAATGTTAGAAACTTTTCTATTTGCTCTCGCATCACTCGTCCATCTCTCTTTCTATGATGAAAAAATGCATTCGACTCATTGTTTTGTTATTTTTTCAAACAAACTTTTCCACTTATCTAAGTCCAATTATTTTGTGTGTTCTCTTCACCTAACTATTCTTTTAACCCATGAGGTCATCCAATCACGCCAAAACACATATAATATAAAGGTATCACAGAGTCTTTATTTTCTGAGCGTCATGGCAGTCTTCACTATTGGTCAATTTTGTTTTTACCTAAGTCCAATTATTTTGTGTGGTCTCCTCACCTATTATGATCAATTTGCAAACAACAATGAAGTCTACCATATAAAATAAATATACCACTATTGTTAATACTTTTTGTGATTTTCCAACTAACTATTTTTTCAACACATAAGTTCACCCAACCACGCAAAACAACATATAATATAAAGGTATGACACAAGTTAGCGAACATGCATATAAGCGATGATTTAATTCGTATCAACAACCTGGTATCTAATGTTTTCTCCTAATGTTCTTTTTGGTTGAGCATGACATTGAATCCCAAGTATAACAAATTTTTGATTATCCATCTATTTTCTTTCACACGGTTTTAGGCCCATTATTTAATGTTCTCTCTCGACAAATTTTTTTATTTATTTAAGAACAATGATTGGAGTTAACTGAAGAGTCATAATGAGCTTAGTGATGCCATTGCTAGAGCCTTCCTCAGTGCTCTGATCCTCCTTTCGAAGGAAAATAATTGTAAGCCGCTATTTCATTGGAATTTTTAATGTTCTTCTCAATAGTTGCATGGGGAAAACAAGACAATAAGATAAGAGTGAGTGAGTGAGTGAAAATAAAAGACCATGAACATAGCAGCACTATTCACCGGACCATGAACATTATCACCAACACTATTATGTCCCGTAGCAACTGAAAGTAGATAAAAAGATTAAACATAGTTAAGATGATACATAGAAGAATAAGTAATCAACTAAATGGATAAAAGAATTATATTCTTTTATGTATCATCTTGACTATGTTTGGATAAAAGAATTATATTACCTCATCCACCAGCATTTCCAATGTTCTCAGCAACATTGTGATTATCTTGCGGCGGCTCAAGATGGTCAACATGCATATTGTCAACAGGATTGATTGCCTCTGCTGTCAAAATATGGTCCTTGAGGTCTCCCACCCTACGGTTCAACTGAAGATGGTAAGCTGGGAGGGACAACTTCACAATAGCAGTCATATGCATTGTTAATTTCCAGAGAGACCGTCTCCACAGTGTCCTGGACTGTCTGCAGTCCTGTTATGAACAAGTAACAATACCAAAAATCTTAGGACAAACCTCTAATCACAGAATCGATAAAAAAATCTAAATAAACATATCAATGAGATAACGAAATCATCCAAACAAAAATCTAGACAACAATATTGGTAAAAGTACCTCAAGTTTCCACACTAGATATCTTACATGTGACTGAAATAGAACAAAACTAACTAAATTTTATTGAATCAATGAGAGGCACCACAATGAGATATGAAGTGTAGTGTGGTATGTAAGCAATTAAGCACACAATTATATATTTGTTTGTTTGTTTCTTGTTTGTGTTATTGCTTACTGACTATCATAATCCACTGTAATTGGTTAAGTTAATTGGTTACAATTGCCTGTTTATTGGACTTTCCATAACTAATGAGTTGCATGGATTGCAAGATTGGAAAACAGAGGATAGATAGTACATAGGAGCTTATTGGACTCTGTGTCAAATGTTTAATTCTATTATGAAGGAAAAGGGTTCATCGTTCAATAAGAAATCGAACAAACGAAACAGTCCTCCTAAACTCCGGATGATAATAGATAGTCCATAAAACACATTTTAAGAGAAATAAATCTACGATTGCTAATTGCACCATATCGTAACTAATTACAGAATTCTCTAACCATCAACTTAACCAAAACCTCCAACACCATTATACATTTAAAGATTAGGCTGAAGAAACGTACCCTCAACAAAAATAGGAAAGAGTACGATAGGCCTAGGCTACACCCCGTCCCCGCATGGCCAGCGCTGTAGAGCAGAGTAGGAGGGCGTGGAAGCCGAGTCATGAACTCAACCGTAGCTGCCAACTCATTCTCAATGACAATCCTCTGATTATGAAGAAGCGAACGGATGAAATGAGGTCACTTTAGGTGGGCAGTCAATTAAATAATAGGCAATTTAAAATAAATGATGACATGCAATGCAATCATAGAAAGTGCATGCAACAATTTGATCAGCTGAGTTGTGATGTATATATACAGATCGAGTCTTTTTGTATAGTTAACTGTAAGACGAGTTGAGAGAAAGAAAGAAACCCCAAAGAATGAAAGAGCTGAATTACTTGATGAAGAACGATCGACTTAGTTTGTCCAAGAAGAGAAAGTTAATTATGTATGTTATAGAACTATTTTATATGACTATTGTATTCATAGGGCGTATGAGAGAACATGCTCACACGCAAGGTTGGCCCTGAATCGTTACTTGTTCTATAAGGAAACGAGGCTCAATATTTTAAAAAGTATGATAAATAGAATAAAAAAATGCAACAATCAATAAATAAAAATTATTTTTATATTATTTGAAACTAATATATATCTAATAATATTTAAACAAAGAGTGATAATGGTTTAAATTGAAAGATGAAAAAAATTGGTTACTTAAGAGATTGAATAAAAAAAGGAAAACAATTGAATCTAATTAGTAATTAAATTAATAATTAATTAATTAACTAGACTCTTCTAAATAGGTTATGGGAATTTTTTTTTAACAAAAGATAATCATATTGATTGATAAGAGATCATAAATTACACCCTGGATCCAAACCAGACACGAAATGGTGAGGGGAGGGGCCCACCGCAGGGCCCGCACATAAATTCCTTTTTAAGTTTTTTTTTTGTTCTAAGTTATTTGTTAAAATAGTTTTCTTATATTGTGAGGTGTTTTGATTGGTTTTATCCGCAATGGAAGAAAATTATGTCCAAATAAAAAATATATATATCGATATGTTCGTATTAATTGATTATCACTAACTATGTAAAAATAATAATCATCATTATATAAAAATAAAGTGAAGAAATCAACTATAGATTGATTTTAACAAAAAAGTAATAAACCAATTTACCCACTTTTCCCAACCCCCCACATTGTGATCAAAACCTCTCCCTCCCCCTCTATTCCCTATGTTCCCACCTTTCCCTCCCACCCACATTGTGGATGGTCTAATGCAGTCAAAGTCTAGCTTCTAGGTAAAAGCGGAAGTGTGAAAGCGGAAGTGTGAGCACATCATATCATTTTAATAGAAATATTCTAACCATAACTTGTATTATGCAAAATATGAACAGAGAGATGAACTCTCTCATATTTAACATATTACTCTCATCCACATAAACTATATTAATAGGCCTTTAAACAAGAATTCACCACCTTCCTCTTGCTTTCTAGAAAAAATATGAGAAAAGGAAACCAACAACAAATGATGAAGCTAAAAGGGTTATAGACAAGCTACACTAATAAGTGAAAGTGGTGCAAATATGAGGCTGAAGAAGATGAGCTTTGATGACAACATAGTCTTAAGGGTGATATATGAGTTATAGGGATGAGTAGGGTTGATGCATCGAGTGAAGATGTCCAAGTTATTGTAGCAGTGAGAGCCTACTAAGAGGAAGTTGGATGCACGTTGCAGGAAACTAAGGAAAAAGCATTGGAAGCAGGACTTTGGATGTGACATGTGATTTTGGAGGCAGAAAAAATACGAGAATGTGGAAAAGTGGTCGTGAATTAGGGATGATAAATTCATAAAAGCAAAGACTGAAAGGATAACCCGACTAGAAAACAAATAAGACTGCATCATTTTTCTCATTTGTCCAAAAAATTGAACCAAACACAACCAAATATGATCATCACACTCGATATCAAAGCGTAGAGAAGCGGTCAAAAGCTAGCTTCTAAGGCTTTTACTGGGCCTGAGAGCTTTTACTTGGGCTTTTGATGCAAAAGGCTTTTTGAACAAAAGCTACAATACTTGGGGGTTCTAAAGCGTAAAAGTGTAGGTTTTTAAACTTTAAAACTAGCTTTTGACTACATTGCAAGGCGCCCATTCGCTGGATTAGACAAGTGTGATCTTCTGTGAGCACGTTCTCACAATTTGAGTGATGAGCAACATATTTGGATTTGATCTAAAGCTACAGTACAAAAAAGACCCAACTACCATGTGTGTATGTATATATATATTCATCAATAAAATATAATAATGACTCTCTATTTGCAACTTCACTATTTCAAATTTATTGAGTTCTTATTCATCCACGTCAAAAGATCTTGCAACTAGTCAAAAAAATTCTGAATTCATTTTCTTCTTATACATCCCTCTAGTATGCAATTTTATCAAACGGCTACTCTACTATTTTTTTACATCAAACATGCCCCTATACAATGGCGGAGGCAGGATTTGAAACTATACTTGTCCTCTTTTCATAATATAAATATATAATTATTTAATAAATAAAATTAAAAGTAATTATATCCAAATAATTCATTCACATATAAAAAATAATCGACTAATAAAATCACTGTTTTCTTAAGCAACCACGATGAAATTTCATTTGTGAAAGAAACAAAAAAAAAAAACATTTGTTGTCTACATTGTTAAGTAAGTCTCTTTTAATGTATCACACTAAACAATCTTAGCAAACTGGTCGCCAATTCGACTCCGAAACTTAATATAACTCAAAGCTGAAAATGTTCTTTCTGCACTTGCAGTTGCAAATTGGTAGAATCAAAACTAGTGGAATTGCCGGTGTTGCTGAAAATTTTCAGGGTTGTTGGGGGAAAACGAATAGACATAAGGAGAAAAAAGATTTGATTAGGTCTTTATTGCAATTAAAAGTTTGTTTATAGCATAATAAATTAATTTTATGTCAATTTATGAACAACTAATGAGTTGTGTTGTACTAATAAAATACTCTAATAATACCACCTTTAATTGTTTGTTCCATCATCAATATAAATATATATATGGGTATTTTTTTCACTCTGAAATTTGCCCCTGTCTCGTGACAAGGGCTAATGCCCCTGCCTCCGCCTATGCCCCTATACATTGTAAAAATGATCATACATGCCATTTTGTTATAAATTTCATCCAAAAATCGTCAACCATGGTCGAACTTTGTTTTGGCCGACATATATGTCTAAAATATCCCGAATAATTTCTCTTTTGATTTTTTTTCCTTTTGTATAGCCAAATATCTTTAATGATTTCACTTTAATGAGACCCGGAGAATTAAATGAGGGAAAACTCACATTTCCGCCCTAATTTTGTCGATGTCGTGTCATGTTAATCTCAGTTCAATGGTGGGTGCCCATTGTTAATGGATAGTTTATCAGAAGGGCACATTTGATAAATGTTTCCAACGTATAGGAACAAGTTTGGTGTAAAAAATAGTAGAAGAGCATGTTTGATAAAATCATAAAATTGAACAACAAAGAGACATATTATACCTAACCTATAACCCTATTTATTTCCAGCTAAATGTGCCACCACGCATATACTCTCTCCCTCTATTTTTTTTCATTCCCACGTTTCAATTCCGAATTTAGATATTTTGCGCAAAAGAATCATATTTTATTTTATCTAAACAATAATATCCAACTTTGATATATGTTGAAAAAGAAAAAGAAAACGTCAAGATCACGTATCCACGTGTCACTTTCCTATTAACAGAGTTGTTAAACTATGCAATTATCATTTGATTCTATATCACTAATTGTTTGTACCATCTTGCTCCGGTATGAACAATGATATTTGTTGGTGTGGGGTCGACTCGTCATCCGTTCGTCTGATCTCGTCGGGAGGGAAAGAACCTGTGGAAAGTCGGGGTTGCCCCCGGATTAAACTCCGACGATCAAGTCAGTGTATGTTTGTGGAGAGAGTTGAGAGAATAGATAGAGAGATAAAGTGTAGAGAGATAGTAAAAAGTGGAAAGCGAGGGGAGAGAGGAAGTCCCTTGCTTTGGAGGGCTTCAATCCCTTATATACCTGTAGCGCGTATCGCGCATCGCCGATTGTGCGCCCTACTACTTAGTCTGTGAACGGAGTATTTAGTAACACCCCCAACAATTGCCCCCCAAGCTAACTCATCACTAGCTTATTATTATTTTTTTTAAATCTTCGTCGGTAATTTTGGATGGAGCCCTATGTACCCCAGCTGCCCCCCAGCTGGTGGCGCGTTTGACTGACACGGTGCCAGCTTCTTGCGTCTTGCCCCCCATTAGCGCCATTAACGCTCATGAAAGTAAAATATTTCAATATTTAATAATGATAGAGGGATAGAGTACTTAGCTTTAAATTGGAGAGGCGGCAGGATACTGATTAAGTGGAATGCGCCGCACTATTTTGGCACAAGGCGCGTATGTAGCCTACTGGTATTGTTGCTTGTCACGCGAAGGAGTGGCCGCGAGTTGATTATTTTGTGTTCTGTCGAACTGAGTGGGCGCGAATAATTCATGCCTATTGCGATTTTCTGTTCTGTCGAACTGAGTGGGCGCGAATAATTCATGATTATTGCTACTTTGTGTTCTGTCGAACTGAGTGGGCGCGAATAGTTCATGACTATTGCTATTTTTTGTTCTGTCGAACTGAGTGGCGCGAATAGTTCATGACTATTGCTATTTTTTGTTCTGTCGAACTGAGTGGGCGCGAATAGTTCATGACTATTGCTATTTTTTGTTCTGTCGAACTGAGTGGGCGCGAATAGTTCATGACTATTGCTATTTTTTGTTCTGTCGAATTGAGTGGGCGCGAATAGCTAAAAATTAGACGCCGTGCCATTGAAAACAAAGCTCGCTTGTAGCCTGCTGGTAATCTCGCTTGTCTGGCGGAAGAGTGGCGCGGGTTCGAGGCCTGGTGGCGACTTCATTTTTTTGAGGAGTTCCATGTCTGTTGAACGTGGGCCGCGAGTAGTTAAAAATCAGACGGCGCGCCATTGAAACATAAGGCTCCCTTGTAGCCTGCTTGTAATCTTGCTTGTCTGGCGGAAGAGTGGCGCGGGTTCGAGGACTGGCGGCGACTTCATTTTTTGAGGAGTTCCATGTCTGTTGAACGCGGGCCGCGAGTAGTTAAAAATCAAACGCTGCGCCATTGATACATAAGGTTCGCATGTAGCCTTCTGGTAATGTCGCTTTTCTGGCTGAGGAGTGGCGCGGGTTCGAAGACTGGCGTCGATGATAATATTTTTCACGCGAGTGGAGCGATGATGGTCCACTAGTTGGGGTTTCCGCGACGTTGGGCTTGGCGAGAGACGGAACGAAGCTGGCCCGGGGAAAGGAGTTGGAGCCGGTCCGCGAGTTGGGCGTGGGCTATTTGCGCGAGTCGAGCTTGCCTTGTTGAGAGGCCAAATTCGGGCCGGGTGGGGCGGATAGAGTCTGGTCCGCGGCGGGCGGTGATACGCGAGGAGCTGCTTGCAAATGAGTTATTAAATATGGTGCCGCTACAAAAGTGTACAAGCTATCCTTGCAGCCTGCTGGTTGGTTCGCTTGTCTAGCATAAGAGTGGAGCGGGTTCGAGTATTGGCGGCAACGACATTTTTTGAAGAGTTCTGTGTCTGTTGAACGCGGGCCGCGAGTTGGGCCGCCTGCAGACGCTGCGCCATTGAGACATAAGGTTCGCATGTAGCCTTCTGGTAATGTCGCTTTTCTGGCGGAGGAGTGGCGCGGGTTCGAAGACTGGCGTCGATGATAATATTTTTCACGCGAGTGGAGCGATGATGGTCCACTAGTTGGGGTGTCCGCGACGTTGGGCTTGGCGAGAGACGGAACGAAGCTGGCCCGGGGAAAGGAGTTGGAGCCGGTCCGCGAGTTGGGCGTGGGCTATTTGCGCGACTCGAGCTTGCCTTGTTGAGAGGCCAAATTTGGGCCGGTTGGGGCGGATAGAGTCTGGTCCGCGGCAGGCGGTGATACGCGCGGAGCTGCTTGCGAATGAGTTATTAAATATGGTGCCGCTACAAAAGTGTACAAGCTATCCTTGCAGCCTGCTGGTTGGTTCGCTTGTCTAGCATAAGAGTGGAGCGGGTTCGAGTATTGGCGGCAACGACATTTTATGAAGAGTTCTGTGTCTGTTGAACGCGGGCCGCGAGTTGGGCCGCCTGCAGTGCGGGCCGCGAGTGTTGAGGCGACGGGCCATAAGCGAGTCGGCCCGCAAGCTTGGGCGCAAGAGAGATAATAAGATCAAGTACCGCGCATTTGATGGACAAGCATTCCTTGTAGCGTACTGGCATGAATGCTGGAGTGGTGGACACGCGGCGCGGGTTCAAATATACCAGTAGCTCTTTTTGTTGACTTAATGGTCTGCAGAGCGGGCCGCACGCTGGTGGGCTGATATGGACGCGGGCCTAGCCGCGTTATGACGGGGATTGAGCGCTTCCGCTCCTTTATGAAGCGGGCCCGCGAGTGGTCGGTTCATCTTGGCCCGCCAGTTGGATAGGCTGAGGGAAGTAAGTATAAGACTGTGTCGCTCTTTACTGGACGTGTATCCATGTTTAGCTTATTGGTTGGGGAGCTTGACTTGTTGATCTTGAAAGCGGGTTCAACTCCCGCCATTGGTAAAAAAAAATTCTAGTTGCGCCTGGCGCTTCTAATTTTAACCCCACTGTCTTCATGATAACTCTGCCTTTTTGCCTCGGTAGCCCCGTTGGTCAGCGTTTACTGGAAAGAGGGAAAAGACAGCTCAGAGAAAGCTGTCACTTTTTCTTGACTATATGTCATTTACTGTAGGTGAGCAGTGGAGTAGGTTGAAATGGTGGTGATAGTGACAGGATGACCACCGTTTCTTCCTTGCTTTTTGTCTGACCTCCGACGGTGACTCTTTTTCCGGCGGTCGGGATCTGTAGATTTTTTCCTTCCAGTTTCTTATTCCTCATCGTAAAATGGGAGATGAAAGCTTCCTGGTTCCGAAGAGGCCGCTGCAACCTCTGATTGGTGGGGAAATCCCCCTTCGGTTGATGGCTTTGCCTTCTCCCACTCGCATCTTTTCGTTCTCTTTTTCTTCTTTCTGATTTCTCCGACCGGAGTTGCTTCTTCTCTTCTCGGTGGTTGTTGTCGCCTCTCGGATTGGTGAAAGGAACTTTGACTTTCCTCTGCAAGTCGCCAACTCTCTACTTTCTTCAAACTTCCAGGTCTTTTATTTTTTATTTCAGATTCGGCTTGATGTGTCCTTTCCTTCCTTCCGATAAATCTTTTGTGAGCTTCCGATTACAGAGATCCCTCCCTCCTTCGGCAATCAAAGAAATGAATGTGGAATCAGGCCCCACGGAGGGCGCCAATTGTTTGTACCATCTTGCTTCGGTATGAACAATGATATTTGTTGGTGTGGGGTCGACTCGTCATCCGTTCGTCTGATCTCGTCGGGAGGGAAAGAACCTGTGGAAAGTCGGGGTTGCCCCCCGGATTAAGCTCCGACGATCAAGTCAGTGTATGTTTGCGGAGAGAGTTGAGAGAATAGATAGAGAGATAAAGTTTAGAGAGATAGTAGAAAGTGGAAAGTGAGGGGAGAGAGGAAGTCCCTTGCTTTGGAGGGCTTCAATCCCTTATATACCTGTAGCGCGTATCGCGCATCGCCGATTGTGCGCCCTACTACTTAGTCTGTGAACGGAGTATTTAGTAACACCCCCAACACTAATGTACGACCATAACTCATGAGACAGGTTCCTATTCTATTAGTTTGCTAAACTATATCAATATCGTTCAATTTTGTATCGCCATAATATGTAAATCTATCATGTGTGTTACAACTTAGAGAAAACCATATTATGTAAGGGGTTGTTTGGAAGTTGTGATTGTTTCTTTGATATGGTTATTATACTCATATTGTTTAGAATGCATTGTATTTCTGATTTTTTTAGTTGATAGAATACATAGATTGTTTATTTGATTTAATCGAAACTATCACTCAAATGAGTGATTGTTATATCTCAAATTTTAGATGAGATTGTTGAGATAGTTGAGTTGAGATTTTTTTATCTCAACTTTTAGTTGATATCACATACACAATCACACATATCAAACGCTGTATTTTACAATGCATCAAATTCATCAATACATATATATATATACACTATTATACACACATTCACAACAATACATCTATTTAGCAATTACAACTTCCAATATAATTCTAATAAATAAAAAATGGATTCCGACTGGTCGCCGGTCGGGCTCAAAACCATTAGTCGATTAAAACGTAACTCCATAGAGGCAAGTAACTTAAAACTGTATTTGGACCTTCTTTGCAGTGAGTTAATGAAAACATGTTTGGGCTGTGAACTGATTGTATATAGTCTCTCTGGGCCCAGTGCCCTAGCCCAAAAAATTTGCAGACTCAAGGTACCACATTTATATATTTGTTGGTTTGTTTCTTGTTTGTGTTATTGATTACTGACTATCATAATCCACTGTAATTGGTTAAGTTAATTAGTTGCAAGTGTCTGTTTATTGGACTTTCCATAACTTATGAGTTGCATGCATTGCAAGATTGGGAAACAGAGGATAGATAGATAGTAGGAGTTTATTGGATTCCTCTCAAATGTCTAATTCTATTACGAAAGGAAAAAGGGTTCATCGTTTAATAAGAAATGGAACATACGAAACAATCTGACAAACTCGAAATAATAATAGATAGACCATAAAACATAGGGTTAACTGCAAGGATCGTCACTGAGTTTACTAAAACCGTTCATGTTTGGTCACTGCAAATATTTAATTCCATTCATGGTCACTACACTACAACATTTTTGGTATATTATGACGGATGGATTTCGTCACATTAAGTACCTTCTTCGTCACATTAGGTTTATTGTGACAAATATGTTTGTCACAAAGTTTCGTTGCAAGAACCCCGTCGTAATAGGTATATTGTGACAAAATATTTTTCATCTTGTCACAACAACTTATCCCGTATTGTGACAAACATAAGGTGTCATAATAAGTATTTAATGTGACGAAATATCTTGTAGCAATAACTTGATATTTTGTCACAACAAAACACGATTTTGTCACGTAAAACATTATTCTCTGGTACTTATTGTGACGAAAATGTTTGTTATGACGATATTTTTGTCACAACAAAACACGATTTTGTCACGTAAAACATTATTTGGTGGTACTTATTGTGACAAAAATGTTTGTTATGACGATATTTTTTGTCACAATGTTTATCGTATTTGATATTTTGTTAATTTATTATGACAAATCACATCTGTCACAATTTGGGTAGTTTGATGTGACAAATGGTTTTTCATATTTTGTTAGTCTAAATTAGGATTGACAGAACAAATAGTGACAAAAATAGATTCATCATTTGAGAGGTACCCAAGGAGCTGTTGGACATAAAAACAAGCTTCTTCATTCAAACCACAAAATGGCTAATATCTGTTGTTTGCCAAAAATCTGCTGCTACATAACAAGCATTACTAAACACCATTATCCGACACTTACACTTATAAACATTATCCGACACTTACACCTGATAAATATTAACGTTCCTAATAGTTTAGTACCCCAAAATCATGCAGCAACTCAAGCCAACTACTTGAATCCCTAAATCAGCAACCTCTGTCCAGCCCTCCTCACATGCCCTCCTCACATGCATCATCTCACCTGTAGATAACATGCATTAGTTCATCACCCCACATTCAGACTGTTGCATTAGTTCTGTTGTTATCTCTCGAAGGAGTTAGTAGATTACCTCCTTCAGTTGTTATTTCCAGCCATTCTAGCAGCCAAGTCACGAACAGTAGCTTCAAGACGGTGTTGCGATGCTTCCATCTCCTCAAACTTTGTGTCTTGAGTTTGTAGTTTCGACTGCTGAATTTCAATTTGCTCCTCAAATTGCTTGGTCCGCCTTTCAAAAGTCTCCCTTTCTGCCTGCCTTTCTAGCCTTTCGGCTTGCAATTCTCTCTCCAGCTGAATCTCTCTAGCCGATCGTCGTGCTTCCTTTCTAGATACCCTTGGCTTTTTCTTCAGCACCTTGTCAACAATCTCAGAACCTGGAACATTATTACCTGACTGACTGCTCAAGGCAGTCATATTGGCCTACAAGGAAATTAAGAAACAACAACTCACTCAGTAATCAACATCCATACACGTGCATTCACACATGAAAGTATTCACACACATAGAGGCATACATAATTTTTCTCAGCATCTGGATGAACCCAGCTTCCATCACGCCTCTTATGAGTGTCAGCATACACAACCACCTCTGGAGGCGGCACAGTAGGGTTCTGCTGCTCTGCTGAGTCATTCTGCTGCTCACCGTTACTCGGCTCCACTCCATCATTAGTTTGCTCACTATTTGCCGTCTTCTCCTTCTCATTCTAATGTTAGAAAATAATCTCATAAGATTTACAAAATGGTATATCCAGTGAAACAACCACAAACATATGTTTTCGCTTACCAGTTCAAAAATCCTTTGACTAAGTGACTTAGCACCTGTTGTATGAGGATACAATACTTGGCTTCTATTGTCTACATTTATGTCACTTCGCTTCTGCATTATGAGGATATCATTCTGTATTTAGGAAATTGAATCCTAATATTCAATGTATTTAGGTAGGTTGTTTTAAGATTACCTTGAATTGCACACTATCAAAATGGTCGCAGAGTAGCTTCCAGTCATCAATGTTCACTTCCTCTATTGGATTCTCCCGAGCTTTCACCTTGTCCGTCTCATTCTTGTAGTGTTGATGGCAGCGATACTTGAACTGTCGGAATCGACGAGCCATGATAGTATCCACCATATCTCTTACATGTGGTGCAGTGAAGTCTACATCAAACTCACTCTACCATACAGACAACAAACGAAAAGGAAAAAGAATTAAACTCAAATGGAATCTAAACCAATATGTAATTTTCACTGCATATATATGGAAAATGGTTTGGGTAACGGTTACCTCCAGCTTGGCAAAGAGTGGCAGCTTATCTTCTTCAGTGAGATCCTTCCAGAAGAATTTTCCAATTGGAGCTAGCACACGGACGATAACACCTATCTCCATCTTCCACAGCTTATCGTTGGTACCCACAGGTGCTTTTGCTCCTTCTTCAATGATTATGCCGCCAATTTTGGTCCCCTCTTCTAAGCGTTTCTTCACCTCATATCCTTTGGTCTTTCCGCGACTCTTCCTCTTGTCAGCACCTTCTACACATCATGCAACAACACTAGTTATTTCGTATTACACAACTTTGTTGGTAACTATGAATGATCAAATTAGAGAAAAAACCACAACCTGTAGCATTGGAAGCAGCTTCATCTTCTGTTGAATGGTTTTCTTCTGCTCGTGTCTCTTGCAGATCTGGAATGTTACTTCCAGAAGTCCTGTCTTGAACAGTGGCCTCGGATACAGCAGCCCTGGATCTTGTCAGTCGAGGTGGAGCATTATTCACAGCTCTTGCTTTGGTATTCTTGGTTTTTTTACCAGGAGCCATTTCTGCAATCTACAAACATGGTTAAGAGCAATAAAACAATATCTACCTCAAACGCATAAAAAGAAACCACATATATTCTTATATATATATATATATGCACATTTACAATGTAGATGTGCCAAGAATCCTTTATACATAAGACAGAAATAAAATAGTCTATTGCAGTACGTATATGAAACACCAAACAATCAATCAGTAAAAGTAAACTACACACCAAATTCCTTTACTAACTATCTCAAATGATGTCATCATCGTTGCTGTTACCACCATTACTATCAGATGTGTGCTCTGATTCACTGGAAGCATTACTAAAAACTGCCATTGTATCATCCTCCTCCTCCTCACTAGTGTCTTCACCATCAGTAGAATCATCCGAGTCCATTGTAGGTGGGACATCATCCCCAGAGTCACTGCTGCTCAATTC
The DNA here is from genome assembly GCA_946122785.1 of Linum tenue. NCBI lineage: Eukaryota > Viridiplantae > Streptophyta > Magnoliopsida > Malpighiales > Linaceae > Linum > Linum tenue. The sequence goes on from CAMGYJ010000003.1 coordinate 1,716,083, forward strand.
ATGCACCAAAACCTCAGTATGCTGGACATCCTCATTCTCTTGAAAGGGTTCAGTTTCATACATAGGATCTATATCCTCTAACTTTTCTGGAACATCATATACTTGTCTCGGACTAACTTTGTGGACAACATGCCAATTCCCACCATTCTTTAAATCAGAAACGCAAAATATTTGGTTTGCTTGACTGGCTAAAATGTACGGATCATCAGCATACCATTTCTTGGTCATATTGACACTTGTTAGATGGTTGTCTGACCTGATTCCGTTTCTTTTATCCCCTACATCCCACCACTCACATTTAAACACGAACACTTGACACCCATAGTTATACTGAACCCGAATGATATCGACTATAATTGCATAAAAATCAATTGTTTCTGCATTGTGCTCCCCTTCAACCACAATAGCACTATTCTGGGTACGATGGCCCTTTTCACGCTGAACAGTATGGTATCTTACCCCATTCATAATGATACCAGTATACCTAGTTACTATCTCATCAGCCCCTAACCCCAAAATATATAAGTGGTCCTCTTTCCCAACTGACCCATTGAGGTATAGTTTGCAAACCTATAAAGGTAAGGAAAAAATAAAGAGTCAAAATGTCAAAATGAAAAATGCAAAGAAAGAAAATGACAGGTCAACTCAGTAAGGACAAAGTTGATTCTTACATGTTTTTTAAACCAAGAAGAAAAATTCTCTTGTATTTCTGCTTCTGTTCTATTAGGATTTGATTGCAAATACTCTTGTTTATGCATTCTGTAAAATAGTGATAATCCTATGAGTTGGAAAATTTAATATTAACTTGGTCTAATCATATTGAACTGTTACCTATAGCACAAGAAACTTACTCAAAAAAAGGTGTTATCTCCTCACAGTTCTATGGCGGGATGATGCAGCAGGCTGCTAATTTTCCTGTACTTGGGCTGGGCGGTGGTGGTGGTGATGATCCGCTACTTCTCATTCCGTGGTGGTGACGGCCTTGGGGAGGAGGTAAGTTTTATTTTTATTTTTTAATAGTTGTAAAATGAGGTGGAAATTGTAAATATTTAAATTTTTTTATTTTTTTATTGGCCACGTCACTCATTTAACGGTCAACTATAATAGTTGACTGCCACATCAGCAAAAACTAACGGAGACTAACGGAGAGTGACCAAACTTGAACTATTGAACTAATCTTAGTGACCATGAATGGAATTAAATATTTGCAGTGACCAAACATGAACGGTTTTAATAAACCCAGTAACCATCCTTGCAAATAACCCATAAAACATATTGTAAGAAAAATGAATCTACCATTACTAAGCAAACTTTGAACATAATTGAGTACATAATTTTCAATTTTAAGGGTACTTTATTCATCGATATTAACGGAGATCCCTCCCTAATCCCGTCAAAAACGGTTCCATATAGATTGCTTCCCATCTCAACAATGGCTGCAACAAGTTCAAGAGACTATACTCTCATTTCCCAGGATCCAAGAACATCAGTACCACTACACTACACTAAACTAAACTCTTAACCTTCACAATCACTCAAACCACCAAATGGTATTATTATTATTATTATACCCCCACAAAATCCCTTTATAATTCAACTTCCGTCCTCTCTTCTCTCGATATCCAGAAGAAGAGCTATAGTCCTCCTCCGCCCACCACGATGGCGCCATGGCGGTGGTGGAGCAAAAAATGAGCTGCCACGTTCTTACCCTCGTCCCCATTTTCCTCCTCCTCGTCTACGCCCTATTCGCCGTCTCCCCCTTCATCGACAGGAAACTCTCTGTCACTAAATCATCCACCGCCGCCCCGACTGCAGCGTGACTGACAGAAAAAGTACTAGTGGAACATGTCAATTCTTTGGGGGGTCTTTAGTTTCTTGGACAAGTAAAAAACAAGGGTCTGTAGCTCTTTCAACTGCTGAAGCAGAATATGTTGCTGCTGGCAGTTGTTGCACTCAAATCTTATGGCTTAGGTCTCAACTTGATGATTATGGTATTAACTTTGACAATGTACCTATCCTATGTGACAATACAAGTGCCATTTGCATGTCAAAGAATCCAGTGCATCATAGCAGAACTAAACATATAGAGGTCAAACATCATTTTATTAGGGACTTAATTCAAGATGGTCTAATTGAATTGAATTTTATATCCACTGAATTTCAATTGGATGATATTTTCACAAAAGCTCTCTCCTCTGAAAGGTTTATTAGACTCTGTGATGAACTTGGTCTCAGATCCCTTCACTCGATTCAAAGTGGGCATTAACCAGGTTCTGTACTCTCTATCTTACTATTTAATTTGTGCACTTACCTTACTTATATTTCCTATGCTGCTTGTATGAGTATTCATATATAAAATGGTCAAAATTCCGATGCTTGGTTTTAATCAAAAATTGTTTGACTGCTTGTGCTCTGCGGTCCTTTTTCTTTATTGTTGTAGCTCTTGGTCTTCCCATATGATTGGTATAAATATACACCCCATCGTTGTCATTCAACCCACCCTCCAATCCTTTCTGCTTACTCCCCTAAACATGACCGAGCTATTCACTTCCTCCAACATCCCTGGTGCCATTGTCACCTATGTGGGGAAAACCTTTACTGAACATTATTGAATTCAATCATCACAGGTTCAAAGAATTCTTTGCTTCCCGCCGCCTCTCTGAACCTCTTACCCTTGATCTCTATGAATTCAAAGCTCTAGGGATAGACATTGCTCCGTTCATTCGAAACCTTGGATGGGAATTTCTTCTCCACTATCCCCCTCTTCCTGCCTGTCCACTGCCAGTCAAAAACTTCTATGCCAACCTTGACTGTCAAGGCATCATCACCAGAAAGCTCACCACTCTTGTGAATGGATATTTCATCTCACTCACGGCTGAGGCAATTGGCACTCTGCTCAATCTTCCTACAGGAGGACCTCTTCCTCTGGCACACGAGGATGAGTTCCTCTTCTATGATTTTGATTATGAAATAGAGTACTCCCGCGTGACTCAGCGTCGAGTCACCAGCAATGAAGTCATCACCACTGCTGATCTCAACCCCACTCTCCGCACCCTGCATTATATCATCACCCACCTCTTTCTGCCTCGTACCCATGGTCTTAACATTGTCACAAAAATCGATCTCTGGGTGCTCTCAAATGCACTGACTGGGAGAAAAATTGACTACACTCGGCTTCTGTTTGGCTCCATAGTTCGAAATGCTGATGCTCATCTTGATGGTAGACTTCCTTATGGAGGGTTAATCACCCTTCTTCTGGCCAATCTTGGCATATCTCTAGATGGCTATTCATCTGTTGATACTTCTGTTTATGTCCCTGCCACCACTGTCCTCCTCCAACTAAGTATTGAGCCTCAGCATTCGAAAGGGGGAGGATCCCTGGACCCAGCAAATGCTAGGCCAATCAAACACAGGTCTAAAACCCTGAATCTTGAAAATTCTGACTCGTCCATTCGAAAGAACCTAATAATCACCTTTGAAGAGGAAGAAGCTGAACTTGAACCAGAAACAGTGTCTGAGAAAGACATCAGACTGTTTGCTGCAGATCTGGAAAGAGAAATGATGGAAGGAGCTGATGGATTAATGGAGGAGGCCACTGGAACTCAGGAGGACAACATGATGGAATATATGGCTGGGACTCAGGGGGAGCCGAAAAACAGTCCTGCCCCTGATGCATGCTAAACCCTGGTTCCTCAAATAAATGACTTGCTGAATATGTCTCTTGCTGAATAAGACCATAATGGTCTAAGTGTGTTGTCTGATCTAGTCTATGTTTTTGTTTATTGCTAGTCGACCATAATGGTCTGAGTGTGCTACCTGATCTTGTCCTTCAATGCTGGTTGCTCTTCATAAATAAAAAGTTTACCTTGACCATAAGGATCAATAAGTGATGTCTATTTTTCTGTGATCTATCTTAATGAATTATACCTACTGTCGCATGAATAAAATCTGGTCATCATTCTTACTGATCGAGTTAAAAGTTTCTCGCTCATTGATTCTCTGCATTTTTGTGAGAAAGATCAAACACTCGATGCTTTGATATCTTGTGTTGCTGACAACAGGAATGAAAGCTCGAACGCAGGGGGAGATTGTTGGGCCTCGGCCCACTGGCATCTCGTCGAACAGGTCATAGCCCACTCGCAATCAAGTCCAAAGAGTCCACTTTCCAAAGAAGTCCACCCATACGAGATTACTTGAGCGTCTTCGCCTTCATCCCAAAATCCCTAGCTATCAAAGCTTCCTGGAAAAACATCTTCCCAGTCAGTCTGCATAAAAATCTATTCTCCCCGAAGACTCTGTCCAACGGTCTGAACATTCATGAAGAGAGAGATAGGTCGCAGGTGCATGCCGAGAATCTCTATAAATGGCTCAATTCTGAAGGTGAAGGCAACGGTTTCCGCTATCGGGAAGAACTGGTTAGTTCTTGGGATAGTTGGGTTGGGTTCCAAGGTGTTGTGTCTGGATTCGTAGAGTTGGGGCGTTTGCCAGGAACTCTACGCAATCCGGGCGTGGCTCGTAGCTTGTCTGCCTTCTGCTTCTTTCGCCTTTTTGCTTTCTTATTCGATTGAAATAGTAGTGTTAAGTGATTAGTCATTTCCAGTCGAACAAATTCTTCTGTATCTAGAATTGATTGAATTTCAGTCGAACTCAGTTGAGTGGAATGAGATAAGACACTGGTAAACTACAATTGGTATCAGAGCCCCCTTGTCGTGGAACTATAAGTTGCCGATAAGGAGATCCTGTGCCTCACCATGTCTTCTATCTCATTTCCCACCAGTTCAAACCCACCTTGGTTTTCTGGTTCTAACTATTCTGTATGGAAGAAAAGAATGAGACTATACCTCCGAGGAATCGACTGTGAATTATGGGCAATTGTCCGAAATGGACCAATTGACATGAAAGAGGATGATGAGGAGGATTGGTCAAAAGAACAAAAGAAAAGTGCTCAATTAGATTCTTGGGCAATGCACATCTTGCTTTCTGCAATATCAGATGATGAAGGAGAAAGAGTAAATAAGTGTGAAATGGCCAAAGAAATTTGGGAAATCCTAGAAACTACTCATGAAGGAACTTCAGAAGTAAAAGAAACCAGAATTGATCTTCTTCTTAAGGAATATGAAACTTTTGATATGATATCAGGAGAATCAATCTCTGAAATGGACAAAAGATTCACTACATTAGTTAATCGTCTCAAAGGTCTAGGAAAAACTTTCTCTAGTAAATAACTAGTTAGAAAAGTACTCAGATCTCTTCCTCTTGAATGGATGGCTAAGAGAACAGCTATAGAGGAGGCTAAAGATCTAAACACTCTATCACTAGAAAACTTGATTGGATCCCTACTAAGTCATGAAGAAGTGTTAAAACAAATGACTTCTCTTCATGACAAAAAGAACAAAAATATAGCTTTCAATTCTGTGTGTAGTAATGAAGGAGAGAAACTGGATGAGGAGTTCGAGAATGAACTTGCCCTCGCCAGCAAGAAACTCCAGAGAATGATGAAATACAAGCATGATCAGAATGTTAAAAGGAGTAATCAGAACAATGGCTACTCCTTTAGACCTTCTGGAAACATAACTCATCATAACTCTAGATCCTATGGACATAGCTCTGGAAATTCAAATGAAAAAAACTCATTTGGATCAAACAGACACGAAAACAGTCCTAAAGAAATGAAAAACACTACTGACTCTACTATTTGCTTTAAATGTGGTAAGACAGGTCACATAAGAGCAAACTGTCCCCTGAACAGAAAAAGGAAAAAAGCCATGGTTGCCTCATGGAGTGACTACAGCTCGGAGGAGGAAACTGAGAACTTGGCTCTCATGGGACTCAATTCCAACATTGAAGATGAAGACTCTAATGATCAGGTTTGGTCAGAGTCTTCCTCTGAATTTGTCTCTGATAATCAAAACGAAGATTTTTTTCTAAATGCCCTTTCTAACCTGCAAGATGAATGCAATAGACTAAAGAGCAAATACTGTCTTACTGTTACACAATTAAATGATAGAGATATTGAAATAAAAAGACTGAAAAGTCTTATAGAACTGCAACAAGCTGCTCAATTCACTCAAGACACTCAAATTGCCAACTTGACTGAAGAGAACAAAAGCCTAAAAAGACAACTAGGAAACTACTCAAAAACTTTGCTTGTATCTTCATGGATTCCTTCCACTTCCTATAATCATAATTGGAGAAGTCACCAAACCATTTCTTATAGACATAAAAAATCATATAACTTCAGAAATCACACTCCTCTTTGCTCATTCTGTAATAAACCAGGTCATGACCTAAACCACTGTTATTACAGAAGACAAAAATCCAAACTTGTTTGGGTGGTTAAATCCTCTAATTAAAATTACTTTCCTTTCAGAATAAGATTGGTGCAAACATCTGGTATTTAGATTCTGGATGCTCTCACCACATGACGGGTAATAAAGCACTTTTTTCTTTTCTGAATCCTAAAAAGGGAGGTAAGGTTTACTATGGTAACAATAATTGTGCCTCTGTAGTAGGTAAAGGTACAATCAGTAGCAATACTTCTCTAGTTATTGAAGATGTACTTTATGTGGATGGATTAAAACATAATTTGCTATCTATAAGTCAAATCTGTGGTTCAACTTATCGAGTCATCTTTGATCCTTCTTGCTGCATAATAGAAAGAATATCAGACAATGCTGTGATATTCAAGGGAAAGAAAATAAACAATGTATACACTGTTGATTTGTCATCTCTTGATCTGTCTGAAGAAATTTGTCTAAGTACTATGACTGAGTCAGCTGTGATGTGGCACAGGAAACTGGGCCACATGAGTTTCTCTAGGTTAAGCAAACTGTCTAAACTCAATCTAGTTAAAGGATTACCAAAGATTAAATCTCCAGATAATCTCTCTTGTGAAGCCTGCATCCTAGGTAAACATTGCAAAAAGTCTTTTAAAAGTAAACAAGATGTGACCACTTCTGCAGTGTTTGATTTGTTACATATGGATCTATTTGGACCTACTAATGTTCTTAGTATTGGGGGAAAATCTTATGTTCTGGTCATTGTAGATGATTTCTCCAGATTTACCTGGGTTTACTTTCTTTCATCGAAAGATGAAGCTTTCTCTAAGTTTAAATCCTTTGTTATTCTCATGAAAAATCAATTTGCCTGCACTATTAAAGGAATTAGAAGTGACAATGGTGGTGAATTCATCAATGAAAATTTTTGTTTATTCTGTGATCATCATGGTATTCTTCATACACTTTCGGCTCCTAGAACTCCACAACAAAATGGTGTTGTGGAAAGAAAAAATAGATCTCTGATTGAAACAGCTTCTTGAATTTGATTGTCCTAAGTTCCTCTGGGCAGAGGCTGTGAACACTGCATGCTATGTAATTAATCGAACTACCATTAGAAAATCAATCAATAAAACTCCCTATGAAATACTCAAGGGAAAATCACCTAAGATTTCTTACTTTCACCCGTTTGGTTCAAAATGCTATATTCTTAACACTAAGGATCAAATTGGAAAATTTGATGCCAAATCTGATGTTGCCACCTTTCTTGGATATTCCAGTAAAGGCCAAGCATATAGAGTGTATAACAGAAGGTCTAGGAAAGTTGAGGAGTCTGTTCATATCAAATTTGACTCATTAGACTCACCCCTGCCATTACCTTCTGATCTAAGCAACTATGACTTTCTTCCTATTAGTTCTATCCTTGAGACAGGTAATACCTTCACTTCTGATAAACCTGATGAGACCAAACCTGCTCCTCAAGACAATCCATCTGAGACTGAATCCCCTAATCAACCTGAAGCTCCTGCTCACATTAGAAGGAGGCATCCTCCCACTCAAGTTATAGGTAACCTATATGATCCTATCCAGACCAGAGGTAAGTACATTCCTGGCCAATATGCTTTTGTGTCTTTGCTTGAACCTAAGAACTATAAGGAAGCTTTGCTTGATGAAGAATGGCTAGTTGCTATGCAAGAAGAATTATCACACTTTGTTAGATTAAAAGTCTGGGAACTTGTTCCTAGACCTGTTAACCTAACTGTTATTGGAACAAAGTGGATATTCAGGAATAAATCAGATGAGTTAGGATTTATAATTAAAAACAAAGCTAGGCTTGTTGCCCAAGGGTATAATCAAGAGGAGGGAATTGATTATGATGAGACTTTTGCTCCTGTTGCTAGGATAGAATCAATCAGACTACTGTGTGCTTATGCCAGCTTAATGAATTTTAAACTCTATCAGATGGATGTAAAAACTGCTTTCTTAAATGGTGAAATTAAAGGAGATGTCTATGTTGAACAGCCTCCTGGCTTCATTGATTTTGAATACCCTGACCACGTATTTAAGCTCTCCAAAGCTCTCTATGGCCTCAAACAAGCTCCCAGAGCTTGGTATGAGAAGTTAACCTGTTTTTTAATATCTCGTGAGTTCTGTCAAGGGGGAGTAGACAAAACTCTCTTTATTAAAAGGAAAAATAATCACACTTTAATAGTTCAAGTGTATGTAGATGACATTGTGTTTGGAAGCACTGATCCTAACATGTGTGATGAGTTTTGCTCTATCATGAAAGATCAATTTGAAATGAGTCTCATGGGGGAATTAACTTACTTCCTTGGTTTACAAATCCATCAAACAGATGCTGGAATTTTTATCCATCAAACAAAGTATTTAAATTCTATGCTAACAAAATTCGACTTGATAAATGTCAAAACCAGTAAAACTCCCATAGCGTCCAACTTACACTTGGATCATGACTTAGATGGTCAACCAGTATGTGAGAAAAGATATAGGGGGATGATTGGGTCTCTACTCTACCTAACTGCTAGTAGGCCTGATATTCACTTCAGTGTATGCCTCTGTGCTAGATTTCAAAATCAGCCTAAAAAGAGTCACCTCACTACAGTCAAAAGAATATTTAGATACCTTAAAGGAACTCATGATCTTGGATTATGGTATGCTAAATCAGACGAATTATCATTGATAGGTTACTCTGATTCAGACTTTGCTGGCAGCATGACTGACAGAAAAAGTACTAGTGGAACATGTCAATTCTTTGGGGGGTCTTTAGTTTCTTGGACAAGTAAAAAACAAGGGTCTGTAGCTCTTTCAACTGCTAAAGCAGAATATGTTGCTGCTGGCAGTTGTTGCACTCAAATCTTATGGCTTAGGTCTCAACTTGATGATTATGGTATTAACTTTGACAATGTACCTATCCTATGTGACAATACAAGTGCCATTTGCATGTCAAAGAATCCAGTGCATCATAGCAGAACTAAACATATAGAGGTCAAACATCATTTTATTAGGGACTTAATTCAAGATGGTCTAATTGAATTGAATTTTATATCCACTGAATTTCAATTGGATGATATTTTCACAAAAGCTCTCTCCTCTGAAAGGTTTATTAGACTCTGTGATGAACTTGGTCTCAGATCCCTTCACTCGATTCAAAGTGGGCATTAACCAGGTTCTGTACTCTCTATCTTACTATTTAATTTGTGCACTTACCTTACTTATATTTCCTATGCTGCTTGTATGAGTATTCATATATAAAATGGTCAAAATTCCGATGCTTGGTTTTAATCAAAAATTGTTTGACTGCTTGTGCTCTGCGGTCCTTTTTCTTTATTGTTGTAGCTCTTGGTCTTCCCATATGATTGGTATAAATATACACCCCATCGTTGTCATTCAACCCACCCTCCAATCCTTTCTGCTTACTCCCCTAAACATGACCGAGCTATTCACTTCCTCCAACATCCCTGGTGCCATTGTCACCTATGTGGGGAAAACCTTTACTGAACATTATTGAATTCAATCATCACAGGTTCAAAGAATTCTTTGCTTCCCGCCGCCTCTCTGAACCTCTTACCCTTGATCTCTATGAATTCAAAGCTCTAGGGATAGACATTGCTCCGTTCATTCGAAACCTTGGATGGGAATTTCTTCTCCACTATCCCCCTCTTCCTGCCTGTCCACTGCCAGTCAAAAACTTCTATGCCAACCTTGACTGTCAAGGCATCATCACCAGAAAGCTCACCACTCTTGTGAATGGATATTTCATCTCACTCACGGCTGAGGCAATTGGCACTCTGCTCAATCTTCCTACAGGAGGACCTCTTCCTCTGGCACACGAGGATGAGTTCCTCTTCTATGATTTTGATTATGAAATAGAGTACTCCCGCGTGACTCAGCATCGAGTCACCAGCAATGAAGTCATCACCACTGCTGATCTCAACCCCACTCTCCGCACCCTGCATTATATCATCACCCACCTCTTTCTGCCTCGTACCCATGGTCTTAACATTGTCACAAAAATCGATCTCTGGGTGCTCTCAAATGCACTGACTGGGAGAAAAATTGACTACACTCGGCTTCTGTTTGGCTCCATAGTTCGAAATGCTGATGCTCATCTTGATGGTAGACTTCCTTATGGAGGGTTAATCACCCTTCTTCTGGCCAATCTTGGCATATCTCTAGATGGCTATTCATCTGTTGATACTTCTGTTTATGTCCCTGCCACCACTGTCCTCCTCCAACTAAGTATTGAGCCTCAGCATTCGAAAGGGGGAGGATCCCTGGACCCAGCAAATGCTAGGCCAATCAAAAACAGGTCTAAAACCCTGAATCTTGAAAATTCTGACTCGTCCATTCGAAAGAACCTAATAATCACCTTTGAAGAGGAAGAAGCTGAACTTGAACCAGAAACAGTGTCTGAGAAAGACATCAGACTGTTTGCTGCAGATCTGGAAAGAGAAATGATGGAAGGAGCTGATGGATTAATGGAGGAGGCCACTGGAACTCAGGAGGACAACATGATGGAAGATATGGCTGGGACTCAGGGGGAGCCGAAAAACAGTCCTGCCCCTGATGCATGCTAAACCCTGGTTCCTCAAATAAATGACTTGCTGAATATGTCTCTTGCTGAATAAGACCATAATGGTCTAAGTGTGTTGTCTGATCTAGTCTATGTTTTTGTTTATTGCTAGTCGACCATAATGGTCTGAGTGTGCTACCTGATCTTGTCCTTCAATGCTGGTTGCTCTTCATAAATAAAAAGTTTACCTTGACCATAAGGATCAATAAGTGATGTCTATTTTTCTGTGATCTATCTTAATGAATTATACCTACTGCCGCATGAATAAAATCTGGTCATCATTCTTACTGATCGAGTTAAAAGTTTCTCGCTCATTGATTCTCTGCATTTTTGTGAGAAAGATCAAACACTCGATGCTTTGATATCTTGTGTTGCTGACAACAGGAATGAAAGCTCGAACGCAGGGGGAGATTGTTGGGCCTCGGCCCACTGGCATCTCGTCGAACAGGTCATAGCCCACTCGCAATCAAGTCCAAAGAGTCCACTTTCCAAAGAAGTCCACCCATACGAGATTACTTGAGCGTCTTCGCCTTCATCCCAAAATCCCTAGCTATCAAAGCTTCCTGGAAAAACATCTTCCCAGTCAGTCTGCATCAAAATCTATTCTCCCCGAATACTCTGTCCAACGGTCTGAACATTCATGAAGAGAGAGATAGGTCGCAGGTGCATGCCGAGAATCTCTATAAACGGCTCAATTCTGAAGGTGAAGGCAACGGTTTCCGCTATCGGGAAGAACTGGTTAGTTCTTGGGATAGTTGGGTTCCAAGGTGTTGTGTCTGGATTCGTAGAGTTGGGGCGTTTGCCAGGAACTCTACGCAATCCGGGCGTGGCTCGTAGCTTGTCTGCCTTCTGCTTCTTTCGCCTTTTTGCTTTCTTATTCGATTGAAATAGTAGTGTTAAGTGATTAGTCATTTCCATTCGAACAAATTCTTCTGTATCTAGAATTGATTGAATTTCAGTCGAACTCAGTTGAGTGGAATGAGATAAGACACTGGTAAACTACAGTGAAGAGGTTCAAGGTAAACTACAGGGAATGAGATAAGACACTGGTAAACTACGTACAAAGAAGGGGAGAGGCCGTTGGTCCACCGAGCTCCCATGAACAACATCTACTCCATCGAGGGCCAGTTCTTGGACGAGATGGAGAGCGGGAAAAGCCCATTTAGGGCCCAAACCCCCGACGAGGCCCATGTATTCTACCTTCCATTCAGCGTGGCTTCCATCATCCACTTCATCTACCAGCCCATCTTGTCCAAGAAGGACTACGACCGTGGCCGGCTCCACCGGATCGTCGACGACTACGTCGGCGTCGTCGCCGGGAAGTATCCCTACTGAAAAGTTTGTCTACTGATATTGGTGGTTTGAGTTACTAACTACACTTTTCCCCCTTTTGTATCTACCGTATATGCAGGTTGTTGCTCTGTATAGTCAATTAGTCATGGAAGGATGCATATGAAATTTCATTTTGTGATTCGTGTGAGCATCATAATGAGCTACTTTTCCCCAATTGTCTTCTTACTTCTGTCTTGAGATCATCTCTAATATTATGCAGTAGTTTTGGATGGTTAACAACAGGGACGGAGCCAGGATTCTTGATTAGGGGGGGCCGAAAAAATTTTCAATATACATGTAGAAACATATGCATATCACATTTAAATCGCTCAAAATTTTTTTTATATAAAACCCACTTAAATTTTTATCAAAACTGTAAAAAAATGTCAAAATATATGTAAAAACATATACATATCACATTTAAAATCGGGTAAATGGTACATTTGGTCACTGAGATTACTAAATCGTGTTATGTTTAGTCATTAGAAAATTTTAATATCAATTTTGGTCACTCAAATTACTGAAACAGGTCACATTTAGTCACTCTCATGTTAACTTCCGTCCAATTCCGGTCACTCGAATTACTGAAACATGTCACATTTAGTCACTCGAATTATTGAAATAGGTCACATTTTGTCACTCTCGTGTTAGTTTTCGTACAACTCCATTAAGTGACCAAAATTGATATTAAATTTTTCTGGTGATTAAACATGACACGATTTAGTAATCTCAGTGACCAAATGTGACTTTTACCCCATTTAAATCGCACAAATATTTTTTTATATGAAACCCACTTAAAATTTCAACAAAACTGTAAAATTATATATCTACATGAATTGCTTAACAATTTAATTCTAAACAGAAACGTGAAATGTTTTTTTATATAAAACCCACTTAAAATTTCAACAAAACTGTAAAATTATATATCTACATGAATTGCTTAACAATTTAATTCTAAACAGAAACGTGAAAAAAAATGAATAAAAATGCTGGTGCAGGGATTTGAACCATCCACCTCTCTACGGTGGAGGATTATAAACTACATCCTTAACCACTAGGCTGCCATTGTTTTTCATGTTCATTAATCACGTTTTATGCTATTTTAAAAGTCATGGCCCCCCTTCATACACGTTGGCTCCGTCTCTGGTTAACAACGTTCTTTCTATATAAGTTTCTCCTTCTCAATTGTCGTGAATCCGCATGCATGATAGAATTTATTTATCTATATCTAACGTAATTATTTACAACTTCCTTACGAAAGCATAATACATAGGCAACCCGCTGTGATAAATGAATGAATGTTGAACTTCATTGTTTGTATCCTATCCACATATCTTATTTGTTTGATTTGGGCTTTGGTTATATATATATATATGAATCATTAAGATATTTTGTTTTATAAACTCGGCTTTCTAGCACACTTTTGTTAGTCAATCCCAGCACTTTGGTGCTCTTCACTTTCGAATTTTAGGTCCACTGGCAATTGAACTTCCAAATGTTGATGCATCTACCCAGTCACTATTGATCCCATCCTTTTAACCTTGTGGGTTTGATATATTATTATTGTTAACTATTTAAAGCATTGCTTCTGTTTGGATGCTTCTAATAATATTGTTTTTTCAAAGAAATGTTGAGCAATCTTCCACCATCTAGACGATAATGCGATTTGTGATATCTGGACAAGAAGAACAACTTTTCAAGAAAGGTATATATGTTGGTGTTCTATTAATTGGACCTAATATGAAATGCTTATAGCTTCCCATATATGCAAAATGGGATATTTGAATATTGTGATTTCAATTTGTAACATTGTCATTGGTATCTTTTTAAATATTTTAATTATAGTTTGTAACTTTTGTATATGTGTTGTTTGTAACATCAGGTTCTAATATGTAATTGTATATATTAAGCACCTAATTTGTTTAATAAGGACAATTTGTAAACTTTATCATATTTTTATGTATCATCTATAAGTTTACTATAATATTTAGTAAAATAAAAGATCTTCATCTTTGAGACTCCCCCATAAACATATCCTTAAAAAAAATTCACCTACAATCGAGGGAGAGGAGTAGAGGACCACATCCACATTCTTCGATTAAGAAATTAAATCCTCTATTTCTAGCTAGAAATACATAAATATAGAGGGGACAGAGCCGTCAGAGATAGGTTGAAAGACATGACGACCGATTGTTGCCACCAGATAAAAAAGGGAGAATAGAAAGAAATAGAATTGAACATGCAAATTTTTGTAGTGAAAATAGAGAGATGAGTGTATGACAATGCAATGGCATATTGCCTTCCAACTAGGACAAACTAATCAGTAAAATACCTATGAACTCATTACCCGTAATATCACCAATAACGAGTGCCACCAAAATAACACAAAATTAAACGAAATTTTATGAGATTATAATATGCAATACTATTCATTTCATCATTTTTTTTGTACAAGAGGAGCATACAAATAGGGTTATACATCAATTGAGGCGAGGGGAGGCGATTTTTCCTTTCTCGAGTTGGTTCGAGCTCGAATCGTTTATTCTTAATAGTTAAATCCTTAAAATAAACTTTAATATAATTTATAAATTAAATACAATACTATTTTTATATTATATATGTACATGTGATTGATGTAATGAAGAAAAAGAGAATAATAATCAAATTTTTTATCATGGGCTAAATCCATATTTATGTACTCTATTGATATGATATTATTTCATAGTTATTAGTGTCTAAAAAATATACACACAATTGATCTTTGAATTATAAATGAGACAAATTTGTTCACATACTTAAATTCTTAAATGACACATGAGATATATAATTTAACAAACTAATAATTATTAATAAGGCAACTTGTTAAGATATAAATCGCTCAAAACGAGCCAACTCACAAAATGAGCTAAACAAACCACTGAGATGAGTTTAACAACACTTAATTTAAACTCAACCTGTTAGTGAAGGAATAGAGTTTTAAACAAGTTTTCTCGAACCGAATGGCTAGCCGCTTATTCGCATTTCAGGCGCTAACACTGAGATGGACTACGTGGGAATGAGCTTATTTCCCCAAATGTTAAATACTGCCAACCCATCAAGGAGCCCAAAAATGTTTTTGATGTAGAAACCCAAAAAAAAATAGAAGGAAGCCCATTAACCAACAGTCCAACACCCAAAAAGAAAAATTAGGGGTTTCGATCTCTTTCCGGTCGTCTGAAATCCTTACTCCGATGGTTTCTGTCTTCCTCCATGACCATGTCGGCCGATAACAGCACCTCGGCTCTGGGGCGCCGGCTAGGCTCATGTTTTATGCCTTGCAGCTCCAGCAAACGAGCGCGGACACATTCAGCTGAAGTATACCCTCCGATCGGGAAACTGGCAGACGATCTCCTCGTAGAGGTTCTGATCCGCGCCCTGCCGAACCCTAGGTCCGCCTGCCGATGCAAGCTCGTCTGCAAGCGGTGGAGCTCTCTCATCTTCGACCCAGTACGGTTCAATCGCCGTTTCATTTCTTACCACCGGAGCAGGAGCCAACAACCTCCTCTGCTTCTTCACTCAGACGACCCGCAATCGATCATCACGAGCTTTCTCCCTATGAGCCGTCTATCCCGTATGTCCTTTGCAGTAATGGATTCTTACAAGGATCTGGTCTTATGCGGGTTTGAGAATGTGGGTCTAACCAGCCGCGAATTGTATGGAACATACTTCCTCTGCAATCCGTTTACCAAGGAATGGCTCGCCCTCCCTTTGGCGCCTGAATTGCCAGCAGGGTGCCCGTATTTCTTCACAAGGTTAGTCTGTGAACCCCGCATGTGTAATGATCTCGATCTAGGAGATAACCAAGTCTTTGCTTATTCGTCCGAGTATCGATTCCGCGTGGTGCGCCTATACTCGCGTGGATCGTCTACAAAGCTAGACGTGTTCTGTTCGGATACCGGAGAATGGACCAAGGATCGTCTTGTTCTTCCCAATCATTACCAATGCATAGCCAGAAATGTGGTTTCCTGCAATGGGGAGCTGTTTTGGAGTTATGCTGTTCCGAACCAAGATAAAGATGTTGTTTGCCGGTCGAGATTTTTCATTGCTGCTTTTAATCCTTTCCGACCCGACATCCCTCCCACTGCCATTGATGCTCCGGAAGTGTTCTGCAAACCCGGGTGGGATATCTCAGTCTCGCAAGGCGCCTTGCACGCCATTGCATTTGAAGATTCACTTCGACTTGATCGTTCACAGATTGCATCGAGTGTTTGGAGACTGGAACAAGACCGTAAGTCTTGGAGGAAAGTATGTGACGGGCTGCTAAAGAAGTCGAGATTGTATGAGCTTAGCCACTATCTTAGGCCTTGTTTGCATCCAGAGAAGCCGGAAGTTTTCTTCCTCAAACATCGTGGTGATGCTGGTGTAATATCTGCCTTGTCCTGCGATTTGAGGACAGGGGGAGAGGTGGAGCTCTTCTCAGAAGCAAGAGTATTCTTAAGGTATTGGAACTTGTTCCAAGTTCAATTCTCTTGCTGGCCTACTTCGATCCCAAGGTACAAGGAATTGCGAGTTATGTACGATGGAAGCTGCAGCTGTTGGATTCAGAGCAACAGCGGAACTGACAACAACTCTTCAATACTTGGTACTTATTACTGCTTGTGACTCTATGCTACGGTTAGTTGTGCACTAATGAAAATTACTAGTAATGCACGAGCAACGAAAATAAGAGTCAGAAAGAAAGAAAGAAAGAAATGAGTCATGTGAGGACTAGATATAACAGAGACATTTTACTGTATTCTTCTCTCTGCGTTTCTTTATGTGGCCTGCTTTCTGATCATCATTTATGTTGTTGTTGCTTTGTTTGCTGAACCAACAGATGGAGCAGGAGGTGCTGAAAGGCTCAGATCCGAAAGAAGGATGATGGCGTTCGAAGGAGCTTATCAACTTGTATGGTGGGTTTGGGAAGTGTTGGTTTCTCTTCTATGGTCATGATAAGCCCTTTATGAACACCTTCACCGTACTTGTTCTTCTTGCTTTTGCAGATACCAGGTGTTTGTTATTATCAACTTTCAACCTGAGAGTGAGATATCCAGAAGTTCAGATTGGCACAGAGTCTGGATTTTTGAGACTGCATCTGCATATCCTTCTTATCCACTTTCGTTGATCTGGTATTGAATGATTTCGGAAGTTGTATGGGGTTGCTTGCTTTGTTTATTTTAATAATTTTATTACTTTCCAAATGCTACCCAAACGTTATACGGTTTATGACTCGTACAAAAATAAAAATCAGCCTTACAGTTACAGAACTAACTGAACAATATGTAGTGTTTGTAATGTAACTTGATATAAATTTTTTGATTCATCCCTATAGGTTTCGGATTGTCATAGTCGTTAGGGACAAGACTGGCAACTGCTCTCCCTTACGCTGCGCAAATCTTTTGATCACAGGCTGCTATGCATAGTAGGCATCCATCTACCCAATCCATTACCACAGTTAGATGCTATCCTCACAAGGAACCAATGACAACATTTCATTTGAAGTTCACCCTGGGAAAGAGGCCGTCGAGTTCATTTGAAAAGGAAACATATAGAAATAGTTTCAACTGCACAGCTGCTCCCGAACCGTTTATTGGTCTTAATGCAACCATGTTTGGTTGTTTTATTTGGATCACACACAGCTTAGGGAATGTCTTTTTGTCCTTGGGTCTTGGGAGCCTGCATATTTAGGCTGCTTTGTTGATCACAATTTGGAGTTTGGACCATACGATGATTTCTCTATGTTAATTGTTATGCCACACTACCACACAATTTAGGTTAATTGTCTTCTTACTAAAGTAGTAATCAGATAACGACTATCTTATGGCATGTTCATCCACAAAATACACACATGTCATAGAGTAGAGTAATGAGATATTACTGGGCTTCATACTAATGTTTATGAACACGACAAAAGTATAAAACTGAAGAAGAAAAGTCATCATCCCTAATTTGTTTTCAAAGTTAACCATCACATTCTCATGCCAACTACAATCCAGCGTTAAAAACAATATCTAGTAACATACTAATCGAAATGGCCTTCACCTACTAAGAGCTATTTAATTATACCCTACTAAATTCACCAATAAACCAAATTGACAACCCACAACCAAGAGCTAAATTTCAATTTTTCACCAATCAAACTTAATCGTCTCTCTACGCTATCACTGCTACCTTGCCTTCCCACCTTCATTTCCCAATTTTCCTACCCCACTTACAGAACCCACCTTACACCAGCCAAGCCCACTAACAACTCATGGGACTGGCCATGGCTTCTGGTCATTCCATAGCAAAGCACTAGTTGCACATCAAATCAAATCACAAAGGCAAATAACAGGAATCCATTCAAGACTGGAAGGACAACTAAAGCAAATAACAGGAATTCGTTCAAGACTGCAAAAGCACAATTACAACCATCTATATTCCGTGTTCACCAACAAAATTCCCAAGTTATCAAACAAACAAAACACAATACTCAGTAGTTCAAAAGAAACAACAATCTGCACCAACTGATAAAAGAAAGACCAGCACATGATTCTTAGTTGTGAGCATCGCTGGCATCGGATGCCTGAGGTGCAATGGCAATCACCGGGACATGAGGATTATCACCAACAGCACTCTGACCAGTAAGAGCTGCAAGTAGGTGAAATAATTAAACAGAATTAAACCAATTATATAGAAGAATATATGTTATAAACGCGCTGCTATGGATCGGGAAATCGTCGGAATCGATAAAGCAAGAATACGAAAGCAAGAATCGAAAAACACAGACACACGATTTACGTGGTTCACTAACATGATGTGTGTTAGCTAGTCCATGGGCGAGAGAGAGCCAGTTTCACTATATCGAGGAGATTACAGATTACAGTGGAGTATGAGAAGTATTTATAGTACTTCTCCATGTGGGTCTAAACCTAATCCAATCTCGCAAAGGAAACGGTTACAGACCAGGCCCAGAACCTGAACCCAAATAACATAAATACATTACCTGCTACACCAATGTTCCCAGCAACATTGTCATTATCCTGCGACAGAAGATGTTCAACATGAGCATTGTCATCAGCATTTGCATTATCTTGAAGCTGCTGTGGATTGTCGTCATGAATGTTGTCACCAACGCTGGTCTGTCCAGTAGGCACTATGAAAGGAATAAAGGGTTGGTCCAGCGAGACCTTCGACTACTAGTCGTAGAGGCTGATAGTCCAATTCAAGTCACATCAACAATATATTTAATAACTTAATGGATAACATAAATACATTACCGGCTCCACCACTGTTCCCTGCAACATTTTGATTTTCATGCGGCAGAGGATGTTCAACATGAGCATTGTCACCAACATTTGCATTATCTTGAAACTGTTGTGTATTGTCGTCATGAATGTTGTCACCAACGCTGGTCTGTCCAGTAGGCACTAAGAAAGGAATAAAGGGTCTGTTCAGATAGACCCCCGACTACCAGTCGTAGCGGCTGATAGTCCGATTCAAGTCACGTCAACAATATATTTAATAACTTAATGGATAATATAAATACATTACCTGCTCCACCACTGTTCCCAACAACATTTTGATTATCCTGCGGCAGAGGATGTTCAACATGAGCATTGTCACCAGCATTTGCATTATCTTGAAGCTGCTGTGGATTGTCCTCATGAATGTTGTCACCAACGCTGGTCTGTCCAGTAGGCACTAAAAAAGGAATAAAGGGTCTGTCCAGCGAGACCCCCGACTACCAGTTGTAGCGGCTGATAGTTCGATTCAAGTTACATCAACAATATATTTAATAACTTAATGGATAACATAAATACATTACCTGCTCCGCCACTGTTCCCAGCAACATTTTAATTATTATGTGGAAGAGGATGTTCAACATGAGCATTGTCACCACCATTTGCATTATCTTGAAGCTGCTGTGGATTGTCGTCATGAATGTTGTCACCAACGCTGGTCTGTCCAGTAGGCACTAAGAAAGGAAGAAAGGGTCTGTCCAGCGAGACCCCCGACTACCAGTCGTAGCGGCTGATAGTCCGATTCAAGTTACAACAACATTATATTTAATAACTCAATGGATAACATAAATACATTACCTGCTCCACCACTATTCCTAGCAACATTTTGATTATCTTGCAGCAGAGGATGTTCAACATGAGCATTGTCACCAGCATTTGCATTATCTTGAAGCTGCTGTGGATTGTCGTCTTGAATGTTGTCACCAACGCTGGTCTGTCTAGTAGGCACTAAGAAAGGAATAAAGGGTCTGTCCAGCGAGATCCCTGACTACCAGTCGTAGCGGCTGATAGTTCGATTCAAGTCACATCAACAATATATTTAATAACTTAATGGATAACATAAATACATTACCTGCTCCACCATTGTTCCCAGCAACATTTTGATTATCCTGCGGCAGAGGATGTTCATTATGAGCATTGTCACCAGCATTTGCATTATCTTGAAGCTGCTGTGGATTGTCGTCATGATTGTTGTCACCAACGCTGGTATGTCCAGTAGGCACTAAGAAAGGAATAAAGGGTCTTTTCAGCGAGACCATCGACTACCAGTTGTAGCGGTTGATAGTCCGATTCAAGTCACATCAACAATATATTTAATAACTTAATGGATAACATAAATACATTACCTGCTCCACCACTATTCCCAGCAACATTTTGATTATCTTGCGGCAGATGATGTTCAACATGAGCATTGTCACGAGCATTTGCATTATCTTGAAGCAGCTGTGGATTGTTGTCATGAATGTTGTCACCAACGCTGGTCTGTCCAGTAGGCACTAAGAAAGGAATATAGGGTCTCTCCAGCAAGACCCCGACTACTAGTCGTAGCGGCCGATAGTCCAATTCAAGTCACATCAACAATATATTTAATAACTTAATGGATAACATAAATACATTACCTGCTCCACCACTGTTCCTAGCAACATTTTGATTATCTTGCGGCAGAGGATGTTCAACATGAGCATTGTCACCAGCATTTGCATTATCTTGAAGCTGTTGTGGATTGTCGTCATGAATGTTGTCACCAACGCTGGTCTGCCCAGTAGGCACTAAGAAAGGAATAAAGGGTCTGTCCAGCGAGACCCCCGACTACCAGTCGTAGCGGCTGATTGTCCGATTCAAGTAACATCTACAATATATTTAAAAACTTAATGGATAACATAAATACATTACCTGCTCCACCATTGTTCCCACCAACATTTTGATTATCCTGCGGCAGAGGATGTTCAACATGAGCATTGTCACTAGCATTTGCATTATCTTGAAGCTGCTGTCGATTGTCGTCATGAATGTTGTCACCAACGCTGGTCTGTCCAGTAGACACCAAGAAAGGAATAAATGGTCTGTCCAGCAAGACCCCCGACTACCAGTCGTAGCGACCGATAGTCCAATTCAAGTCACATCAACAATATATTTAACTAGTTTTTTAACCGGCACGTTGGCCGGAGAGTTTCATTTTATCGTTGACATTAATTCAATTTATCTATATGTTTAAAATATTTTAGACCTTGTAAATTTATTATATTTTGTATTGATAAGTGAGTATGTTGTGTGTCTATATATTGAAAATTCTCAATACTTGGCACATTCACTTATAATGTTTGACTTCTCTAATTATAAACCATGTCACAAAGGTATACCACGTCCCATGTACAATTTTTTCTATCTTATATGAATCCACGTTGTTCAGATGAGGACACCTTAGTTAGAGTTTCTTTGTACATATACTTCATTATTGGATAAATTTCTTCATCCCAATTAAAAGTTGACACTTTGGATGTTCATGAAGTTTACTGTAAGATCTTATTTGTATTTAGTCTCTTATACAATATGTATTAATTGCCAATTTCTTAAATTTAATTTGGACATACTGAGACTCATTGTCGTTGTTTATATATTATTTTAGAATCTCAATCCAAGATACTCACATACGGATTTTGATCTTAATATGGTGCATTAGTGTATAATTTTACAACTTGTAAAACCTTCGTTTTCTAAAATTCATTTATGTTTGGTATTTGTTTAGAAATAAAATTTTCATTACTTATACTAATATATGCATTTTCTATATGGCCACATTTATTGTCAATATATAGCATATATATTAAAAATAGTTTAATTATTTTTAAGTGTAATTAATACTTTTTTACCGGGATTTGTAAAATATTAAGAAAATAAGGGGAAATATGAACAATTGTAAAAGAAAATAAGGGATGGAAGTACACATTATAAGTGAGAGAAAAGTTATTCTTACTTATCATTTTCATTTATCCAATGAGGTGATCTATTCTTGCTCCATTGAATTTTTATCAAATTATTTTATTCCGTAAATATATTATTAGTTATGCATGTGTTTTATTGCAAAAAAAATGCATGTGTTTGCTAAGAAAGATCATACCGATGATCAACTTCTCTAATCTTGCCTCATTTTCATGTGAATGTTCATGAAGTCTCCTAACGATCATATGGTAACATATGTCTATCAACAGACCCAAATTTAGTATATTATATAACAGAGTAAATACATTTTATTAACCAAATCTTTAAAAAAAAATTCAAAATTCAAAATATTAGCCAAACGTTAACTCCCCGTTAGCATTTTTGTTAGTAATGTTGACTCAACAACATGGTGATGAGTTGGAAGAGACACGTGACGGTCTATAATCCAATTTAGTATTTTAATTAAAAAAGAGTTAAAAAATGATTAATGATAATAAAAAAAATGGTTAATATTTTGACGTGATACAAAATATTTGGCTAATCATTTGTAGTTCGAAAGGTTTGGCTAATAATTTAATAAAACTGAAAGGTTTAGCTATTTAAATGTTATTTACTCTATATGTATCAATTGCTAAGTTGTCTCCTCCCACATTTTGTCACGACCGCTACTGAAGTTCTATACCAGATCTGCTCTGTCCAATCCACACCTTTGTCCACCAATTCACGGCCCATATAGTAACATCGCCAGCTGAATTTTAAATTGTCCTCCTGCATTATTTCTCACATGCGCCACCAAATTGTTGACATAGTTAGTTTCGTCTACCCAGGTATATCCACTCTCTATTGCATTTAACACCCGTTATTTGGTTTGCTTTCCTTCACTCAAAATTTCTTCTCCTAACGAAAAATCAAAAGTTAATGGCCTAACACCTACTTAGCATATGACGTAAACTGAAAATTTACTTAATAAGATTGATTCAAATATTTTTGTTTAAACAATCGCGATACATGTCAGCTTCCAAACATTAGTATACTGCTGCTACACATATATACTACAAAATGTACAAATGAATTATTAAATAAAAAGAAAAGGAAACATTAAATGAAGATAGAGATAGCTACATAAATTGAGCATTAACTTACTTTTGTGTTTGTAAATAAAGTTTCAAACATGATAATTTGTAAATTCTTCAAGTGCTTATGTGGCAACAAACTATTGTTGAATTGCCATAGATAGATAGATAGACAGATATATAGATTTTAAACTTTTATTTGATTAATGCATAGGTCAGTGGTTGATGAACAAATGATGTTTAACATACAGTTTAGCAAAGATTCAGCTAATTTTCACATGTATCATTTTTTAATGTATCTCGTGTCTCATCTTAAGATGTGAAGTTAAGTTCATAAACAATCATACCGAAGTCATTTTGAAAATTTTGATTTATAATCCTTGAAAATTTATTACTCCAAGTTTGAAAATTAAATTTCTTAACATATGACGTAAAACTTCATTAGAGTTTGCTCAATTAACACGATCTAGAGCAAAAATGCAAAATATTAGTAATTTGAACCTAGGATACATTTTAAATTATTGCACCTATGATTCATATGTCTTCACTTAATTAGAATGAATAATGTTTTTGTTTAAGAAATAGATTTTATTGCTTGGTCAAGTTTCTATTCAAACGTTTCTTGTTTTCTCTCTTTAATTTCCATCTTTATTTTGTCGCGATAAAATGTTATTATGTATGTGTGTTTGTATAAATTGTTCATTAAAATGTAACATATTTGTAAATTATTGTAAAAATGAGTTAAAAATTTACTTAGTGAGCTTTAATAAGATATTTTTTTGGTTGAGAAAAACGTTATATGTGTGACTCAAAGACATTATTCTATTGTTGCGTACATCGATACAATGCAAAAGTAAAAACAAAACCATAAAGGAAGTATTGGAAAAGAAAAATAAATATTAAAAAAGTTAGAGACAAATGTAATATATGTCACTTTTCATACATTATTTATTATTGTGTACATTGATATAATACAAAAAAAGGATAAAAGAGAAATAAAATATTAAATGAAGAGAGAGATATCTCCATAAATATATCAATAACTATTTTTTTTTTGTAAAAATATTGTCCACCTTGGTAATTTGTGAACTCTCCAAGTGCTTAGGTGGCAAACAATTACTTTTGAATTGTCATAATATTATGTATAGATAGATAGATAGATAGATAGATAGATAGATAGATAGATAGATAGATAACTTAATGGATAACATAAATACATTTCCTTCTCCACCACTGTTCCTAGCAACCTTTTGATTATCTTGCGGCAAAGGATGTTCAACATGAGCATTGTCACTAGCATTTACATTATCTTGAAGCTGCTGTCGATTGTCGTCATGAATGTTGTCACCAACGCTGGTCTGTCCAGTAGGCACCAAGAAAGGAATAAAGGGTCTGTCCAGCAAGACCCCCGACTACCAGTCGTAGCGGCCGATAGTCCAATTCAAGTCACATCAACAATATATTTAATAACTTAATAGATAACATAAATACATTACCTGCTCCACCACTGTTCCTAGCAACATTTTGATTATCTTGCGGCAGAGGATGTTCAACATGAGCATTGTCACCAGCATTTGCATTATCTTGAAGCTGTTGTGGATTGTCGTCATGAATGTTGTCACCAACGCTGGTCTGTCCAGTAGGCACTAAGAAAGGAATAAAGGGTCTGTCCAGCGAGACCCCCGACTACCAGTCGTAGCGGCTGATTGTCCGATTCAAGTCACATCAACAATATATTTAATAACTTAATGGATAACATAAATACATTACCTGCTCCACCAGTGTTCCTAGCAACATTTTGATTATCTTGCGGCAGAGGATATTCAACATGAGCATTGTCACCAGCATTTGCATTATCTTGAAGCTGCTTGTGGATTGTTGTCATGAATGTTGTCACCAACGCTGGTCTGTCCAGTAGGCACTAAGAAAGGAATAAAGTTTAACATAATTAAGCCAAATAAACAGAATAATAATAAATCAACTCCATGGTAAACAATATTATACTACCTCCAATGAATCTGCGCTGTTCTCAGCAATGATAGCGTTTTCTTGAAGCTGCTGTGGATTGTCATCATGAATGTTGTCAACAAGAACTAGTGGATCTACCACCTGAACCGCCTCTGCTGCTGTCATCTCAATTTTGATGTCTCTACGCTTATTGTTCAGTTGAAGATGATAGGCTGGATGTGCAAGCTTCACTATGTGAGGAGCTGTTGGTTTCTCAAACAAATAGTTATAGGCTTGGTCGATTTCCAAGGATACAGCCCACACTGTATCACGGAGTGCCTGCACACTTGTTACAATCAAGGAATAACAATCAAGGAATTTATCAAGTTAATTGTTCTAGATAAAGGTTATCAAATTAAATTATGCATGAAAAATAACGTCACAATAAAACATAAAAGAAATAAGAATCATAATACTACAATTGTGAAATTTTAAATAAGCTTTATTTGGAACAATACCATCAATAACTAGGTGATTTTAAATTTATATATGCATTTCATTATACATTATAATGTACAACAGGTACATTATGTTATCATGACTTTGATAATGCAATTGTGGTGTCATCCTTATTTATAGTTCTCCTTTTACTCCTCTTTTCTCACTTCTGGTGAAAAGATCCAAACAATACATTTACCATATATATAATTATGTTTATAGTTTCATTCACTTCAGGGAATAGATTGTTTCATTCACTTCTGAGAATGAAAATGTCTCAAGTGCAATATCATTTTCATCTTTAATGGAGAATATACCAACTTATAATACAAAAAAATATGTTCCATAATATTGATATTGTATCAGCATATTTGAATTTGCTCTTCTCTTTGATTCTTGGTAGAATAATGTCCTTTGCGTACAACGGGTACGAGACAAACACACTTTTCCATTACAATGGTAACATACAGAACCAATATTCTTATTACCATGTCCTTTTCTTTCTTTGCCCTTGAATTCTTCAATTTCCACTTTTGGGGAATATATGGGCTCTTGGAACTTGCATTTTCTACATATCAATGTATGATTGATAATAATAGGATAACACGGAGAACGGAGAAATTAACTCATCACTTATATTACTTTTCTTGTTAATCCAAATAGATCGACGTGATAAAATATCAATGGATATGAGAAGTAGCACCCATCTTGATATATTGGAATGAGATAATCTCAACACAAATAAGACAATAAGATAAGAAAGGATCTAAGATTTACATACCTTGATCATATTGTGATCTTACTCCAATATCTTAGATTATGTCGAGAGTCTTTGAGGCTTGAGCAATGATAATTTTGGCAGAGCTTCGTGCTGATAACGTGTTATGAAACTAATGAAAATATAAACAACTATAAGAGAAGATTAGAGAGGGAAAGACACAAGAGAAGAGAGGGGAAGAGTTCTTCTTATTCATTCTTTACTTTTGATACAATGGTGTGCTATATTTATAGGCACACTTTGGTAACCACTACATCCTTATATCAATGCATATGAATGAGAGATAATGATGTAGGAATAGGGGTTACATGTAACTCCCAAGTGAGCATCTAATGTGGTAGGTCATTGGTCATCCATATATCAATATTTACATAATACCGTTCTTATTCTTTCTTAAAAAATTAGTGTGTTTGAGTATTCATAAGGCTAGAAACTAAAAGATCGTAATAGTTTTATCCTACGAAATATTTCCTGTAACCCTATCTTTTGTGAAGGGTGAAATTTTTTTTTTTTTATGGAAAGTGAACTTTGTTCACGACTTTATCATATCCAAGTCATTCGGTCTTGAGTAGTGGCAACCTCAACATTGTATGTCGAGTCCCAGACTAAAATATTTGACATTGACATTGACATCAACAATCAATCTCAATTTCAAACTAATAGGTCGTTTGGTTTTAGTGATATTTAAATTAATGTATTGTGATCAATGCATTTTTTGTAATATACATGTAATTAAGGAAAATGACGTGTAATGCACTTTACCTTGTTTGGTTTTGGTGATAGTTATTTTAGCATTCAAAAAGTTGTATTCCTTTTTTGTATGAAATATCACTTTTATCCTTGTTTTTATTGTAGTAAGTCAAAGTATAACACAAAAATGGATGAACATCGATTTCAATAAGAGCAAAATTGAAAGCAGCGCTTGAAATTGATGTCTCTACCACCCACTATATTTAACACCCTCTTCCTTCAAAATTTCGTCATCGGTCTAGCCTTCTCAGTCTTGTTGTTGGTCTAACATGTGCAATTAGTGTCTGTATCCTCAAGTAGAATACATGTATCTATCTTCATTGCTTAAAGAGGGGTAGAAAGTGGCTTTATTGAAATCGATGTGTTTTTTGTATGAAATATCACTTTTATCCTTGTTTTTATTGGTTATCACTAAGAGCAAAATTGAAAGCAGCGGTTTGTAGTAATTCAAAGTATAACACAAAAATGGATGAACATCACTACAAACCGCTGCTTTCAATTTTGCTCTTAGTGATAACCAATAAAAACAAGGATAAAAGTGATATTTCATACAAAAAACACATCGATTTCAATAAAGCCACTTTCTACCCCTCTTTAAGCAATGAAGATAGATACATGTATTCTACTTGAGGATACAGACACTAATTGCACATGTTAGACCAACAACAAGACTGAGAAGGCTAGACCGATGACAAAATTTTGAAGGAAGAGTGTGTTAAATTGAGTGGGTGGTAGGGATATCCACGAAAAAAGTGGACGGAATTGCGCATGGGTGTTCTGGGAAAAAAGTGAGAGCGGATTAGATAATAAAATTTCAAAGGTATTATGTGAATATAGATAATAACCAGAGATATAATTGGAATAAAGAAAGAATAAAACAAACCCAAATAACCTATCTCAACAATCTCAAATTTTACATAAGATAGTAATATCACTCATTTTGAGTGATTCGTTCCATCACATCAACAAAAATATGGATGCATTGTCGATAATGCACACATTGTAACAATATCACCAAAACTAAACAATCTCTAAATTTACCTTTGTATTTTGAAATCCTCACAAAATATTTTTATTTAAAGTTCATACAAAATTATCTTCTTACATTTCAAAATTTCAGCCAATATAGGAATTATCAATAGACTAACTGAATTTTGCTTTTATGGCTGGAAAAATAACCAAACTTTATCTCACATCATCACATGGGCGCCAACTTACTTTTATTTATAACTTTGGTCCTCGAATGGGCCACTTCCTACGAATCGGTAGGAACAAAGAAAAAGCCATAATCTTTCCCTTCTCTTTATCTTATCCTTACTTTACATCCGTGTCGGTAGCCAGTTGGACCATTCAATCTCCAATTTGGGGAATATCATCGCAAAAAGAAAAAAAATTAACTGAATTTTATTCTTGTTGATCTTCCCAATTTGAACGACGTTTCGTAAAGACTTTACTTCATCTCTCTATTTCACTCCTTGGGTGATCTCTGTGTTAATAGTTCGATATGGGCGACCAAATCAGTACGTCCCTCATGGAAGTGTTAAATTCCTGTTTTCTTCTTATTCTCTGTTTCATCCATATTTTGGAGCCTCCGGATCGATTGAAGAATTGAACCTGGTATTCATCGTTCATCCTCCTCTTATTGATGCATCGTGTATGTTCTTCTTCTTTTCTCTTTTTTCTGATTGGTGATTTGATCAATTCACAAGTAACCCACGCAATTGAGACTGAATTCTCCTCGCTCTAGATTTGCATTTTATTTCGTTTGATTCAATGTCTCCATTCTATTGAAACATGGGACTTGGTTTGGGTGTTTTGCTCACAAATTAGAAATGTCTCAGACCCAACATGACATTCCGTGTGACCAAATCCAGGTCTTCACTAATCCATATTGGCCCAAACGCATCTCTAGGGTATTCCTCGGGTGCTCAATATGTGAAAGACTGGAAGTCTATCCATATATAAGATCCTCTCCTATCATTTTTTCCCCCTTCGTCACATTCCCATAGATGATGCGCAGCTCCGATTATCGTTTTCTTGAAGGACATTCGTCGTTTCTCTATCGATCTGCTTCTCTGAATATGCCACTCATGTCGTGTCTGTTTATTTTCTTGTATATTTTTGTTTTAGATAGATCTTTTCATATGCCTTAAATTTTCTTCTATATGTTCGTTTCTGCCCATATTCAACGATTTTTTTGTTCTTGAACAAATACACTATTTCTCTATAGATTTGCTATTATTTCTTTATAGATCTACATCTCTAAGTTTTAGATCGTTTTTATTTTGTTTAATTTTCTGTATATGTTGTTCTAGATAGATCTTTTCGTATGTTTTAGATCTTCTATATGTTCGTTTCTGTGCATCTTTACTTTACATTATTGTCTTGTGTAGTGTTCCACTACAGAAACTAAGAAGTGAACTGCTGAAAGGAGGTCATGTTAGGTGCGCAGCCAATTAAATAATACGAATATATATAAAAAATTTATAATAAATACTACCCACCCACCAATGCCTCGAAATCCGACGGGATTTTTTAGGTAAGTTATAATTCAGAAAATATATAAAAATCTATTGGTATATGTAATTGATAATTATAGAAATCTTCATCGAGCATCCAACCCCTTGAGACTCGATGGGAATATTGATTATTGAGTAAACATTTCTTTTTAAGTAAAGTCTTTACGAAACGTTGTTCAAATTGGGAAGATTGGCGGGAATAAAATTCAATTAAAAAAGTATTTTCTTTTTGTGATGATATTCCCTAAATTGGCGATTGAACGGTCTAATCGATTGCTAACACGGATGTATAGTAAGGATAAAATTGAGACGTGAGAGGAAGGGAAAGTTTATGACTTTTTCTTTGTTCTTCTCGATTCCTAGCAACTGGCGCCCGTGCGAGGACATAGCTGTATATAAAAGTAAGTTGGCGCCCATGTGACTATGTGAGATAAAATTTGGTTATTTTCTCATCCATAAATAAAAAATTCAGTTATTCTATTGATAATTCCTATTTTGGCTGAAATTTTGACATAATAGAAGATAATTTTGTATGAACTTTTAAATAAAATTATTTTGTGAGGATTTTGAAATACATAAGTAAATTTAGAGATCGTTTGGTTTTGGTGTGATAGTTTAGATGAGAATGTTACAATGTGCACATGTCGACAATGCATCAATTTTTGTTTTTGGTTTTTTTCTTCAACAATTCATCCATTTTTTTGTTGATGTGATGGAAAGAATCACTCAGAATGAGTGATATCACTATCTCAGGTAAAACTTGATATTGTTGAGATAGTTTAGTCGGTTTTGTTTCATTCTTTTTTTATTCCAGTTATATCTCTAGTTATTTATCTATATTCACATACTACCTTTGAAATTTTATTATCTAATCCACTCACTTTTTTTCCCCGGAACACCCATGTGCAGTTCCCTCCACTTTTTTCGTGGATATCTCTACCACCCACTCAATTTAGCACCCCCCCCCCCTCAAAATTTCGTCGTCGGTCTAGCCTCCTGAGTCTTGTTGTCAGTCTAACATATGCAATTAGTGTCTTTATCATCAAGTAGAATACATGTATCTATCTTCGTTGCTTAAAGAGGGGTAGAAAGTGGCTTTATTGAAATCGATGTTCATCCATTTTTGTGTTATAATTTGAATTACTACAAACCGGTGCTTTCAATTTTGCTCTTACTGATTACCCATAAAAACAAGGGTAAAAGTGATATTTCAAAAAAAAAAAAAATCTTTTGAATGCTACAATAACTATCACCAAAACCGA
Source organism: Linum tenue (assembly GCA_946122785.1). NCBI lineage: Eukaryota > Viridiplantae > Streptophyta > Magnoliopsida > Malpighiales > Linaceae > Linum > Linum tenue. The sequence continues at coordinate 1,747,352 of CAMGYJ010000003.1, forward strand.
ACAAGGTAAATTACATTACACATCATTTTCCTTATTTGCATGTATATTACAATGCATGCATTGATCACAAATTCACAATAAGTATCACAAATTCACAATGCCCTTTAATTCTTCAAATTCAAGTTTCTAAATGGTTGCATTGTAAGGGGAAATTGCCCAATTCCATGCAATGTAAGACTTCTAAGTCCAAATTAAAATGGACCTAAATTTGATTCAAATTGTTTTGGTTGATCCAAACCTGTATATGCCCAAATCCAACATTACTCCCCATTTTATGAATTCATGAATACACTAAAATTACAACATTCAGTATTCTTCCATTAAAACTTAAGCGTAAATGAAAATATCGTGACCATTGAATTTTCATATTGGTATATTAAATTTAACGAATATGTGAATACAACAGGTATCAGTAACGATTGAACACATTCACTCATATGAATATTCAAAGATAATATACACTTTCGTTTTACAAACTTCCAAGTGACATTGACACTATTATCCGCCATGTGTCCAATCCTTCTCATAAGTGCACAAGAAACAAAAGTCCCAGTTTCTTGAAACGACTACACTTCATGCTTACATCGGTTGCATATTTTGTTGTGTACCTGTATTATACACTTTTATAAAAGATTTCATTAAGAAGTTTTAAACCACATCCTCTTCTTTCATGCAAAATAATAAGCACATACCTGGGATGACAAATTGTGCTTCAATTTCTAATAGTGAGCTTTCCTCATTGAATTCAGCATCTAATGTTGTATTAGAGGGAAATTGGGTTTCCCATTATCATAAAATATATGGACTTTAGACACATCCATTTCACATACTTGACCACCAAGTCTCTAGCTAACCCTTTCATCAAATGATCATCTAAATTCTCTTGAGTCCGGACATAACAATACAGACACAACTTCATGAGTGATCCATTCACGCGTTTTACTATGTCTAACTCCCAAATGGTGAGACTTGCCATTATACATTTGGCTATATGCATTAGCCAAAGTAGCATTACTATCACACTACGGGAAAACTGACTTTTGACAACACTTGTCTTGCAACACTTTTTATGAGTGTCACGTAAAATAAAGATATGCAACACTTTCATCATATGTTGCTTAATATATATCTTATGTAACACAAATTAGTCGTACTTAATTTTTTTTTGCATATCCCTAAATAATATGCAACACTTATACACTAAAATAAAATGTATTGCTTATTCTTACATTGTAGGCAACACTAAATTAGAAAAAGTTACAAATTATACGAACTAATATTACACGTGAATTGAGAAATCCTAATACAAATTTGAAAATGAGTTTTGTATATCACGAGTGAACTTTAAGAAAGCAGTTTGCACCACCAATTTCAAAGACAAAAAAGTATAGAGGATCATTTCTTGTTCTGTTCCATTCTTCACACTAAGTAAACTCATCATTCGTCGAATTAGTCTTTATTCAAAAAAAATCAAAATTAGCTTATAAAAAAAATCACTAAATCAAAAAATCAAAAAAATCAATTGTCATACCGGTAAATACCGCCTACCGGTTTAGCCTCCGATATGATATTTCGTGGTTGAACCGCCGGTACGGTACGGTTTAATGGACACTAAACAAATCATATTGTCACCAAAATATATTATTGTCTAAGATGCACTATTGTCACGAATATTGTATCATAGGTGACAAAACTTCGTAACAAAAAAATTCTTTCGTGACAAAAATATTGTAACCACACAAAAACCAAGTAGATCTAATAGTAATTAAGAATTTTAAGACTAATAGTAATTTTAATGTACAGAATATTAAGACTAATTGTAATTTTTGACACTATTATAGGTTGATGAATGGTTTTTTATATAAAAGATAAGTAAAACAAATGGTGTTAGTTGGTTAAACAAAAAGAGAAAATGGTGTTAATTAGTTGTACACGGAAATAGAATTGAAGACTATTCTAACTACAAATTAGCGAAACTTGTGAGATACTGAGATCATATCTGTGGGAATGATTTTTATTATCTACACAATTCCCTCTTAGACTAATATATTTACAAAGGAAAGTACTTTTAATAGTTAATCCCTGATTTTTCTCTTAAATATCTTATTGTGCGTTTAATGAGAAAAACCCCTTCAAATTCAGCGTCTTCTCCATAGCGCGTTTTCTCTCTACTTTTCCTCTTCTCTCATGGTTCCTCAATCCCGGCCGCTGCTATGAAGTCTCGGCCCAGAAGCAGCTAGTAGTATTGCACTTCCGGTAAGTCATCACTCAGCACGATATCCTCTTTATCTTCTTCTTCACACGCTGCTGCATCTCCAACGTAAACTTTCCTCTGCCTTCTATTCTTTTTTTTTTTTTTTTGCAAAATATTTCTATTTTTTTACGAAATCTCCTATTTCACGAGAAACTAAGAACAACCATTGATCTTGGATTGATTTTGTGAATTGATTATCTTATTGTTTCAATTCTCTATTTGGGGCTTTCCCATAACTGTGCTTTACAGGTTTGAAGTAATCCTTGCGAGTTATCAACCTCAAGAAATAAAGCAAGCAGTTAAGGGCAGATGAAGTTGTGGGTAGAGTTTTATTAAGAGGTTCACGCAAATTTAGTTGTGTAGCAGTGGAAATCAGCCATTGACAATTGATACTTTCCAAGTAGAGCTTCGGGAACAGAAGAAGAGAAGTGTTGCTCTTAGAAAGAATTCCATGAAGTTATCGATTTATCTAAAGAGAATCTAATTAGTTTTTTGTTTTGTTTGATACTATTTAGTTTATATTGTTAGAGAGATTGGAAATTCGTCAAACTATTAATCTTTGTATTTAAAATGGAATGAAAAGTGGCATCACAAATTCTAAGACTTAAATTTGACCGAATTGGTTTGTATATCCCCAAAAATCCATTATTAATGGTTAAAATTTGGACAAAACTTTCTTATTTGAAAGTTCGGGACAAAATTTTCTTTTATGTCAAAGTTCATGCCAAAATAGTATAGTATCCCTATGACTTTACGATCCACGTCACAGCTAGTGAAGTAAAAACGAAGTCAATAAACCGAGACACTGACCAGGTCAGTACGAAGCTTGGATCGCGCATTCCCGGAGCGGACAAAGACGACGATCAGAGCAAGACCCACGACTATCCCGACGACTAAGCCAACATCGACGAACATTTTCTACCAACCGGATTCAGCTGGAAGCAGAGATAGAAGAGGTGAAGCGGGGAAAATTCATGCTACATGCATGTGTTATTTCACTTATCCGTGAATGGAGAACTTTAGACGACAATGAAGCTGCCAGGAGGTTTGTTTGGATGGGGATCTGATTATTTGGATGCGAATTGAGAATGCATCTCAAACACACAACTATCTAAAGGATGGATGAATCAGATAATGCAGCCCCAATCAGCGGAGGATCCAGGGGCCGCCCCGGGCCACGGCCCAGCCTCCGCTAAATCCCGAGCTAGTATAACACATTAACACTTGTAATTTCGTTTTTTGGTGTTCGTTTAAGTGTTTGTCGCGTTACGGCCTAACCCTCTTCGTCTTTATTAAATGTGGCCCAGTGCTCTACCCTGTTCTTGATCCGCAGCTGTCCCCTATCCTTCTCTTTAACTCCTACCTATCCCAGATGATGACATGCAATGCAATCATAGAAAGTGCACGCAATGATTTGATCAGCTGATGTTGTGATGTATATACATAAGTACATGGTTTGTTTTTTGTTTGTGTTATTGCTTACTGGCTATCATAATCGACTGTAATTGGTTAAGTACAAATGATGATGACTTGAGCATAGTCAAAATACAAATGTTTGGCATAAAGGTTGATATGTTTGTTGGAGGAAAAATGATGGAAACGAAAATCAAATTTTACGGAAGGTGGTGGTTTGAGTGAAAAGGGAAAAAATAAATTCATTGGAACAACGGTGATTTGAATTGGCATGTGAAAATTAGGGGTGGCTATACGGTCTGGTCCGGTTAAATTGGCCCAAATTGATCTCACTACAAAAAAAAAGACTTATGCCCAGGGTTCCATAGCAAGGGTTATGTAACCCTTGCTAATTTTTTTCGGAATATTCAATAGCAACGTTTCTTTGCAAGGGTTCTGTAACCCTTGCTAACTCTTAAACCAAATTTCGATCAACGCGACAAAACTCCTATTTTCCCTTTTACATTTTTCGGTAGCAAAGCTTCTTTCCAAGGGTTCCATAACCCTTGCTAAGACATGAACCAAATTTCAACCCGATACGAGCAAACCCCCTGTTTCCCTTTTCTATTAGTTGAATCTTGTTCGTTCGCTGATTTCACCGACGAAACCAAGTGGAGCTTCGATTCCTTCTGAATGTTGTAATCAGCCATAGTTATGCCGTCCTCCAGCTGCTTCCCGGCGAAGATTAGGCGCTGCTGGTCTGCCGGAATCCCCTCCTTGTCCTGAATCTTGGACTTGACGTTGTCCACGGTGTCGCTGCTCTCCACCTCCAGAGTTATCGTCTTCCCGGTGAGCGTTTTCACGAAGACCTGCATCTTTTCTTTTCGGCTGCCAATGATTTCTATCTGCTTGCCCTTCTCCTTCGTTAATCTGAGTGCAAACATTGAAAAATCGTCCATTGAGAAATCTTCCATTGAATCACGATCTTCCCTCTCCCCATTGATGAATAATGATAAACAAACATATTTTTTGTTTAACTTTCAGTTAATTATACACATAAAAGGGCTAATTCTATGCTAATTAGATTCACAGGTTGTTTTCATACATATTAGTAGTTTCCACTATATTGATTGATAGAATCTGTTCATTTTGACTTAAAGTGATATCTATAATCGACAAAATGGACAAGAGCTGGATGAAGAAACATAGAACGAGCAATGAATATAAACACGGAGTACAACTTTTTCTTGATTATGCATTTCGAAATGCATCTCATGGAGCAAAGATATTGTGTCCTTGTATCAATTGTGTAAATGTATATGCACAAACATGTGAAGATATTCGGGTGCACCTCATTTGTGATGGTATTCTAAGAGGATATACTACATGGGTTTTTCATGGAGAAGCTTTATGTTCCCCCCAAGCTAGTGACGTTGCTACTTCTTCCTCGCCATGGGCAAATATTTTGGCTACGGAGAGGCTATCTACCCCTATTCAATCAAATCCAGCAATGAGAGCAGATTTGGCGGGGCTATTTCGGGATGTATTTCACCGTGAAGACCTAGTGAACAATGAACCACCTTGTGAACAGGATGGAAATGTCTTGGAGGATAGTGATGAAGAAAATGATGGTGATGTAGTAAGGGATGATCCATTGTACAATACAGGTGGAATAGAAGATTTGATAAAATATGCAGATGAGGAGCTATATCCGGGATGCAAGGCATTTTCAAAGCTATCGTTTCTAATGCACTTATATCACCTCAAGGTTCACAATGGATGGACTGCAAAATCCTTCACCATGTTACTTGAGTTGTTACTGCAAGCATTTCCGGAAGGTATATCCTTACCAAAATCTCATTATGCTGCTAAGAAGGTGGTTAAGAAGTTGGGTTTGGATTATGTCAAAATTGAAGCATGCCCGAATGATTGCAGTTTGTATTGGAATTCTACAAAAGATGCCGTTTCTTGCTATGTTTGTTGTAAATCTAGGTATGCTGTTGGAAAAATCGATGGACTCAAGGTGAAAGCAACAAAAGTTTTGCGTTATTTTCCTTTAATCCCGAGGTTACAAAGATTGTTTGCTTCTGAAAAGACAGCAAAACACATGAGGTGGCATGATGAAGTTCGTAAAAAAGATGGATTGTTGAGACATCCGGCTGATGGAGAAGCTTGGAAATCTTTTGATGCTAGACACCCTAGTTTTGCTTCGGATCCACGCAATATCAGATTGGCTCTAAGAAGTGATGGGTTTACTCCGCATCGATCAATGAGATCAACCCATAGTACGTGGCCTGTGGTGTTGATACCTTATAATATGCCTCCTTGGATGTACTTGAAACAATCCTCTTTCATATTATCAATGATAATTCCTGGACCCAAAGGCCCCGGAAATAATATTGATATCTACTTAGAACCGATGATTGAAGACTTGATCCGACTTTGGGAGGGTGTGACTACTTATGATGCTTCCACTAAGCAAAATTTTACTATGCGTGCCTCTTTGCTCTGGACCATAAATGACTTTCCTGCATATGGTAACTTATCTGAATATAGCACACATGGTAGATTTGGTTGTCCTGTTTGTTGTGAATCTACTTGTTCAAAATGGCTAGACAAGAGTGAGAAGTTTTGTTACATGGCACATCGTCGTTGGTTGGATGAAAGTCATCCGTTTAGGATTCAGAGTTCTCATTTTGATGGGACGGAAGAGTTCGGGTCAACACCACAACGGAAGATGGGAAGTGAGGTATTGAGGTACCTAGAAAGCAGAGAATTTTCATATGGGAAGAAAAAGAAAGGTAAGGGAAAGAGGGGTCGTGATGAATCTGCAGAGTGGGAGAAATGGTGGAAAAAGAAGAGTATCTTCTTTAGATTGCCTTATTGGGAGCATAATCTATTGCGTCACAACCTTGATGTAATGCATATAGAGAAGAATGTGTGTGACAATCTCATTGGTACTTTGTTAGATCTGGCCGGTAAATCTAAGGATAAATTGAATGCTCGTCTTGCTTGGTGTGTATGGATATTAGAAGTGGATTGCATCCTGAACTTTTGGCAAATGGAAGAAATCGATTACCTCCTGCTTTGTTCACAATGAAAAGAGATGAGAAACGTAATCTTTGTGAAGCATTAAGCAGAATGAAAACACCTGATGGTTATGCCTCAAACATATCACGATGCATAAACACCAATGATTGCAAAATCAATGGGTTGAACAGTCATGATTGTCACATCTTGATAGAGGATATTCTTCCAGTCGTATTGCGAAGTTGTAGTCCATCTAAAGAGGTGATATATGTTGTGGTGGAATTAGCATCTTTCTTCAAAAGATTGTGTGCGAAGGTGTTGAGTCTTGCTGATCTCGAAAAGCTCCAGACTCGAATTGTTTCGACTCTCTGTCACTTAGAGAAGACTTTCCTACCATCATTTTTTTACTGTTATGGTGCATTTTTTAGTCCATTTGGTAGAAGAGGTAAAACTCGGTGGACCAGTTCATTCCAGATGGATGTATCCTTTAGAAAGGTAATGCTTAAATCGAGACATTTTTAGTGCATATCAATGTCTATATGCATCATGACTAATTGGTCTAGTTTCCATTGTTATTGAATAGGTACTTTGTTCTCTTGAAATCCTTTGTTCGCAATCGTGCTTGTCCTGAAGGGTCGATTGCTGAAGAACACATTATGGATGATTGTATGTCATTTAGCTCACGCTATTTTGATGGAGTAGAAACACGATTCAATCGTCCATTGAGAAATCCTGATGTATCTGCGAATGAGGAAGCAATTGATTTCAAGTTCAATTCTAGAGGACAACATATAGGAGAAGCTCAAGGTTTTACTTTGAATGACAAAATGTGGGCGCAAGCACATCGTTACGTGTTGAGGCATTGTGATGAGATCAATGACTTAAGACAGTAAGTGTAATTGTTTAGATAAGTAATCAAATCAAGAAAATATTTAATTGTTATAAATGTGTTAACAATTTATATACTTTGATGTAGAGAGTTCATTGATTCCGAGAAGAGAAAAAGACGAGGTCATTCTCGCCTTCGTGCGGTTGACATAGATAAATTGGTGAATGCAAAGTTTCATGATTGGTTGAAAGGAAGGGTTTTGGGGCTGGATGACTCCAATATTTCAAGATATATTAAGACCCTAGCTAGGGGTCCTAATCCGGTTGCAAGAAAATTTACAGGCTACACGATCAATGGTGTTAGATTCCACAAACTATTACATGATCAACACCACTCAACCCAAAATAGTGGTGTGGTCAATCGCACTGAAGTTGGAGAGGTGAACTATTATGGAAAAGTACAAGACATCATCGAACTGAACTACTATGGTGATTTCAAGGTTGTCTTGTTCAAATGTGATTGGGTTGATGTTCATCACGACATGGGAATCAAGCAAGATGAGTTCGGCTTTACTCTTCTCAACTTTTCACGGCTAATTCATACGGGGGATAAGCTTGAAGATGATCCTTTCGTATTCTCTTCTCAAGTTGAGCAAGTGTTTTATATTGAGGATACCAAAGATAGTAATTGGGTTGTTCCGGTTAGAGTCAAGCCTAGAGATGCCTATGATATGGGGATAGATGAAGTTGATTCTTTTTCAAATGTTATTAGTAACGTGAATGTCCAAGATCAACCTAATTGGGAGAGAGATGATGTAGACGAGGATGTAATAGTGTGGATATGTGAAAAGAACTACTCTCTGGTGGAATCTGCTCTTGTGGTGATTACTGGTAAAGAAGGCAGTGTGTTCCCATCTCTTTTTCATGTTGATTACGTATGGTTCTCGTTTACCCATCTCTTTTTCTTATGTATGTAATTCAGGTTGGTATAGGAGAAGGTGTTTCCCCATCAGCTGCAACCGACCTGATCGCCAGGCATGTTTCATGTTTCTGGTCCTAATCTATGTTTCACTGGAACAGGTCGATACCTCTACAAGAACGATCACGGGCAGTAGCATTCGTTTTCGGTGAACTAAGTGTGGGAAGCATAGCAGGGTAAAACCTCTTTGACATGGATTTAAAAGGTTTTTTGGCGGGAGAGCTATGGAGTTGCATATACAGAGATTTTTACAGGCTACTGGCTTGTTCTGGGGGTTCTTTCGGGCTAACAATGGGGTTTCTCTCAGTAATTTTAATTTAAGAAGGGTGGGGAGTAAGACTTGTGAAAAGGAACGGGTAATGGACTAATGGGGCGTCCTAACAGAAAGCCCAAAAAATTATATAATATTTATTTATATAATTTGTTTATCAATTCAAAATATATAACACGACACATTTATCCAAAGGTAAAGGGTGATTTCGAGTTTCGACTGAAGGGTGTTTATGACTAGTAATGGTGGCTTTGACTGAATCTATGTGCTGGAAAGTTGTTGCCAAGCTTGTGTGTTTATGACTAGCAAATTCTGGGTTTTCTTTATGATTTTTTATTTTATTTTATGAGCAGAGTGCCACCACTAGTGCTCCGACTCCATCAATGGGATCTCGAGCTTCGTGATCAAATGTCGTATGAAGCATTTTGGAAATGTTCGATGGTAAAGAACACCATGTAAAGAACACCATTTTGGATTATGAATCATATTATGTTATGGTTCATGGGTATATGGTATGACTTTGGTCATGTAAAGAACACCATTTTGGGTTCTTTTGAGTATGTTTGAATGTTCATGGTGATTAGTATTTAGTCATGTAAAGAACACCATTTTGGATTATGAGTCATATTATGTTATGATTAATGGGTATATGATATGAGTTTTAGTAACAAACTTGGTTCTGGATTTGTTTTAATGACCAGGGTTTGCAACCAAGCTTTTGCCACGAATCTTGTTGCCTCTCTTTAGTGACGACTTTTAGCGACCATTTTGATTTCGACACAAATGTTTTTTTAGCTTTAGTCACAAACTGTGCAAGGGTTTTAACCCTTGCAAGTAGCGTATCTTAAGCAATTTTACATAAAGTTACAAAGGCCTGTAGCAAGGGTCGTAACCCTTGCTAGATGTAGGAACGAATAATGCAAGGGTTATAACCGATGGTACGAGCAACTCACGCTTGAATTTTCACATACGTTTAGCAAGGGTCTAAACCCTTGCTACAACCACTGCAGGGGACTTGCACCAAGGGTCGCCCATACCCCTTGCTACACGTAGCAGGGGCGGCTTTGCCAAGGGTCCGTCCAAGGGTTGGTTAAACCCTTGATACATCCTGTAGCAGGGGTTAAAACCCTTGCCATAGACCCTTTTTTTTGTAGTGTCTGGTCCAGTCCGGCCTTTTTTAGAATATAGGGACCAAAGATTGGATTGGATACAGTCTGGTCTTGATCCGGTCCAGTCTTGATCCGGTCAGGTCCTAATTGGGTCTTGATTTTATATTGACCTTGTGTGGATTTGAGTGGCCTAAGGCCCGAAAGGTGAGGAGTTGGTTAAGTTTTGTACTAAGTGCAAAGGTTTGTGACCGTTTATGCAAATTACCCTTAAGTTTTCGGTGTTGAGCTCTCTTATCCGGTCTTTATCCAGTTTTTGATCCGGTCCCGAACGGTTTTTTACCTCAAATATAAGCCCAAAAATTGGATTGGATTGTTTACTATCCGGTCCCGGTCCGGTCTCGGTCCGGGTTATACAGTCCGGTTTTGGGTAAAATCAAAAAATCCGGACCAAATAGCCAACCCTAGTGAAAACGGTGAGCGAATTTATGTTATTTTTTTGGAAGAAATTTTTTTATTAATTGTTTAGGGAGCAATTTAAGTTCATAGCCCAAATTTATGCACAACGCATAACCACGCGCCCTATGATTTTTAACGTGATATATTTCATTTGGTTAACTTGGATTTCATTTTTTCATAGAAAAATAAAAAAAATATACTTTTTAAATAACATCAATCGTGATATATTTGTAATAAAAATACATTAATGGAGGTATTTATTCTACACGGAAATAATTTAATAAAAAACTGAAATGTATATAATTTTGTGGGTCTTAATTAATTCATTTTTTATACTAAGTTATTGAATCCAATTTAAAGTGAAGAAGATTACAAAAATTATCAAATGTTAACCATTAGATCTATCCAAGGGGTTTAGACTTTGTTGTATAATCCTTAGGGGTCGTTTGGATGGTACAATTGTGCAATGAGTCAATTGGAGAGAATGACTCATTTATAATTGCTCCATGTTTGATGCTGATACATTTTGTGCACATTGCCTTGTTTGGCTCACTCTTTGATAGTTAGTCAATTGTTTTTTGGCTTATTAGGGAGGGGTGAGTAAAATCCAAAATTACCCTTCATTTATTCCCTTCTTCTCCTCGTACAATCTCCACCAAACCCCCTCCATTACTTTCCCTTCTCTCCTTCCCTCCCTGATAAAGCACCAGGGGTGCTTTTGATCAGAATACGCAGCTAACACACTCTCGAACGATAATGATGGAAAATGTAGAATTTCGGCACAATCAAGGTGTTTACTTGATTGATAAGAAACTTGTAAAACGAATCTGGAATCCTCACAGAAAAGCTTGACAAGGGTTCTCGAATTAGCAATGGAATTCACACAAAACTAACTCAAGGATTTGATTCTTGAGACACAACTCAAAGACTCAAAAACTCACGTAGGAGTAATTTTCATTCAACTCAACTCTAACTATTACAACGAAAACTAGAGGGCTTTTATAGCCAAAGAAAACCTAATACAATTCTAAACTAACAAGGAAACCAATTAGAACAGGAAAAGGCTAAAGAATTCGTGTAAAACAAGCAACTTGTAGGTCAAGAAACTGACTTAAAACACAAGCAATTTTGCCTAGGAAAACAGGCTTCATAGCATCTTTGAGCCCTTTGAAAATGGTCATCTAGGTTGATTCGAACTCAACCAATTCCTTTCCTTTGCAGAATAAAACTACCTCTTTCACCTCCAACTTGAAACAGCCTGAGATCATGCTCCAAACACCAGATATAGGCCTTCAAAGTTGGTATCTCAAAACAGTTTTCTGCCTTAGCCAAATTTAGGCAGTTTTCCACTTTTCCTGTTTTGAGGTAGCCTTTTGATGGGCTTCGAAAGTGACCTTCCAGACATCTTGTGGATCCAAAAAGCATACCATTGGATACATGACAACTTCATCTTTAAAACAAGCCCTTGACTTCCAATTTTCATTGAGCCATTTGTGAGATACAAACTTCAAAGTAGGCTACCTGAAACTATTTCAACACTTAGCAAAAAATCAGAATTCTTCAAGTTAGTTGAGATGACTTCTTTGGCAAGTAATTGTGAATTGTGGATTGATCCAATTGGGATCATATCACTCCCCAATCCCCTAAAGAAGAAGAACGAAGGTAGCAGATAACCTCCACTTCCCAACGTTGGTCTCCACCTCACTGGCACCTACAAGACGTTCTCTTTTCTAAAATGGGTTCCGGATTCTTCTCCGACTATTCGTTAGAGGAAGGGGTATACTACAAGTCTAAACTGAAAGCTATTGTACGAACTTCCAAAACTTCCAAGAATCCTAATCGCAAATTCTGGTCATGCTTTCGTTACCCATCAAAGGTCTAAGGTGATGTATGTATGTATATATATAGACGTGGATTCCCCCTTGTTCGGTTGGTTGTTTCAATAAGTGGATTCATGTTTCACAATTTTCAAATTTTAATATGTAACTTGATTTGTGTACAGAGAAAACCCGGTTGTGGCTTCTTCGATTGGTGCGATGTCCGAGCTGTGGAAATCAACCAACTTGCTTATGAGTAAAGGGGGAAACAACCACCAAGCACACAGTGCAATAGTACCCATGTGTGTATGATGTGTTCTTTTGCTTTGCCCACTGTACTTAGTGTACAGGTTCAATACTCTCACTCCATAATTCGGCTTTACTTTACCAAATTAGTAGATTTTCCACAACATTAATCACCCATAAAGAAATCGCCAGATACCTTTATATGGGCACAACTACTGTAACCATGCACACAAACCACAAAAGTAGAAATATTTAATGGGAATCACTACCCTGCAATAGTTTAAGGATACGCCAACAAAAGCATGTAAAGAGTGAAAGTTGAGCAGCCGAAGAGATTAATCGACAAAAGCACTTTTCAAAAGATGAGAACCCTCATTAACACAAGTAGGATAAGAGGTAATTACCTGACCTAGAGATAGCGCTGCTTGCTCTTTCCATCAAGCCACTGTCGCTCGAATCACAAGCTTCTTCTCCACTTTCGATCGGCAGCTCAACCCTAAAGTTCAGAACAACAGAGAAGGAATGAGAAGAAAAGTGAAGACGATAAGAAAAGGTGAAGGGACCAGGGGCACGTTTGGGTTTACAAAGAAAGGATAGGGACTGGATGGGGAAAAAATGGAATAAACGCGGCAATTGAATTGTCTCTCCCCACCCACCAAGTATTTCTAATTGCTCCAAAATGAGCCAATCTTGAATTGACCGGGGTCCAATTACACCATTCATTTTTTGTGCTGCCCAATGAGCTAATGTGACCCAAATGCTTCATTTTGAGCCAATTGAGCCCAATAGACTCACTAGATTATACCATCCAAACGACCCCTTAGTTTTTGGTTATGCATCCAGACCTAACTCAAGCTTGCCTTATTTGAGAGCGGATCCAGTGACTAAGGGGGAGTGCTTAGTCACTTGACTAAGCCCCTCCCAGCCCTTAGATATGGACACTTCAATCCAATGGTTAAAAAGTGGGAAGGCTATTTAATTAATGACAGGGGTAGTTTGGGTATTATGGAAAATTACGAAGTATACAAACCGGATTTACAATCAGTACAAACCATACAAACATATGAACAGTACAAACTAGAGCGACAAAACATACAAACAGATTTACAAACATTACAAACGTATGAACTGTACAAACAATACAAACTAGACCGACAAACAATACAAACCATACAAAAAGAAAAAACAACCGGGTTGACTTTCGAGGCTCCATCCCTATATAGAGGGGCTCCTTCCCAAAGTCAACCCGGGTGTTTTTTAGACATACAAACAGTACGAACATGGTGGACAAAAATGATAAACTAGACCGACAATCCATACGAACGGGAAAAAACGCGCGGTTTGACTTTGGAGGCTCCATCCCTATATAGAGGGGCTCCTTCCCAAAGTCAACCCGGGTGTTTTTTAGATATAAAAAACATTACGAACGTGGTGCACAAAAATGACAAAGTTTACAAACATGGTGCACAAAAATAACAAAGTTTACAAACATTACAAAAAAAACCGACAAACATTACAAAATAACAAAGCATACAAACATTACAAAATATGTCAACAAACATCACAAAATTAGCACGGTCGTCGGGAAATTCTTCTCCGGCGACGATGTTCGCCGGAAAAAATTTTCCGACCAGAGAATCTCTCTCTTTCTCTCATAATAATAATAATAATTCTTCCCTGGGCAAGGGATAATTGCAGCGGACCCTAACTGGTCACACTCTTCTCTCTGGGATAATAATTCCCTGGGGAAAAATGGCGGCCCTCCCCCTGGGAAAAATGGTCACGCCGGAAGAATTTCCACGCCACCGGAGAGAAGGATCGGCCGGCGGGAAGGGTCAAAACTCTCTGGTAACAGGCCACCAGAGAAGAAAACGGGTCCACGGGCTGGACTTTTAATTATTTTAAATGGTAAATAAAAATTAAATAATTAAATTACTACATTGCCCTTCATTAAATTGGATTAATCAGGACCATTGGATTTTAATGAGGTGGAAGGGCTGAGATTCACTTAGTCACATGACTAAGGGACCCCCTTAGTCACCTGATCTTAGCCCGCCTTATTTGCACGCACCCTGGAAAAGAAAGAAATTATGTTACAAATAAAAGGCGAAAAATTAGAATTATGTTAGAGGAAAAGTAAATCCGACATATTTAATAAGTGTGCATGGAAGTGAGGACAAAAAATAATTTATGTTAAAAAAAGGAAAATAAGAAGTATTTAGAATTGTATTTAAGAAAAGGTAAGAATATTATTTTTAATAAGTGAGGAATCTCGAATTCTACCCATAGGCCATAAGGAGACATAATTCTTTATGTATATTGCTTTTTTATGACTTCTTTTACCAATCTACACAATCATTTTTAGACCATACCAAGAAAACCTAATTAAAAAACAAAATATTCCATACTAATTTTAGTAACATTCTTACACGCCAAGATATTTTAGACCATACTAACAAAATATTCCAAGCCCATTAGTAACATTCTTACAAGCATCAAATTGTTGTTTTCATTATGACACCTAATTGAACTGTATTAGTATATCTATAAAATATCTTAAAGCATTTTTAGAATTAGACCCCTACCACATCAATCTTGAAGTATTCCCCGCCCTTCTCGAATTTTTTTTCGTTTCGTTAATATTTTCATCTCTCTCTACAGCGATTTCCTTCCACTCTTTTATTTATTTATTTTACTTACCCCGTTTGTGTCCCTTAAAACCATAGCTCCCATGATATTCTTACGCTTTTTTTTATTCATACTAATTAATATATTATAAATAAGGATAACAAACGGAATAATTAATATATTATAAATAGGGAGACAAACTAAGAGAGAGAGAAAGAGGAGAATGAGTTTTGGTGTGAAGAAATGAGGAGGGGGGTGTTGGTCAATTCAAAAATCTATAATGTAAAGAGCAAATGCTAATCATACATAAAAAATTTAAAGTGTCGTTATAACTGAATTGTCAATTAAGATAAAGAATAAAACCCTAGAATGAAGATGCAAAGGGAGAGTGAAACTATCCGAATATCGACAGCATAAAGATTCATGTGTTCTTCCTACTCGAGTTGAGAAAGACGATAGATTCTAAATGAAGAAATTTTTCAATGTGCGATCGCATCACTCTTTCTATGTGACTAAAAAATGTATGTCTTGCAGTACTCTGCAACTTTTTTTATGTTTTATTTCACACCGAAATATTATAGTTGGAGAGTGCTTGATATAAGTTAGTATTCTCTTGACACTCTTCCTCATCTTCTTTCGAAGAAAAAAGAAATATTTGAGTTTTCATGCTTTCTTCCTACTCAATTTGAGAAAGAGGATATATCTTAAATGTAAAGAACTTTTCTATTTGCTCTCGCATCACTCGTCCATCTCTCTTTCTATATGACAAAAAATGCATTCGACTCATTATTTCGTGTGGTCTCCTCACCTATTATGATCAATTTGCGAACAACAATGAATTCAAGCATATAAAATAAATGTACCACTGTTGTTAATATTTTTTTTGATTTTCCAACT
The DNA here is from genome assembly GCA_946122785.1 of Linum tenue. Classification (NCBI taxonomy): domain Eukaryota; kingdom Viridiplantae; phylum Streptophyta; class Magnoliopsida; order Malpighiales; family Linaceae; genus Linum; species Linum tenue. The sequence goes on from CAMGYJ010000003.1 coordinate 1,763,259, forward strand.
AACTATTCTTTCAACCAATAAGTTCATCCAATCACGCAAAACAACATATAATATAAAGGTGTGACACAAGTTGGAGAACATGCATATAAGCGATGATTTAATTCTTATCTACGACCTTCTATCTTATGTTTTCTCCTAATGTTCTTTTTGGTTGAGCATGAAATTGAATTCCAACTATAACAAATTGTCGATTATCCATTTATTTTCTTTCACATTGTTTTATGCCCATTATTGTTATCTCTCGAGACATTTTTTTTTATATTTAAGAACAATGATTGGAATTAACTAGAGAGTCATAAGCTTAGTGATGCCATTGCTAGAGCCTTCCTCAATGCTCTTATCCTCTTTTTGAGGGAAAACAATTGTAAGCCGCTATTTCATGGGAATTTTTAATGTTCTTCTTAGTAGTTGCACTGGGAAAAAACAAGACAATAAGTTAAGATTGAGTGAGTAAGTGAAAAGAAATGGACAAATCTGACGCAATTGCAACACTATTCACCGAACCATGATCATTATCACCAACACTACTATGTCCCGTAGCAGCTGAAAATAGATAATAAAAAATTAAACATAGTTAAAAATGAATACATAGAAGAATAACTAATCAATTAAATAGATAAAAGAATTAGATTACCTCCTCTACCAGCCTTTCCAATGTTCAGTAACATTGGGATTATCTTGCGGCGGCTCAAGATGTTCAACATGCATATTGTCAACGAGATGGATTGCCTCTGCTGCAAAAATCTGGTCCTCGATGTCTCCCACCCTACGGTTCAATTGAAGATGGTAAGCTGAGAGGGATAGCTTCACAATAACAGGGGCAGTGGAATGCTTGAACATATAGTCATAAGCACTATTCATTTCCAGAGAGACCGTCTACACCGTGTCCTCGACTGCCTACAGTCCTGTTATGAACAAGAAACATTACCAAGAATCTTAGGACAAATCTCTAATCTCATAATCGATAAAACAATCTAGACAAACATTTCAATGAGATAAAGAAATTATCCATACAAAACTCTAGACCACAATATCGACAAAAGTATCTCAATTTTCCACACTAGATTTCTTACATGTGAGTATGTGACTGAAATAGAATAAAACTAGTAATAAAAAAAAATAGAATAAAACTAACTAAATTTTATTGAATCAATGAGAGGCTTTGAGTACACAATGGTAGCACTGATTCATACCAACTCGACAACCCTTACTCCCATAATATTCAGACTAACAGCATATCCAAACAAATTACAACAATTAATGAATACTCTCTAACCTTCAAACAAAACGACCACCATTCTACATTTAAAAACACAACTAACAAAGACTCTCTATCTAAAATACCATAACAGGCCGTCATACCAAAAGAGTAAATCAAAATATACTCTGAATAGAGACATGGAAGAGGATGATAGGCGTAGGTTGTGCCCCATGACCAGCATGATCAAGCTGATGAAGCCTCTCCACCAAACGCAGATGATAGAACTGGACAGCACTATAGAGCAATGTAGGGGGGGGGGGGGGGGGGAACGGAAGCCGAGTTACGAAGTCATCCGCAAGTTGGTGAATCCTCTTTTTTTTCATTTCTCATACTATTTATAGCCGATCCGTATATCTTTTGTTTCAACTCCGAATTTAGATATTTTGCACAAAAACTCAGATTTTATGCAATATACACAATCATATCCAACTTTGATATATGTTGAAAAGAAAAGAAAAAAACTTCAAGATCACGTATCCACGGGTCACTTTCCTACTAACATAGTTATTACTATGCAATTATCACTCGGTTCAATATCACTAATGTACTACCATAATTCATGAGACACCTTCCTATTCTACTGAGTTGCTAAACTATATCATTCAATCTTGTATCGCCATAATATGTAACTTTATCATCCGTGTTAAAAATTACAGTTGGAGAAAACCAGATAATCGAATAAAAAAATTTGGCTTCCGATAGGCTAGACTCAAAACCAGTAGCCGATTAAAATGTAACTCCAAAGAGGCAAGTAAGTTTTTTTCCCCAAGTAAGTTTTTTTTTTTTTTTTTGCATTAAGGGGGGCCAAGGCCAAGAAAACAAGGGGTTACATATCAGAGGGCGCCATCACTTGGCGCTCAAAAGAAACACCCATAACATCATCTCTAAGGATCTGACCTATTTCGCTTGGCGGATTAGAGAGTTCACGCATACTGTAGGAATAGACGAGATTGTGCTTCAAGAGCCAGTCCACAACTCTATTCCCTTCTCTACATATATGAACCACTCTAACTAGTCAATTTTGCGCAATCTTCCATCTAATCACCATCAAGTAAATAAGCATAAGGATTAAAATGTAACTCCGAAGAGGCAAGTAAGTTTTTATTTTTCCCAAGTAAGTTAATGAACGATATTTGGTCCTTCTTTGCAGTGAGTTAATGAAGACATATTTGGGCTATTAACTTATTGTATATAGTTTGTTACTCCCCATCTTTTTCTAAGCCGAAATGACGATTATGCCCTCGGTCCAAATTTGTCAAATTTCAACGTAATGTCGAGGAGGACTAAAAATGTGAACTATCGGTTCAAGCGGTGTCGAATTTCGACATAAAATGAGAAAGTTACGGGCATTAGTTGAGTTTCGGATTAAACTCGCCTGTAATTGTGAAATTCCAAAAAAATACCTTGAATAATTAAAGCCTAAACTCTACTCGGTCTCACCCTAAAACCTAACAGAGCAGCCTTTTATTCTTATTCACCGTGTCAAATTTCAACGTAATGTCGAGGAGGACTAAAAATGTGAACTATCGGTTCAAGCGGTGTCGAATTTCGACATAAAATGAGAAAGTTACGGGCATTAGTTGAGTTTCGGATTAAACTCGCCTGTAATTGTGAAATTCCAAAAAAATACCTTGAATAATTAAAGCCTAGACTCTGCTCGGTCTCACCCTAAAACCTAACAGAGCAGCCTTTTATTCTTATTCACCGAAAGCATGAATACTAAAGCAAAGCGGCGCCATTTCTCTCTTTACTACGAGAGGTGCTAGCTTAAGCAAGCAGGAGGCGATGCTCTCCTGGGTAAGCACTCCCTCTGCTACGAGAGGCGAGAGGTGCTAGCTTAAGCAAGCAGGATCATTAAAGCAGAGGTGCTAGCTTAAGCAAGCAGGACCATTACTCAAGCAAGCAGGACCAAGGTGCTAGCTTAAGCAAGCAGGACCAAGGTGCTAGCTTAAGCAGGACCATTATTCAAGCAAGCAGGCGAGGCAGGCGATCAAGCAAGGTGAGATAGGAGATTGGCGGCTGGGGTCGAGAGGGATTACAGAGCGGGTTTGGTACGAGTGGAATTAAATGGGATTCACTCGGATTTATGTGGACCGAGATATCGAGAGGGGGAAAGCGGTGATGGTGGAAACCCGGAATTAATTGGACCCTAGTTCCACGATGACGGGACGAGTGAGAACCTTCACGAATTAGCCTGCCAAGATGGTGATTTTTGTACCTGCAAGCTGCGATGCAGGCTTGGACGGTTGGATAATGGAGAAAGGGACTCGAGGGACATCATGGAGTCATTAGTATTATTTTCGAGTATTGCTTTACGTGATGTATGTGCAGTATTCGATTCATGTTTGAGATTGCATGATTATGGTTGATGACATGTGCCTTGTTTGAATTATGACTTGAAGTGAATGGTTATTACTTACTTTGAAATTTTATGAGTATAAGTTGTTAAAGTTTAAGCAACAAGTTCTTTTTAAGAAGTAACTCGCCTTCAAGAATGAAGTCGTTTTAAGTGTTTTTAGTCACTAGCGCCAGTCCGTTGCCTTTTGAGACATTTTGAGATAGAGCAGCAGTTATGCTCTTGAGACTTTTAAGATGAGCAGCAGTTATGCTCTTGAGAATCGTGGTGAAGAGCCACCACGATAAGTTTAAGATGTTAGGGGGATGAATCGTTACGACTCCCCTAACTAAGTTTAAGTTTAAGGAAAGGCTGGATGGCTTCTCATACGCATGAGTAGGCAACCGGACTAGCTAGTGAGGGATCCCAGTGTCAATCAAATATTTAAGTTAAGGTTTGAGCTTTAAGAATACAGTTTTAAGAGTTAAGATTTCTAATAGTGGAAGTACCAAACCACTTCCACTCAGTTAAGTAAAGTGATCAAGCACTAATAAGATGTTAAACGTAAGGGCGTAGACTGACCCCATCTCACTCACCAGTTTGAAGAGGACTAAGAGGAGTTAGAGAGCAGCGATTTCGAGAGGAGCAGTTTGAGGGCAGCCAGCTAGAGGAGGGTAGTACAAGCGCTACAGAGGATGTCTCGTCAAGGCTTTCAGGAAGCAGTAGCATTAGAGACTTTTTAGTTGTTTCGGTGTATGATTATGAGTATTGACTGGAGATCATTTTGGGATTTCAAAGTCTGAGTTTGCCCAAGTGTCAGGCTTTGTGTTTAAGTAATGATAGTTGTTTTCGGTAATTATTAAAGTTATTTATGAAATGGTTCCGCTATTTTTTTCTAAGTATTTTCAGTTCTTATTTTATTTCACGGTTTATCAAGGATATTTTGGTAAAAGTAGTACCCGGCCGGGTTAGGGTGTTACATAGTTAATATATGAAGTGTAGCGTGGTATGTAAGCAATTAAGCACACAATTATATATTTGTTGGTTTGTTTCTTGTTTGTGTTATTGCTTGCTGACTATCATAATCCACTGTAATTGGTTAAGTTAATTAAGTTGCACATTGCCTGTTTATTGGACTTTCCATAACTTACGAGTTGCATGCATTGCAAGATTGGGAAACCGTTGATAGATAGTAGGAGTTTATTGGACTCCCTGTCAAATGTTTAATTCTACTACGAAGAAAAATAATCTAATAAGAAAACGAGCACGAAACAATTCTGATAAACTCGGGATGATAATAGATAGACCATAAAACACATTTAAGAAAAACGAACCTACGATTACTAAACAAATTTTCTAACATAATTGAGTACATAATTTTTCAAGTTTAATAGTATTGTATCACACCCTTCGTCTACATTACTGGGGAGAGACTTTCCAACAACTTCAAACGTCAATCCACGACGAAAAAGTTCTGAAAGTTAAAATAACTAACTCCGCGACTTAGAGACGAAATAACAACTTTCACTCTACCGTATCTAACCGTGTGCTAGTTTTGTGGCTCGTTTGTTGAGTCAAGTCCGGTAGACTACCCATTTTCCAAGAACTAAAAGAGAAACGATAAGGACCTGAAAATCAAGACCCTTTTTTCATACCATGAATGTGTACAAATTTCACATATATGTAGAAATGAAGAGAAATCACAGCTAAGTAATCAAGGCTCGGCATTTATTGTTGACATGAGAAATTAAAAAAATATTCTAAAATGCAAATGGAGAGTTATAGATAATCAATTAATCCATCGAATGAATATTTTTGACCAATTAGGGAAGCATGACAAAGGCAGATAATATCATATATCTCTCGAAACCAAACCGTATCGTCGTGGGTTCAACCGTGAAAAACCTCTTATTCAGATACTAAACCGGTAGACAGTTTCTAGCGCAGTTTATATGAAACGGTTGAATCACAATATATTAAACTACGCTATAACTTCGGTTACAATTTCGCAATACTTGATCATCATTATTATTTACTACCACCCATCTTAAATACTATTTAATAAAAAATTAATAATTACTAACCCCTTACTTACCCTCTTCCCCCCCTAATCCTTCCATATAGATTGCTTCCCATCTCAACAATGGCTGCAGCAAGTTCAAGAGACTATACTCTCATTTCCCAGGATCCAAGAACATCACCATTCACCACTACACTAAACTAAACTCTTAACCTTCACAATCACTCAAACCACCAAATGGTATTATTATTATATCCCCACAAAATCCCTTTATAATTCAACTTCCATTCTCTCTTCTCTCGATATCCAGCAGCAGAGCTATAGTCCTCCTCCGGCCACCACGATGGCGGTGGTGGAGCAAAAAATGAGCTGCCACGTTCTTACCCTCGTCCCCATTTTCCTCCTCCTCGTCTACGCCCTATTCGCCGTCTCCCCCTTCATCGACAGGAAACTCTCCGTCACTAAATCATCCACCGCCGCCGAAGCTGCGCCGCCGTCGGCGGCGGCTGGGGTGACGGTTTTGTACAGTAGACGTAATGCTAGTGGAGTGGAGAGGATCGAGGAGGAGCTGGCTAGAGCTCGGGCGGCGATCAGGGAAGCGATTCGGAGCCGGAGCTATAGGTCGTACAAGGAAGAAGGGTTCGTCCCCCGTGGGGCTGTATATAGAAACCCTATCGCCTTCCAACAGTAAGTTAATATGATTTCTGATGGAAAGTTCATGCCTCCCTTTGTTATCAAGTTCTTTTTTCTTTTTTACTTTACTTTCTTTCTTAATGGTGTTTTGTGAAATAGGGTTTTCGATCCCAGTGAAATCGTATCGTACTGCATGACATAATATGTTTTGGTTCTATCTCTATAAAATCTATGATTGGTTCGAAGAGCGTCTCGCGAGATTCCAAACTATTGCGGATGATATAGCTAGTAAATAAGTTTCACTTCATGTCAACATATTTTATTATTTACAAGGAATTCCACTTGCTTCTTTTTTTAGTACAACCTCTATACCTTATTGTATGAATCTATATCCGGCCTATGCTTTCTTTTTCTCGCTCTGGTTCATCACATGTCTGTGATCTCTATCTTTCAACATACTCCCTCTAGTTGTGTACTTCATGTTATTCTAGTAGATTTGTCAACGATTTCTCTTACATTCCACTCGTTCTAATCATACGAACGATTTCACCATGTGATAACCAGGGGAGAAAAAACCAAACCAAACCAAACCCAAAACAAAACCCCCCTTCAAAATCTCTCATTAGGTTTGACTTGTAACATAACAAATCCCTAACAAACTATTCTCACTCTCTCTCACTCTCTCTACTTTGTTTTGGGGATTTTGATTCTTTGTTGACAGGAGCCACATAGAGATGGTGAAGAGGTTCAAGGTGTGGACGTACAAAGAAGGGGAGAGGCCGTTGGTCCACCGAGCTCCCATGAACAACATCTACTCCATCGAGGGCCAGTTCTTGGACGAGATGGAGAGCGGGAAAAGCCCATTTAGGGCCCGAACCCCCGACGAGGCCCATGTATTCTACCTCCCCTTCAGCGTGGCATCCATCATCCACTTCATCTACCAGCCCATCTTGTCCAAGAAGGACTACGACCGCGGCCGGCTCCACCGGATCGTCGACGACTACGTCGGCGTCGTCGCCGGGAAGTACCCTTACTGGAATCGGTCTGGAGGTGCCGACCACTTCATGGTCTCCTGTCACGATTGGGTAAACCGTTAATTCCTCTCCCTAATGATCATGATTACCTAGTTAAGAATATTAATTAGTTACTGCGTAATATAAGGTTATAATACGTTATTGTTATTGCCCCTTTCGACAAAATTAAGAATATAGTAATGCGATAATTAGTATATGGTAATTAATGCTGCAATATAAATAGAGAATTTGTTATATTCTCAAACCGTTGAGGGAAGTCCGTTTTGGAATCGGATTATTAGCCATGAATAAATCAACCATAATGAGATATAATGAATAGGATTTATTTTTTTTATATATAAATGGAAGCAACCTAAAATGAGTTTGGTCAAGGAGAAGCATATCCCTTTTCCGTCGATGCATCTCCAGTGGGGGATTTAGGATTGGGCAGAGCAGTGGGCCACATTTTGAAAATAAGCGGAGTGAATTGGGTCGTAGCTCAACGAACACTTAAACGAACACCAAAAATAAAAAATTTACAAGTGTTATACTAATTTTGATCCAGAGGAGGGCTGGGCCACGGCCCGAGGGCTGCCCCCTGGACCGCCACTGTGCATCTTAGCTTTCATTTACCACTAAATGGGACAAGGAGAGTCCTTGTCAGTCATACTATAATAAAGCATAAAAAATCACACGTAATTAGAATGAAAAATGTGTTCAGAGTAAAAGAAGCATAAAAGTACAACATATTTAAGAATGTAACGATTGTGTTGAAAATATTGCAATATAACAAATACAAATTTAGACTCGTACATCATTTCATTTAGAAAATCCATCGAATCATGAACATGATATAAGCATAACTAGGTCGAGTCAAATCAAAACAAATGGAGATAACTGCCTTCATCACATTTACCTTGGCTTCAATCACGTTTTGCTTAACCAAGACTTGCTTATTTTTACTTGATTTTAAAATAATCTAGTTGTCATCTCCTTGAGTTCAGTGAGATCTACTTGAACTTAGAACCACTACAAAAGTTAAGACTTGGGAGAAATTCTGGGATCACGCGTGGACTTAAACAAATTGACCATATATTAAATTAGAGTGAAGTGCACGTACGTAATTATGATTACTTGCAATACAAGGTAATGTATAAGAAATTGTAAGCAATACCCACCAAGTATTGGAAACCAATGTTTTTAACCGTAACGTATCGACGGTCTTATTGGAAAAACTTCCTATAAGAAATTAAACTAGTAGACGGTTGAATCGATATCAAGCCATAATTTCACTATAAATTACCCTATCATTGACTTTTTTTTTCTATACAACATCCAATACGATTTTATGATCTTTAATGGAAACTCCAAGGTGTGATGTGACCGATTTATCTTCCACTGTCGTTTTTCAGGCACCAGAGGTCTCCACGGCCAACCCGAAATTCTATTCGAAATTCATCCGGGTCCTCTGCAACGCCAACACCTCCGAAGGCTTCCGACCGAACCGGGATGCCTCCCTACCCGAACTCTACCTCCAATACGGTCAACTCGGCCCGACCCCAACCCAATCCCGGTCGGACCACCCACCATCCAACCGGACCATCCTCGCCTTCTTCTCCGGCGGAGCCCACGGCTACATCCGTCGGCTCCTCTTCGAGCACTGGAAGAAGGACAACGACAATTCGGACCCACAAGTCCAGGTCTTCGAGCACCTCCCGAACCGAGCAATCTACACGGCCAAGATGGGTTCGAGCAAGTTCTGCCTGTGCCCGAGCGGGTACGAGGTGGCGAGCCCGAGGATTGTGGAGGCGATAAACCACGGGTGTGTCCCCGTTTTGATCTCGGCGAACTACTCGCTGCCGTTCGCCGAGGTGCTGGACTGGAGCGAGTTCACGGTGAGTGTTCCGGTGGAGAGGATCGGCGAGTTGAAGGAGATATTGGAGGGTGTTTCGGAGGAGAGGTATTTGGAGATGTATGAGAGGGTGAAAAGGGTGAGGAGGCATTTTGTGTTGAACCGGCCGGCGAAGGCGTACGATTTGTTGCATATGGTGCTTCATTCGTTGTGGCTGAGGAGGTTGAATGTTAGGTTGTAATTGAGTTTGGATCACGAAGACGAGTTGAGTTTTGGTGGATGGGGAAAATGTTCGATCCATGTTAAATTTGAAATCCGAAAGTTCACATCTTCCATCTATATGCACTTGTTCGATTCACGTTATATTGGATTCGTACCGTTGAAGGTGTACATATGATAGCTTGAAATTGAGAGACTAGGATTGTGAATTATGTTCACTTTTCGGGGGGAAAAAAATATTTTCACACTACACAGAACGTTGGGTTAGTTGAAATTTCTTGAAAACAAAACCATAACCACTTTAGACTCTAAGCTAAAGAATGCTAAGCAGACTTAAAGGCGAATAATCAGTTTGATGAAACGTTACATCATCCATCCTCACGTATATATTTATAGAGGCCGAATCTATACATTTTTTTTTCCAACTCGAAACCTTACATTGTTTCGTGAAACATTCTTTCCTAAAAGGTTCTTCTTAACCATAAAGCATTCTTTAATTCATTCCCAACATGTTAATTGAAACCTAAAGTTTGTATCTTCCATGCATCCATATGAAGTTAGCAGACAATGAAATCGGTTTTCGAATAACTTTCATTCAAACAGATACATTATACACCTTAAAATCGAGGGTATCGGGTCATTGTTGGTTCGTCTGCTTGATATGGATATCAATCACGATATATCTAACAGTACACTTTATTAGTTAATAATTAAGTATATTTTTTTAAATAATTGTGAACCGTTAGATATACTGAAGGGTTGAGATTAAACAAAAAAGTGGGTGCGTTCAGTGCACCCAAAAAAGTGAGTGCATCGAAGACATCACCATATATATATATCCCAAATCCATTACAAAATTGACATATAATCTAAGTCAATACAATTTTAGCAAGCAACATAATTTGAATATCTAGTTATACCATAACTTAATTACATTTGTGTGGCAAAAAAAGCCAATTATAAAGAGTTGACACGATGATAATGAAATCTGAACTATACATGTATATCTAACACATTTTAAATTCAAATACTAACGTCAACACCCACCTCAAAGACAACACAAAAGAAGTGGTAAATAATTGAACTTAATTATTAGTCCATTTAACTTGTATTCATGGACATTTACCGTATGTTTATAGTCAAACTACACACAAAAAAAAAGAAAGAAAAAACCCCGTCTATTGCCATTCAGCTGAATATATGACATATATAGGAAAAAGTTAGTGCAATGCTGTCAAACTACATATTCTGCCGACTTTGTCAGTAAAACTTGATTAATTGGTATTATATGTCGGCAATTTACCAGGTAAATATATACTATTATTATTATAGTTTTAGATTGTTTTAACAACGGTATATATGCTGCTGATTTTGCCAGTATAAAGCCAGATTGTTCTAACGACTGCTATATACATATGTTCAACTTGCCGGGGCAGTTACAGCCTTACAGTGGTAGTAGTTGAGTTGGTACTTGTCTCCATCAAGATACTAATAATTAAACAGAGTAGGAACGAAGGAAATGAACTACTATACATATATACAAATCCACAGCCACCCAAGAACACATAATCTTTCAAACAAAAAACAGAGCACAAATTAATGGAGAAGAAGAACCAGCCTCTGCAATTTGACGACGACGACGACGATGAGGTGGTGTTGTTTGGGACGTGGTCGAGCAGCCGTTGCACGAGGGTGGAGATAGCCCTTAAACAGAAGGGCATACCCTACAGGTACGTGGAAGTGGACCTCCAGAACAAGGGCGAGCTGTTCCTCAGCTACAACCCTGTCCACAAGGCGGTGCCCGTTCTGGTTCACAACGGGAAGCCGATTGCAGAGTCGCTCATCATCCTTGAGTACATCGACGAGTTCTGGAGCGACAGAGGACCTAAGCTTCTGCCTGAGGATCCTTACCAACGAGCTCAAGTCCGGTTCTGGTCCAACTTTCACGATGACAAGGTAATTGAACTTGCTTCTATTATTTCTTTAATCTCGCTAGCTTGTCGGGCAAGAACAGTTAGGGTTTAAATCCAAAATAACCCGAGTTATTGGGACCGGCCAACTGTAGTCATGAAAATTTATATCCTAATTTATATGCAATCTGACCTATCCCGACCCGACTTATTTGGAACAAGTATTATCTGACCCGCACTAGTATGGGGTAGGGCATGGGTATTACTTTCGACATATCCAACTATGTTTCGTTCGATCATGATTTTCATCAATATTGTCTACTTGTATTTCTCGTCTTTTGATCTTTCTAAAATCATGCTTTCATATTAAAGAGATTTTAGACTACATTTTCAACTATTTCAACTCAACCACTCATTCTACTATATTTCTAATTCATTTATGAAGTGTTTTTTATGTGATTTTTTGTAATATAATTAAATATTGATGTTTTTTTCTTCAAATAAAATATAAGAATGGATAGCCCGTCTTGCCCCTTACTCACGTGGGTATTACCCGACTTGACTCATACTTAGTATCGGGCGAGTTCGACTATTGAGGTACCCTTTGATTGCCATCACTAATCAATTAGTTCTTTACATTGTATCAAAGCATTCAATGATCGAGAAGTCTTGTGTTTGAATCGGAAGACCCATTTGTTAAATTCCTAGTAATCGGAGATCTGCAAAGTGCAAACTACAATTGATATGAGTTTTTTAATCATGCATAGCTTATATGAATTGAGGGGTCGTTTGGAGGTTAGGATTTCAGATGAAGGATTTAGCCAATACATGCATTGAGAAGATTAAGTCGTTTTTTGGTCAAATTTGTAAGAGAATACATGCATTACCTTTTTTGGGGCCCACTCACAATCCCTCAAAATGAATTATTGTGAATCTCTACCTAAAGTTGAGATTCTAAACAAAGGATTGTGTCATATATTTTTATTCCATTTTTGTCCCTACTATCTTTTCTTTATACCAACAATAACCCCATCCTCCACTACTCTTCTATCCTTGTCATCAAAATTCTACGAAAGCCAAAAAAGGGAGAAAACTTCCCTGCTCCTCCCTCGACGACAGTCGTCGGAAGTCCACCAAAAGAAAAATCATTGAACTCCCCTGCTCCTCAGTCCACGCTAATCCTTGAAGTCCCACAGGAATCGCTGCCTCCTCACCATCATCACGGGATCGGCTTGGTAGTTGAATCTCGCCATCGAAATTTGTCGAGAATCAAAGAAGAAGAGTCGGCTTCTATTGCGAATTACCTCACAAACCCATCACCATGCCCTCGCCTTTCTTTTTCTCTTTATATCTCTTTGGGTTTTCTGAAGATTGGCCCAGGGGGATCTTGAATTAGGCGGTAGATCCAACTCGTATAGAGAATTATGGATTTTCCCCCTCGACCCAATTCTTCTTTAATATTGTGTGAAACAGGGACCAACGCACTTCCTCTTCTTGTGGGGTTTCGAGTTTAGAGGAGATGGTGCTAATTGTAATTGATTTCTTGGCGGGGATTTGAGTAGGACGGATATAAGGGAAAGTAATTAATTGTGATGGCTGGAGTTGATTTTTGAAATCGAGGAAGCTTTGAAGTTTCTGCAATCCTAGCGGCAACAATATGGTAGCGGCGAGACGACGATAATTCTTTGCTTTTTTTTTCTTCTTCTTTGATTTGCAAGAACAAAACATTGAAGGGTAAATGTGTATTTTTCTTCAAAAAGGTGTGTTGCTTTTTAATTTATAAAAAAGTAGAATCATAGATACCAAACAATGTATTTGAGAAATACATTAATTTGCACAATACATATAATTACAATACACCAATTCATTGAATCTATCAATTTACACAATCACAACCTCCAAACATGCCCTGAGTTTGGTTAGAAAGGGTCTGTTAATAAATAATAGCTGAGGCCACCAAGTTGTATATCGAAAAGCTTGACTAAGATGTTTAATATGTGAAAAGTTCAGGTATACAAATATATTAACACTAAATAATATAAAATTATAAAATTGTATAATCGAATATCTCTCAACCATATTTCGAGTATTGGTACCAACTAATAATTCTTGACTGAGCTTTGTTTTTATTATACAGATGATCCCAGCCACATTCAAGATGGTACTAACCGGAGGTAAAGAGGAGGAAGTGGAGAAAGCAGTCAAAGAGTTCGACGAGTTGCTCACCGTGTTCGAACAAGGGATCCAGAGAGATCTCCCCGCCGCGTTTGGTCCTCATCGCTCCGACGACGGCGAAGCCATGGGATTTCTGGAGATCGTGGTGGGTATAAACGTCTGCAACTACGCCGCCATTGAAGAGGCCATCGCCGGGATGATTGACGAAGCAAAGCACCCTGCGTTTGCGTCGTGGGTCAACGCCATCACTGAAAAGCCTCTGATGAAGGAGTTGCTCCCTCGCCACGACCAGCTCGTCGCCAAGATCAAAGGAATGCTTGCTTCGATGCCCTAGTAAAGGGTTAGGCCCACGACCAATGGGCCTTCATCGATCCCAAAAGCCACGAGTGAAGGGAAAGCAAGGCCTTTTTTCGGCCCAGAAACATTGTACAACAACAAATTGTCATGAAAAGAAAGGGGTTTGCTTCAATGATATTTTGTTGATTAGAATTTGCTTACACTCCATATAAAGTTCGTTCGCCTTTCTTATCATTCTAAGTTAAGTATGTGTACTCTATATATATTGTGGTCTATACCACATCACAACTGTTTTAAATCAATTAAAAAAATTTAGGGTAGACCATACTTTACACAAATGCAAATTTCTCATTTGGGTATATGTTGACTTTTGTGCACATTTCTTTCATAAGCTCGTGAATTCAGAGAATGGATGAAAATTCAATCATGGAGATTCTTAATAGAGTTGTATTAGAGATTTGAGTGTCAATCCACATCGTAAACATGAGCATGACAATAACATGACAAAAAATATGATCAAAATAATATATATGGAGAAAAAGACATAGTACATTCTTATTTCATTAAAAGAAAATATGTGCAAATTATTCATCAAACAATAAATATGTAAAACATTATGGTGATGGTTGACTTAAAGCAAATATTTAACCATAACACAGAGTAATAATCTTTAAATGGTTTAACCTGTTTTGACTCGCATAATTCAAAAGAACAATGATCCATACTGACCTCATCATTCATTATTCATACCGATTCTTATCACAATGCATCAAAACCCTTATACCACATCCACCCCACTTACTACTTAAGGGTTTAAACCAATTGCATTTCATCCTACTTGTTCATCACTCTCCAAACTCACAATAACTATGTACACCAGGAACAATCGGTCCAACTCGACCGACCACCCGATTCAACATGCGACTTACAACTTAAACTCGACCTAATCGACCCGAGATAAATTAACTCTTTCCATATTCCTCCTCAATCAGTATCCAAATTCATTGCCCCCTCCCTCATAATGGTGACTTTTAATTATCCTCCCTTCCAAATTACCCCAATTGATCATTAAGCTTATATACCTTAAATTCCTTCTTTCCCTTTTCTTTCACTCTCCCATACCACATTTACCTCTTCCTCTCCTCCCTCTTTTTTTTTTTTTTGTCAAAAGATAATCGATATATTGATCAGAAAAATAGGTAATTACATCCTGGAGCTAAGCCAGGCCAGAAAATTAAAGTAACGACTCGTAGTCGGGTACAAAGAAAGAGCCTTCCTAGCCACCAAATGGGCTGCCCTATTACTACGCCGACCTACAAACCGAACAGAGAAACCTCCCAACGAACCCAGTATCCCAACAATCTCCACAAGGAGTGCCCCTACCCTACTATCCCTCGTATTAGTCTGAGCAATCTTCTCAATAAGCACCTTGGCATCACCCTCAAACCGCACCTCCACAAACCCCGAGTCGCGGCACCAGAGAACAGCCTCACGAAGAGCTAGAGCTTCAGCAACCAGGGGATCCTCAATGCCGGCAAACTGAAAGCCTCTGGCTATCAGAATGTTCCCCAAGTGATTCTTCACCACCATCCCACCGGCCGAGTGAGAAGCTACCTTAGTAGCCCCATCCCATAAGCAGATTAACGGGCAATGCGGAGCCTCACAATCCGGAATAACAGGACCACCCTGGCTTTTGACCTTCGGAAGATTGACCCATTCCTGGTACTGCTGGTGATACTGTCGCATTAAAGCTGGAAGCCCAAACTGTTTTCCTTCAAACACCACCCAATTCCGGGCTCTCCAAATTCGCCAGAGGACAGCTGTAACCGCCATAACCAAGTGATCCTGATGGAGGAGATTCAACAATCTCTTCAGGTACAAGGGAAAAGTGTGGCGGGGCAGCCCCTGCCCGAGATATTCCAACCCAGCATAATCCCAGAGGGCTCGAGCCACCGGACAATCCAGAAACAGATGCTCCAAGGTTTCAGATTCCGCCCAGCAAACCGGGCAACGAGGGTGCACTGGGATCTTCCTCTCAATCAGAGCTTCCGTAGTTGGAAGGAGGCGATTAAGGATTTGCCAAAGAAAGACCCGTAGCTTCGGGGGAATAGGGGCCTCCCAGACGCGAATCCAACTAGATCTGTCCATCCAACTGACCGAAGACCTGCACCGGTCCTCCATCCTCTCCACCTGCCCCGCCAAGTGGTAAGCCGATTTGACAGTAAAAACTCCATCCTGCGTGCCATGCCAAATTAGTCGATCCGCCACATTGCCACGAGGGAGAGGAATCTCCTTAATCAGCCGACAAGTACGCGGATCAAACCACCTTGCCAAGCGTTCCTCACACCAAGACCCCTCATCCCTATCTATGAGAGAGGCCACCCGCAAGACCTCATTGGCTGGCAAAACACAGGGATTACAAGCAGGAATCATAGGGTGCAGGCCGGGGATCCAACTATCTCGAAGAAGCGGGGCAATTTGCCCGTTACCAATTTGCCAGCGAAGGCCCTTACACAATAATTGGCGCCCGAATAGAATACTCTGCCACCCCCAGGAGGGACGGGACCGCGCTTGAGCTTCAAGAAAACCGCTCCTCGGAAAATATTTCCCTTTATAAACCTGGGCAATAAGCGAGTCAGGCTCATTCAAGATACGCCAACAAATCTTAGCCAACAGGGCCTGATTGAAGTATTCAAACCGCCTAAACCCCATCCCTCCCTCATGTTTACTGCGGCACATATCACGCCAAGACATCCATCGCACCTTATCATGACCATTCTCCACCCCCCACCAAAATCGAGCAACATGTCTATCCAAGAGCCGGCATAGCGAGAGAGGAAGTTTGAAACAGGACATCACATGCAGCGGGAGTGCTAAGGCCACAGACTTAATCAAAGTTTCCCGCGCCGCCCATGACAAAGTCCGTTGCTTCCACCCCTGCAACCGAGCAAGCAGTTTTTCCTCTAGATACCGAAACGTTTCCATTTTGGACCGGGCTATAAGAGTAGGTAATCCCAAGTATTTATCATGGACACCAATAGCTCCCACTCCCAGCACCTGTCCCAGGAACTCCTGGTCCGGAACAGTAACGTTCTTGCTAAAACAGACTGCCGACTTGGCCAGGTTGACACGCTGACCACTCAGTTCCTCATACTCGTTCAAGACTGTGATCAGATTCTCGCACTCCTGGAGAGACCCGCGGAGAAACAAGTAGGAGTCATCAGCAAAGAACAGATGGGAAATGCGTGGTGCCCTCGGCGCCACTTTAACTCCTTGCAGTTTCTTTTCAGTTACCGCTTTCCTCAGGAGGGCAGCAAATCCCTCCGTACAGAGTACGAACAACAGGGGAGATAGGGGGTCGCCCTGCCGAAGGCCGCGGGAGGGCGAGAAATATCCCTTCGGGGTCCCATTCATCATCACGGAGAATGAAGTCGATTTTAAACACTCATGAACCCATTCGCACCACACTGAGCTAAAGCCCATCTTAACCATCACCGCGAGTAGAAAGGGCCATTCAACTCTATCATAGGCCTTTTCCATGTCAACCTTCAGAGCCATGTACCCTTTCTTTCCTCGCGACTTGATTTTCAGATAGTGCATTAGCTCATGTCCTATAAGGACATTATCCACAATTTGGCGCTCTCGAATGAAGGCATTCTGCCCTTCCGTGATTAGCTCTGGGAGGAAGGCAGCCAGTCTTTCTGCCATAATCTTAGTAATAATCTTGTAAACGAACTGGCAGAGACTTATAGGCCTTAACTGACGGATAGATTCCACATTGTCCACTTTTGGGATTAAGGTCAACCAAGTGTGATTAAAACTGCGAAGTATCCTACCCGTTGCAAAGAACGAGCAAACAGCTTCAATCACTGAAGGACCAACGATATCCCAGAAAGTCTTGAAGAATTTCCCTGTGAATCCATCTGACCCAGGGGCCTGTTTGGAGCCCATTTTAAAAACAGTAGCCTTCACTTCCTCCGGCTCGACTGTCGCCGTAAGCCGCGCATTCATACCCTCTGTAACTCGACAATCAATAGGAAGCTGGCCCACCCTCTCTGCCATGTTACCCACTTGGCATTCAGACGTGAAGAGATGTTGGTAAAAGCCAATAGCAATGTCAGCCTTTCCTTCCTCATCAGTGATCCAGTCTCCCTCATTATTGCGAAGCCCCGCCACAAAATTATGCTTTCGGCGGGTTCGCGTTACCGTATGGAAGTAAGAAGAGTTCTGGTCCCCTTTCTTAAGCCAGCGAACCCTCGATTTTTGCTGCCAATAGATTTCCTCGGCCTCCCATTGTCTATTCAACTCTGATTCCAATGCCCGCACTGAATCCCAGTCTATAGGGGCGCTATTCTTAATTTGATCAATTTCCTTTTGCAGAGTTCGAATATTCCGGAGGGAATTAGTCGTGCCTGCCCTACTCCAATCATACAGCAAATGCCGTACTCTCTTGAGTTTCTCCCATAGCTGGAACATAGGGGTACCAGGGATCACTTCCTGCCAAACATAGGCCACCATAGCTCTAACCTCCGGGTTTTGCGCCCAACGAGCATCAAAACGGAAGAGAGGTCTACTACGACGTTCATATGGTTTGTCCGAGAGCAGCAATGCGCGGTGATCCGACCCCTGATCCGTAAAGTGCTTAACCAACGTGTCAGGGAACGTCGAAGTCCACGAATGTGAGCAGAGCGCTCTATCCAAACGTTCCCTAATGCATGCAGCCCCCATTCGTTTGTTGGTCCAAGTAAACGGGTCTCCTTGAAATCCTAGGTCATGGAGACCTAAGTCATAAATAAAGTTCCGGAGACCAGTTGCTTGGTTAGCATTCCAGGTGTTCCCCCCGTCTTTCTCACTAGCTTGGAGAGTCACATTAAAGTCCCCTATTACCACAAAAGGCCCCTCAAAAGAATCACAAATTTCTCGCAGCTGCGCCAATTGGCCATTTCTAATTGCTTCCACACAACTAATGTAAACACACACCACCACGTAGGAAAAATCCCTTTCATTAATCCGAATACAAATGCAAAAATTGGAATGAAAAAGAACCGAAGCATCAACTTCGGGGACCCAACCAACTACAAGACCACCCGATGCATCAACAGCATCCACAAAAAAACAATGCGACAAAGGAAACCCTAAACCCCGCATACGACGGGAAACGACTCTCCGGCGCGATCTTGTCTCCGAAAAGAAAACAAGGTCCGGTTTATTCGAAAAAACTAACCCTAAAGCAGTTTGGAATGTGAGGGATGGCCCAATTCCTCTCACATTCCAGGCCAATAGCCTCATTTATCTGATTGGGGCCATTCCAGGCTGGCTTCCTCCACCTTGTCATCATTTACCTCTGCTTCAACGAACTGTTTCTTAGGTGTGGGAACCTCCCCCACCTCACCTTCAACTTCCTCAATCTGTCTCTTTCTTCCTTCCCTAACCGGCTCAGGAAGGTTGGACCCATATTCATCAAGTGCTGCCTCCAAAGCATTCCCTTCCCCTTGCCCCCTCAGAGACCCCTTCCCCGCCGAGTCATCTCTCAAGGTTAGGCCAGCTTCGAAGGCAGAGACAACCTGACGAACATGACCATGCGCCACACCACTAACATCTGTACACTCTACGGGCGACCGCTTTCGTATCACGAACGAGTTGGCCTCATTACCATCCGGGGAGTCAAGCAGAGACGAGCCACTCAAACCAGGCGTCGGGGCCACTTCTTCACGGGGCTTAGGTGAGACCTTAGCAGGAACCTCCACCATTTGATCATTACTCCCATTTAGGCCTCTATCATGAGGGATAATTTTCCCATTCCTTCCCTTGCTCCCACCAGCAGCGGATGCGGCCTGAATGGCCTGGCCCGCACCCCTTTTCTTAGCAGCCTTAGGCCCGGTTTCTGCCTTCCTCGGCCCAGTCTTCGGCCCACCAGGTTTCGGTCCACCCGGGCCCGTCCGCCCACCATCTTCCTTCCCCTCTGTCTTGCGCAGCTTACTAGCTTTCTTCTTGGGCTTGGCCGCCCTAGGTTGGCCATCAGCAGGCCCAACCCGCACCTGCATCCCACCCTCCTGTACAACACTAGGCCCAATCCGAGCCTTCACCCCATTCCCCTCCTCCACTGCCTCCCTGATCGGGCTGATTGGCCCTCTTGGGCTTTGAGAAACAGCCTGCTGCTGGGGCTGCACACCAGTAAACTCAAAATCATCGTCGCTGTCCTCTAGGAGGATTTTCCTCCTTCGCCTTCCAGCCTCCACCGCCATATGAATTGGCTTCAACTCCCCCGAGTCCTCCTGTTCTATCACTTCCATCTCAGTATCTGTCTCCTCCTTCCTGGCCGGTGCCCTCTCCTCTCTGGTATTCATCGATAGCCTCGCGTCCCGAGGCTGTTGCCCCGTTCGTTTCCTCATTTCATTGATTGCTTGCAACTTCGGGGATCGAGAGACCCTGAACCCCCGTGGGCTGCCGCGACGAGGGAATGAGTTCTTCCGTAGCCAGGGAATTGGAGCACCCTCATCTGGTCGGGCTCGCTGGGAAGCTGCATCACGAGGACGTCGGCTAATTTGCGGGGAGGCCCCCCGCTGAGCATCTCCCGATTGAAGGCCTCGCGTCCGCCCCGCCATTTGAACAGTTTCTCCATGCCCCCGAACCTCCTGGTTAACCCAAACAGTCTTTCGCACACCCCCGTAGGGCTTGGGAACAGCTTCTTGATCATACACTTTCCTACCCTGCTTTTTAGTTATCATATGAATTCCATACCTCTCCTTCCTAGCCGGCGGTTCGAATGAACAGGTGCTTTGCAAGTGTCCAACACGGCCGCAATGGAAGCAGAAACTGGGTAAGTGTTCATACTTCAAATTAACCCAGAAATTCCCTGTTTCCTCACAAATCGCAAAGAGCTGTGATCGGAGCGGCTGTGTGAAATCAATCATTGTTTTAACTTTGATAAACTGCTCGCCTGTTTCTTTGCAGGCAAAGACATCCGCCTCCAGCACTTGCCCAATGGCAGTGGAAATCATCTTCTGTCCAAATTGCTTGGTACAGCAATCCTCTTTCACTCCCCATATCTGGATGCGAAACGGTGCTACCGCCAGATCATCAAAGATGCTTCGAGTGATGTTGGGCAGCCAAGATCTAAGCACCAGGAGCTTGTCGTTCACAACCCACGGGGAGCGCTTCAATACCCAAATCTTAGCTTCTTCACTAGGCATCACAAATTCAAACAGGCCATGTTTGGCCTGCGTAACTCGGATTTGTCCCCTTCCCACCCATGGCGTGTTCACACCCTCTCTGAGCTCCCCAGGAGTGATTCGAGCAGTGGAGAACACCCTCCCCAGCAAGGTACGTGCCGCTCGGAATCTTGTGGATTGGATTTCTTCAAGAGAAAACTGCACCACCTGGTCTTCGTTGATACGTGCCATCTCCGGAACCTGCGAAATCACCAATGGTGCTGGCAAGTTAGGGGAAAACATGTTGGAAGCCTGGCGGAGCAGATGGGCAGGACCCATAGGTGAATTTGGGAAAAAGAACAACGCCTGTCGAGGCAGGGGTTTCCGAGCAGAGATCCTCAACGAGGTTATACCTGATTGAAGAACGTCGGGAGCTGAAAGTTGGGAAGCAGATTCCACCCGATCCACAGCAGTTGCACTTTTGATTGAGGAGTGCATCTG
The DNA here is from genome assembly GCA_946122785.1 of Linum tenue. Taxonomy (NCBI): domain Eukaryota; kingdom Viridiplantae; phylum Streptophyta; class Magnoliopsida; order Malpighiales; family Linaceae; genus Linum; species Linum tenue. The sequence goes on from CAMGYJ010000003.1 coordinate 1,784,626, forward strand.
GGAACGGGGATTTAAATAAGGGGCCGAGGCCCCTAGGCTCCCTTTACCAGTTGGAATTCTAACGGTCTTCAAGGGCAGAGTCCGAGTAGGAAACTCTAATCCGAATCCGTAACCATAAGAAATTTTGGAGAATATCTCCTTGATCCCTAAAAACCAGGGATGGATATCCGAGGCTAACAAACTATTGTTATCCCGCGTTTCGCTCCGCCGCCTCAATCGAGGAGTTCCGGCGGGGCATCTAACACAGATCGACGGCCGGAGACCGGTGCCCCCCCTGTTTTGCTGCCACCAGTTCAGCGCTGCCGCGTCTAGCTTAGGGGTTGGAGCCAGATTGTGCTCCTGCCTTTCCTGGATCTGTTGCTCAGGGAGTATCCAAGTCGCACAGGAAGGCCCCTCTCGAGGTTCCTCAGCATGTGAACTGGATTGGTGATCTTCCTCCAGTTCGTACGACGCCGGTAGCTGAAAATGCCAGCCCTTATTCGGGTTCCTGGGTTGGTGCTCGTCCCCCAGTTCGTACGAATCCGGTAGCTGAAAACGCCAGCCGTTCTTCGGGTTTTTCTTCTGACGTTTGACCCCGATTAGTGGTGAAAGAGCTTCAGCAGGGCATTTCCGTTTGCTGGCTCTTGTTTTAGAAGCAGTCCCTGTCGATCTCTCCTCCCTCTCCCACCCATCCTTAAACAAAGTCATTCCACATATGTGGGTAAAATACCTCGGATACCACTTAAGTTTCAGAATTGGGGCATGCATAACACTTAAGTTTGAATAGGGCGTCGGGTACCACTGAACTCAATTATTTGTGCACCCGGTACCACTTAAGTTTAATGTTAAGTGCATTCCGTTCAAGTTAACGGAATATTCTTGGAATATTCTGTTTTCTAAATTTCTTAATTGGTCCTTCTACTTTTCTTATTGTAAAAAATCATTTTTGACTTATGAAAAACATCAATTTTTATTATTTAATGGGTATCCTCTTTTGAAAACTTGATACCAAATTTATTTTTGAATAGAAAATTTAAAATCAATTATTATTATAAGTATTTTCACTTATTATTATGTTTTCTAATAATTGAATTATTCTCTTTTTCTTTATGATTTTGATACCAAACCAATTTTTGAATAGGAAATGTAGAATCAATTATCATTATAAGTACTTTAAATTACCATTATGTGTTATAATAGTCGAATAATTTTCTTAAGCAAATATATCCTATGAATTCTATATCGATATAAATAATATGAGGATGTTATATTTAATTCTCGTACATCATCTGGATGTTGTATAATTTTCTTGGTTACTTTCGTTCTATTTTCGTTCTAAATTTTCTTCAATTACTGTAATATGTTTTATTCTTTCTAACTATGTTCCATTTATCATTCTTTGGTCTTGATATATTAATGATCAATTAGATTCTATTTTAACTATTTTTAATGGTACTTCTTATTGGATTAGTGATTTAAATAGATCTTCTAATATTGATTTTAAATATTTATTCTTATATTCTATATATTTATTCTTCTTCTTGATATTTGTTTATTATTTTTACTAACTTATCTATTTTATTGAAATTTTGATTAGTCATTTTAGTAATATTATGTTTAGAAGGTTTTTTAATTTCTATATTAGATACAAACTTGTTGAAATATAGTTTTGGATATTTTTAAAAGTTTTGGGTACCAAAAAGTAATTAAAATTTTGGGTTGGATGGAAAACTAGACGGATGCACATTTTGGTGACTTTAATGGTATCCGACGCCCTATTCAAACTTAAGTGGTATGTCTGCCCCGATTCTCAAACTTTAATGGTACCGGAGGTATTTTACTCCACATATGTTGTAAAATATTTACCGAGTTTGATCCACAGCAACGTAAACTTACAAAAGACAAACACAAAAATATTTCTGAATGAATTATATCTCCACCACAATTAAATCTGAAAATCTAACGAGGTGAGTACACTTTTGTGACGTCGTAAATAGAAAACAATGATTATTTCCCTCTCACAACCATCAACAAAGGGCATCATCATTCCACATATTGGTTAACGAATTGGATATATATATATATATAACCTAGCCAGAACCACCAAGAAGAGCTTTGAGCTTCTTCACCTCAGCTTCATCAATATTCGTCGTCTTCTCCACCAAAAACGACGAGAAGTAGTTGCCAAACTCTCCGTTAGTTTCCGTCCAACTCTATTAATGAAGTCTGTTAAGTGCTGACGTGGCAAACGAAAGTGTTTGTCAGTCTAACAGAAACGCCATGTCACCTGCCACGTCACTAAAATTTGCCATGTAAAATTCTCCCAACCTAACCATTAAACCAGCTCGACCTATAAACCGACTCCAGACCCACAATTACCAATCCAACTCCGCCGCATTCCAATCTCTCTCTTCCTTCTCTGCCTCTTTCAAAGCCCATGTTGATGTGACTTGAATCGGACTATCAGCCGCTACGACATGGCAAGTTCCAACACTGCCTGGACTTGCTGAATGTCTTGAGTGGGTGACTCCGCCTTGCGGGGCATTGATGGCGGGAGAGAGAGAGAAGGAGCAGAGTACATCAGAGATTTCAGAGGAAGAGGATTCAAGTCAAGGTGGAGATTTGTTGATGTGACTTGAATCGGACTATCAGCCGCTACGACGGTGTATGGGCTCAATGTTATTTGGGTTCGGGTTCTGGGCCTGGTCTGTAACCGTTTCCTTTGCTAGATTGGATTAGGTTTAGACCCACATGGAGAAGTAATATAAATACTTCTCATACTCCTCTGTAATATGTAATCTCCTCAATAAAGTGAAACTGGCTCTCTCTCGCCCGTGGACGTAGCTAACACACATCGTGTTAGTGAACCACGTAAATCGTGTTTCGGGTTTTTGATTCTCGCTTTCGTATTCTTGCTTTGTCGATTCCAGCGACTTCCCGATCCGTAGCAGTGCATTTATAACAAGTGGTATCAGAGCCGCGGCTTGGAAATCAGGCTAGGGTTTTTTCGATTCAGAAGAATGACGTCGGTGAACATGAAGATCGAAAAGTTCACGGGGAAGAACAACTTCGCTATATGCCAGATCAAGATGCAGGCTTTATTAAAACAGCAAGGGCTGTGGGGGACGCTGTCTGCGAAACAGAAGAAGGCAGCGGTCGATGACGATGAGTGGAATACCCTGGAGGAGAAGGCCCACTCGACCATCATGCTATCGTTGTCTGATGACGTCATCATTGAAGTCGCTGCTGAGAAGACTGCCGCGGGCTTGTGGTTGAAACTGGAGAGTCTGTATATGACGAAGTCTCTAACCAACAAGCTGCATCTCAAGCAACGGTTGTTCAGCTTGAGGATGCAAGAAGGTACGCCTTTGAGGGAACATCTCGAACAGCTTAACTCTATTTTGCTGGATCTGCGTAATATAGATGTACAAGTTGATGACGAGGATGCTGCCCTAATCCTACTGGTTTCTTTGCCGAGTTCATATGAGAATTTTGTTGATTATTTTATTGCTGGTAAAGAAAGCGTGTCGTTGGAGGATGTCAGGTCTGCTCTTCATACGTGAGAGATCAGGCATAAGGCGTCTGGATCTGGTACAGGTGGTGAGGCATCGGGTTTGACTGTTACAGGTGGAAAGGGAAAGAAGAAATCTGGTAAAGGGAATTCGAGCAAGAATTCCAAGGGTCCCGGTCCACAGCCAGGTGATGCTTGTCACAACTGTAAGGAAGTTGGGCATTGGAAGTACAATTGTCCCAAGAGAAGAGGGCAACAGAAGAAACAAGGTTCAGTTGCCGTGGCAAAAGTGGACAATAGTTCTGAAGATGATCTCGCCCTGGCTGTAGATGAGAAGGCACATCGTGGTGATGTGTGGTTTCTGGATACTGCTGCCTCATACCATATGTCTCCGAACAGGGATTGCTTCACAACCTACGAGCAGATAGATGGTGGTAACGTGGTCATGGCTAATGGAGCTGTCTGCAAGGTTGTTGGAATCGGGTCCATAAAGGTTCGGACACATGATGGTTCGTTCTGTACCGTGAATGATGTCAGGCATGTTCCACGAATGACAAAGAACCTGATCTCCTTGAGTCTACTCGACAGCAAGGGTTTCAGCTTCAAAGGAAAAGGTGTAGTTGTGTATGTCTGCAAAGGTTCAAGGAAGGTGCTGAAGGGTGTGAAGCGTGGGACCTTGTATGCATTACAAGGGTCTGTGTTGTCTGGTTCTGCTGCAGTTGCATCGTCTCAGGTTCAACAGGAAGATATGACCACTCTTTGGCACATGATACTGGGGCATATGAGTGAACGGGGGATGCAAGTTCTATCGAAGAGGGATCTTCTTTGCGGGCACAAGGTGCAGAATTTGGAATTCTGCGAGCATTGTGTGTTTGGGAAGCTACATCGCAGCAAGTTTCCCAAGAAGGGTATCCACCGGGCGAAGGGGACTGGATTACCTCCACTTCGACTGTTGGGGTCCTTCACGAGTTGAATCCATTGGAGGCAGCAGGTATTTTCTGTCTATTATTGATGATTATTCAAGATTTACTTGGATTTTCATGATGAAGCAGAAAAGTGAGGCTTTCACGAAGTTCAAGCAGTGGAAGACATTGGTGGAGAATCGGACCGGTAAGAAGATCAAGAAGCTGCGAACGGACAATGGTCTGGAGTTCTGTAATTTTGAGTTCAACGAATTCTGCAAGGATGAAGGGATTGCCCGTCATCGGACTGTTAGAGATACACCCCAGCAGAATGGCGTTGTAGAAAGGATGAATCACACATTGTTGGAGAGAGCACGGTGCATGCTCTCAAATGCTGGGCTAGAGAGAAGATTCTGGGCAGAAGTAGTGAACATGGCGTGCTTCTTGATCAACCGTGGACCTCACACAGGTATCGAGTTGAAGACTCCTTATGAGGTGTGGTATGGTAAGCCTGCTGATTACTCTTCACTGAAAGTTTTTGGGTGTCCTGTTTATTATCATGTGGATGAGGGTAAGCTGAACCCAAGGGCAAAGAAGGGTGTATTTGTGGGTTACGGAGATGGAGTTAAGGGATTTCGAGTCTGGTCACCTTCTGAGCATCGGGTTATACTCAGTAGAAATGTGATATTTGATGAGAAATCTATGTTTAACCCCATGTTGAAGGTTACTGTTGTTGAAGATAGCAGGAATGTTGATAAACAGGTGGAGTTGCAAACTCTCAAAGAGAGTGAGTTTGAGCACCAAGGTGGAGATGATCAACATGATGAGGATGTCTCTGCAGAGCCAGACACTTCAGAGTCCAGTGCACGAGCTCAACAGTCTATTGCTTCCGGTAGACCGAAGAGAGCGACTGCAGGAGTACTCCACAAAGGTATGGCTTCGAGGACATGGTGGCGTATTCATTTCAGGTTGCTGAGGAAGTGGATGCAGGAGAGCCACAATCCTATAGAGAAGCAGTTTCGGGTGGTGAAGCTGATCAGTGGCTTGCCGCAATGGGAGATGAGATGGAATCCCATGACAGGAATTAGACTTGGGAGCTAGTCAAACGACCACAGGGAAGGAAGATTGTTACAAACAAGTGGATCTACAAGAAGAAGGAAGGAATCACTTCTAAAGAGGGCATGAAATTTAAAGCTCGGGTGGTTGCACGAGGTTTCTCGCAAAGGGAAGGAGTTGACTACAATGAGATTTTCTCACCAGTGGTCAGACATACTTCGATCAGAGTGCTACTAGAAATAGTGGCACATTATGAATTGGAGCTTGAGCAGCTAGACGTGAAGACAGCTTTCCTGCATGGAGAGTTGGAGGAAGAAATTTACATGACTCAACCAGAAGGATTCGAGGTTCCGGGAAAAGAAGACTATGTTTGTAAGCTGAAGAAGTCCTTGTATGGACTTAAGCAGTCTCCGAGGCAGTGGTACAAGAGATTTGACAGTTACATGCTTGAGCTGGGCTACAACAGAAGTCCATATGATTGTTGTGTATATCACAGCAAGGCAGAGGATGGTTCGATGATATATCTAGTTCTGTATGTGGATGATATGCTCATATCTGCGAGGTCAAAGTCTGATATCCAGAAGTTAAAGGGGCTTCTCAGTGCTGAGTTTGAGATGAAGGATTTGGGAGCTGCTCAGAAGAACTTGGGTATGGAGATTTACAAGGACAGGTCGAAGAAGAAGCTTTTCTTGTCATAGAAGAGCTACATCCAGAAGATATTGTCGAGGTTTGGCATGTCTTCAGCAAAGCCCTTAAATACTCCTAGTACATGTCGAGAGTCCCATATGCTAGTGCAGTAGGTAGTTTGATGTACGCTATGGTATGCACTAGACCTGATCTTGCACATGTTGTTAGTGTTGTCAGCAGGTTCATGATACAACCTGGAAAGGAGCATTGGCAGGCTGTGAAGAGGATCTTCCGGTACCTTAAGGGTACACCTGATGTGGGTATTAGCTTCGGAAGTGATGCAGAGTGCTTGGTGTCTGGGTATTCTGACTCAGATTATGCTGGAGATGTTGACACGAGGAGATCGATGACTGGTTATGTATTCACTCTTGGGAGTTCTGTAGTGAGCTGGAAGGCAACTTTGCAGTCGGCGGTGACATTGTCTACTACTGAGGCAGAGTATATGGCGTTGATAGAAGCTACTAAGGAGGGAATATGGTTGAAGGGACTGGTTGGTGATCTTGGTTTACATCATGATCAGGCAGTAGTGTATTGCGGCAGTTTGTGTGCAATATGCTTGGCCAAGGATCAAGTCCACCATGAGATGACTAAGCACATCGACGTGAGGTATCATTTCTTGAGGACAGAGAAGAGGATTAAGGTGAAGAAGGTTGGCACCTGATGCAACCCTGGATTGCTTCATAGCCAAGCTGGAACTACTTGTTCAAGAAGGTAACCCAATTCATCTGAACAATGTGGAATTTTGGTTAAGTCTTTTGATGAGTTCAGATAGGGTACTTTGGGGACTTGGTTCTTCTGATTGGGGCAATGGAATGGTGAGTTTGGGATCTTGTTTTGAATTTCAAGTCCTCTTGTATAAGCTGGAGTGTCTGGAAGCTCTAGGTGATATGTGGAAGGTCAATTTTCGGGCTCAACAAAAGGCTATCAACACACAGGAAAACTGCCAAATTCTGGCTAAGTATGAAACCATGTTCGGCATAACAACTTTGGGCGACAATTCTGGGAAGATAGTTGCGAGTTGGGATCAGTGGTTTCCTCCACATCAAACTACAAGTTTCAGGATACAACGAAGAGGGATTGGCTGAGTGATTTGGTTCTTAGAAGCACTCGAACGAAGCGTCCAAAGATCGTGTCGAGGCCACTGTTTCTGACTTTGGAAATCAGCAATCCTTGTGGGATTGGAATTCACAGCTTGTTTACGTTTGGTTTCCTTTCCATGTACGGTTGTGTTCTTTTGGGTTTTAAGTCAAGTTGTAATAGGTTTAGGATTTCCTTCCTTGTTCAGTACTCTAGCTAGGTTCTATTTAAGGTTAAGATTGCGTTGTAATTGAATGAAGTCTTAATCAAAGACCACGTTTTTTTCATTGAGTTTTATCTCGTGAGTTGTCCTTGTTTGCGTGGATTGAATTCCATCAATCAAGCGAGCTCGTATCAATTGAGCACGCACCTCAATTATGGCTGAGTTGCTACCACAGATTCGATCGAGCCTCTTCCCCAACACGGCGAGAAGTTGCACGGTGAACCATCTCGTTACTCTGTTTTTTTGAATCAAGATCGTCCCAAATCCTATTCCGAAGAATCGAACGTCTTAAGCCGAGGTTTGGGTCATATCAAGTGGCATCAGAGCCTTAGGTTCAAACGTAGTGGCCAAGATAAAGAAGAACGTAGCCAGCACTGCGCCCTGGACAGATCGAAGGGTTCTGTAGACAGCGACCCTGCAGTTCGACGTTCTGAAACAGGGGGCGCGTCTGAACACGAGGAGACGACTCCGAGTGAAAATCGAGTGATGGGGGACCCAACCATCAATAATTCTGATCTATTGCAGTCGATTGTAGCGACGTTCCAGACGCAATTCGACCAAATCCAAAAACAATTGGCCGAATTACGCACGATAGTGCAGGCCCCTGTTCCGCCGAGAAATTTCGCAGAACACGGTGGCAATCGCAGAACTCAGCCAGAGGAGCATCGAGACGAGACGAATCAAGCATTGTTGGCGCGACTTTAGGAACTGGAACAGCGTATGGTGGTGGTTGACCACGATAATGAGCACCGCTTCCAAGATCGTGGCGATTACCGGGAAATTCGCCGGGAGGCAGAGCCAGAGGAAACCATTGCCGAGCTCAAGGGTATCAAGTTGTCAATTCAATCCTTTTCAGGCTCCAACGATGTCTCATCTTACCTAGATTGGGAGAGGAAAATCACCCTTTTCTTCCAATGTGGCAATTACACTGAATCCCAGAAGTTTCCTCCACATCCAACTATGTGTACTCTATATATTGTGGTCTATACCACATCACAACTGTTTTAAACCAATTAAAAAAATTAGGGTAGACCATACTTTACACAAATGCAAATTTCTCATATGGATGTATGTTGACTTTTGTGCACATTTCTTTCATAAGCTTGTGAATTCAGAGAATGGATGAAAATTCAATAATGGAGATTCTTAATAGAGGTGTATTAGAGATTTGAGTGTCAATCCACATCGTAAACATGAGCATGACAATAACATGACAAAAACTATGATCAAAATAATATATATGGAGAAAAAGACCTTACATATATAGTACATTCAAATTTCGTTAAAAGAAAATATGTGCAAATAATTCATCAAACAATAAATATGTAAAACATTATGGTGATGGTTGACTTAAAGCAAATATTTAACCATAACACAGAGTAATAGTCTTTAAATGGTTTGACCTGTTTTGACTCGCATAATACAAAAGAACAATGATCCATACTGACCTCATCATTCATTATTCATACCCATTCTTATCACAATGCATCAAAACCCTTATACCATATCCACCCCACTTACTACTTAAGGGTTTGTTTAAACCCATTGCATTTCATCCGACTCGTTCATCACTCTCCATACTCACAATAACTCTGTACACCAGGAACAGTCGATCCAACTCGACCGACCACCCAATTCAACATGCGACTTACAACTTAAATTCGACCTAATCGACCCGAGATACATTAACGCTTTCCATATTCCCTCCTCAATCGGTATCCAAATTCATTGCGCCCCCTCCCTCGTGGATTCATAATGGTGACTCTTAATTACCCTCCCATCCAAATTACCCCAAATTGATCATTAAGCTTATATACCTTAAATTCCTCCTTTCCCTTCTCTCTCACTCTCCCATACCACACTTACCTCTTCCTCTCCTCCCTCTCCCACCCATCCTTAAACTACAAACCGTACCATTTACCTACAACGCCTTCTCTATAACAACACCCTAAAAGAAGCACAAAAAAGGTTAACAATGGGGAAGGTCGCCAATTGCACCTCTCCTCCTCCTCCTTCTTCTTCTTCTTCTTCTTCTTCTTCATACTTGATCCCAATCCTTTGTTCAGCTTTCCTCCTTCTTCTTCTCTACCTCTCCACCTTAACTTCACCAATAATCAACTCCCTAATCCCATTTCCTTCCTCCAACCAAACTCTCACCAACAATAACCATACTACATCACAACAAAACCCTCTTCAGCGGCGCTTCTCCTCTCTTCCGGCCGACGACGAGGCCGACGGAACAAACCCCGGCGACGTTTCAGTCCCCCGTGCCAAGGTGAGCAATGTACATATTTGAGTGTTTTCATTGATTAATTAGTGTTTGACTTACGGTAATATATAGTGCATGATGAAATTGTCTTGTGATTAGACGACGAAAAAGAAGAAGAAGAAGAAGAGGATTAGTAATGGGTTGGAGAGGATCGAAGCCGGATTAGCGGCGGCTAGGGAGGCGATTAAGGAAGCGATTAGGAGCAAGAATTACACGTCAGATAGAGACGAGGCGTTCGTCCCGAGAGGCAGCATTTACAGAAACGCTTATGGGTTTCACCAGTTAAGTTCTTTTTTCTAATTACTCTGATTAGTCGTTTGCATAATAATCAATGCGAAACGTCTCTAAATATCGTATTCAGTGTATACACGTTGTTTTATTTTGGGGAAAGAATGAAATGGAAATAAGTAAAACTTGACTGATGACTCGTTGTCTAATTTGGAAAACTCGTTCTCGGATAATTAGGACATACGCATTAAAAGTTTTCTTTTTTTTTTACCAAAATCGCATTTTTTTCCCTTCTTCTTTCTGTCATAGGTTTCGGAAGACGCATTTCGAACAAAAAGTCAGATCAATACTTAACCAAATAACCCTCCTTTACTTAAAAAAAAAAGCCTCCGTTACTTAAAGTGTAAATTAGTGACAATTCTTTTGCTCCATTGGTCGTGTTTGTACTCAACATGTGTATAGCATTCATTACGATAAGTAGTACGGTTAAAGTTTTATTCGAAGTGGTTTTGGATTAAGTGTATAGAACTTAAACTTGGTGAAATTTAATTCAATGTACTTATTAAAATGTTGTCGTTTATTATCGATAATTTTAGACAATAAATTGTGTTAGTTTCTGTTTACAATGATGAAATTCATAAATCTCAATCTTCCTAAGGTGACAATAGAGAGGTCAAGGAATTGTGTACCAATTGAAAATTTCTATGAATTCAAATTCTCGGGTTTTTTCATTAAAACAGTAAAGTCTGTTAGTTTTTCCGCTGAAGCAAAATTTAAACACAATTCCAATGTCCAAATTCTTTCATTCAAAACACTCCGTGTGGAGTGGTAAAAAGTAACGCGTATACTTAAGTCGGATTAATGCTTAGCATAGTAAATGCTTATTAGCATAGTAAATGCTAATATCCATAAAATCCCAATGTCATTTATAGTACAACTTTTCTAATTACCGTACGAACTATTTATATGCATATAGCTAGGAATATGCCCTCCTCCAAAAATGGAGAGGCATGCCTTTTTTTGCTTTCAAACTTACCAACTTTATTACTATGATTGGTGGCAAAGCTACGGACCCTCAACCATGCCTTGATCAATGCTCTGAAAAATCTCAGTGAGATCTCACTAACTTAGAGGTAGTAATGCATTTTGGGAAAGGGGAATTAAACTTTGACTGTCACCTTTACGGTACCTATTATGTCTTTTTTTACCTAATGTGGGAATTACAGTTCAGAAACAACATACAAAATCACCTTTCTCTGTTGATTTTACAACATGGTGCCAGGGTAAAAGAGGTTATAAATAGCAGTTTTGTCTTCAATTCCTTCACTAAATAGCAATAAGTATAAGAAGGAATACAACTTGTCAAATAGCAGTTTTTCGACATATGGACAACTTAATACAACTTGGGTGTATCAAATATGGTGTTTAGTTACCACACCATTTATAAGTACGTTAGAGTTCATAGTTGTTCGATCGGGGGTTGGGAGTTCCGCGATCATTGAATGAACGCATAGAATTTTATTTACAAATGTCACCGCAATCATCCAACGATCGCGGAGCGCCCAACGCGTGATTGGATGATTGCACGTGGTGTAAGGTCCTCCTTATAAATGGTATAGTAATCACTATAGCCAAATAACATATCTGGATGCCCCTCTCTTTCTTAACAATCGAGCTATATCGAGTTTCCATTGGACTCTATCTACCTAATTCGATGGATTTGCTGGTTTAATCCATCCAAACGCCACACATATAAACATGGACGTCACTTGTAGTCGATGACAATATATTATTTAGTAGTTGGGAAAAAGGTTAAAGTTTCTTTTGGTTATGCTTCTTTTTCTCACTTGTTCAACGAAAAGGGTGCACCAAAAGACATTCATTCATTCATCAGAACTCTTTGTTGCTTCATTTTCTTCTAACGTACCCCAAAGCTTTTGGTCGGGAATGGGAACGAATTAAAACCCTAACCTCTTTCCCTCTCTTTTCCCCTCTCCCTTTCCACAGGAGCCACATCGAGATGGTGAAGCGATTCAAGATCTGGACCTACAAGGAAGGCGAAAGGCCCCTGGTCCACGCCGGGCCCATGAAGAACATCTACTCCATCGAGGGCCAGTTCATCGACGAGATCGAGACACCACAAAGCCCATTCTCGGCCCAAACCCCCGACCAGGCCCACGCATTCTTCATCCCCGTCAGCATCGCCCAAATCATCACCTACATCTACAAACCTTTCACCACCTACGACCGCGACAGGCTGGTCCGGATCTTCCGGGACTACGTCCACGTGGCGGCGGCGAAGCACCCTTACTGGAACCGGAGCTCCGGCGCCGACCATTTTATGTTGTCGTGTCACGATTGGGCGCCGGAGCTGCCGCGGTACGACCCGGAGCTGTACGAGAACGTGATACGGGTGCTGTGCAATGCCAACAGGTCCGAAGGGTTTCATCCGGTTAGGGATGTGACGATGCCGGAGCTCAACACTCCGCCGGACAGGCTCACGCCGGAGGTTCGGGACTGTTCGTCGCCGGGGAGACGGAAGACGCTCGCCTTCTTCGCCGGCGGGTCGCATGGGTACATTCGTAAGGTAACATCTCTTGTCCTAAGGGTTACCCCTGGTTTATATTGAGTGTCAGTAATAAGAATTCGAAACCATGATATGTGAGTAGAGATCGCAATTGATCGGATTGGATCGAGTTTCTTTAGATCAAAACCAACCTACGAAGAAAAAAATCTTGATAAAATATCAATTAGATTTTAGTAGTGAAAATCCAACCAACCCAACTGATACCTACGATTGCATAGGTACCCATGAGTTCATGAACATAACCGTACATTCGTAATGTTATTCAATTTTTTTCTAAAAATGTATCTTCACAGAGACTAATAGTATCAATAAGTTATTCATATTATTAAGTTCATATCGTTATAAAAACTAATAACATTCATATTCATATAGTTCTAGTTAGATACAAAATAACAGATTATGGGTCGGGTGGAAAGTGGAAAGTCCAACTCAACCGGTGAATTTCATTCCTTACTCCTGGGTTCGGGTTGGATAGTCGTGGGTTCCAGTGTGGTTGGTTGGGGTTCCCGCGAATTGCATCCCTACTCGTGGGTTCGGGTTGGATACTTGTGGGATGAGGTCCAATTACATCCCTACTTATTGGCCGAAAGCTCTGATATCATTTAACGAACAACCCATTCTGTACCAATAACTCAAATTGTTGAGAAAAGATTTGTATGAGCTATATTTTATTTCTTTTTATTTTACAGGTGCTGCTCGATCACTGGAAGGACAAGAACGACACGGATATTAGGGTTCATGAGTACTTGAACAAGGGACAGGACTACATGAAGCTGATGGGACAGAGTAAGTTCTGCCTGTGCCCTAGCGGGTACGAGGTGGCGAGCCCGAGGCTGGTGGAGGCCATGTTCGCCGGCTGCGTTCCGGTGATCCTCTCGGTGAACTACAGCCTGCCGTTCGATGAGGTTTTGGATTGGACAAAGTTCTCGGTGGAGATTCCGGTGGAGAAGATCCCCGAGATCAAGACCATATTGGGGAATGTTTCGGAGGAGAGGTACTTGGAGTTGCAGAGGAATGTGGTGGAGGTGAGGCGGCATTTCGACCTGAACCGGCCGGCAAAGCCGTTTGATGTGTTGCACATGGTTCTTCATTCTATTTGGCTTAGGAGACTTAATGTTAGGCTTTCTAGTTAGTGATTGACACTTTTGACATGTGACTTGGACAAGTTTTGGGTCACTCTTACACACATATAGGAGGAAACACATTTGATTATAGAGAAGTTTTGTGATTGTAAACTTAATTACTTTTTGCATTACCTAGAACTATATATTTAGAGATACAATTTCATTGTTGAAAGTATGAAGACGAGCAACTTCAAGATGATTTTGTGTGTGTTTTGGAGGAGAGATACTTGAATTCCTATCATATATTTTCTACAGTTTCTCTTGGTAAGTGAAGGCACGAGGACGAGAAAGAGTAGTCTTGATTGACACACTTGGTAAGCGGCTGCTGATCCATAATAAATTATATCTCAATTTACTTGAGGTAAAAAAATTCCACCTCAACTTGCACTTTCTCAAATTTTTCCTCTATTTGCCAAATAAAGTGGTAAGACTAGGCTTTCCAGCTCGTGGTTGCACTCGAAAACCTAAGAACACAATTGATACAAAACCTAAATAAGAGATACTTTATTCGTATAGGTAAAAAAAGATATTAAGCTCTACCCGACTGGGCTGACCCGGAAACAGACGCCCTTGTAAAAGGATGTACATCACTTGTGAATAAATTACACGTTTGGTCACTTAATTAATTAAACTTTTTCATATTTGCCACGTGCAAAATTTTCCTTCACTATTGGTCACTAAAACAGTTTTAGTTAAACTTTACGTCTTGTTCCATCGATGTTCACTCGTCGTGGATGCAAAATATGAGTTTTTTTGGTGTACTGAGCAGTGGCCAGTGGCCAGTGGGTGACTAAATACGATATTTACCCCTTAGCTTGTACAGCTATTTCCCCATTAAACAGTGTTTCACAAGCCAGAGAGCGCACCACACCATTAATACACTCTCACCCAATGGCGGATACATGGTGCTTGGAACACGATTATCCAACCCCCGGTAGTAGTTTCGTATAGATAAAAAAAATATAATTGGTAATCTGGGACACCTCTAAAATTTTAATAAAAAATTAACTTACCCTCGATAGTAGTTTGCGTATGATTAAAAAAATATAAGTGGTACTGTAACACCCCGACATTTGGGTTTATGTTCGACTGGGCGGTTGAATCAACAGTTATGTACAAAGGGTTTGACCATAGATTGGAAATAATAATAATAATAATAATAATAATCATCATCATCATCATCCGTTTCCAGGCAGCAACAAAGAAAGTAGGAAGAAGAAAGAAACTCTAAACCCCTTCACCGTTACCTCCCCAACCCCAATTAACAAACACTGCCCTCTCCACGTCTCCTTCCATCTCCCTCAACTAATAAATCCCACCGTAACCCCACCTTTATTCCCTAAAACGTCTCGATTCCTCTCCTCACTTAATAATAGCAGCAACAACGGATCAAGAAAATAATTAGAAGGGGAAGAAAAGAAAGAGAGAGGCGGCCGAGAACCGCCATTAACATCCTCCAAGTGACCACCGTAGCCTACACCGGCCTCTCCGCCAAGCTGATTACTCGGACTGATGTGTTGGTGTCTATGAAATTCATGACGAGAACCCTGGCAAGACGGGCTGATTGGCCTTCACGCGCTCCGAATATAAAGCTAGGGAATACGTGAAGATGAAAAGGGAGGTAAGGGTCTTTCCGTCATGTTCGATCTTGGTGATTATTTGTAGTTATAGTTAATTGGAAGGGCCAATATAAATGGCACGAGTTCGGGTAAATTACTGGGGAATTTAATCAAGGCATGCATCTTCGGAAATGGTTCGATCCAGTGATCCAAATGGAAAACGTGGATGTCTTGCCTAATGATAGTGTTTTGGCGCATGATTTTGATACACGCCTTGCAAAATCACTAATTTGGACCCTTGTGCATGGAGTTGAGACACGTGATTTGAGCATGGCCTAACATGGGAGCTTTTCTTTTAGTGAATGCCATGATTATATGGATTTGGCTGTGGGGTTGGAATTAATATAGGTCACTTGTCTTTTGTGGTGTATATCTAAGTGGCTAAAGATACTGACAATTAAGCTAACGAGGTTGGGAGAAGTGAAGCAGAGCTATTTCAAATAATAATGATATGGGGATTCGTGTATCATAATGTCCATTGAAGAGGAAGTCGTATATCCCATGAAGATAAGAATTGAGTATGTTACATGGGTGCTTCTCTGGCCATTTAAGGAAAGGAGGGGGTACGAGATCACATTACCAGAGTCGGAGGCTTGGCATCAGGGGCAGGTTCATCAACTGATTTACTACGGCGAGTGTAAAGGGGGTAAAATCTCTGTCGAGGTCTTTTAATTTATGCCTTTTTAATTCACTTATGTTATTTAATTTTTCAAGTAAGCGTGATTATGTGTGTGAGGCATCCCACCTCCTACTTAAGGTGGAGGCACGCGTTGTGCTATGTATGTGATTTATGTTTGTATGTAAGATGAACCCCCGGGCGGTTGGGCCACTACTGGGCGCGGTAGATGGTCGAATCACTGTTGGACGGCGATACGTAACGCAGCAGTTGATTGAGTTATTGGGTCACTACTGGACGTCGATACGTAACGCAGTACCATTTCCTTGAGGATAGGGACATGACCGGACGGCGATACGTAACGCGGTGATTCCCTAGAAATAAGTGTATGAGTTAAGGATAGAAGTAGATAACTTCTATAAGTACTTAAGTAATAAAGTATTAAGGATGAAAGCGAGAACGACTTTCATCTAAGGAAAGGAAACCCTCTAATAACGTGTGTTAGTAGAAGGTTTGCCTAGGGCAAAGAGCTTAGGAAGTAACGACGAGACTGACCTCTTCTCACTCACCAGGTTGAGGATGGGTTAGCGGAAGTGGATCCCGAGAAGAAGTAAGACGAGGCAAGCGATCGTGCCAGTACTGATGATGAGATGTCAAGGAGCTGGGTGAAGAGTTATAGTTAAAGTTTGATAGTTATTTTATGTTTATGATTATGAGTATATATACTGGCGATTCAAGGTTCAAGATTCTGGTTTAAGTTGTTTTAAGTATTTGGATTGTGATTGCCCAAGTGTTGGGGCTTTTCGTTTGAAATTCTTAAACTGTGTCGGTTTGTTTATTTTAAATTTTGGTTTGGGTTGCTCCGGAGTAACCGGTTTTCGGTTTGAGTTCTGGTTTGGTTTTCAAAAAACAAAAAAGGATCGGGATGTTTCAGGTACTCTGTGTTATTTAAATATAGGACACTCCTATTATTAAACATCTTTTCCATTAGGTTATAACTCATTTGTTGTTCTATTTTAAACACTATGTAATGGTACAAACGCGATATCTTATCCCTAGGGGTACCCCCTAATTTGAATTGATTTTATGGTTACACTGTAAGTGTTGAAACAGTCTTTTCAACTTTGAATTACATCATGAATAAGGTTAGAAATTGAATATGCGATCTAGTAGGATATACCGATTTGTTGAGCAGTATAGACACCAAATCTATTTTATATTTTTTTTCGAAATATGAAAATACATCGTGGCTTTATGTCAACATTTGTACTAATTGGATATTTTATTATTTATGTATTATTAAATTTTATTTTTGGAAGAAGACACCTCTATAAAAAATCACTTGTGAATAAATTACACGTTTGGTCACTTAATTAATTAAATTTTTTTCATATTTTCCACGTGCAAAATTTTCCTTTCCTATTGATCACTAAAACAGTTTTAGTAAAACTTTACGTCTTGTTCCATCGATGCTCACTCGTCGTGGATGCAAAATATGAGTTTTTTTGGTGTACTGAGCAGTGGGCAGTGGGTAAGGGTGGGCAACGATTCGGTTTACATCGGACCATATAGACTGTCAAACCGAATCAGATCGAACTGTTTATTTTTCGATTCGACTATGGTTCCTGAATTTGGAAAATTTTCGATTTTGGTTTGGTGCAGACCGAAATCATATAATCATGCTAAGGATCGGACCGAATCGTAATTAAATTAGTAATTGCCTATTATATTATGCTCCCAGAAGGCAAGTCGACTTGGAGTTGAAAACCCTAGTTACCTACACAACACTTAACTACCTATCAATATGATTAACTTTCTCTGACTTAGACTCGTTGCTCCCGCTCCTATAGTCATACCCTCCAAATCAAAGTTCTCATCGGCGTTGCTTCGATCAAGAGAGTTGTTTACTTTCCCTACACGCTGTGAACCAAGTATGAATATGCTTATATTGCAGAAGAAAGTCTTTCTAATGAATAGTGGAAATTCTGGAGATTGGGCGGTCCAACGTGCACTGGAAATGAAAATGGAAGTTTAGAGAGGCAATCAGTTAGACTACCTTTGAGATCCAATAAAAAGACTTTTGTCTTTTAGCTTAAACAGTGGTTCTTGTTTAGCTTTTGGCATAATATTTTGGAACATGTGGTTTTCTAAGAATAATGGAGTATTTAAATTGGGATAATTTGATTACTTCTTTTTGTGTAGTTACATTTTTTAATTCTTGTCCTTTAAGGCTGATTTTATTCAAATGAAAGATTAGTCGGTTCAATGAGATGGTCCAGACCGAATCGAGCCATATATGATTTGATCCAGACCGAATCGAAGTAATAACAATTCGACTTTGGTCCTTGATTTAGAAGAAATTTTGGTCTGGTACGAGGATAGTTTGGGTCGGTCTTGGACCTAATCGTCATGATGTGAAGTATCATCAAGTTAACATAATTTAGGAATGAAGAAATACTAATCATTTGTTTTGTACTTTTCCTTTTGTTGTTGACTAGATAATTGGCCTGCGCTTTGCCGCGAGTCCATATAGTTATTTTCGTATCTTAAAACAGAAATGATCAAATCATGTAAAAAATAATTAGTTTTAAAATTTAAATTTCAGATGAACTTAACCTATCATTAGATATCAATCACAGCCTCCCTAATTTTACACAACAGTTAAGATTATTTTGTGAGCTATAAATATCTTACATACAGGTCAAGAGAACAAATTATTCTCATGTGATAATGTACGTGTAAGACAGACTCAGATATGACTTGGTGTTGCATAATTTTGGTGTTAATAACATTCATTATGTAGAAAGGTCTGCATAAGTCATTTATCATGTAAAAATTTTACTCAACAATCTTACATAACTATTACATAAAACTGGTTTTGAAAAGTGCATTTTAGAGGTTATGCGATCGAATTGCAAAACATATCAAAGTATTAGGAAATAATGTAGGAATAATCATCCTTTTTGATAATGTTGGAATAATCATCCTATGTGCTAGTTTTGTCATGTTGTAGATTTTTTAGTAGTTTTTGAATGTTTGTCTGAGAAACTATTAGAAATGTTTTTAATTATAAGATGTCATATAAAATTGCTAAAAAAGATTTTCAGTATAAAATATAATAATTCGTAGGAACGGACCTTTGTTAAATTTCTTTTATATTAAATAAAATTAATTTCTAATTTATGTTATTTTGAAAAATGATATAAATTATAGAAAATAGTAATTTTCTGAAATAAAATTAAAATATGGTTAGAAAAATCTTGTATTTTCAAAATATTTTTTCGCTGAAACTCCAAGCTAAGTCTCAACTTTTGCTTCAGCTTTTGAATGAGCTTTTCAAAAGGAGAGATTTCATAGATATTTGGCCCTATTTCAAATTTTGAAGCTGGAAAACACCTTTAAAGACCGGGCTGAACATAAGCTAAAATAATTTTAGCACGAATAAATAACATTTAAAAAATGATTTTGTTTGTCTCCTTACCTATAATTAATGAGAAATTTTACAATGCTATATAGTATTGATGCTATAGGGTTTTGCCTTTATGGTACAACTTAAAATTGTACATTTACGTTATGGTACAACTTCAAATTGTACCTATATTTTTTGTACAAATTCTTTTATGGTACAACTTGAACTTGTACCTTTATGTGATGGTACAACTTCAAGTTGTAAAGTTGTACCATAACATAAAGGTACAAATTGCTTTATGGTACAACCTAAACTTATACATATAATGTTATGGTACAACTTTAAATTGTAAATTAAAGTACCAATACTATATAGCATAGTAGAAGTGCTCATAATTAATTTTCAAATATATTGTTTGCTACTTAACTAATCGACATTGCAGCCCCATGAGTTCCCTTCAACTAATCTACAAAGACCCATGCTTTCCTTTTCTTTGATCTTTACACGTGGAGAAGATGGGGCAGCAAATGTCACTCATTAGTCATCCCCCTAACTATCTCTGCATAACTGAACCTCTCTTGCTGTTTTATTTTACTTTTACCTATAATTCCAAATTTTAACTCCAACATGCATTTCTCTGAGCATGTGTAGCTTCCCCATTGATTTCCTTGATTGTGATAAGAATCAGTTCCTTGCCTCCCTTTCTTCTCCAGGGGTCCTGTGTTTGTTTCTTTGACCCCCTTCGTTGGTCTCTGTTTTCTTTACCCCAACACTTCTTATACCGCTGGTTTTTATTTCAATAAAGCTTTCACTTTCATGAAAAAAGAATCAGTTCCCAAGTGCATGTGGGAGTGATGGAAGAATCAATTGTGGCAAGCTGACTCAATCAAAACCAAAAACACGTCCTGTGTTTCATTTGGAACAACTTGCATGTCCTGCAATTACCCTATTCTCTGTTCTTATACGAGAGTGTTCTTTAACTTCTTCTATGATGGAAATTAGAGGACCGCTACCGACAATGTGGACTTTATGTGTGGTTGGGATTTTGAATTAATATGTCAGAGAGGTTTCATGCAATTGGAATTCTCATCTCAAAACCTGTCTCTCCTCAATTGGAGCAAGCCTGCCAAGTACCATCTTCTGGTCCGACCGAGGTGCGGATGTCATGGAAGGGCCGACAATTCATCGGGAAGAAAACGCCGAGAGGAAGATGGGAGGCGGCCGGAACTTGACCAGCCGCCAGGAATATCGTCGGCCGACCAGTATTTAGGTCATCATAGGAAGCTGGGGGACAGAGTTCCACGACTTGAGATTATGGGAAAATCAATGGCTGGACGGGCGATTAGCAACCTGCCGCCCGCCACCCACACGGAGAAATCCAACTCCGGCCACTTCTTTGCCTACCCACCACCGTCTATGATTCCAATGATATGCTCGGCAAGGGAAACCACTTGCGTAGCCGCCAGTCAATTTACGCCGATAGACCAAGGGAGATTGAAGAGAAGAATCGGGCGGAAAAAGTCGGTGGGCCACAGGAGACTTATGCTACACCCGTGCATAGCCTACTGGACCCCTTAAGCAAGATAGACGCTTTATATATTCTAACCAGGATGGGCTGCCACAACCATGCAATGGAAGGGATTAGCCCGGCCAATGCAATTGATGCGACAAAATTCTTATTTGTTATTTTGTTGGGCTTTAAGTCATTTATTGATTACTTGAACTTCAACTAGCGTTGAGATTTAACTATCTGTTCCTATTGCTGAATTACAGATCTTCTGGATGGTGAGCTCATTCATGGAGAGAATTTCAATCTTTTCGCTGCCATGTATGCTTTAGAGGCAGTTTCAAAATTTTCGTTGTAGGCATTTGGCAACTCCTCAGAAGAGCACCATGTTTTCATCTGGTTAGTTTACCACTACAGAATTCTCACGGTGGACAACTTGAAGAAGAGAGGTTGGCTGTTGGCCAACAGATGCTGTTTGTGCTGCAATGACGAAGAGACAGTGTCCCATTTGCTGATTGACTGCATGTTTGCGAAGGAAGTTTGGTGTATTATCAATCGACATAGAACCGTTGTCTCCTTTCAAGCAAGTGAGATTGTTTCAATCATCCAACAGTCACCCGATTCGAAAGCGGACGATATTGGAGATCAGTTCAGAGTTTGTATCTTGCACGCAGTGTGGTGGTGTATTTGGCTTGAAAGAAACCAAAGAGTGTTCGAAGATAAGACTATGACACCCAAGGCGGTGGCCAGAAGGGCTGTAAGGAGTTCGATGGAATGGCATGTAGCTAACGGAAAAGTTGACAAAATTCAGGGGGAAAGCTGGCTTCTTGCTGTGTTGGAGGGTAGCTGAGTGGTATTTTCATCTGCGATGATCCCCGTCTTTGATTCATTGGGTTGGGGTTTCAATCGGGAAGTGTTGTTTTGAGGCTGCTTTGGTATGCTTGTGTAGCGTTCCTAAAGGTTTCATCTTGGTTTCTCTTTGTTCCCGGCATTCGGTCTTCTTTTCTTTGTTTTTCTAGGTTTCTTCCCTCCTTTTGCAGGTGCCCTTCCTGAGGATTCCTTTTGTTTTGGCGTCGAATAGGAGCGGTCTGGCCCGCTGTTCCTCGTTTGTCCTCTCTTTTGTTCTGCAGTGTTGTTTTTTCTTTTATTTTTCTTTTCTCCCGATTTGCGAGATCAATTCTGTTGATCTCCGCTTTGTTGCGTGTACAGTTTCATTTTGGAATTCTTTTATTATATTCCTTCGCCTTTATCAAAGTCGGTCCAAATGGTCATCGAGTTCTTGCATTATCTAGGCTTTAAGGGGTCGTTTGGAGAACAAGATTTGGATCATGGATTTGTTGAATCTATAGATTTAGCAAAATGTTATTTTTTTACTACTTTTTGTATCGTGGATTGTAGTTTCAGAGATTTTAAATCTCTAAAATCTAGAGATATCAAATCTCTCATAATTAGAGAGATTCTACATCTTGATTTTGGAGATTTTCTCCCTCCTACTATATCTCTTCTTTTTTTCAATTTATCACACTAAATACCCTTACCAATAAATTCTCAATATTTTTCGAGCTAATCTAATTGTTTTGGTTAATGATAAACATGTCATTTAATAAAAAAATGGAATCTCTTTTTTCATTGGATGTTAACAATCATAGTTACCAAACAATGAACATTTTAAAAAAAAAAATCAACAACCCAGCGAGTTAAAATCTTTGGATTGTCTAGAATCGATAGATTTAGACTCCAATTCTCCAAACGAACCCTAAGACCTAGCTATTTGTTGGGAATGAAAAGGAAAAGTTCCAAGAGCGTCTCTTGAAGTACCATGTTGGTAAGATATGGGAAGGCACGGCGAATTTGTTCGATTTGATGTCATATGTTGGTAATCGGTAATATTGGTTTGTGTAACCAACCAGACCAAACCGAGTTGAACCAAATCGAACCGAACTGATGTGGCGGTTGGAATAACCGAACCGGTCCAACTATCATGGGACGAACCGATACAATGGTTCATTACTTTTAAATGAACCAATGTGTTGGTTGGGGTGTAACCACCCATATGAAGAGTTGCCTCCCTTCGTAAGCACCCCTTCATTTTCTATAAATAACACCTAACCCCCTCTAGTTTTGATACGTTTTTTCGGTACCAAAACTCTTCTAAAAGCCAAAACTAGTTTTCTGCATTCTTTTCAAAGAGAAAATAGAGTCAAGTGTGGTTCTCGCCGGTTTACTGCGTTCGATGGTTTCCAGGGGTTGAGGTACCGCTACGCCGGAAATGGTACGTCCTTTCTATCCTAAGAGGAATCAGTCCATAACCTTGGGTACTAGAGGGGAATAAGATTCTTTAAGGAGAGATAGTGAATTCTATCGGCTAGGACGCTTGCATGTGTCTTTGCATGTTTTCTTAATCTTATGTGTTTGCTCGTGTTGCAAGAAAATAGTATACGTGAACAATTTTCACAACAATCTTAAAGAATCTTATCATGTTATTGTTCACGTTGGTTTCATGTAAAATTGCATCATAATTTGATTATTCGTCATATTGGTTATGCCATGCAATTATCGCATGTCCTTGCAAATGTTGGTGATAGAGCACTGATATTCTGTATTTCATATGCTAGTTTATTTGATTAATTAAGGCAACGCATGCAACCGTGGTCTTTGTGATAAAATAACATATGTTCTTGTTGCTTCATGAAAAAAAATAGGTACGTTGCGCGTTTCCCCACCCCCCGGGGATAATTGCAAGTTTCACATGGTAAGTTTTCATGGATGAAGTTTTTTTTTTTATAAACAATTTGATAGTTGCAACCATATTAGTCCCATGCATGAAGTAGTATGTCTTATCTCTTCTTGCAACTGCTTAGTCTGAAACGTTGTATTGTTTCGGTAAGGAAATGTCGTGAACTATATATTGTTGTGACCGATTGGTGTACTGATTACATATATTGTTTTGGACTTTTGGTTGATCATTCTATTGGTTGATTAACGAGTTAGTGGCATTCGGCAGTCATTGCGGAACAAGTAATAATCTATCTATGTCTCGTCGATGCTTATATATCTGCCTGTTGTATATATGTTTGTTCTATTATTGCCTTGAAAAAGAAAGGAAGACCTCGAGTATATACATATATAGACAAAGCAGTAGCTTTTACATCCTTTCTTGGATATATATGTTCATATATAATTGGGAGCAAGATGAGATTCATGCATGGAACATGTTCATATGGATCATAGTGAGTGGCAGTAAATAATTTGTGTTCTTATATGCATATATTTGCCTCTGGAAGTTCTATGCCATATATATATATATGTGCGTGATGGAGATGACTCTGTTATTCACTTTGCGCTCTTGAAGTGAATTGGAGAAGATGGCTAGAAACATTCCAAAGCCGAGAAGCCTCATCAATATTGATGTTGATGACGATGAGGATGGCGTCATAGAGGTCATCAATATCGAATCAGATACGGAGATCATTAACCTCTCTACTCCCGAAATAGAGTTTGACAATGACAAATGGTTCGATTTTTATGACGATAGCGGGGATTGACTATATAATGACATTGGTGGAGAGCATCCAACCAATTATTGGACTCTAGATGAAATACTCCTTTATGATTAGTACTCAATGGGTCCCAATGTGGACGATATGGGCACCCATGTGACCTCGATGGAGAATATGGGGGAAGAAAAGGAAGTTGAGGAATTGGAGAATGAGGAGTAGTCCTCCGACATAGAGATCGATGAATGTCACTATGATCCTGACTTCGACCCCAAGAATCCTTAGGATTCTTGTATATGTATATTGTATTCTTCTTAGAGGAGTAGACATATGTATGTGTGTACATATACATTTGGTATTAGTATGTGTATACCTATGTAAAAATCGTGTATTTACATGATGAATAAAGGACAAATGTTCTTATTTCCTAAGTGGAAAATTAGTTGAATAAAGCCTTACGAGTTTGTTTGGTTCCAAAAGTCAACCACCATATTTTAATACGTTCATCGCATTGGTCTAATTTGTTTATGAGGCATGGATGAATGATAAGTGTGCCACATCATTTTTGGAACACTTTTTCATTCAAAGTGATGCATGAGAGGATGGAAGTACTTATGATAGCCCTTCATGGACTCTAAGTAACGGTGGTTTGGATAGTAATAAACTATCTAGTGGGAAAGTATGAACAATTATAGGTGTGTAAAACCTATGGCGCGTGGGCGTGGCAAGTGGGGACTTGTGAGTTAAGTCTATCTAAGCCAAAATTATGCAAATTGAATGCAAATGTTATGTTCAAAGTAAATTGAAAATGGTGTGGGTAAGGATACCTCCAATATGTTGGAGAGAAAATTTGTTAATGCAGATATATAGGATTCCATTACGAGGTAGCCATAAGCGATAAGGAATTCTAATTTAAGTTGCTTGTAAAGACATGATAATTTGTTTATTATGTATGTAGTTTAGGACTTGATGTTTCCTATGCCATGAGGGCAAGGAAAATGAAGCTATGATTGATCCTTATAGGGATTTAATAAGCTTTCCAAATGATGGTCGTCATCAAGATAAGCATTAGGTCATAATTGTTTATGGTATAAGTACACTATACCATTGGAAAATAATTTGACTTACGATTATTGTGTGTAGCTATGTGTCAGAATTGTTTATGGTATATATAGACATATACCATTGGCAAGCAATTTGACATTAAGAGCTCAATTGAGATTATCTTATTGAACTTAAAGTCTGGATTACTTGTGGTATATTTATGAGGTTTATACCATTGGAAAGTAATTAGATAATTGAATTAGAAATTCGTTTGAATTACTTGTGGTGTATCATGTTACATAGATGAAATGTCATTGGTAAGTAATTAGATGGGATTTCCATTACTGGAATGCATCTGAATTACTTATAACGTCTCAAGTTGCCTTGATCAATACCATTGGTAAGTAATTAGATGATATTTCTAATAAAATCTGAATTGTTTGTGGTATGCTAATCGAATGAGATCATACCATTGGTAAACAATTAGATACATATAGTGGTTGACAAGTTCAATAAATAAAACCATGGAACATAAATGGGCAGAATTGTGGGGGAGAAGAGCTAGCCGTTGTTTCGGCTACTATCTCAAGACCCTACAATGAGATGTAAACCTATCCATAAGACAAAAGTGGGAAGGTGAAACAAGTCATACTTCAAAGTATGAAGGTGTACAGTGTGAAAGAGCAAGTCCATAAACTGTGTGGAGTTAACCAAGTTCAAGGGTTAACTTATGAGTAAACTCTAGCATATGTTGACAGTTATGTCAGAGAGCTAGTTTGAGAAATCCAAAGAAGATTTCTTAGAAATGTTGATCCACTCTTCCCAAAAGGGTAAATAACGTCGACCATATACATGAATGTATATGAACAACATTCTCTCTATTAGAAACATTTGGTTTCAACAACTATAGTGAAATAGTTGAAATGTGGGGGATATATTGGGGAGAAGTGATGTGGTCGCTTGGGTAATTCCAAAGTGAAGTGAAAGTGATACTTAGGAGTTTTACGTAAATCATAAGCTAAGTCATAAAAGTCACTACATTTGAAGAGATACTTGTGAAGTTTAAGTACTCTAAGGTTAATGAAGTAGAGAGACTTCAACACCGTTGGCATGTGTTATGATTATTGCAAGGCAATAAAATCAAGACAAACACACATGATGTGTAGTGAATCGAAAGCGACAAGTCTTTGGTGTATTATACCCAAAGGAACTTACTAGATGAACCACAAGGTATAATCCATTGATGGATATATGTGGATTTATGGTTAATGGGGAGCAGTACCTTGGAAAACATCCAAGTTGACTAAATATATACTCACTCTAAGACCGATGAAGTTTAATAGTCTGGCCCGCATAGACTGGCGTTAATAAACACACTTGTGCACAAAATGGTGATTGCAAGGGCTAGAAGTGTTAGGTGAAAAATCTCATCGTAGAAACATAACATTATTCACTGGTTAATTTCTAGTGAAGTTATCGGGGCTGATCATCTTAGATCAAATGATAACAAACGTGAGACCTACCTAGAAATTAATTATAGCATCGAAGGGAATGGACTCGTGGCCTAGGACAAATCATCATGGTGGTAACTTTACCTAAGTAGGATTGGCAGACCCAACCTCTAGGTTCAAGGAGCACACAAAGTTGTGAATGATGGTCTGCATTGTCAAATTATTCAATGTCCATTCTCATGATGAGACAATGTCCAAAATAAGGGTAAACCTAAATATGAAAGGTTTTTAATGGTTTCTAAGTTTGACACGTGGTATGATCAAATAGTATATTTTTGGAATACACGTTTAGAAATCACCTATAAGAGTGTGAAGTGGAGCCACTTCAAGGAGAATAAAAGAAGGCCAGTTCTCTAAGCACTCATGAGACCAGGCGGTGTTCATGGCTAAAACGAACGCAACAATGAGAACCAGTGAACGGATAACAGTTAGTTGTGTGACATATGTTGTCTTAGTATACAAGAAAACCGACGATTCAAAGATATCACATCTACTGATTGGTGAGTGAGCATACTCGGTATATGTTCACTAAGGAAGGTTCAAAGGGAAACTTACCTATCCCGATGCAACTAATTCTTAGTCGAGAATCACACGATTTTTTTGCATAGTTTTTGAAGTACAACATTCTCCATTCACGTGGGGGATTGTTGGGTTTTTTAGTGGTGTGAATGGGAATGAAAAGGGAAAGTTCCAAGAGAGTCTCTTGAAGTACCATGTTGGTAAGATATGGGAAGGCACGACGAATTCGGTCGATTTGATGCCATATGTTGGTATTCGGTAATATTGGTTTGTGTAACCAACCGAATCAAACCGAGTTGAACCAAATCGAACCGAACCGATATGGCGGTTGGAATAACCAAACCGATGTGGCGGTTGGAATAACCAAACCAGTCCAACTATCATGGGCCGAACCGATACAATGGTTCATTACTTTTAAATGAACCAATGTGTTGGTTGGGGTGTAACCACCCATATGAAGAGTTGCCTCCAGTGGCTGAGCTGTTCATATAGCTGGGGGTGCTCTGCAGCCCCCTTGGAATAGGGGAAAAAATACAGAACCTTGGAGAAGTGGTGCTTCTAAATGAAGAACTGCCGATGGATTGTTGTCTGTTTCACAATTTCAACTATGACAAGTTTCCTGATTAAATCACCTGCTTATTTATACATAAATGAGACTTTTTTGTTCCCAACAAAATAAACAAGTATGGTTTAAAAAACTCTACTATATTGGCCGTTCCGATCGGAAATATTGTATACTAGGTCTTAAATAAGTGACGGTTTTGGAAGGTCAAATGCTCACATTATTTTCATGTTAAATTATTTTTCATCGTCATAGATTTACAGTATGCAATCTACTATTTGACGAAGGTTCAGGGGTTGATGAGTTAAGAAAATGATGGAACAATCTTCGAAACTGGATGAGCAATAAGTCGTTGAACGATGTGTTGGTAAGATACATTGAACAAGATTTATGTGCTAGTTCAGACAATGAATGTGTTCTACGATACTTTCATAATATGAAATCTCGTCGCAATTAGTTGTAAGTGATGTGCATCAAACTATTATTTTTTTTATTGTAAGATCCTTGAGTATTATGTTATTGATTGTCATTTTCTTTAGAATTGATTGCTTTCTTATTTAATTATTTTTTACGATATGACAAAAGACACCCCCTTGACTAATTTTCTGGCTCCGCCACTGGTTGCCTCCCTTCGTAAGCACCTCTTCATTTTCTATAAATAGCACCTAACCCCCTCTGGTTTTGATACGTTTTTTTGGTACCAAAACTCTGCTAAAAGCCAAAACTAGTTTTCTGCATTCTTTTCAAAGAGAAAATAGAGTCAAGTGTGGTTCTCGCCGGTTCGCTACGTTCGATGGTTTCCGGGGTTTGAGGTACCGCTACGTCGGAAAAGGTACGTCATCTCTATCCTGGGAGGAATAATTCCATAACTTTGGATACTAGAGGGGAATAAGATCCTTTAAGGAGATATAATGAATTCTATCGGCTAGTACGCTTGCATGTGTCTTTGCATGTTTTCTTAATCTTAGATGTTTAGCTTGCATAATATTTGGCTTTCCTTTCCTTTCCTTTCTCTTGATCCTTCCTGTTCTTTATGTGGTTATCAACTGATGAACATATATAGTTGTTCAATTTTCTAGATAGTAGATAATGGACACCCGAAGATGGATTCTGGTATGACATGCAATTACTATTCCGTTGATGAGGCAATCGAAGATGGTGTTGCTCCAGTTCCAATAAGCTCTGATAGAACCACAGATGTTCAGTGCACATTAGATTAGATGGTATGGACCATCTCTTAGCTTGCGAGGTAGGATTGGAATATCACCATTTGAGGGTTACGTTGCTGAAACAAGTTTCTAGGCCTGAACTGCTGTCTTTCTGTGGTAGGCAACGTGGCAAAAGGGTCATTCACTTGCCAAACTGTCTTCTCTTCTCTTGTATCTACTTGTTGAGGCCCGATCGAGAGAACAGATCCATCCCCAATATTGCAAAATCGTTCGGGCCACCAGCAAGGCTATTGTTTCAGTTGTCTCAGATGCCCCTACACATGAAGTAAAGTAATTCCAACAACCCTTTAGCTTCTATTACTGCTCCATACTTCCTTCGCTAAGATTTGTCTACAGTCAGTTTTTTTTTTCTGTTTGATCATCAACAAGCATGGTGATGATTAATAATTGTGAAGATATTCTTAAACCTTGTTAAGCATTTATATATTATACTAATATACCGAGTTAATTCACTTATGTGGCAGGAAGAGGATCTTTTTACCATGGCTTATGCCGCCTTTTCTTAACCCCGAATGCTAGAACATATAACAACTCACAACTACTTCAAAGAGGCACAGAGATGAAGAGCAGCTTCTGCGAACTATAAATTTTGTTTTTGTTGTTCTTGTTTGGCTATGACAATTAATTACCAAGATTAATCTAGTTCTAGTTTGGTAATCATGATGACTGACGCAAAGCTTTCTTTTTTGAACGTAGACATGGTTTCCTGGGTACAGTTTCCTGTTCTATACGCAGAGCCCACCGTTTGGGCCCAATCAGCTACACCGTCTGTCAGTCCGTGACGGCGAAGTACATGAAATGAAATGAGTGATGAGGGTGGGCCCAGAACATTTCACTCTCAGATTCCTCATTTTTGGGCTGACAGCTACGGCGGCGTACGTACGAGCCCAAAAGTGGGATCCACTTACGGATTTTGGATGGTTTTGTTTTATATCGGAAGGGAATCCCAGCCCAATAGTTAACCACCGAGAGCGAGAGGGCATCCCTGAGCTGGCATCGCGGTCAGATGCCAACTCGTGAAACCTAAAAATTCTACCAACCGACTAGTGTCGGCTTCTTGAGAACACAGTTTCATTTGCATGGTTGGTTGGATTATTTAATAAAATATCTGATGCAATATATGTTGAATCAAAATCAGTGATTAGGTTTTGATATTAGTGATGAAACTTCTAACTTTTTATCATAATATACGCTACAAACAACTCTCAATGTAAACACTCATAACTAATAAGCTCTCTCATTTGTAACAAGACACCAACATTTTATTTAGAAGTTCGTACTGAATCAAGAAAAAGTAGCAATTACGACTAGTTGAGCGGTTTAGGAGAGTCCTTTGTAAGATGGATTTTACCATAATACTTCAGCTAATTGAGTAGGCCACCTTATTCTAAACACTTGATTGTCATCAAAATGTCTAATTATTTGTTAGATGCTTACTTTCGATCATCCAATCTCGAACACTCTTCTTCTTTTAGCTCCATAACACTCGAGATACCAACCATAATAGAGGAATTTTACTATGCTATATAGCATTGGTGCTATAGGTTTTTTCCTTTATGGTATAACTTGAAGTTATATCTTTAACGTTATGGTACAACTTTAGATTGTACCTATACTCTTTTATACAAATTTTTTCATGGTACAACTTGAACTTGTACATTTATGTGATGGTACAACTTTAAGTTGTAAAGTTGTACCATAACATAAGGGTACAAATTCATTTATGGTACAACCTAAACTTATACATTTAACGTTATGGTACAACTTCAAGTTGTACATTAAAGCACCCATACTTTATAGCATAGTAGAAGTGCTCACCATAATAACCTAACTATACATACCAAGTTTTTTAGTAATTGTTCCTCTTGTATGTTTGTTAATTGAAATAAAATTTGAAGGTTTGGTCCTTTTAAGGGTTGGTTTATGGTGGAAGGGTAAAGAGGAGTAGATCACAACTCACATCCACATGGCATAAACATTGGAAACGTTCCTTTCAAAGTGTTCATTATTTTGCTTTGGAGCTTCCCACCAGAAAATTTAACAATTTCATCCACCATTTTTTGAGTAATCCTCAAGCCACCACCACCAATAATAATTATAATTATCACTTATTCCACGAATCAAGTAATAATAAAGCCAAATAATAATACTGCCAAAATTACCCAAATAATTTGTTTCCTGTTTTCATTAGTGGCTCTTATCATAGTATGCATGTGATTGACACCTCAGTTTCCATAGTTATTATTATGACACTACTGTATATTTTTCCTAAAATTTTCTTTTATTTTATGAATCATACCATTAAATATGATTGTGTCAATTCAACCCTAATTACCCCATATTATCGTATCTACAAAAATCCAACTGCCGCAACTGATTTTGACCAAACAACAGTCTTATGATGAAATTTCAAAGGCTTCTAGATCCTAGGGTCAATGGGTTATCTACACTAATCAGGTTTACCAGGAACTTTGTTACAACAGGAAGTTGGAGAAGCAAAAACCAACTTTGTAGTCAATGATGAAACATTCCCATTCAAATATTGAAAAGTTGTATATAAAGTACTCTTAATCGGATTCAACCGATGAAAGCTACATATTTAAATATATAATTCTGCCTTCTAATTTATATTTATCACATCTCAAATGCATCACAATTATCAGTTACATGTTAAACGACTAAGAAGGTATAAGTATTAATATTAACGCTTTCGTCCTAACGAAATAAGGTAAATCTAAATTACTTTTTGGTAGGGCTGGGCATGCGGGCGGATCATCCGCGGGTTTGGGCCGACCCACCCGCATTTGACCCGAATTTCGTTAAATGGGTGGGTCTGTGGGTGGGTGACGGTTTGCGCTGGGAGCCATCCGCCGGGTGGTGGGTGGGTTGTGGGTGAGTGTGCGGGTGACCCGCTCAACCCAACAACAAAAAGATCAAAGTCGTTGGTGCTAGAAAGGGAGAGTGGAGACGTTATATATAAACTCGGACCGCTCCTGGAGTTTGAACCTCAAAGCCAACCTTCCAAATAGAGATCCCTTCTTCTTCCCTTTACTTTTTCCTCTAATTCTTGTGCCTAGATCACCGCTCTTTCCTTTGTGGAATTATTTTCCTTAGTTCCTTGCACCTAATAATCATCTCAATCTGTAGAAAACTCTTTCATAATAGAATTTCTATCCAATTTAAGAACTAATTCGACATTTTTCGCCCTATTTCAACTTCTTGTTTCCCTCGATGATTCTCTTCACCTATTATCATGTCAAGTTGACTCCTTTTTAATATATACATTGTGATGTGGGTGAACCCACAAACCCACCCGCATCATCCACCATCCACCCGACCCAACCCGAGACTAAATGTGGGTGGGTGGTGGGTTAAAAATTATCAATCCGTTTAAGCGCGGATGGGTGCATTTTATGGTCAAAATTCACCCGACCCACCCAATGCCCACCCCTACTTTTTGGTATAATTACATTATAATTTTTTTTTAATCCTCTAATAATATCGTTATTTCAACTGGAATTTTTATTTATGAAAGTATTTCAACTGGAAAAATTATAAAAGGGAAAGAAAATCTGTCATGTGTGGAATGTCACAGACAGCGCAGCCGGCGGTGCCAGTGCCATGCAAGCAAAGCACGACTAATTTGAAATAATTAAATTAATAATCACGCGTTGATTTCCTTACTCCAATTTTCTTCCCCCAGTTCCGTACAGCTGGAGATCGCGGTTCGTTCTGATGACGTGGCGAAATCGGAGGGCAGGAGGATTGAATGACTGTGTAAGCGGCTGCAGAGGAGCACAAGCCATTTGGACGCTGTTGGTGGGGTACAGTTTTCTCGTACGGCGGCGTATTTGTGAAATTGTGTATGGACAAAAGGGGAGGGGTTACGGTGCTAATTGTACAATAGTTAGCACCGTCCTAACCAATGGAAAAACTACTACTAGTTTGAATTAATAGTGATTTAACTTAGATGTTGTATTGAATTTATAATAATCCGTAGTGATTTCGTTGTTTTTAGTAGCGTTTTTTGCTAGTTATCACGGTGCTAACTCCTATAAAGGTTAGCACCTAATCCCATCCCACAAAAGGGAGAAAAAGCATCCAAGCGTGACAAAAGTAAGTTTTTCATGCAATGCACAAATGTTGTTAGCTCATTTGGTCCCTAAAAACCTGTCTATTTATATTTCAGTCTCTTAAAAATTAAAAAAATCATGGATATATAACTCTCAACGCACCGAGGTTAGGGGGAGATCTTCATGCTATAGTTAAACGTACAATATAAAACTTGTAATATACATATAAATCTAGCAACTAATAAGGCATTAACAGGTAGAGTCAAGAGAGGAGGGTATTTGTGCATTTGATCCCTAAAAGCTTGTCTATTTATATTCCAGTCTCTTCAAATACAAATTCTATCATCATAGTCACCATACCAAACTTGGGTGACCAAACTTTGATTTTTCATTATGTATGACAACCTAAATTGAACCAAGTAGAGCCAGAAATCTAAATGAAGAAGAAAAAAAAAAGACAATAAATTTGAAACATGATAGGCAAGCATAGGAACCAAAATTAAACAATGGAGGTAGGGGTGGAAATCAGTATGGTATCGGTATCCCAATACCAAATATCAAAATTCTGAATACCGAATTACACCCTAAAATCAATTACAATCTCAATCTCTAAATAATTTCGGTATCCTAATCTCAATCCCTAAATATTTCGGTATCTCAATCGATACTTTGGTATCTCAATCGGTATTATCGAATACAAAATTAATTACCTTTACAATTAATAATTAAATATATAAATTAGATTTTATTGTTTAATTTCAGGCAAAAAGTCTAAGCAAAGAGCCATGAGTTTGCCTAAAGCTAGGATATGTATAAAGAAAATGGAGGAGATGTGACATCTCAAGTTCTTGTCATTGATAATCTTTAATCTGACAAATTGGAGGTTGAGAGACGACGAATACTATTGTTTGCTTTTTGGTGTTATGAAAATAACAAGGGATTAGGTGGGAGACGAGAGTGACTTAAATTGGAAAGTCAATTTTGAGTTGGATGAGGACTTCTAAGTTGTGAAATAGTAATGAAATGATCTATGTATAATTAAATGACATTCTTGGTGTTTACGGGTTGTGTAGCAGTGAATGGAAGAGTCTAGTTGAGAGGATTAAATACAGATTATCTTATATTTCGGTATATACCGATCACAATCTCGTAATCCCTAATACCGAATAACAATGGAAATTCAATCCAAATCCCAATGCTAAGAAATAATACGTATATTGGTTAATACTAAATATGTAAAAATTCGGTATGGGATTCGGTATATCCCAAATACCGGTACCAAACTTCCAGCCCTAATGGAGGTATTCTTGCATGGACTAATTTGTACTAATTTTGAACAATAAGGACTTGATATGTTATAGGAATTACGGGTGGGACCAAACATAGAAAAGGCTCGCAGGGACAAGCACGCCGTCTAAATTTAATACGGAAATAAAAAAATAGAAATGTGACAATAAATACAGAATAAAAAAGCAAATGATTTCCATTAAATTTTCGTCTACGACGCCGACGACTCAACCAAAAACCGAGCTCTCCACTGAATTCCTCAGAAAAAAGTAAAGAGCGGAAAAGAAAGAAAAGAGTTTCCATTTCCAATTCTCTCAACCAGATTGTCGACTTTTCCTTCATCATTTCTCCACCGACCATTTCCCCTCTCTTCTTCTTCCTCCTTTCCATCGGATTCAGCTCAGGTATTTTCCTTGCCCAATTCTTCTGTGTCAGCGCGGGGAGTTCCTCTGCTCCTACTTAGGAATCTTTTTTTCTTCTTCCATTTTTACAGCTCTCAGTTGGTAATGCAATCCTTGACTTGAAGACACCCTACCTTTCTATTGTTTAAGTGGTGGGGTTTCTATTCTGGGTAGGTTTGTTTTGGTGAGATCTTTTGTGAGTTTATTATTTTTTTGTTGGTGTCTGGAAATCGAATCCGCGGCTGTTCTGTTTTTAGCAAAGAGTTGGGTTTTTCTCCTTTCTGTGGTTTGTGATTATCTGGGTTCTGGGTGGGTCTCTAAAGTTTGTTTCTTTGCTCTATTTCGTTCTTCAATTGTTGTGGAGGTTGGGAGTTTTTGGATTTCCTTGTGCTTTTTGTAGTCAGTGCTCTGTCTGACTGCTGCCGACTGTTCGGTGCTTTTGTCGATTATTGGGTTTTTAGCTTGGATCTATCTAGATATGAGCTCTAAGTTGTTGATTGAGGTTTAAAAGTTCAATTTTTAATACTTCATATTGGAGGATTGTGTTAACGTTCTGAGGATGTTGACTGTGTTTAGCTTTTGCAGAATTCTGTTGGAACTCTTGAGAGAAGATGTCAGGAGGTGGAAGTCAGAACAGCTTGAGGAAGGCACTTGGATCCATTAAGGATACCACCACTGTTTCATTGGCTAAAATCAATAGCGATTACAAGGTAAACCAGTTAAGAATTATGGTGAATATTGGACTATGGTTGTTAAATTTCCCTTTTTCCATATCATTGATCTGTTTGCTCTTGGTACACTTCCATTTCTCAGGAATTGGATATTGCTATAGTCAAAGCCACCAATCATGTTGAACGACCTGCAAAGGAGAAGCATATAAGAGGTGGGTAAATGGTTATGCCTATTGTTTTTCATCTTCAAGCCATGGAGATCCTTTCAATCATTCAGCTTGTTGTGAGTCTAATATTGTTAGGGAGAATAGACTGACGAACAGCAAGCTTATGATATTTCGTCATTCTCTTTGCAGCTGTTTTTGCTGCTATTTCAGCTACCAGGCCTCGTGCTGATGTTGCATATTGCATCCATGGTCTTGCCAGAAGGTTATCAAAGACGCATAATTGGGCGGTAGGTGTATAATTTCTGTCTCATCTAATCTTAGACATACTGGAGTGGTGTGAGTTATGGGACAGCATCTCTCTTCATCTGAATTATTATGTTAATAAGCTCATGCCATGTAACTATATAGGTATCTTACCTCGTGAACCAGCTTACATGGTAGCTGATTTCTTTTCTGTTGTGTAGTAGTACATGCTTACTGATGGACCAAATACTTCTAATTTCAGGTCGCCTTGAAAACTTTGGTTGTCATCCATCGAGCATTGAGAGAAGTAGATCCTACATTTCACGAGGAACTCATCAACTATGGCAGAAGCAGAAGTCATATGCTCAACATGTCTCATTTTAAAGATGATTCCAGCCCCAATGGTATTTAGTTTAATCACCTTGCCTTTGCGAAACTGGATGTTTATTTATCGATTCAATTGATAATTCTTATTCATTTCACAGCATGGGATTATTCTGCTTGGCTTCGCACTTATGCCTTGTTTTTGGAGGAGAGGCTGGAATCTTTCCGGATATTGAAATATGATATTGAGACAGATCGACCTGTAAGCTCTCTCTCTCTCTCTTATTAGATTCTGTTAATTGTAGGCATCTGTTGTCCTTGACTAATTCATTAACAAATCTTTTGCAGAGGACCAAAGATCTGGAAACTGCTGAACTACTGGAGCAATTGCCAGCCTTGCAGCAGCTTCTTTTCCGTGTTCTTAACTGTCAGGTACCAGTTAAAGTTGCTGTAGAATATTGTTCTTTTACTAATACATGCTACCTTTACTGAAGCAGCATTGGATCCTTTTTTAACAGCCACAGGGAGCTGCAGTTAGTAACTTCATCATCCGCTTGGCACTCGCAATGGTCGGGAAAATTCTTCAATACCTTCTCTTCTCAAGTTAGTGGATAATAGTCAGCAATCTTCTTTGATTATGACTTATCCTTCTCTCTCGTGCCATTTTCCAATAGGTTGCTTCAGAAAGTGTCAAGATCTATCAAGCAATAACAGATGGAACAGCAAATCTAGTTGACAAGGTAGTAAATGATCAGAATTTGGGCTTTAACATCCGATGTTATAATGTTCCAATATTGACGTCAACTTTATTAATACAGTTTTTTGAGATGCCACGTGCTGATGCTGTGAAGGCTCTGGAAATATATAGGAAAGCCTGTCAGCAGGTAAATTTGTTGTTACTCAAGGTGCGGAAATTCCATTCAACACTATGCTTGAGACATTTGAATCTGTGTTTCAGGCAGAGAGACTGTCGGAATTCTATGAGATATGTAAAAGCATGGATATAGGGCGTGGAGAAAGGTTCATTAAGATTGAACAGGTTTCAAATTCTCTCTTGATTTCTTCTCAGCAGTTTTCTGTGTTAATTTATTCACCTTTTTTAAGTGAATTTGGTTTTGGTGGTGATGCAGCCTCCTGCATCTTTCTTACAAACAATGGAAGAGTATGTTCGAGATGCTCCACGTGTGTCAACTGTTCGCAAAGATCAGGTACAGAACCTAACCTTCCTAGACAGGTAGAAGAGACTATACTGTTGGATTCTGGATGCCATCAGAAGTTATGTGAACTCTTTCAAAGTTGTCCTTTGGCTTCAACAACGAGTTTGGACTCCCTTATGGCTAAAACCACTTGAAAATGATCTTTTTACCAAGCAGGTTGTGGATAATAAACTTGAAGCACCGAAGGAAATATTAGCCATAGAGTATAAGAAGGAAATTGAGGTGAAGGAGGAGGAAGAACATTCGCCATCACCTCCTCCTCCCGAACCAGTGAAAGAGGAGAAACCTCCCGTCGTTGCACCACCTGATTTGCTGGTGATTCCTCAAACTTTTTTTTATTTACCCACAACTATTCGCTTATTATGTATTGGTTTCTAAAGATAGCAAGAAAATCAACACATCCGTTCTCCAAGAGCATTTGGCATATGTCAGTTACTCACAAGGCATTGTCGCCAACTTTTGCTTGCCAGAACTTGGATGATCCTGCTACAGTTGCTTCTTCAGAACTTGATGAGAGAAATTCCCTTGCCCTGGCTATTGTCCCAGCGGGTAAGTTCTTTGACTGTCTAATCTCACATGGTTCGTTTTCAGTAGCAACAGTTATATTTCGCCTTTCCCCAGACATGTTGCCTCAAGTGGGGATGCCTTGTATCAACTTGAAAAAACAGAAAGAAACTAACATGAGCAGCTTGTCTCCCATAGAATCTTTGCTTACTAGGCTTCTGAACGGGCGAGTATTGAGTAAAATGTCCCTGGATTAGGATTTCAATTTTGCTTGGGTTGAGTACTATCCAATTGCATGCATATAATGACGAACGTTATGCATGATTCTGCAATCTCTTCTTGTAGGCGACCAACAACCTGCCACTGCACCAACCCAAGCAAATGGAACTGGTTGGGAACTAGCACTGGTTACAGCACCAAGTTCAAATGAAACTACCGCTGCTGCTAGCAAGCTGGTACGCTGCTTCTTTGAATTTTGCTTACCATTAATTTCTGTCGTTTTAGCTAGGGGTGGGCTGGTGGCCAGTTTGATTCTACTCGCATTGAACTGTGTCCAGAATCTTAGTCACTGAAGGCAGGCGAATTGGGGTAATTTGGGTTGAGTTTCTTGCTTACAGGGGTGGGCAATGGCTATTTAGCCGAACCACACTAATAATGAAATCAATTCAGTGTATTATGCAGTCAGCACCCTTCTTCATTTTGCTAGAACACGATTAGAACACATCGAATTTGGTATCCGTATTTCTGTGGTTTGGCCTTTAAACTACACCCCTTTCCCTTGCTGATTCTTTTCACTCCTTTTCATTGTCATAAAGGGGGGAGGGCTAGATAAACTCACATTGGACAGCCTATACGACGACGCAATGAGAAGGAACAGTCAGCCCACAAGCTACAACCCTTGGGAAGCTGCTCCAATGAACGGTCCAGTGATGCAAGCAGCCCCACACGATCCTTTCTTCGCCTCCAACGGAGTAGCTGCATCTCATAACGTGCAAATGGCGGCAATGGCCAACCAACAACAGGCTCTCATGTGGCAGCAGCAGCAACAACAGATGATGATGATGACCACCCCACAATTCCAACAGCCTGCAAATCCTTTCGCCAATGCTTATGGGGCTCCGGTCCATCCCTATGGCTCAGGTATGCCGCCTCCCGTGCAATCTTACCAACCATATCCAGGATACCTTTGAGCTGGAGGAAATGCTTTTTGTATAAAGAATGCACACAGGGAAAGAAAGATCAACATCCACAGGACAAATTTCCAAAATTTTATCCATCCTTCCTTCGCAGACCATCTCAGTCGCGTCGTGTATCATATTGTTACGTAATGTGCAGCAGCGCGAGTCGTGCTTTAGATCTGATGATTCTTCTGATTATTTTTATGGCTAAACGATGATTAGAAATAATGTTTTTTGCCCAAAACTTTGCCTTGGATGTTGGAGCATAGCAGGCGAATTTCTTGTAATGTCATTCATTCTTTTATTTTGGGTGAGTTGTTGTTAATTCCCAGTTAGACGGTAGAAAGAAACCCTAAACACACCACCATTTGTAAGATCTGTGATTATATATCAACCCCATTTTTACACATTGAAGAGACATTTGAGTTTGATTGCAAAGTTCAAGTTGATATAGTTGAGTCAACTGTCAAGGCTTTATACCTTTGGCACCTAATCTTATGTTTTTTTGGGGGTATTTTGGCACACTCTACTCTTGTTAACATAATTTCATATTCCAACAATATATATTAGATTTTTTACTATTTCTTTTTTGCATTTCAAATTTTATGTTTCTCCTTAATATATCTTTATAATTGGAAACACAACTTGACATTCAATGGTTTAGTTACGATCGTATTGATTCTATAAGTATAATAGAATGCAATGGTTTTCGTAATAAAATATTTTGAATTTTAGAAGTGAATGACCAAACATGACTTGCTGATAATTGAGCTAAGGGTTGCGAATGATAAGCATATAAGTCTACGACTCAATATAATTGGTGAATGAGTCAAAATTTATTGGCTAATCTTTAAGTGACTAAATCTCATACCCTAATTCTTTAAACGCAAATGTGATGCATATGGTAGATTGGAAATATCTCGACGAATCAAAACGCAAATGTGATGCATATAGTAGATTGGAAATATCTCGACGAATCAAAATCTTCGATCATTGTTACTAGTATACTAATTTAGTAAGAAGATGGCCATATCTAATCATCAAAAGTAGGATTTGGAAATATCTCGACGAATCAAAATCTTCGATCATTGTTACTAGTATACTAACTTAGTAAGAAGATGGCCATATCTAATCATCAAAAGTAGGATTTCATCTTCCAATATAGGTGCATCATACCCACAACCTAGTGCCTTTTGAAACCTCTTAATAGCTAGTGGAGCGAGCCCTTGTATTTGGCATGTGTCACGCTGCCTGCAGAATGTAGTTCCTTGGTAGTTCTCTTATCTTATCCGTCACCCTTGATTTAGGAACTTTGCCCGCCCTCCCCCTGTTATTCTTCCTTCCCTCTCTCTCTCTCTCTCTCCCCCCCCCCCCCCCCTCTCAACACAAGATGGCCCCTCTGAGAAAGGAAACGAAATAATATCCATTTTGTTGAATGCCGATGCAAAGCCCAAGAATCCTATCTTTTTTGTTGAGTGGAGGTGAAAAAGAGTGGTTCATGTTAGACCGGAGATGTCATACTTATCGGCTAGTTCAATCGCAAATTGGGTAATCCCCATGATTAGGATGTGTAGAGAAGAAGCTCCTAGCACATCTCAGGATTACGTAACTTCGTAGGGTGGGTAAGGAAGTGCCGTCGGGCTAATGAATTTGCACAAATAAAACGACATTGAAATTTGTAAGAGTCCAGAGAAATGAAGATAAGAACCCAAAGTTCGAACTTGACTGGCTCTAGCACTGTAAAAGGATTAACAAGATGGTGTTTTAAAATTGCTCTTTTTGGATTGGAGGGAGGGGATTTCTTTTCTATGACAATGGATTTTATCTTATCTTAGGTCTTAGGGTTCAAGGTTAATCGAGTTAGGATTTACTCATTTGACTTTGGGTGTAGGATTCACTCGTTCAAGAATTGTGGTTTAAGGTTTAGAAAATCAGAATTTAGAATTATGCAATGATCAAATATTTTTACTAAGAAAATCTGCAAATGTTTAGCCAATAAAATAAAAAAATGTTCGAGGGTTAGACCTATCATTAAAAATAATAGATATATTTTTTTTGC
This sequence comes from Linum tenue, assembly GCA_946122785.1. Classification (NCBI taxonomy): domain Eukaryota; kingdom Viridiplantae; phylum Streptophyta; class Magnoliopsida; order Malpighiales; family Linaceae; genus Linum; species Linum tenue. The sequence goes on from CAMGYJ010000003.1 coordinate 1,825,906, forward strand.
ATAAAGGGAGGCAAAAGCCAAGAACAAGTTACAGCGGGGCCCTACAGGGCAGAAAGATGAGGCACCACAATCCGGCGCTCAAAAGACACACCCATGGCATCTTCTCTAACAATAGAAGCTAACTCCGGGGGCCGGTTAGCAACCTCATATATACAGTAGGGATAGACGAGACTGTGCTTCGAGAGCCAGTCCGCGACTCTATTCCCTTCCCGGTATACATGAAACACGGCCCAAAGCTCAGCCAAAACTGCAGTCGCCGTCCCGATGTTCGCAGTGAAGCCAGCAATCCATTTACCTGTCCAGTCGCGGAGAACCCCTCCAGCTCCAGCAGCTCCGGGGTTGCCGTTAGAGGCCCCGTCCACATTAAGGGTCATCCAACCAAGCATCGAGGGGGGGGGGGGGTCCACCCAACCATCGTCATCGTCCGCTCAGTCACAGTCCCTCTACCATTGGGAAGGGGAGAAGGAGCTTGCCAAGCCTCATGCCAAAGTTTGCTCTTAGCCATAATCAAAAACTCAAGAGACGGAGAGGAGAGAGCAGAGCTCGGACCTTTGAAACATGTCGTGCATCTATTCTTCCAGATAAGCCATGCTGCGATGCTGAAGAAAGCAGACCAGGTCATGCCCGAGCCCATGAGCTCGCTACTCTTGAGGTTCTCGCGCAACCAGCTGTTTTCATCCAAGTTGAAGAAGTTGGACTGCCTACTCACCGGTATGTGACGAAGCCAGAAGTACCGAGCCGCTCGGCAATCCCGCAAAATGTGAATAAGGGACTCGACCGGGTCCCCACAACTAGCACAATTCCGGTTGGTAATCACTTTCCTGGAGAAGAGAAGGGAGTTTGTCGCCAATTTTCCCAAAACTGAAAGCCACATGAAACTTCTGATCCTTTCTGGGACGGGATGGCGCCAGATAATCTTCCAAATATCCTCATCTGCTTCAGGGGGTCGCTTGTTTTGGAGAGAATACGCAGATTTCGCCGAAAACCTCCCATCCGACGAGGCTGACCAGAAAATGGTGTCATCGTCAGTGGCCATCTTGTCGACACCAATGCTGAGAATCTTCTGGAAGACGTCGCTAGGGAGCAGGTCCTTGAAGAGCTCCGTCCGCCAGGCTCCATCATCCTTCACAAACTTCTCGATCGGCTCAGCTACAAGGGATTCTGGGATGTGATCGACAGCCACCAGCTTGAGCGGAACCTGCAAAACCCACGAATCCAGCCAGAATTTAGTGCGTTTACCGTTCTTGATATTCCAAGCACAACCTTGCCTGAGAAGACTAGAAGCTTTAGCAATACTACGCCAGGTAAAGGAACTTCCCTGAATTGGGCGGATGAGATCAAGATTCTCCCGCTGTCGACCATATTTAGCAGTCATCAACTGAGTCCACAGGCTGTCTTTCTCCTTCATCAACCTTCACCCGCTCTTCGCAAGCATCGCAAGGTTTGCTTGCTTGAGAGATCTTAAGCCAGCTCCACCTTGCAATTTGGGCTGAGTCAGCTTATCCCAGGCCACCAGGTGCATCTTCGACTTATCATCCTTGTCTCCCCAGATGAAGTCCCTGTTCATCCTGTCAATACACTTACAAACCGAACTAGGGATTAATTCAGTGTTCATGCAGTAAGTGGGAAGAGAGGACGAAACAGATTTAACCATAGTAAGTCTAGCCGCAAAAGAAAGTCTTCTCGCTTTCCAAGGTGCTAGTTTCTTCTGAATGCGAAGCAGAAGGCTCTGGTAGCGGCTTTGAGTGATCCTTCCATGAATGGTGTGAAGCCCCAAGTATCTTCCAAGCTCCGTTTTCAGAGGAATACCAGCTCGTCTACTAAGAAGATTTGCTCTCTACCGATCCACGTTAGGCGACACGTACAACAAAGACTTGCTGTAATTCACTCTTTGACCAGAGCTGGAGCAGAAGTCGTCTAAGCACTGACGAATGACCCGGATCTACCTCATCTCTGCTTCGGCAAACAAAAGGAGATCGTCCGCAAAAAAGAGGTGAGTAAGAGGCGGTCCTCCTCTCGTTAGGTGAATGGGTTTCCAGCTTCTGTTATTAATTGCCTCATCAATCTTATGAGATAGGGTGAAAGAGGATCTCCCTGACGAACTCCTCGAGTCGGGGTCAAAGTTTGGGACAGTTCCCCATTCCAGAAAATCCTCATCCGGTTCTGCTCCACACAGTACATGATGCAATTAATCCAAGTGCTGGGCAGCCCTACTTCCTTGAGAGTGTCACGAAGAAAGTCCCATCTCAGCATATCATACGCTTTCTCCAAATCGATCTTCAAGATTAGCCCTCCCTTCTTCCCTTTCTTCCTCTCGAGGGTGTGGAGAGCTTCTTGCATCACGATGATGTTGTCCGTCGTCTGCCTTCCTGGGATGAAGCTGCTCTGCCTTGGGGAGACGAGTTTCCTCATTATCGGCTTCAATCTGTTGGTCATTGCCTTGGTGATGGCCTTTAGGTTGACGTTGTTGAGAGAGATAGGCTGCAGTTGAGAGACCAACACCGGATTGTCCACCTTCGGAATTAACACCACCGTCGATTCTGAAACCGCTTCAGGAATGGTACTTGTAGAGAAGAAGTTGATAGCCAAATCGGTTAAAGCCTTACCCACCACTCGCCACATCTGTTGATAGAACACCGCTTGAAACCCATCAGGACCGGGAGCCTGATACGGCTTCATATCAAAGATGGCTTTGTGGATGTCCATGACTGTGAACGGGCGCAGAAGAAGCATCCAATCCGCCTGTTCAAGTCTGGGGAAAGCGTTCCTAGGCAGTCTGTCCTCATAAGACCAATCATCCTGCAAGTAAAGCCGAGCCAAAAAATCAAAAACAAGGTTAGATAAGGCCTGCGGGTCCTCCACCCAGTCTCCATTAGTATCACGGAGAGCCAGAATCTTGTTACGCCTTCTCCGAACATTGACTTGATGATGGAAATAGGCCGTGTTTCTCTCCCCGAACTTCACCCACTGCTCTCTGGACCTCTGAAACCAAAGGAGCTCTTCCTGCTCGAGCACCTTGTCAAGCTCCGTTTCTAACTTGGAGTGGAGCTTCGCCAGAGCTGGGGAGAAAGTGTGGGAAAGCCTGGATTCAGCCCCTTTCAGTCTTCCCAACAACCTCCTCTTCTTCTGTTGAATATTACCAAAAACATTTATGTTCCACTCCTTAAGCTTCTCCGCCAACGAGGTAAGGGCTTGGTGAAGCTGAGCATCTTCCTCCCAGGTACCTGCAACAAAATCCTGGAAGTTATTATGAGTGAGCCAGGCCGCCTCAAATTTAAAGGGACGAGAGTCGGTCGAGGAGGGCTCCTGGGTAGCCACTATGGCCAGAATAGTGTTGTGGTCAGAATGAAGGCGGGGAGGGTGAAGCACCGTAGTGGTAGGGAAGCACTCGTTCCATTGCAGATTACACAGACTTCTATCTAGTCTGCTGGCTTTGTGAGTCTGAAATGAGTCTCCCCTAGTCCACGTGTACCTCGAGCCTGAAAAGCCAAGATCGATCAGCTCGGCCATATTAATCCTGTCATTGAACTTCCGGCATTTCCTAATCGTGGCGGCTGAGGAAGAGCCAGATTTCTCCGCGAGGGAACGGATAGCATTAAAATCCCCCGTTAGAATCCAGGGCTCCTCAATCCTCTTGCTCTGATCGATAAGGCTGTCCCAGAGAGGCTTTTGGAGATGTTGCCGAGGTGAGGCATAGACGGCGGTCAGAACCCACGAACGACCCCTTACTTGCTGAACGCGGACGGAAATGTGTTGATTGCAGGCCGACAAAAGCTCTGTGGAGAAACGCCCGCCATCCCAGCAAATCCAAATACCGCCCTTCCGGCCTTCAGCATCCACTCTAATGGAATTCGGAAATCCGAGCTTATCACAGACCAAATCAGCTGACCTCCCGCTGATTTGCGGCTCCAACAGTATCACAAAATCCGGTCGATGTTGACGAATACTGAATTTCAGTGCTCGAACAAAGGCTTTACTACCTGCACCACCAACATTCCATGAAAATATCTTAACTAAAGGTTTAAAAGACATAGCAAAAATTAAAGTAGAAGAACGGAAGAAGAAATGGCCCAGATCAAGGAAAACACAAAAGGGCAACAGTCGCAATCCCAAGAAGGCGATCGCTTCAATTAGACCGCTGCAGAAGGCGGATCACCCAGCGAAACCCTGTGTCCCAAAGCCGAGGCTGGAGCATCATTACCTCCTTCAGCTGTCGTGTGTCTCGCGGACGAGTGAGCTGCTTCTGTCCACGCATTAATCTCCTGGAGAGTGAGCGATGCCATCCTCGTCTTCGCTTTGGTTCTCTTGTCTTTCATCGGGGACCATATCTCGAGAGGGCGGATGGGATTGAGCTTCGCCGGCGATCCTTTCTTTGTTCGATCCTTGGAGTTCTTCTTCCCCTTCGTTCTGCTTGCCGCTGACGGGGAGGAGAAGTCTTTCCTGCGTTGAGACCCTTCACTCTGGGGAGGAACCTGGACCACTTGCATCTCTATTCCGTTCGGGCCCATAGTAACTGTCGTTGAGGGGGACTGGAAGAAGAAGCAGGTGAGCTAGCTGTAACACTTGGCCCATTAAAATTCCCACCAGCCGGTCAACTCGTTGGCGAGGAAGATGAGGCCGCTTGAAAGATGGACGTTGGAGGAGCTGAGGCATCGACGGTGGGCTTTGGTCCCGTTTTAAACGTCACCTCCTGAGATGGGCCAGGGCCCAGTAAACTTTTTCCAACGGGAGGGCCCTCCTCCCTCACAACCTCTTTGTCGTTCCTTCTTCCTTCCCCATTAGGTTTGCCTCCCTTTTCTTTCCTTTCCTGGGCCGAGGTTCTTTGTTGTCGCGGCGGACTCTGAAGCGCCACCACCGGTAAGGTATTCTCCGGATATTTGTTTTTCAATGTGCTCTTTCCATTCTTGGCCAAGACCCCATGGTGGTGATCCCCCGATTCCCGTTCCTTTCCTTTAGTGGTGTTCCCCAAATCTCTCTCCTTTCCTTTGCTGAGTGATTCCCTTGGGTTCCGCCGCCCTTTCCGCGAGACTAGCATCCACGGGCCGAATCCCGCGTTCGTTTCCTGCGAAACGTCCGGCGAGAGAGCTTGTGAGCCGTCGGCGACGATATCCGCCGCCACTGTGACAGAGACCGACCGGAGCAGGGGACAAGTCGTAGTAGAGTGGCCAATTTTCCCGCACTCATAGCAAACGACAGGAAGATTCTCGTACTCAACGGGCTGCCAGTCATCATCCAGCCAAATCCTAGGAACGAGAGGCTTGGAAACATCGACCTCCACTGCAAGCCGAGCAAACTTTGCCCTTTGTTGGGTGAGGGTATGGTAATCAAGCTTAATCGTGCGTCCAATCAAGTTACCCAAGGTAGTCAGAACCTCCTTGTGGTAGAAGTGAATTTTCAGCTCGGGAAGATGAACCCAAACTATCATCGTCTTTGGGAGAGGATCCGAGACCTTGAATCTTGGCGTCCATTGCTGAACGACCATGTAATGATAAAAAATCATCCATGGTCCATCTGTGAGGGCTTTGAAATAATCCCGATCATTGTTAATCTTCACCAAATAGCAGGCTTCATCAAGGTCCCTGACCTCCATAGCTCCAGTCGGCCGCCATAGCGCCTTGAGATGAGAGCAAAGGGTATGAAAGCCGATCTTAATGCCAAGGATCCGTACCACCAACGTTCGATGCCACGGAGCGCACAGTTTGTTCTTAAACTCTGAGGAGATTCTCAGAGCTGGTTCGCCATTATGCTCACCGGGGATCAGGTCGTGTTCCCCAACTGGGGTCCATTGAACCGTCAAAGTATGCGAATTAGGGGCAATCGGACCTCCCGTGAGGACGTTCGCATAAGAGAACGGCTGTTTCGGTGTCGTCGACCCCTGAGGCGAGGAAGAGATCACGAGAGTTTCCTGGTTGTCTGGGCTGATGTTCGATTCCGTCACTCCTGCCTTAGATCCAAGGTGGTCGTCAACGACGGTTGAGTCCACCATCATAGCTGTCGCCGAGGGCTGCTCTGCCGGTTTCATGGTCGGGGCACTATCAGTCCTCGTGTCAAGAGTCTGTCCCGTATCCGGCGGTCGGCCAGTTTCAGAAACCACCGGCGCCGGAGCGGGCTGGGCAATCAGAGCAGTCGAGAGCATTTTCAGTGTATAGTATGTATGATAATGAATTTGGTATCTTGGTTCAGAATATTGACACAAGATGCATTAAAGAGTTAATCAGTGTGATTGATGGATTAACATGCATAATAACATACTCTCAATTAGACAACAGGCCGATCACAAAGCTAGCTTAACAAAAAATTATGTTGTGGAATCTATTGCATATTGCTTGATGAACTTACTAGGTGATGATTACTATATTTCTATTGCTATGCACCACCATTTGACATAATAATATATTTCTAAAGCTGAAGTGCAATTACTGTTGCATAAAAAATTATAAATTAGTCAGTAATATTTTACATTTTGATATCCCATTGGACAATTATGTTTTGATATCTAAATTTTATGAGATTTTCGTACTTATAATTTTTTAAAGGGCTAATACCACGGGGAAACCTGAACTATTAATTTTGTGCCATTTGTGTCATAAAGTATCCGATATGACAATTGTGTCCCAACATTTGGTTGTTTTGTGTCATTTACGTCCTAACAATTTTGTTGACCGTTATAGATAACGGTTGATCAAACGGTCAACCATAAAATGTTAACTGTTGGTTACATGGTACATATGTGCAACCATGTATGCGCCACATCAGCTGCCACATCAGGTTGTTATTTTTAAATTAACAATTAAAATACAAAATACAAAATACAAAGAAAACTTAAAATTGAAAATCTGTTCCGGCAGAGCTCCAGCTCCAATCGACGTGAATCCCTTCCTTCTCGTCGACTTCTTCTTCTTCTTCTTCTTCTTCTTCTTCTTCTTCTTCTTCTTCTTCTTCTTCTCCGGCAGAGCTCCAGCTCCAATCGACGTGAATCCCTTCCTTCTCGTTGACTTCTTCTTCTCCGACAGAGCTCCCAGCTCCAATCGACATGAGTCTTCTTCAGGAAATGGGGAGGACCAGAGTCGTTCAGTCCCTCCATCGTTTGGACCCAATGTCAATTCCGACTCTTCCACTACAATACAAACCTGGGAGCGTAGATTTGGAGCCGGCGGGCGACTTCCCCTCTATCACCGACCACAAGCGACTTCCGTCGCAATCCCCTGTTGCTCGGCGAGACCCAACGATGATGACAGAGAGATTGAGAGGTTTGGAGCAGATCTGGAGCAGCGAGAGATCTGGAGAACGATGACAACAATCAATCGCCGACCACTGCGACCCCTCGTACAGAGCGTGGAACTGAGAGAGGGAGCCAAATTCTACCATAATCGGAGTGTTTCAAGGAAGAAATCGACGAAATGGGCGAGAGGGCGGCAGTTTCGTCGAAGTTTGTTACAGTGCAGGCGATGAATCTTGGCAGATCTCCAGCCGCCGCGCCTTCCCGCTCATCTGCATCGCCGCTGTGCGTCACCATCTGCGTTTACTGAATAGAAAGCCCCGTTCCCACTCCTCAGCTGTCGGAAGAGTAAAGAGACGAGTGGGTATTTGCTCTAAAATTGCGATGCCCAGAGGTAGGAGAAGGAGGGTGTCTGGTGGGGACGGCTTGGAGAGCATAGGGGAAGCAGATCCTTCTGCAAGTGGACTCAGGGCAAAGCAGTAGTCTGGAATTTTGTTTCATTGATAGGAAAAGTGTAGAAGGGCGAGACTACGATGGCAGAGGAGAAGTGCAACGGAGGTTTAGGAGTGGAATCGACGGAGTTGATTTGGGGATTTTGTAATTTTTTTTATTTTCTTTTAATAATTAAGATGAAAAATAAAAAAATTAATATTAAAAATTCCATATTTGAAAATAATTATAAATTAATATTATCAATTCCACGTCAGGTGCCACATAAGCGCTGATTAGACTTTCTGTTAAAAACTAACGGTCAACGCCAGTCAACTCTAACGGAAAAATAGTTTAGGACACAAATGTCATATCGAATACTTTAGGACACAAATGACACAAAGTTAATAGTTCGGGTTTCATAGTGGTATTAGCCCTTTTTTAAATTTATATATTGGTCCAATGTTTAGATTTCACTTGAATCTATGAATCCAATCCACCAATCCTTTTGAACCAATCTATGAATCCAATCCACCATAACATAAAAGTATAAATTTAGTTTGTACCATACAAGATGTTGTATCACTTAACTATAGGAGAAGATTCGGTCAATTTATCTAAATTTTATGAGATTTTCATACCTACAATTTTTTAAATTTATATATTAGTCCAATGTTTAGATTTTACTTGAATCTATGAATCCAATCCACCAATCCTTTTGAACCAATCTATGAATCCAATCCGCCATAACATTAAAGTATAAATTTAATTTGTACCATACAAGATGTTGCATCACTCAACTATAGGAGAAGATTCAGCAATTTTATCTAAATTTTATGAGATTTTCATACCTACAATTTTTTAAATTTACATATTGGTCCAATATTTAGATTTCACTTGAATCTATGAATCAATCCACCAATCCTTTTGATCCAATCCATGAATCCAATCCACCATAACATAAAAGTATAAATTTAGTTTGTACCATACCAGATGTTGTATCACTCAATTGTAGCAGAAGATTCAGCCATTTTATATTTGCACATTACGTGAAATGTTAAAAATAATCCTTATTAATATACTATTTTTATATATTCTAATGACAAGTATGAACGGGTTCATACACGACTCACCAACAGTCTTGAAAATTAATAATTGAACCATGAACCACTAACTTTTTCACCTCAATGTCGAGTCCAATTAAAAATAAATATATATGGTTATTACTTATTGGAAAGTGGTCATTTTCCACTATGTAATTTGAAGCGTGAAATTATAAGCGAGTTTCAGTTTATATTCCTTTTTCTTCTCTGTAGCGTTTTTCTTTTTCAACTGTGATAGAATTTTCAACAATTATACATGGAATGTTTGGTTAGGTATCTACACATATCAAATAAATATTTTCCATTTTTGCATAAAAAGGTAAATAATTATCATCTAAATACATCACCATAGGAAACAAGCCTCAACTATACAAATTACAGTTCAATACCTAAACTTAATAAATCTTTAGATTTATAATATAATTTTTTTGGCATATAAGTCCTCCAAATATTGATGAAACATTATATTTTAGTACCTAAAATTTTTGTGTACTGCATTTTGGTGCCTAAACTTTTGCAGTTCTACAAATAGGTCTAATTTTTATATGTATAATTAAAACACACTCGAATAAATGGGTATCCATACCCAACTCATACATATTTAGATTATGGAAGTAAATATCCATACCCTACCCAAATCCATCTACAAACTTCCAAACCCATATATACGTCACCCATACCCTACCCATAATCAATGGGTCTACTTGGGTTTAGGTAAATATAATTTATTAGTCAAATTAAAAAAAAAAATTGGATGTTGACCGCCATATATATTTTCTTAGTAAAATATTATATTGTCAAGTCAATATTACTAACAAAACTGCTAATAAAAAATTAATTTTACGCTAATAATACTAAAAAAATACCATAACAAACCACATAATACATGCCTATAGACCATCTCTACCTCACGACAAGACGCGGCATCGCAACCTAATATATATAAAAAAAACACCGCATAAACCTATATGGTCTATGCCTCCATTATAACGGTCGATAGTTAATTCTCATCCATCGTCCATATAAAAAAAAAATCTTATTTATCACCAATGTCTAGCCATGCCTCCATTAAATGTTCACAACTTTAGTTTAAGAATGTTACTCTTGAAGAAGGAAAATAATTTCTTGAAGGCTAAGCTACATGAAGATAACGAATGCAAAGAGGAGAAAATCACTATATATCTAAGTAGAATTACTCTTGTGGGAGGGATTCGTAGAAGATTACAGTCTACAGACTTGATTAATAACAGCCTAATCCGTTGATAAACAACCCAATCATGAAATAAAACATTAATTAACTGAACGGCTCTTAATTAATCATAGGAATAAGCGAGGGAAAATAAATAATAAAATAAAATGCGAAAACAAAATCGAACACTCCCAGAACAAAGTTAAAAAAATCCTAATCCCAAAAGGCCAAAACCAAACCCAAACAGTTCCCTTTCTTCTCCTTCCCTTTCTCTTCTCCGTCTCCTTCACGACTGTCTTCTTCGATTCCCCGATCGTAGGTTTCCTCGCAGGAAGTTGCTCTTCGATAGGAAGGACGGAAGGAAGCAAGCGAAGCTAGCAAAACTGGAAGCCATGTCCTGCCTCTCCAAGCCGCCGCAATCCGACGACGATCATCCTTCTTCGGAATCGGAGTCGGAGCTGCAACCGCTGGCTGAAAGCGTTTCATCCGTCGGAGTTACTGCCGTCCCGGTCGTCATCGGCCGTCAGTTGAGCGGCGGTGCTGAGGATTCTCTTGCTCCACCGCTGCTGACGCCGCAATCGCCGACTACCGTGGCGGAATCTTCTCCTTCGCCGCCTGCTCCGCAGGGTTTGGCCGGGGTGCGCAAGGACCTCGCCGAGATTAAGGGGAGCTTGAAGGCTGGTTTGTCGCTGCTCTCGCGTACCGGGATTTCGAAATTGACCGCCAATTTGTTCCATGAGAGGATAGACGAAGAGGAAGAGGAGGAAGGCGATGATGAGGAAGAAGATTACGTGCCTGGGATTACTGATGAGGTTGTTGAGTTCGCTAATCAGATTTCTGCAAGGTCCGCTTGCTGGACCGACTTTCCATTGGCGCTCGATGCTGGTAAAATCCTGCTCCATCATTTTGAACTTTCTGTTTTCGTTCCATAGTATTGTCACTTGATTGATAGTTCTAGGGTTGGGGCTGTGGGAGAACATTCCTGTTAGGGAGCACTTTGGGGTTCATGGTGGATTGCCTGCTGTGTTTAGATAGTTCAGAATTGACTGTGTCAGGAGAATGAGTGCCTATTTGGAACGCCATGAATGGCTTACTAGGATGTGCATGTGGGATGTCCTGACTCCTGAGCTATTGGTTCTGATTTTGGATCGAGAGACTATCAAAGGAGAATACTTAACTTGATGTTCCTAACTTTTTTTGCAGACTTCAAATTCTCTGATGCTCAGAGGGAGCATGCTGCAACTATTGAGTACATGGTTCCGAGTTTGAGAGCTCTGAGAGTTAGCCTCCATGGTTTCATGAGGTCTGAGCAGTTCTGGATGGTGTATTTCATTCTGCTGCTTCCAAGGCTGGACGAGTATGATAGGGAGCTTCTGTCTTCTCCCCAGGTGAGTTTCTGCTTGTACCCCTCTTATTTGTCAAGAGCTTTTGTGTGTAGATAAAGTGGAAGTGAAAAGGAGAAGTTTTTGTTCTTGACCCAAGCACGAAATATGCTTGGTCATTCGTGGGTGGCTTGTACACAACTTGCTTTGTCTTCTTTTCTGCTGTTTGCCATGGTATGCCACAAGCAAGGCAGTAAATGAAACTGTGTAGTTAGTTTATTACTAAAAGGCTGAAGCTTGACATGGTGGTTGAGCTTATTTAATTTTCGATGCAGAACAGCTTATCTGTTACACAGGTTGACTTTTGTTGTTTTAAAAAGAGTAGGGTTTGGATTAATAGTAAGCACAATATGTTGGAATGATGAGCAAACTCTGTAGGAAGTAATCCTAAGTCAATATGTTGACTTGAAGAGGGTTTGAGCAAACACCCTGTAGAGGTCGGAACTAATTAGAGAAATAATGAGCTCAATGGCCTCTTCATTCATATCAAATTGATTCAACCGGTGGAAAAAGAGAAAAAAGATTGTGTTTTTGTCACTTGGCCATGTCGTTGTGTTGTTATGCAACTCACCTAACTCTAAGGGGACAATACAGAGAAGGCATACTGTTGTAGCTTTGGCATTTTTCTGAGATGAAGTCCTTCATACTTCTATGTAGTTGATATAGATTCTTTACAACATTTCTACTGGCTTGGCTTCAATTTTCAACCTTTGCACATTCGAAATTCAAGTTCCTAATGTTCACATTGTTCAAATTACTTACCACCTATCAGCACATACAGCTGCAGCTTCTTTAACAAATTCCTGAACTTGTTTCCCAGGTAGTCAACACCCGAAACAGACTTCTCCAGAAGCTGCAAGCCAGCAAGAACGAGCAGGCCGAAACCTCTGAAATTGCGTCTCAAGATAGCAGCAGCACCAGAGACGAACAAAACCCCGAGCCACGCCCACAGCCTTCGGAATCTGGCATCAGCGCGAGTACCACCACCACCTCCAGGAGCCGCAAGAAGAAGCACGCAGATGAAATCTCATACTTCTCGTTCAGCGACCTGGACGACGACGACAGCGTCCGTTCGGACAGGCTTTCATCCTGCTGCCGATCCCGGGGGCTGAGGGATCCTTCGCCCGGAGGATCGTCGACCGAATGGGTCCAGCTGAACCGTGGCTACGACTCTCGCGGCGGATCCGTCAGGTCGAGGCAATCGATCTCTCGCGAGAAAGACTCGGATGCGGATTCCACGGCCAGCGAATGGCTGAAAGTTTACGAGTCTGATTAAAAGAACTGGCCTGCCCTTTTACTTCAAAATTGTCTATATTTAATCACTGTAAATCTGTTCGATTTGTTTTCCTTCGTTTTTCTTCTGGTTCTTTTTGCAGTCTCTTTCTGCATGTCTTTGTAAATTATGGAGTCACGAAACACCCACTTCTTTGTTTCTTGGGTGAATTGCTTATCACTGAGATTACTTAAAAAAAACATTTATGTTTGGTCACTAAAAATATTTAATTTCAATTATGGTCACTAAAATTAGTTAACTAGTTTAAGTTTGGTCACTCTCTGTTACCTTTCGTTAGTTTCCATTAACGGCGTTAACTTTTAACTGATGTGACTAACAAAAATGCCTTGTCACCCAAATTTAACCAAGAAACTTAAAATAAAACTAGCCACACAACTACACAAGGTTGTCAACCCGCGGGTGACCCACAAATGAATTACGGGCAGCCCCTGCCAAATTACGGCCGTAATTGGCCAGGGCATGCCCGTAATTTATTGGCCGAGCCTTCTACCCAGAATTCCCTCTCGGTGATAAAATTACGGGCAAGACCCCAAGAATTACGGCCGTAATTCCCAAATTACTGGCGGTAATTGGGAAATTACGGGCGTATCTCCTCCTCCTGCAGCTTAAGTGAAACGTGCGTTTTGGTGCGAATTACGGGCAGGACGTGATTACGGCCGTAATTCTGCCCGTAATTCGCCCAGAGTCGGGTTTTTGGAGGCAGATTCGAGCCAAGGAAGGGAATTCGATTTTCTGGGCAAAAACAGAGTTTTAGAGAGAGAAAGAGCGAAGAACAAACCCTAGGAGCTATTTTGGAGTGGATTTCTCATCATTGAAGCCCAGATTGCGTCCCTAGGAGTGAAGATTGACATCCCAGAGCAGATTTTCCTCATCTTTATGAGTATGACTACTCTGATTTCTGTTTTCTCTTCTCTCTCTATGGAGTAGAACCTTCTCTCACTTGGGTATGAAGAACCCTAGTTCCTTGTGTTAGGGATTTGATTGTAATGACTTGGGATGATATTACTGTTTGATTTTAATCGAATGATGCATGTTTATTGAATTGATTGAGTCTGATCAGCTTTTCAATTTCTGCTGCAACCTGAGATAGATAGAATCTGATTAGGTTGTTAGAGCCTCTTCATTCGATAGTAGGAGATTGGCTATACGAGAGTTAGCCAGTTTACTGCTTTGTACTGGTTCTTCCAGTAGTGGAGTTCTGTGTTCATAGCCTCAGCTTTCTATCCCGGTGAAGACTAGTCGTCTGCCGGGTAGTTAGACTGAGAGGGCTTGGTCAGCTTAAGAGATTCCAAGCTACTGTCGGATCTTCCGCAGTCTAATCAACAGTAAATCAACCCAGGGAATTGCAATTGAACCTAACTAAGGGGCTAGGGGGACTCAATCCCGAGTGACTCTTTCCTGCTTTGAAAACCGAACATTTACTGCTTTCTTACTGCTTTTGCTTTAAACAATCACTCGAATTAGTTTGCTAGATAATAGAGAATCACGGAGTAAGCAGTAGATCTAGACCCCGGGTTGATAATAACTTGCCTGTTACTGCATTCCCGGACTGCGATTACACTTGGTCGCAGTTTGGTGTTGTGTTTTGGCGTGTCAAGTTTTTGGCGCCGTTGCCGGGGACCCTCTAGGTTATTGGGGAAACGTGAGAATTTGTTACTCTAGCTTTTATTTACTGCATTTTTCTCTTCCACCTGTGTGCCTTCACGGGTTGCTTCTGCTGATTGTGTGCAGGTAGTGCATGACCCGTAGCCAGTCGGGAGATCTACTACCATTAGACCAGGAGCTTGAACGAACTTGCAGGAACTTCAAGCGGGCTCTAAAGGCGCGACTGGCTGCGGAGGAGGCGCTAACACAGCTGCAGTTAGAGAAGAAGAAGAAGAGAGAGATGGGATCCGCAGAACCGAGTGATCCCCAGAGCAGACCATGGGATCCTACTGGACCGCTAGGGCTGCGGACATGAGGTCACCCATTCAACACCCTCATGTCCCAGCCAACAACTTTGAGGTGAGCACCTCAGTGATCACCATGCTGCGCGGTTCAGTGGTGTTCCGTGGTAAGGAGGGAGAGTGCCCTCGATCACATCTCAGGCGATTCCACGAGCTCATCGATGGAATCAAGATCAATGGGGTACCAGCAGATGCCATCCAGCTGAGGTACTTCCCATTCACTCTGGAGGGGCAGGCCAAGGAGTGGCTAGACACTCGACCTCCGGGCTCCATCACCACGTTCGCCAACCTGGCGGACAAGTTCCTCACCCGCTACCATCCTCCATCCAAGACAGCTGACCTGCAGAAGCAATTACACATTTTGCTCAGGATGAGGATGAGACCATCAGGGATGCTTGGGAGAGGTACACCAGTCCTTTTCTCAGGTGTCCCAATCATGGTTTCAATGATGCATTCAAGGTGGGCACCTTCTATCACGCCCTCTTCCCGGAGGACAAGCAGCTGATCGATTCGGTTTGTGGCGGGAACATGCTGACCAAAACCCCGCCACAGCTGAATCAACTCTTTGAGGAGATGGCGGAGAATGGTTATGATTGGGGCACTGCCAGGAGGTCGAGGAGAGCACCAGGCCGAGGTGTACATCTGTGGGAGCCCATCCCTATGATTGGTGCAGGTAGTATATCGAAGCTGGTCTCAGCTATCGATCGTTCCGGATGATTCCAGGGACCGCACAGCAGCAGGCGATGCTCTGCCATGGTGCGAAAGCACCCATCATACGGTGGAAGACTGCCAGGCGATGAAGGAATCTACACACACCCCAGGAGCAGGTGAACTTCATTAATCAACGTCAGGCGCAATGACCCCTACAGCAACACGTACAATGAGGGGTGGCGCCAGCATCCTAACTTCTCCTGGGCTGGGCCAAATCCCAGACCACCAGCTCCCTAGGGACCACCAGGTTTCCAGCGGCCACCATATCAGCCCAGACAGGGGCAATTCCAGCAGCAACAACAGTCTCTCTATCAGCCCATGCAGGGGCATGCTGCTCAAACACAGCCGCGGCCTTTCCAGCAGCCAGGTGCTGCACCTGCTGCCCCAGTGCAGAATGATCAGATGGCTGAACTGCGGGACTTGGTGGGTTCTCTCGCCAGTACTAGTGCTCAAATTCAAATTCACCTTTGAGCAGTTCATGGAGAAGGCCTCGGGTAAATTCCTGGCTCTTGAAGCTGGTCAGAGGAACACACAGGCTGTTTTGCAGGATATCCAGACCCAGCTGGGGGGTGTGGCCCAAGCAGTGGCTCAAAGGGCGCCTGGTACTCTACCAGCACAGACCATCCCTCACCCGCAGACCCCGGATGAGCGGTGCAATGCCATCATGACCAGGAGTGGCAAGCTGACTGTTGATCCCCCTGCTCGGGAACCGGAGAAAGAAGCCCTGTTGCAGCTCCAGCGGTGGAACAGCAGAGAAGGAGGTTGAGGTGCCTGCACCTAAACCGCAACCAGTAGTGAAGGAGTATGTCCCTAAACTCCCTTTCCCTACTCGGTTGCACAAAGACAGGCTGGAGACAGAGTTCGAGAACTTCATGGCCATGCTCAAGAAGCTGAATGTCCAAGTGCCCTTCCTGGAGGCACTATCGCAAATGCCGAAGTATGCGAAGTTTCTGAAAGAGCTTCTCTCAAAGAAGCAGAAGCTGAGTGAGCTGGCCACTGTGGAGCTCAGCGAGGAGTGCTCGGCTATTCTGCAGAACAAGCTTCCGCAGAAGAAAAAGGACCCAGGTAGTTTCACTATCCCGTGCTCTATTGGTAAATTGCATGTAGAGAAGTCCTTGGCGGATTTAGGTGCTAGTATCAATGTTATTCCATATAAATTGTTCATGAAACTAGGCCTAGGTGAACCCCGTGCTACTAGGATGACCCTTCAATTAGCTGACAGATCGGTAGTGCATCCTAGGGGTATAGTGGAAGACCTTCTGGTCAAGGTTGGCAAATTCACATATCCTGTGGATTTTGTTATCCTGGACATCAGTGAGGACACAGAAGTGCCTCTTATACTGGGAAGGCCTTTCCTGGCCACCGCCAAGGCTCTCATAGATGTGCATGATGGGACCTTAGTTCTGAGGGATGGCGAGGAGCGAATAACATTTTCTGTTGCTAACACTATACCTGCTTCGTTACCTCTGCATGCTGTATCTCACCAGGAGCACGAGTCTGTCGTGTATCCTCCTGTGCTGCCTATTTTGCAGGACCGCCCCCACATCTTCGCCGCCACTCCGGACCACTCCATCATCCAAAGAACATCAAGGAGGAGTGGCGGCCGAAACTGCAGGCAGCTAAGCCGCTCGAAAGAAAGCCGGAGACCACTATGAGCTGGTCCCGCCCCCACCTTGGCCATCCGAGTATTCACTCGCTTGCATCCTACCGGATGGCCAAGTCGAGCTGGCAAATGCAGGTGGCCACATTCGTCGTGTACATGGCCACCATTTGAAGCTGTACCTCAAGAGCGATGTGGATCCGCTCTTGAGGGCACCTGATCCTACACTTCCCTGAGCATCCATACTGGCGTCCAGCTAAAAGACGGTAAAGAAGCGCTTGTGGGGAGGCAACCCCACCACGGTTTGCATTTCTATCCTTTTCCTTTTAATTTTTGTCGTTTTGAGTCATTGAGTCTGTCTGGAGTCTTTCTGGAATGTTCCTCGTGCCCGGATGGTCTATTTTGGTCTATGATGGTGTAATTTTTGAACCGGGGCACGTTTGGGTTTGGATGTTCGAATTTGCAGCTTAAAACTGGAGAAAAAGGGCCCTCGGCAGTAAAATTACGGGCATGGGGGGACTAATTACGGCCGTAATTTGTCCACCCCTGCCCGTAATTTCTTCAGCGCAGAAAAAAGGAAAAGGGCTCGGCGTAAAAATTACGGGCAAGGGGGTAAGAATTACGGCCGTAATTCTTGCTACCCTGCCCGTAATTCGCCCAGAGAGGGCAATTGCTCTCGGCGTAAAATTACGGGCAAGGCCGGGGAATTACGGCCGTAATCGTGCCCGTAATTCCCCCGCGCCTGCTTTAAAAAGCTGTCGGCCGAGACCCCCCTCTCTCTCCTCCATTTTTTCCCACTTTCTCTCCCCTCTCACCAGAAAATCGAACCACCTCTTCTCCGGTGGTTTTCCGGCCATATCTCGCTCGTCGGAGGTCCAAATCAAAATCCGAGACCACCCCCGTGCTCCTCTCGTCGGCGCCCACAAGGCTGTACCAGTGGGGTCGAGTTTCGTGGTGGTTTGGGTCGCCGGAAAATCGCGACCCTTCGGTGTTCCACCGGCCCGATCTCCCTCCTCGGACCTCCGATCGAGAAACCGCGACCACCACCGAGTTCCTGGTGCTTGGGGCTTCATTCCCCAAAGTTTTGGGTTGGTTTTGCTCCGGTGAAGTCGCCGGCGACGAAACTCCGGCGAGCCTCCCGGCGAGTTTCCCGGCGATTTTTGTGGTCTCTCGGTCTTCCTTCACCTTCCCCACGATATCCTCTTGTGCCTCCAGGTGTGCTTCTATACTTTTACTTGTCATTTGTGGAGGATTGATATTGTGGGTTTAGTGAGGAATTTCGGGTATGGGTTTATGCTTGAATTAATTCGGTAGGCCCCTTTGTTGCTTGCTTTGGTTGCTTATCTTTCGGCTGGCCTACCGAGTAATGTGAGTGGTGATTGTTCTACTTGGAGCCTAATCTGCTGTCCGGGTTTCTAATCCGAGGGCTCCAAGTGCGTTTGAGTTTCTGTGAATGATGCCTGATTCTGATTGGTTGTGAATGGTGAATGATCTGATTGGTTATGAATGTTTTTCCTTTCTCGGGGCCTAGTCCACTGTCCGAATTTATGATTCGAGGGCCCCGGGTGAGGGTGATTGTGACCTCACCATTGACGAATTTCCATGTATGTTGTTGGATTTCTGCTGTTTTGTGGCTGCAGGAAAATGAACACGTTCTTGAATCTGCTCGACGCCGACCAGAGGGTGACTTTGCGGGACATCCGACGCCGCAAAGTCGTTCAGCACCACTACCTCGACTGGAGGGTCTTCGAGGAGCTGGGTGCTCGCGAGGCAATGGAGGCTGCCATTCGCGCCTTCTCTTGGCGCCGCCTCCTCTGCCTTGCTGAGCCGATTTACAAGGAGCTCCTCTGGGAGTTCTACTCCACCTTCGAGCATTTCCGGACCCATGATGGAGCGCACGGCAACGCCATCCAGTTCCGACTCGGAGGGGAGTTCTACTCTCTGAGCTATGACGATTTTGGTCGGGCACTGGGGCTACTTCCACCGTTCCCCTGTCACCTGGCCATCGAGGAGCCCGACTGTCCCATCTTTCGGGACCAGCAGTTCTTCGAGCGGATCTGCCTCCCGGGGTATGCTGGATCTGTTTTCACCCCGGGCCACACCACGGCCACTCAGCTGCGACCAGAGTGGCGCATCATCAACCAGCTGCTGGGGAAATCTTACACCCCCAGCGAGGGCTCCACCAGTCATCTTCAGCTCCGCACCCTGCATTGCCTGCACTCCATGAGCCACGAGGAGGACAACCTCCATCTGTCCTCTCTCATTGCCCGGACCGTTGCCAAGCATAAGCGGTGTAATCGAGGTCTGGCGTGTGGGCCGGTGGTCACTGCCCTGGCGCGGTACTACAACGTCGATCTCTCCAGGTTTACTCTCATCCAGGAGGCGATGCCATTCTCCAGGGACACCCTCCGGCGCCAGCTGATACTGGAGCACGAAGGGAACGTGACCTGGATCCGGGGCCTGCCTCGCCCTGTTCCTCGTGCACCAGAGGGTGAGGAGCCACCAGAAGCCAGTGATGCTGCAGCCCGTCGGACCACCCGCCGGACGAGGTCTCGGTCCCCCCTCTGCACCGGGCGACTCCACTTCCGGTGCCGGCCCATCTGCTGCGCAGCCCACTATCTATCTTGCAGAGCAGATGGCAGCCCTTTCCGCCAGAACGAGCAGATCCTTGCTGGCCAGGAGCACATCAACGCCCGCCTCGACCGTGAGCGCGATGGTCGCCGCCGCATCATTTCAGCTCAGCATTACATGATGAGCTACTGGAACATGGATCCTGCTGCTGTGAGCTATCCTTGGGAGGCGTCCCCGGGGCATGAAGACTACTACCCGCCTCCCACTGGCGATGGAGGCGACGAGCTGTGATCTGATTTTACCAGCCCATCGAGTGGGGCTTGGCTTTTGTCCATCTTTTCAGATTTAGACTCCGGATTGTGTTTTGTTTTTATTTCTTGTTCACTTTGTGTGGATTGTTGACTTGGAACTATGGTTTATTTCACCCATTGTGTGTGTTCTGTTGGTTCTAGCTCTGTGCCCATCGGACTGGTCCTTGTCCAGTCCTCTGCTTTTGACTGGTCCGCCATCCAGTCAACGTTCCTGACCACTGTTTCACGGTAACATCGTTCCCCTTCCCTTCGCTCCATTGAGGACACTGTCGCATTTAAGTGTGGGGGGGTTCTTTGTATTTATTGGAACGTATATATGGGTGCTTGGAGCCTAGTCCGCTGTCCGAATCTTACGATTTGAGGGCTCCAAGTACTGCTGTTTGATCATATTGGCACTGTGTTTTGATTGATGAATTGATTGGTTTTCGGATTAATGCATGACAACTTGTTGCGACTAGGACAACCTATGATAAGGACTGAGATGTGCAGTAGAACGATGTAGGGGTTCAGTTTTTCAACTGTTTGCTTGCCAACTGTGACTTGATCTGACTTGATCTGATTACTTGTTCTTGACAGTCGTTTATGCATCTAGTTCAGGGTATCAGAATGTGAGATAGAGCATATAGGTAGCCATGTGAGATTTGAGCCTGCTCGTTTCTTTCTTGTGCGATAGATCCCTCTTCCATGATGTGTAGCATTCACGTTGTCACTAGCTAAGATGATGGGGGCATAGGATTAGCCCACGCCCAAAACTGACTGTCCTGATGTGTCTTATCCCCTTAGTCAGCCCCTTTGAGCCGTGTGTTATCCTTTCTTTTGGTCTATAATGGAAAAAAATCACCCTTAGTTGCATCTTTTAGAAGGTTCCACAGAGTGGTTTTTTACTTATTCTCTGCTGTTTCTGCTAAAGTCTATGTGAGTGTTGGAGGTAGTGCTTAAAAGTGGGCAGGTGTTTGAAATTTATGCAGAAGTGGTGGCTCTCTTAAGAAATGAAAAGAAAAATAAAAGAAAAACAAAGAAAAAAAATTTGAAAGCAAAAGAGAGCCACTACCAAAAATCTGAATAATGCCCAGTAAGTAGTGTTTCTTAGCAGTCTGGCTTGGAAATGCTGATGTTTATGCCTCCTTCGCTCTTGTGCTCTTGAGATGTTGAGTATTGCAGAATAGCAGAAAGGGAATACCGGTTTGTTTGACTGTGATTGTGTTGGTTTGGAAATGTGGAACCTTGTGCTATGAATACTTCCACCACCTAAAAGGCTTTTCCCCCATGTCCAAGACCCTAGCCAGTCATTTGAACCTGTGTCTAAGACCTCCTGATTAGTTAGTGATGACATTATGTATGTGAACTCTAGCATTTAGAGGCTGCCATCATGGTGAAGAGATGTTAGGGATTGAGAGAAATAGCATGCGCATTTTTCGCATTAAATTGTCCTGACCCCACTGGTCGAGAGTGAGTGATTCATTTTCATATTCTCTATACTCTGTACCCCGGTGAGGACCTAGATTGCTCGGTCTCTGTTATGATGTCTTGAGTTGAATGCATGAGTTGACTGTTTTGAGTGAGTGGTCGAGTCAAGTCTGGGTTGGTCGGTGAACAGAAGGGAAACTCTTCCGTTGCTCGATTTTGCTGCACTCGAATGTCCTTTGTGGTGGTTGTTCAGGTTGCTATTAAAGTTGTTCATGTGTTGATGTTTGAAAACCAGTTTGATTCACGTGTTCTGTGCCTTTATGACTTGTCCCCAATATTGGTTGATTGAAATATGTGAGCTTACCTTGTGTAGTACTTGGTTTGCTTGGGGACAAGCAAACAGTTAAGTGTGGGGGAATTTGATAGCATCGTATTTGCACGTGTTTTCACTCTGGTTTCCTGCCCATTTTGGCTCGAATTGATTGTTCCTTGGCCTATTTTACGCTAGGTTGTGTTCCTTTGTCACATTTCAGGTCCTAGCACATAAAGTGAAGCATAGGCGCAAGTTTCAAGTCAATCAGAGATCAATTGACGATTCGGGAGAAGAAACTCGGGTATGATCTGAAGAAGAATGGATTTCTACCTCACTTTATGGACAAAGAATCATGCAAGCTTGTCATGAAAAGAAAGAGGACGAGACTACGAGCGTCTGGGTTCAAACGGCGACTGATTTGGAGTCCGGATGAGGGAGAAACGAAGCTTTGAACAGGAGCGGAGACAGAATTACGGGCATGCCCCTGCCAAATTACGGCCGTAATTGGCCAGGGCATGCCCGTAATTTATTGGCCGAGCCTTCTACCCAGAATTCCCTCTCGGTGATAAAATTACGGGCAAGACCCCAAGAATTACGGCCGTAATTCCCAAATTACTGGCGGTAATTGGGAAATTACGGCGTATCTCCTCCTCCTGCAGCTAAGTGAAACGTGCGTTTTGGTGCGAATTACGGGCAGGATGTGATTACGGCCGTAATTCTGCCCGTAATTCACCCAGAGTCGGGTTTTTGGAGGCAGATTCGAGCCAAGGAAAGGGAATTCGATTTTCTGGGCAAAAACAGAGTTTTAGAGAGAAAAAGAGCGAAGAACAAACCCTAGGAGCTACTTTGGAGTGGATTTCTCATCATTGAAGCCCAGATTGCGTCCCTAGGAGTGAAGATTGACATCCCAGAGCAGATTTTCCTCATCTTTATGAGTATGACTACTCTGATTTCTGTTTTCTCTTCTCTCTCTATGGAGTAGAACCTTTCTCTCACTTGGGTATGAAGAACCCTAGTTCCTTGTGTTAGGGATTTGATTGTAATGACTTGGGATGATATTACTGTTTGATTTTAATCGAATGATGCATGTTTATTGAATTGATTTGAGTCTGATCAGCTTTTATCAATTTCTGCTTCAACCTGAGATAGATAGAATCTGATTAGGTTGTTAGAGCCTCTTCATTCGATAGTAGGAGATTGGCTATACGAGAGTTAGCCAGTTTACTGCTTTGTACTGGTGTTCTTGACGCCAAGTAGTGGAGTTCTGTGTTCATAGCCTCAGCTTTCTATCCCGGTGAAGACTAGTCGTCTGCCGGGTAGTTAGACTGAGAGGGCTTGGTCAGCTTAAGAGATTCCAAGCTACTGTCGGATCTTCCGCAGTCTAATCAACAGTAAATCAACCCAGGGAATTGCAATTGAACCTAACTAAGGGGCTAGGGGGACTCAATCCCGAGTGACTCTTACCTGCTTTTGAAAACCGAACCATTTCCTGCTTTCTTACTGCTTTTGCTTTAAACAACACTCACTCGAATTAGTTTGCTAGATAATAGAGAATCACGGAGTAAGCAGTAGATCTAGACCCCGGGTTGATAATATAACTTGCCTGTTACTGCATTCCCGGACTGCGATTCCACTTGGTCGCAGTTTGGTGTTGTGTTTTGGCGTGTCAACTTGCCCCCCTGTCCACACTTAGCCAAACTTGTGTACTTATCACAAGCATGTGTAGGCTGGAATTCTTTTAGCTTCTTGGACATGCCCCCTACTTCATTATTTATGGTGAGTGATATGCCTCCTTTCCCATACTTAGCTAAATTTTCAAGCCTACGAGAACTCTTTTTGGCTTTCCCACATCTTTTCTTGTTGGACTTGACCTCATGTCCACTGTTGATGATTGGTGGCATGCCCTCTTGTCCAGACTTAACCACAGGTTTACACTTCTAAAAGCCATGGGTGGCTTGGAGCTGTTGTGTCTTCCAACACATGCCCCCTACTTCATACTTCATGATGGGTGACATTGACATGCCCCCATGTCCAGACTTAGCCAAACTAGCATGCTTAGCACAAGCATGTGTTGCTTGTGATTGATGTGGTCTCTTAGACATCACATGCCCCCTAGATGGACTTTTAGGCTTCACCTTGTGGGAAGTTAGACTTTCATGCCCCCCATGATGGGCTCTAGATGGTTTGAGTTCTTCATAATTCACTCATTGCCTATTCACTGGGGGTGGCATTGGGGGTGGGTGAGCAGATCGTGGTACTTGATCCATTTTGGATGAAACGCCACCACCTACGTCATCCACAGGAGTTCTTCTATCTAGCATGGGCGGTTGAACTCCATATTGTACAGACAAGTCACAATCATGGGTCGTAAACCTGAAGGCCAAATTTTGGCCACAACTCCCATGTTGAGATGGCAGTTGGCTTGTTACCGATGTCGGCGATGTTCCTTTCCATGATCGACCATTTTGACAACCAGTGGAAGAAAGATTCTTACACCATGTAACACTGTTTAGTGGTGGATCTTTGCTATTTATTGGCAAAGTCCTTGATTGAACCACAGATATGTCCGAGACATGTCTAGACTCATAAAAATGGCTTTGAGTCTTGCTCAAGTTGCCAAACCAGTTATATAGACATGTATCCATCCAAGAAATGAGAGAATCATGACGCACAATGAGAGAATCGATACGTTCAATAAGAGAAGCATGGAGCTTAATATGAGAAGTTAAACGTCGGTTTACCTGTTGGGGGTCAACCATACCCTCCTCAATGGATTGATGGAGCGCAGTGATGGAAGTTGCTTCATCCAAACTTGTTGCCGGTGCTGGCAGAGCCTTCATCCCACCATTGTTTCCGGCGACAACATCCACTCGACCAACTTTGAAGCTAGTCACTTGTTCCTCTTCTATGAAGACGTGTAGAAGATCTTCATCTTGTTGTCTATGTCGTGGAGCCATCATATCAAACACAAAGTCCCACCAGGTGTGCCAAATTTGTTTTCCAGCGAGAAAACTTCTTGTGTTGAATTGAGATGGATTGCACCTTTGACTTCTATGGACAACGATTTCTAAGACACGGCTCAAACCTCTCCAAACAAAGTTCGAACGAGGGTGTTTGATTGATGGTTTTTGGGAACGAGATCTAAATTAAATTACTTCTACTCCTATGGAGGTTCGGCGAGAGCTCCAAACTACGAACTACATCTATGGCTACATGATAGAGAAAAGGTAAAGGATAAACTTGACATGTGTGTCAGAGTGTTGGTTTTGGAACCCGTGTCTCTGTCGACCCCTCCTCTTATTTATAGCCCCGAGGAGGTAACCGCCATAGAAAACTGCTTGTTGGATAACTGCTACAAAGAACCGCTCCTCCTTCTTCGGTAGAAAACCGCCTCTTGGATAACTCCCAAAAAGAACCGCTCCCTGCTTCCTCGGAGTGGTGGTTACTCCTTCAACCGCCTAGGTGCCTCTCTTGAAACCGTCGTGGGTTTTGGAGTGTAGCTTGCCTCGCCTGGTCTTGTTCTGAATCTCGTGCCATGCTAGTCTTTAGACGAGCATGTGGTGTCTCGCAAAAGGGGGTCGTGGTCTTCTTGCCTCGCGGCCATGGACTTCTTACTCATGTCCATGGCCTTCTTGTCTTACGGCCATGAACTTCTTACTCATGTCCATGGCCTTCTTGTCTAAAGGTCATGGACCTCTTGAGACATATTCACTAGTGATATAATGCTCCATCACCACACCTTTTTTATCTGTGTCCATGGCCTCTCTTGTGACACGGCATGACCTTCTCGATCTCTAGAGGGACATGACCCTCCTCGTTAAAGCTACAAGTCCTTCTCCACACTTAGAATATCTTTGTCTTCTTTGAAGTGTGATTCGCGGCCTTGCATCCATGGCCCCTCTCGTGACACGGCATGGCCTCTTCATTCATGGCCATGGACTTCTCATACTTAGAAATTTTCATGTCATCTCATGGCATGGCATGGCCTCTTCCGAGAGGCCCATGTCCCTTATTGAATCATGTCCATGCTCATTAATGAGCTAGTGACTTGGGTTTAAAATGAATATCCATAAGGCCCAATTTAAACAACATTAATTGTTATAGTGGGTGTGGCCTTATAAACTCCTTGATTATCTTGTAACTCACCAATGTGGTACAAGACAAAATTTATGGTGTAAACAAATCCAGAGACTCAGGAACCCCAGACGTTGCATGTGATGAAGTAACGGTGGTTTGTCGAAGCATTCAACGTAACCTGATGGCAACCGGGGAGCGACACATTTGATGGCACATGCAGAAACAAAATAGAACGACGGGATGGTTTGAACTTATAGGCCTCCAGTTTATTTGATTGATGAGGTATAGTTGGACAATGTAAGCGCTGCAACTAATTAATAAATTGTGTAAATGCCATGTTTGGTCACTGGAATTACTGAAACGTGTCATGTTTAGTCACTGGAAAAAAATATCAATATTTGTCACTCAAATTAGTAAAAAGATCCATGTTTAGTCACTCTTCGTTAACACAGTCAATCAATTTCTTATTTAACTAACAGAAGTGTTGACTCACCCTTTTTTAACCCGCCACATCACCAAACCCGACCCGCCACGTCATCTTGCTTGGCCTAATCCAATCCACCCCAACCAACTCTTCTCTTCCCTCACATTTCCCTATTCTTTCTTCACATCCTTCTTCCCCGATCTTCCCCACCGCTTCCTCTCCTCCACTCCTTCCTCCGGCGAAACACAACCGCTTCCTCTTCCATAATATTTCCTCCCAACTTTCTTCCTCTTCCATTTCTTTGATAGCTCATCAGCGACGAAGGAGGGATGGAGCCAGACCGCCGCCTCCGACT
The DNA here is from genome assembly GCA_946122785.1 of Linum tenue. Taxonomy (NCBI): domain Eukaryota; kingdom Viridiplantae; phylum Streptophyta; class Magnoliopsida; order Malpighiales; family Linaceae; genus Linum; species Linum tenue. The sequence goes on from CAMGYJ010000003.1 coordinate 1,852,237, forward strand.
CTCACCATTTCCTGTCATCACACGCCGCCCCCCGTGCTCGTCTGTCTCCCTCACCCAATCCATCCTCCACCGCTGATTCATTCAAACGAAATTGATTCAAGTAAACGCCAGCTCCAGTCTAACCAAAACCCTAACTGTAGAGGTTCTGAGCTGAAGCGAGGGCGATCAAGGTTGTCATCGAGGTGGAGGGAGGGGAGAGCCGTTGAAATTGAGGCTAGAGTAGTTTCCTTTGCCGGAGCAACAGAAACAATGGCGACTGGCAGAGGGGAAGGAGCATCGAACGAACAAGGATATGGAAGCGGAAGTGAGGCCGGGGGATTTGGAAGGAGAGTGGAAGCGTGGACAGAGAGAAGAGCAGTGGTGGGTCTTGGACATTGAGTTCATCGGAGGGAATTGGATCTTCATTTTTTAGTTGGTATCTGTCTTGCATCTCTCTCAGAGGTGAGTGGGTTTGTTTGTAGTGATTTTAGGGCAACAGAGGAACTTGGGATTAGCATAAACATTTTTTGATGGGGAAGTAGTGATTTCTGGCTAGTAATCACGGGTTGGATCGCAGTTGAAATGGGTTGGGTTGGAAAAATGATATGGCAGGTTATAATAATGTGGCGGGTTAAAAAAGGGTAAGTCAACATTTTTGTTAGCCATACAAGTAATTGTCTGACGGTATTAACGGAAACTAACGTAGAGTGACTAAACGTGGATCGTTTTATTAATTTGAGTGCAAACATTGATATTAATTTTTTGCAGTGACTAAATATGACACGTTTTAATAATCCAGTGACTAAAGGTGACATTTACCCATGAAGAATTACATAAATATGGGGCATTGCTATTTGTCGCCCTAAAGCACCTCATTCGTCGCCCTAATATTTATTAAAATTACTCAAATATCCTTAATTTAATTTTTTAAAATTTTCGCCTAAACATACCAAAAAGAGGATTCTACACCAATCCCCAAAACGGTCGCCAATCCATCGCCCTAGTTTGCCCTACCCCATTAACCCTGACGCCGTTGGTCACCAATCTCCGACTCAATGAGTAGTACAGCACCACCACGGCTCCGGCAACGATCGCCATTGCACCCGCCGCCATCTAAATATGGGAGAAAGCGAAACGGAACCCCTCCCTCCCAATCGTCGCTTTTTGCCAGTTGAGGGGATACTGATTGATCGATAAGAGAATTTATGGAGTAAAATTGTTAGGGATACGAAGGAAGAAGAGAATGGAAACCTTTTGGCTGTTGAATGACAAGGAAGAAGAGGAAGAACAAAAAATGACGAGAGAACCTTATGGAGTCTTCTTCCTTCCTCAGCAACAGCAGGTCGGCGGAGTGGGGAAATGGGTGCGGCAGTAGTGATGGCAATGGGGCGGGGTGGGGCGGGTACCTCAATTTCCATGCCCCGCCCCACGCTACTACGGGTCGGGGCGGGTAAAACCGCGCGGTTACGGGGTGGGGAGGGTCGACCCACTCTTACATGTTGTTCAAAAAAAATACAAGTAAATTTTACTTTTTACAATAAAACGTAGGGAAAAACACTTTAAGAATGAAAAATATTGATAATAGAATGGATAATTGAGCCTAACAAGTTGAAAGATCAACTCTAACTATTTGAAGAAAAGTCAAAATAGGAGAAATATGTATAGATATTGTAAGAAATTGAGATAAAATGAGTCTAGAACGGGGCGAGGCAGGGCAGGGCGGGTAGGAAGTAGATACCCATGCCCCGCCCCACGCTACTGCGGGTCGGGTAATACCCGCCCCATCGCGGGTCAGGTCGGGTAATACCCGCGGGGCGGGTTGAAATTGCCATCACTATGCGGCAGTGGGTTCGAGGAATGGCAGCGGTGGTCGGACGGTTGGTGGGCTGGACTGCAATCGGAGTTAGCGATTAGTAATTGATATTGCACAGGGGTATAAACGTTAATTTAGTACAATTTAGAGCGAAAGAAATTAAATTTTAAGGCGAAGAATAGCGATTCAGTGCCAAGTACATTGACTAGAGCTTGTGCTAATTTCTATCAATTGAGTCACGAGAATTTGACCTCACGTAAAACATTTACAAACAATGAACCTCCAGCAGCGAGTTAGAAAATTTCGGCCCCATCGCCGCTTGACGGGAATTTGGGCATTCAGGTAAACCGACCACACGTGCCGCGGCCCTTTCTCTAACCTAGCCACCGCTTCGGATAGCGCCTCCGTTTCTTTCTCCACCCTCAGCAGCCGGAAGATGTTTTTGCTTTCATCGACTCTACCCCAGCTCACCCTCAGGAAGCCGCTTTCAGAGTCGGCAACACGGAGGTAATTGTCCACCCGGTGGAGATTACCCGGAAGCAGAGGCGGCGGCGCCGAAGTAGAGCCAGGTGGTGTCAACATACGGCGCTCGCCCTCCTCGACTGCAGCGGAGAAAATCAATAGCTCCCCGTTTTTGGAACAGAGCCCAAGAACTTGCCGTCTCTGTATCCGATGCCGATGCAATCCAATGCTGCGATGCCGGCGAATTCATAACACCTCCACACGCGCTGGCCACGGCGGAGGGTGCTGAATCGACGCGGCGGGTGAACCACCACGATCGTGCAGTCGGGCGCCGTTGGCAGGGCCGAGAAAGCCGCTCTGACCCTCGATGGATCGTAATCGGCCGCCAGCAGAGAGCACGTGGACAGTGGGGGCAGGGCGATCAGATTCGCGGGGCTCCGGAGCAAGGGATTGAAGCAGTACTCGATGTCGCCGCGCTTCGGTCTCGGCTTCACCTCCTCCTGCACCAGCAGCCACCACGAGCCGGCGCTCCCGACGATCGTCTTGCGGTGACAGGCAAGGTCGCGGCCCTCCGGGATCCGGCCTGTATCCATCCAGGTTTCGCGCCTCGCGCCGGCGGCTTTTATAGTCAAGGATTTAACGGCGAATCGAATCACGCTGTCCTTGCTAACGCTGCTAATGCTGTTGAATCTCCCAACGGCGAGTGGCAAGGGAGTGGAGAGTGCGGCGGCGCAGTGAATTTGGCGCCAGTTCCGGCAGACGGAGCCGAACTCGGTGCCGTCGATGTAGGTAGGCAGCTTTGCGTAAATCGTGTTCAGGAGATCTGGGCTCAAGTCCTCCCATGCTCCTCGTCGTCGTCGCTCGCATATTTCCTTGTCAGAAGCTAAATTGGGCTCGTAGAGGAGCGGAGTGACCAGCTGCTGATCCACATCTTCAGCAGGATGAACGCAGTACGCCATTGTGGATGATGCAGAGAGATTTTGAACAACTTCAAAACAAAAAAACAAACTGATCCTAGAAAAATATGGGTTATTGGAAGTAACAAGAAATGCAGAGGAAGCTTAGGTGGTGGCAGCTTTTAATTTCTACGCATTATTATGGTTTCTACAAATTAGCTCAATTAAACTTGACTTCAACCTATAACTGAGTCGCGGATGAATAGGTCAAAAGCGACTACATACTAAAAAAACTCGAACCAAAAAATTCATGAGTTTATCCACCAAAAAAACTCGGACTAAAACCTATTGAATTTAGAAAACTCAAATCCAACTCAATTCGCTCGGTATCCGCGGGTTTATGGGTACCCATGGGCAGTGGCTGACCCAGAAATTTTTTATAGGGGTGTCCACTTTTAAAAAATAAATTAAATAAAATTAATTAATAAAAATAAAATTGTAAATATGAAAATACCTTACTCGTACAGGTTAAAAAAGTCCATGATGTGTTTTCATATTCGAAAATAATTGTAGAATACACTTGGTGTCTATAGTGTTAAAAAAATTGTCTCTATATACACTACTAGACAATTATTCACGAACTTATCGCATATTCGATTTGTAAACTTGTTCTTGATGTAACCTAAAGCTGAAAGACTCTTTCAACACTTGTCGTACAATCGTAAAATCAATACAAATTAAGGGTAGTTTGAAATTAGTTTAATTGTTAGGTTTTTAAAATAATTAGAGATAGGAATGCCATTTTACTATTACACATTGTTCAAAATCAAACAACAAATGAGTTTAGCTCAACGGAAATTAAGTTTGTTAATAATAATAGTAGGGCTGGGAAAACGGTTGCGGTTTTGCGGTTAAACCAATAACCGCGCGGTTTATTTTGCAGTCGCGGTTGGAGATATGGGCTGTTTGCGGTTTAACCGCAACCGAAACCGCAAATCCATATAACCGCAAGGCTAACTGTGACCTAGACCCATCCCATAATTGACCCCCAGCTTAGCCCAAAGTTGACCCCCAGCCCAGCAGGCAGCAACCCAAACCCGACCCGGCCCCTCCCCCACTTCTCCCTGTCGTCGTTTTGATTTGACGAAACAAAAATCGAAAATCCCCTTCGACCCTTCGTTTCGTCCCTTCCCACCAGCAACTGAAAACCCTTCGAGTCGATCTTCGACCCTTCCCATCTTCCCGCTGCGGCGCTGCGACGCTGCCATCCGCCCGCCGCAGTCTCTGGCCGTCCGGCGTGTGCATCTGTGGATTGTGTTATTTGGATATGCAGACAGATGCAGGGGCTTGATGGAAGTGAAAATAGACAAAACAGTAGCTGTTGTGTTTTTTTTTCATGAATTTTTTACGGTTAGTTCGCGGTTAATTGTCGGTTAGATTGCTTAACCGCGGTTTCGTATACTGTTTCGGTTGTTGCGGTTTTTACAATCATAAACCGCGGTTCACCGCTAACCGCGTTCTACGGTTTTTGGTTAACCGCTAACCGTGAGGTACGCGGTCGCGGTTGGCTATTATGGATGTTTTGCGGTGCAGTTAACCGCAACCGCACCGTTTCCCACCCCTAAATAATAGTGTTCTAGATTTGAATTATCCAACCTACCACTTATATTCCTATACACAAATGACAGTAGGATAATCATTTTTTCAAATTTAAGGGGTGTCGCTCACTATCAATTATATTTTTTTTGTCCATACGTAAATTACCACCGGGGTTGGATAATCATTTTCCCAAAATTTAGGGGTGTCCGGGGACACCCCTAAACCTCCCTGGGTCCGCCCCTGCCCATGGGTTCATGTACAAAGATGCAATTACACTAGTTTTCACTACTACTATCTACTACATACACACTAAATCAAAAATCGTTCATACTAATTGTTCAATATTAAATATAAACATCTACAAACAATATGATTAATTGATAGTGTGAGGAATTAGTTTAGAAATTATAGTTAATTATTAAGGGTTCTGTAGGCCGTGAAGGGTATGGAATGGAAGCGGATATCCACGAGTTGGATATGGTTAAACCCAAACCCAACCCACAATCCGTCAAAACGAATTTTATCCGCATTGACCGAATTGGATACCTGTTGATTCGGGTTCTACTGCCATGAGAGAAGATCCTTAACGGGTTTTCCTTAATTTAGAGAATTAACTATGTGCAGGGTTGTATTGATTGTTGTGACTTGTGACCAAATTACACGGCCAATACTATAGTGCCGCGATTAAAAGTGCGGCATCGGTACCGCTCTATTTAATTGGTCCACGTGGCAATCCATGTGGCTTGATTATTTTCTTAAAACCCAACCCAAAACCCATTCCTCATCAACCGCACAATCAACCCAGGAAGAAAGGAAACTGCCTGCGTCCCATCAACAGTATAATTTATAGCTGAAAAGTAAAACCGCAACCCCCATTCAAATTTTCCTGCGCATAAGTGATTTTAGGAGTCTGACGTGGCAGGGTGGTTACGCGGGATTAAATTAGAAATCTCCGCTTGACAGGAGAGATAAGAAACCGTCGGTTCCCACTACTTTTTTGAGGCTGAAATCATCTTCCATTTTCTCCGGGATTATCTACGTTTTGCTTTCTCCTTCCCGCAGCACGGCAGGATATCCATTTCTCAGCGCACAATTTTGGGAATAGGGACTGACGCTTGCTGCTCAGCGGAGGAAGGCATTGACGGCCCGTTGATGTGGAGTTTATCGTGCCGAGATTCTGCAGTTTGGAACGAGCGGTGAACACCTGATTGAGCGAGGAAGACCTGCGGCTAATTGACGGTGAATTCCCCAGCCAACCGGCGAATCGAAGGTGAGTCATGATTTGTGGTATTTGTTTACCCCCGCTGATTCGAACAATCGGATTTGGTAGTTGAAGGGTGAACGATTCTCCAGCCAACCGCCGATTTGAAGGGGAGGCGAGATTGTTTCGGTTAGTTTGCTCCCGCTGCTTCTCTCAATCTGGATTAGGTAGTTCTGCGTCGAACCCTTGCCAGCCAACCGACGATTTGAAGGGGAGTCCGTAATTTTTTCTGTTTGTTTGCCCCCGTTTCTTCGCGCTGTCAGATTTGTTAGTTTGATATATATGCGTTTTGGGGAAGCCCGCAATTCCTCTATTCGCAATTGGATTTGGTAGTCTGATCTGCATATTACCTATTACTGTTTCCATCATTTACTTCGCTTATCTTTAGTTTTATCTGATTGAGTTTCCATGTGTACCCAGCTAAATTGATAGGCCAACCCTTCCTGTACCTCCTGTGTCCTTATCGCAGATTAGAAGGAGACCACGTCTTCGGCGAATTCGGCGACTACAAGCCCCTCGAAGCCAAGGAAAACAGGGGAAACCAGGGGAGCCAAGTTCCAAAGAAGGCATAAATAATTGAGCTCTGGTTTAGATCCCAGCTGCAACTGGTAGGTTTCTCGCCCTCTTTCATTGATATCCCATTTCAGTCTCCTTTCTGTTCCGGATATTTAGTTCTAAATTTGGGTTGAGCCCACCGTACTTGATAGATTTGGTTCATCGTCTTCTCCAATTCTTTTCTGATCGGAGAGACGACGATGAAACTAAATTATGATCACTGAGAGTGAACCATACAAGAAGAAAACGAGCTTTGTATTCGCATAAGGAGAAAAGGCGAGGGATGGGTTAGCGGCGGCGGTGGGTTTCTGACTCTCTTTCGTTAATATTCGTTTTCTGACTTCTTATTTAGTGTGTTGATTTTTGGGTCTACGTTATGATTTTCCCTTACTATACTACATGGATTTGATTCATCATTTTTGCCCATTCTTTCAGATTGAAGGAACGACGACGGGAACTCGATGATGTCAGGAGAAAGTGGAAAAGGAGCGTTGGGTTTGCACAGGGGAGAATAAGGATGATTAAGTTAGCAGAGTAGAAAGAAGGCAAAGCCAGGTTGTTCAAGTTTGGCGACTTCCTTTCAGTTTGATTGGGTGTTTGTGATAAGTCTTAGTTTGGTCAACATATGAGGACTTTCATGAATACAAAAAAGGCTAAGAGGAAGAAGAAGCAACAGCAGAGAATTAATTTTCCCTGGTCAAATTCTCTGGTCGCAGTTTACAAAGACATAGAAGGCAAAGAGAACGACAGTGGAAGGAGGAATAAGAAGACGCAAAAAATCGAAAAGGTGAAGAACTCTATTACGATTGTGAAGGAATAACGAAATTGACATGGTGGTGACCTTCTCTCTTTGCTTCTGCTTTATTATTATTATTTTTTTTTAATTTCTTGTGATTTATTCGCAGGTTAATGAGCTTATGCCAGTTTTGGGTACTTACCTTCCAAATAGCACATTAGGAAGCTTTCACTTGCCGAGTTCAACTTATTAATCAAGTGATTTCCATCAATGGTGGTTTGGATGTGTTTGGCTCCATTTTATATCTTCCAGACCTCGCGGTTTGTACCTCAAATAGCTTTCGGATTATTGAGTTCTTACGTTGCTATTATGTTTACCTGTACGATATGCATGATCACATAGAAATGGCCTTATTATCCGAGTTCTTATGGAGTGGCTGGGTACATTGATGTGGTCATTTCAGAAACGACAACTAACATGTAAGAGTAGTCACCTTCTTAATCAACAAGGTGTGCTAGGAACTAAAGTAATGTGCTATGCTAATTGTTTGTATTGGTGTTCAGGGAAGAGTGCAACCGGAAGGGAAGATTACATCGTCATCAGTTCTGTCAAAATAAAGCGACCATAAACAAGACATGCCTTCTGTAGAACATAATGATGAGTGCTGCAATTTTCAACAGTTTATATATTTGTTTCCAGTTCTTTTATGTGTGTATGTCTTTTACGCCCGATGATTATGATTCGTTGATCCCTTTTTTCCATTCAAGAGGAAGAGCATATATGCAACTAAAAGGACCAACAAAAATGATATAATCAAACACGATTGGCGATTCTCATGATGATGAGATTTGTGCTCTTTATGAACGAGCTTTCTCTTGGTACTTTTTTCTCCCTTGAATCTCTCATTTTTATAGCTGATGTTGTGTTATATCATTTTTCACGGTCAATCACAAATCGTGTTTGGTTTCTAACATTAGAATGAATCCAGGTTTGTGTTGCCTAGGGATTGTAACTTGTGATTACCTTTCATATTCATCTAAAAGTTTAATTTTTTATTTGCTAATTGGTATTGTTTTCATGTATGGTTGGTATTTTAATTTGATTTTGGATACTCATAGGATAATTGTCAGTTCCAACCAGTACATGGATACTCATCTAAAATCAATTAGGTGATTTTGGATACCCATGTATTCGTTCCTACCCATTCACTGTTCTGATTTTATAATTTTTCATTTTATAGGTTCCATTTGTTGCTATAGGTGTTTCCTACGAACTGAAGTATAGAGAAAAAAGTATATGTTCATGAATTTGAGATGCACGAGGGTGTTTGGTTTAGCCAATGCCCATGGATTTCGTAACCAAAGGTAGTATTCTAATTACTACCTTTGTTGTTTTTCAGCTTCTTATTATGTATATATTGATATAGTAGTTTCAGTGATTATAAAGTGTTGATACTAATTAAGAAATCTGTAATTTCTGCATAGATTCTTTATTTGCTGCTTCTCTGTTTGTTGTCTCTTCAAACCTCCACTTATCATCTTACATATCATGGCAGGTTCTACAGCATAGGAATTGTGTCTCTTCATTTTACCAGTTTGTCCTTTAGATAGATGTGCTTCAGTAAGATGTTTTGTGTTCTGCACTTTTATTCAGAATTTTGTAGTAGGGTAGAATCAAGCGAAGACAAATACTTGTAGTAGGATTTATATAGAACGTCTATGTAAAAAATACATGTATTGAACTTGAGATCTTAATTAATACAGTTGGGTCATATATTTAACTAGCTTATACCCGTCCGTTGGTCGGAATATTTTGAGATATCTATTTCGATGATATATCTTAATTAGGGGTGTCCATTCGGGTTCGGTTTTTTGGGTTTATCCGAAACCGACCCGATTATATATTTTTTTGGTTGTTCGGGTTCGTTTCGGGTTTTTCGGCTTCGGGTTCGGTTTTGCTTATGATTTTTCGGGTTCCGGCTAAAAACCTCCAATGAATAGAACTCAACCCGTATTCTTAGGCGTTCGGGTTTTGGTTTTGCTTTAACCGAACCCGAACCCGATAAGGAATTTTCGGGTTTCGGGTTTCGGGTAACCGGAACCCGCAAGTCCTTATCGGTTTCGGGTTCGGTTTTAGTGATTTTCCGTTTCGAGTTTTTGGTTTTTTCGGGTTTCGGTTCGGGTAACCGAATCTGACCCGAACTGACACCCCTAATCTTGATAAATAGTTAAATACATTTTGTTTGGAACTAATAGTTGACTTTTTATAATCGAGATTGATATTATTAAAACATGATAAATAAAACTCAATTCTTAGTATTAAAGCAATCATATGAATTAATATATTGAGAGTTTAATTTGTATACCTTGAACCTTATTGATGAATGGTGTTCTCACTTATCATAATCAATTCCTTGATGAAAAGTTTTATACTTGATTGTGATTTTTTTTTTCTCAATTAATAGGTTTGTACATGATTCCCTTTGGAGTTTGGACATATAACATGAAGAGTGAATACTTTGAAGTCAGGACATATAGACTGGAAATAAGAACAATGTAAACACCATATAGCAAGGAAGACAGAAGCTTTGGGGAGCTGTCAATTACTATTTTTGAAGAATAGCTTAGATAGTAGGAAAAAGGTTTGCTCTGCTAAATCCACAAATCCCCTCAAAGGATACCAAGGTGAGAAAAACAATTCCAATGAATGAAAGCATGGAAGAAAACTAACTGAACTCGAATGAATTTATTTGGCTAAATATGGTTGCATGCACAATTACGCTAATCATTATTAACCACCATCACATGTAGGTGGAGTGTAATTAGTCTCCAAACTATGCAGCATTTTGTGTACTCTCACAATCCACGTCAAATTTTTTACCCCATTAATTATATAAACCCTTTACCCAACACATAAATTCCACTTTGAAACTCATATATCCCTTGAACGATTTGACACCTCATTCACAAATTATCCAAATTAACTACAATTACACACATGCATGTCTCCATCCCCCTTTTAGTTCCCTCGCTGCTTGCATATATAGCACCAACAACACTACATCTACATGGACCATACTTTGAGCTTTTTAGCGAGCATTCCACTGACTACACTTTCACCCACCTAAGTTGCTTACCCTTACAGTTCTCATAGCGGCAGCAGAAACATTAGGTATCACGCAAGCACGCGGCGCACAATTCAATAGACAACACATGAATCTGAGTAACATAAGATTAAGAGTTTGCCAGTTTGGTGAACCATGTTTATCAGCATAAACATACATTCAACCATTCTAAGTATTACGTATCATCACAAACGAACAAAAAAGGCATTGTAAATTGTTCCATAACAACTCAATAGAGGAATGTATTTAGTCAAAATTTCCCATTAACAAATGCAAACTGACAAAGAGGAACCTAGATTAAGGAGTCTAACAGTCGAGGGATTTCAATTATAAAACTATAGGTTAGATAGAATCATCAACCTCAAGGGAAAAGTCATTGTTGTATTAAGCCCCAAATCTTCTGAAACATACAAAAATGAGAGAAACAAATCACAAACTATGAAGCCCTGAAAATCTATCTGACATCCAATTACTTTATGGGGTTAAATTTGGTTTGTTTCATAAATATGTTATATTATTCATGGAATTGATTGATTCATGTTGGTTGGTGTAATTAAGGAAACATAATCATCTCACAACAACCATCCCTTTTACTGGTTCTTCCTTCGGCTCTCCACTCTTTCACCTGTAAAGTAAAATTAGTGTTCACCTAGAATCATGGAGTTTTTTTTGGTTTTTCATAAATACCCCATTTGAATTTTTTTTGGCATGCTGCGTTCTCGCAAAAAAAAAAAACTGAAATAGCTATATAAAGCTTGAAGTAGCAGCACAAAACCAAAATGAAAAATATAGTGACGGAACAACCTCCACTCCCTCGAGCCGAGCTGGCGAAGATGGTGATGAGGGCGTGCTCCTTCATGTTGAACGGCCCCGGATTCATCGACAATTTGTAATCCGAAAGGGGGAAATTTTGAATTTCCTGGTAGGCAGAGTTGCCGCCATTAGCTTCCCGAGTGGGAGCACCACGATTTGGACGGAGACCGAGCCGACGAAGAGCTGGTTCTGACGGTAGCCGAAGAATTGGTTGACGAAGGAAAGAATTGCGCAGGCGAGGATTCCGAGGACCCATGTCCGGAAAGTTAGGACCGGCTGGGTCGGGTCGTCGGTGATCGGAACTGTAAGTCGGACCTGCTCGATCGTGTTGTCGTTCACTTCTTCCTTCTCATCGCCTGTCGAAACAAACATCGACCCATTGTCAAGTTAACCGTTAATCACAAACCCTTTGAATCTTTCACTAAAATGCAGAGCATTGTTGGTCTCTGTAACTGCTTACCGAGAACAACGCACTGAGGGTGATTCTGTCGAGGGGTTCCCTCAACCGAGAAACTGGAAGTCATCCCCGTGGCCTCAGATTTCTCACTGATTGCGGAGTAACACAGAGAGACTATCAAATGGTGAATTGGACTTGTAAAGAGATGGAAAAGGTGGGATTTTTTTTTTAATAGCAGCAAGTTTGGTAGGATATGGTGGTTGGAGGAGAGGCGGTGGCAGAACAACCTTCGTTGGCAGTGACGGAAGATGATTTCAGCCGCAAAAAAAGTAGTGGAAACCGACGGTTTCTTATCTCTCCTGTCAGGCGGGGATTTCTAATTTAATTCCGTGTAACCACCCTGCCACGTCAGACTCCTAAAATCACTCTATGCGCAGGAAAATTTGAATGGGGGTTGCAGTTTTACTTTTCAGCTATAAATTATACGGTTGATCCGTTTGTTTTATCTTCTTCGACGCTGTACTTTTTAAGCTGTGATGTAAAACTTGCATGAAATTGACTTGCAATGAATTTCTGGATTTAGCAAGTGGCAATCTATTAACTTTGTACTCTTGGATGTGCCCTTTTGAATTTGTTAGTGTCCGGGACCTTCTTTTTCCTATGACGATATAATCAGATAGCAAACTTTTCAATTCCTTACTTTGTTGTGGTCATGCTTTGATCCTTGATTGACCCAGGCTCATGAAAATCATCCTAAATCATATTAGCTATCTTGATGATATCGGATTGTTGCTGCATCTATTGTTTTTTAAAGTAAAGATTGGATTTTGCCTATATATGTTAAACTATAATCTATAGATGTTATTATGGGAAGGAGATGATGTTTCTCTGTATGTGACCAATTTGGCTGCAGAAAAATTGCTTGAAGCAATAAGACAGGAAGACTGGTTACTCATACAGACAAAGAACATAAAAAGAGTAATTGCATACCGAGTGAAAGGGATTTGGATATCTCTGCACAAAGAAAAGTCGGTATCACTTATTGGTTATTCATTTGATATTAAGTTCACTGTTTTTTTTTTAGTTAGAATCTTATCAGCATCGAATAGTTAATTCTTAGATATTTTGTTTTTATGGTTGTGTGCTCTAATCCATTCCATTAGGATGAGACTATTTTGATTCGAGTTAGCCTGAAGGAATCAGTAGCGAGCTTCCAATTGGGGTTAATGATTTTGAGATACTGAGCATTATTGATTGAGTCAATGTTCATAGATGCCTTAACCCAAGGTTATTGTGTGATTCTAGCCTATGTTCTTTTCAGATGCTGCTGCTTCTTCTGTAAGTTCTTACACAACACATTTAGTATTTCTAAAATGTTGATCCCAAAAAATTTAAGAAAAAGAACACTGAAATGCTTGATAATTTGTCTTTGATGGCAGACTATAGTTTCCAAATCATCTTCTTCTATCAACTGATTGTATAATCCCACCTTTTCCCTCTATTACAAGAATCAACAAGGGAACCAGAGCTACAGTATTTCCATTACATCACCCTTTGAGGCTGGGCAAGTGTTTCAACTCCTGGATTGGGGTAATTAATTAGTTCAAGGTTGCTACTGGTTGTTTATTTAGTTCGTTCTTAAATTCATTATCAAGTTCCTTTTGGGGGGCATTCACTTGCAAATTTCATTTAGCCTTTGAGTCAAATGATATTTAAACTCTTTTAACCCAAAATTATGTTCTGATATGTCTAAAGTTACATGTTGTTTGGAGGCAAAAATTCCTACAGATCTTTATTGTCATGGGTCTGAAGTTTTAGTATAGGTGCGGAAGTTGTAGGAACATAGATCTATGTTGTGATGGTCCTCAAAGGGAGGGGAAGGAGTTGTTGCATCTGATGTCTAAAAAATAGTACAGCCACTGCTTTCGCTATCACTTTTTGTTTAAGGTTGAATACCATCAAATTGCGGACGCTACGAAGTAAATTTCATTTATCTAAGGTAGACATCTAATATGTGGGTAGCGAATGTCTTCTGGGATTAAGAAATATGACCGTCATTTGTTGCTTCTTTAGTCACGTAAGTTAAGGGGTTTCATCGAGGGGTTTATTAAGACACATGCATAGTTTTGATAGCAAGTACTTATTGTGTGATATTATCTAAACGGAGTTCCCAATAAGTAAAGGGTGCTAAGGCTATAAATGTAGTGCATTAGCTAAAGTGCTCTTTGAATTGAATCAGTATTTGAGAATTAAAAAGTACCCAAATAATGAAAATATGAAATCATATAGATAATGACATAAATGAAGGGAAGGAAATAATAACTATAAAATGAACCAATTAGAGGATAATCGCTTTGCATATATGTATGTGTTAAAATATTTTGAAATTCGTCTTCGGTGGGTGGGGTTCTTGGTTAAGTTATCGTTTTGAGATCATGAATTGTTGTGTGTGCTCTTGATTAGTTCCCCGTCATATTTTGCTAATGCTAGCATATACTAATTACTTGAAGCCCCCTTTCTTTTCTTCATGTAGTTGTTGTTGATGGTGAAAGCCGTTGTTTTAGAAGATGACTCGGGCTAGGATTTCATTACAAGATGGATGGGGACAAGACAATTTGTTTTCAATGCAACATCAGATAATAGTACGAAAATAGCTTACCATGCATCCTCATTCTCACACGGCATTGTTTATGTTGGTGATAACATATTCTTAAAACAACAGCTACTTCGATGACTATGTTCTGTGCTAATATGGATGATTGCTAAGTGGGTTATTAATGTTTACTTCCTGATCCGTTGGACATTTAATAACTCACTTTTGTGCATATACCTTATAACTATGCCACATGCTAGCTCATTTTGTTGTGGGTTGTTAATTGCAAGGACCAACATAGGCGAAAAGATAATTGTGACCAGATCACATACATATTTCTCATATTGGGAATCGCGTTTTAATCAATAAACCATGAGATTGCCAGAGAATCTTGAAGATGGCATGTTTTTAATCAACTACTAATAATGTATTGTATGTTGGCTAATATGGCACCATGATAATTCTTCCCAGGTTTGTTGTTTGGATGGTTTTACTATTTTCTTTACTTTTATGACTTTCCCATCGGTCTCTTTGAATGCTCGATTTACAAATCTAATTTATGGATGTCACTTCTTCCAAATTAATGGGGACCAACAAATTTCAAATTCGATAGCAAAACTTTTCATCCTTGACCTTTGATTTGAATAGAGTTTTAGCACCTACTTCCAAATTTAGGAGTTAGACAAATCTCGCATGTGTTTAATTTAGATACCAAATACGTAACTGAAATATATGATCCAAACGATGTTCACATTTGTTATTGAATATCAAATTGGTTTTCTTTCTTTATGAAGTCATGAATCTTTTTTCATAAAATCTCATTTTCACGACAGACGATTGTATATTTGAATCAACAAGTGTTTTATTTAATAAAAATTTCAAATAAATACTTCAAATATTTGAGATTTTGGTCAATATAATAGCTTGGACTATCCTTTTACGTCATTGTCAACTCTTAAAGCTACAAATATTTTTCGTGAATCATATAAAATTAAAGATCCCAAATCAAGTAAATCATAAATATTGATAAAATAAATTATACGAAATAGAATGAAATTGATCCGACCAATGGATCGGGTAAAAGCTAGTTTATTTTTATTGCGAATTCCTTTTCTCTTTTACAGAATCATTTTTTGTTTTTTATCCCTTTAAATTTCTTTTGAGTGATTAATTATTTTGTTTTTATCAAAAAAATTAAAAAAGGACGCAAATCCCCAAACAACCTCGTCTTCTTCCTCTCCTCTCCGTTGGGACTATCACCGGGGAAAAAAATGCAGGCGAGCCTCCCTCAACGGTCCCTAACCAGTTCTTTTTCGACTTTCAACTTAATCATGCAAATCAGTATTACTCCCTCAGCAGGCGAGCCTCCCTCAACGGTCCCTAACCAGTTCTTTTTCGACTTTCAACTTAATCATGCAAATCAGTATTACTCCCTCAGCACAGCCTGCAATTTTCCTTTGGGTTTAAATCTGGGATTTCTCAATTGACGGCCGACGGCTACAAAGGGAGATCAGAGGAAGGGGATAAGATGTAAACCCAAATCTCACCTGCTAGCGATAGATGCAAGCGCGATGCATCGTATGGAAGGGGAAGGGAGAAGATAAATCCAACTTCGTTCGATCCCTTCCAAACAGGAGAAAGAAACAGACACAATTGATTCACTATTTAAGTGTGATTCAGGCTTTCCCATGAAGTCGATTGAGGGCAAAATCAGAGAAAGAAGCAGAAAAACGAGTAGCGAGAGGTATGATTCTAAGAGGAAGACGTTAATGGAACTAAAAGGAGGTTAATCAAACAAGTTGTATAGGAGATGGATCGGCGGCAGAGAAATTTGCCGGACGTTTTGCTGCTGTAATAGTCCGATGTAGGTGGAGTGCGAAGAAGACAACCAGATTGTAACCGGGATTGAGTCGCTTTTTTATGAAAAAAACAAAATCACTAATTTAATTAAAAGAATTGGAAAGGAACTAAGAAAAAGTATTTATGGCAAAAGAAGAAGCCACGAGAACGAGAGATATAAAAGGAAAATCGGGTTCGGTTGATGGCCACGGTTTTGGGTTGGGAATCAACCACTACTGCCACGTCACGTTATCCATGCCACGTGGACCAATTAAATGCAGCGTTATCGGTGTCCGCACTTTTGATAGCGGCACCATAGTATTGGCCAATTACACTAGCTTAGACCATGTCATAATGGGCTCGGCCCATACTGAGGATCTCACTGTTAGATTGGGCTTGACTTATTAGGTTTACAAAAACATTCTTACAATTCAACAATTAATAGACGCAAAGAAACTAAGGGTAAATTGCAAGGTTAGTCACTGAGATTACTAAAATCGTTCATGTTGGTCATTAAAAATATTTAATTCTAATCGTAGTCACTAAAATTAGTTAACTAGTTCAAATTTGGTTACTCTCCGTTACCTTCCGTTAGTCTCCATTAACGACGTCAATTTTTTAGCTGATATGACTAACAAAATCACCTATCTTATTTTAACCTGAAATTTATTACCCAACCCGCCACATCACTAAAACCCGCCCCATCAACTAAAACAAACCTATGACCCGACCCACCACCTTTCCACCCCACTTTCGGCCTGAAAAATCGAGAATAAACCAAGACGACACGCAAGTTTTACGTGGTATCCTCGATCGTTTGTTTGATCGAGACTAATCCACGGGAGAGGACGGCCTCTCCACCATTAATATTATTGAGATCTCAATTCGTTACAATGGCCGTGAGGCCTGCTGGTTCCTTATATAACCTAGGTAACTTCTTCTCAATTAGGTTTACACATGGAACCGGTTTCCTTATCAAGCTGGGACAAGTACTACTTGTTATACAAGTATCACCAACTACACGAATGGAAGACTTGGGCTGTACTGCCATAGACGAAGTGGGCTCCCCAGTGGTGGGCTCGATATCTCGATCCAATACGCCCCCGCAAGCTGAACGGTGGAGATCACGAACGTTGAGCTTGGAAAGCAAGAAACGAAATCGGTCCGCCCCTAAACCCTTGGTGAAGAGATCCGCAACCTGCATATGAGAACTGATCTTGAGCGGCAGAATATCACCTGAAACAAACCGTTCTCTAACAAAGTAACAATCCATTTCCACATGCTTTGTTCTCTCATGGAAAACAGGATTGGCAGCAATGTGGAGAGCTGCCTGATTATCGCAGTACAAAGGAGTAGGACTAGACTGCGGTACCCCCAACTCAAGAAGCAACCATCGGAGCCAAACTAGCTCACTGACTGTGCTAGCCATGGCACGATATTCGGCCTCTGCAGACGACCGGGCAACAACCTTCTGTTGTTTAGTACGCCAAGAGATCGGTGCAGAGCCTAAGAAAATGCAGAAACCACTGGTAGAACGACGAGTGGACTGACAGCCACCCCAATCTGCGTCACAATGAGCGACTAGCTCCAGAGAATTGTCAGTGGGAAAATACAGACCTTGACCAGGGGAAGTTTTCAAGTAACGTAATATCCTCATCGCAGCATCCATGTGTGCTTGAGTAGGCGCATGGACAAAACGACTCAAAATGTTCACACCGTAAGTAATATCTGGTCTCGAAACTGTAAGATAGAGTAAGCGACCAACCAACCTTCGATATGACGAGCCATCTGCAAGAGGAGAGGACGAGTCAGGCTTCGTCAACTGATGGTTTTGCTCCACTGGGAAGGCGCTGGGACGTGCGCCAAGGACTCCCGCCTCTGCTAAGATGTCTAGCACGTACTTGCGTTGATTAATGACAATACCTCGTGGGGAACGAGCAACTTCCAAACCCAGGAAGTAACGCAGAACACCCAGATCCTTGATACTAAACTTGTGATCAAGGAACCGCTTGACATGAGTAATAAAATCCAGATTATTTCCTGCCAAAATCACATCATCAACATAAATCAAAGCCACGACAAACACGTCTACTTTCTTGTAAACGAAAAGTGAATGGTCTGCAGGGGATGCACGAAAGCCAAGGTCACCCAGCGAAGTGGTGAACTTTTGATACCAGTTGCGTGATGCTTGACGCAGGCCATAGATAGACTTATGGAGACGACATACACGGGTATCACCCTCAACACCGAATCCTGCAGGAACCTTCATATAAACCTCTTCAGAAAGGTCTCCGTGCAGAAATGCATTATTAACATCCAGTTGATGGATATGCCATCCACGACTAACAGCAACTGCAAGGAGACATCGAACTGTGACAAGTTTGGCAACAGGCGCAAACGTGTCGTGAAAGTCCACCCCTTCAATCTGCGTATAGCCTTTAGCTACGAGTCTTGCTTTATACCGTTCGACTGACCCATCCGGACGATATTTAACTTTGAAGACCCATTTACAATCTATACAACGCTTACCTGAAGGAAGATGCATGAGACTCCACGTCCCATTGGCCACCAATGCCTCGATCTCCTTCCTCATTGCTTCCCTCCAACATTCATGTCGAACTGCCTCTCGAAAAGACTTTGGTTCTGGTATTTTGTCAACGGCTGCCAAATAAGCACGATACTCAGAACTCATGCGAGCATACGATACATGATGAGATAGAGGATAACGGACGTGTGAAGCAGCATGTAAGTCTGTTTCATACACGTCCACAAGGTGCCTGGGGGGACGACGCTCTCGGTCACCGCGACGAAGAGCTACTGGAGGAGAGGCTGTCGTCACATGATCTTTCCCTTGACCTTGATCACGTGTGTCGGACCCGGACGAAGGACTTGACGTGGTGCCCAACTCGGCACTGACAGGGGACGTGGACACGGAGGCATCATTGCCATGCAAAATTGCTCCACTCGTGCGTAGTGGAGGACTTGAGGGACTAGTATTAACTCCACTTGTACTTAGTGGAGGACTTGAGGAACTCAGATCATCCAGGGGAGCTGGCGTATCTACATTCCTAGAAATGTCAACGTGATCATCTAGAAAAGTAGTAGGCGGCACCCAATAGAATTCTCGTGGGTCTTGCGCTTGGAATGGAAAGTAATGTTCGTGAAAGTTGACGTCACGAGATACAACAAGTTTCCGGGCAGCAAGATCGTACACCTTATATCCCTTTTGAGTAGCAGCATAGCCAAGAAACACCCCTGCTCTTCCTCGATCCGCAAACTTATGAAGGCCGCCATGAGTATCCTTCATATAGACAAGACATCCAAAAACTCGTAGATGCCCATACGACGCCGGACGTCCAAACAGTAACTCGAATGGAGTTTTACCTGTTGCCGTGGTGGGTATTCTGTTGATCAAATATGTGGCGGTAAGAACACACTCACCCCAAAAACGAAGTGGGAGGCCTGCTTGAAAACGCAAAGCACGTGCGGTTTCTAAGATGTGACGATGCTTACGTTCAACCACTCCGTTTTGCTGTGGAGTATCCGTGCAACTGGTCTGTAGAACAATGCCTGAACTCTCGTAATACCCGCGAAGAGATGTAGTCGAGAACTCATGTCCATTGTCTGCCTGTATGCGCTGCACTTTCTTGTCAAACTGTGTTCGTACCATCTCACAAAACGTAACAATACATTTGGCAACTTCAGACTTGAACTTAATAAGATAAACCCACACACTACGACTGAAATCATCAACTATCGTCAGAAAATAATGAGCTCCACTCAAGGAAGCCATTTGATATCTCCCCAAATATCCATGTGCACCAACTGAAAACAATCTGTAGTTTTGATACTACTGGAAGGAAAAGGCAATCGAGCTTGTTTTGCTCTCAAACAAGAGTGACATGGATTTTTAGCCCGACTGACGGAAAAGGGAACTAGATGACTTAGTTGTGACAACTTTGCTGACGCCAAATGACCGAGCCTGCTGTGCCATACTTCTTCGGATACCTTCTGCTTCCCATCTGCCGCAAACACGAAACTCTCGTTCTCCCCAAACAGCTGCAAATAGTATAGACCTTCACGGAGAATCCCCTTCCCAATCACGCTCCTGGAGCGTAAGTCCTGAAGAATACACATATCACGTAGGAATATCAAGGCTACTTCATTATCCTTTGTCAATCTGCTCACAGATAACAAATTGCAACGGAATTCCGGCACATGTAGGACGCGGTCTAACTTTAATCCTGTAGGAAGAGTAACCGAACCAACATTCTTGACAGGCACACTGTCACCATTCGGTATTTTGACCGGTTGACTAGTCTGGCTAACACCATCTCGACTTAACCAATGTTCATCTTTAGTGATATGCTCATTACACCCAGAATCGATTAACCATTCGGAGTCAGGAAGAGAAATACCTGCCATATTCGCCAAAGGATCGGTTGCCGACGTTGCTGGGCCAAAAAACTTCTTTAATTGCTCAAGTTGGCTCATAGTGAAACCTGGAACTGGGCTGCTTTCCACCTCTGTTTGTGCTGCCTTTGGAGCTCGATCAGAAGCGTTGCGGCGCCTTTTATCACCCTTGTCCCCTTGTCCTGATTTCATCTTGGATGGCCAGCCTATTAAATCAAAACAAGACTCTTTAAAATGACCTGTCTTACCACAGTGTGAACATTTTGCACGTCCATCTTGAGTGCGAGGTCCAGACAACCGCTCTCCTTCATTCTTGGCTGCAAACGCAGCCGCTTCTGGAGTCGAGCGCCTCTTTTGAGCGAGTAATCGTTGTTGTTCATCATTGGACACTATATTAAAGGCCTCGGCAAGTGTCGGTGCCGGCTTCATAGCCAATATTTGACTACGTACCATGCTGAAACTTTCGTCCAAGCCCATCAAAAAATCGAAGAGCCTCGAGCACTCCTCCTTAGCGCGAATCCTCTTCTCTAGCCCACATTGGCATTGACCACATATACACGTTTCAGATGGTGATATGGCTTGCGCTTCTTCCCAGAAGCCTCTAAGCTGAGTGTAAAATGAAGAAACAGTGAGTTTCTCTTGCCATAAAGCACTAATGAGACGACGTAACTCATAGCCTCTTGTGAGGCTTCCTTGACCGAATCTATCCTTGAGATCCACCCATATTTCTCGTGCAGTTTTGGCATACCGCACACTGCTCCGAACCTCTTTATCCATTGCCATTCGAAGCCAACCTTTGACGACAGCATCGCAACGAGTCCAAGCACGCAACTCTGGGTCTTTCGTTGGACGAGACACGGTTCCATCAACGAAACCAAATTTATTTTTGACAATGAGTGCATCGCTCATATCGATCACCCATTCACTGTAATTGGTTGACGTAAGAGGATCCCCAACGTTGAGCTGCCCTCCACAGTCTGAAGGGTGCAGGTAATAAACTGACATAGGATCACTTGGGATGATAGGATTGAGGTGCTCGGCCCTCACACCTTCTTCTCCTATTTTCCCAGAACTAGTGGGCTTCTTGCCCTCCTCTGAATCACTCATAACAGAGATAACTCAGGTCAAACACACGCAGCAAACTTCCAGGATCAATGCTCTGATACCATGAAAAATCGAGAATAAACCAAGACGACACGCAAGTTTTACGTGGTATCCTCGATCGTTTGTTTGATCGAGACTAATCCACGGGAGAGGACGGCCTCTCCACCATTAATATTATTGAGATCTCAATTCGTTACAATGGCCGTGAGGCCTGCTGGTTCCTTATATAACCTAGGTAACTTCTTCTCAATTAGGTTTACACATGGAACCGGTTTCCTTATCAAGCTGGGACAAGTACTACTTGTTATACAAGTATCACCAACTACACGAATGGAAGACTTGGGCTGTACTGCCATAGACGAAGTGGGCTCCCCAGTGGTGGGCTCGATATCTCGATCCAATACGGCCCGCCTCACTTCCGTAAGATCTTCCCTGCCGCAAGCCGCGACGGCCCCTGCCTCTTCCTCTCCCCGCCCAGGCTCACCTCCTTCAAGTGCAACCTCTGGCTCAGCATTTCCGGCTCTCCGTCTTCACCCTACTAGGCCTTGCCGTCCCGGACATCACTGATTACCAAACGGAAACAAAGTCCCCTGTTTATGTATATATACACATACCAAAATGGAGATTCAATACAAGGGGATAGTAATCAAACGCATATCTGCCTTCGCCGGTAAATTCAATACAAGAGGGAAAGTAAATTTTAGATCTACCGCTCCCCGCTTCTGGCGATATGTCGTTGCCACTCGTCTTCCCGCCGTACTTCTCCCTCAGCCCGAACGATGACGAATCAGCCTCCAACTCGTCATCATCGTAGATTCGAGCCCACCCTGCTATCGCCAGACCTCCATCATCGTAATTGATTAAGGGGGTGTCTTTCTTCATATCGTAAAAGTTCAATTATATAATAGAAAAATAACCTCTAAACGAAATAAAAAGTCAACTACATAATACTTAAAATTCGTACAATTAAAGTTTAATAGTTTGACGCACACCGCTTACAACGAACCACGACTAGATTTCATATTTTGAAAACAATTTAGAATACTTCCTAGTCTAAACTAGCAAACAAATCTTGTTCAATATATGTTATCAACGCGCCGTTCAACCACTCATCGTTCATCGAGTTTCAAAGATCATTTTTGATATATTTCATAGATGAAAATGATCCATGGCAAGCTGATTGCCATAGAGGGGAAGAGCTTAGAGGAAAACGGACAAGCCCTCGAAGTTAGTTTAGTGTCTGGTTGTGTCAAAGAACAAAAATAAAATGGTAGGGGCGCCAACGAGAAGAAAATCCAGTGTTTGTGAAAGGTGCTGTATTGGAGATTTGACAGTAAAACCTTCTACTGGAGTCTAAACTAGCAGGCGATACTTAGTGGTATGAAATGGTTAAACCATAATTAAATTATTATTTTAGACTTTCAACACAAAATACTATATACTTGACTTTTTTGGTACAACCTCTGTATACGGTTTTATCAGGCAAATCTGGTTTTACAATTCTTGGGACACTTTCAGTTGCAAGTTTTAATTTTTGAACCACTTTTTGATAAGTAAAAGTCCACTATACAATCAAAATCCTAACCAACTGAAATGGTGAAGCAAGCGACTGTTGCTTGGCACATTAGAGGGTTCGATACCACATACCCTTGTAATTTTTTCAACCTTATGAACAGCTCCGCCACCGGTTAGGAGTGTCCCAGGACACCCCTAAAATTTGGAAACACGATTATTCAACCTATAAAGTAATTTGCTGAGAAAAAAAATGTTTAACTAGTAATGGGACACCTTTAAATTTGGGACACTGCCACTATTAGTTAATATATTTTCAATTATGCTACAACTCATTTGTTATTGTGTTTTAGATTCAAATATAATAGTAAAATGTTATTCTTATCTCAAAATTATTTTTAAAACCTAAAGATTAAACTCAATTACGGGATATTTTTGTCTAGTAAGATATGTTGAGAGATATTTGTTGAGTAGTATAAACACCGAATGCATTTTATCATTTGATGAAACACGTCTGAACTTTTAATGAAACTTTTATTAGTTAGATATTTTCATATTTAATAATTATTTTAATTTAATTATAATGTTTAATTTAATTTAATTTTTTATAGAGAACACCTACGTAGAATTCCTGGATTCGCCACTGAACATCATCGCTGTCAATTCTCACCATGCCATCGTAGAGTTGGCTAGCCGTTTACTTCTGTCGTCTTTCTCCCAGTTCGCCGGTTGCCATCCTTGCCAGAGTCGTCGCTCTAGCTATCAGTGACCATGCATTAAGACGACTCTGTTCCTACCTCCAGACTAATAGATTTTACACAGACAGAGTAGGAAATTGCAGATGGTGTCCGTTGATGTGATGAAGGAGATGGAATCCTTGGTTTTGATTGATTGAGAAAGCATGCAAAACCCATATCTGCTTCCTTTTGCGGTCATGACTCATGGTGTGTGGGGGATTCTTTGCCGCCAGCAATATCTGAGACTGAGAGGCATTGGCGTTGCCGCTAAATTGCCCAGGAGTGTGCCGTGATTCGTTCGCACATTTTCGTCTCCTTCCTCCAGGGACAACTCTGTCCTTTCTATTTTCGTCGCTGGTCAACTAGAAAGGAATCGATCATTAGCTTTTGATGGGTAAATTGAAGGGCAGCTACAGAAGATGAACAACATATATAGGACAATTGATGGTAGGGAACTAGGGATTCTATCGGGTTACAGAGAAGGCAAAGAAAGGGAAAGGTGGAGAGAGAAAGAGGTTTCTGGGGACAGAATTATATTTTGTAATTGGGTCGCTTGGAAAAATTGCCCTCTTAATTGTCGAGTGAGGACTGAGTAAATGCACATTATTATACATTTATAATCATTTTTATATTTTATTTGCTATGTTTTGTTTAAATACATTTAAAAAATAATTAATACTTAATATAATATTGACGCTCTCAATTTTGAATTCTTAAAAAGCAGACGCTCTCGCTCCACGCTCTATTCAAAAACAGGCCTCCCTTCTGCAATGCTATGCTTTCTACGCCCGTTGACGACCTCCTGTCTTCGCTATCACCGTCGCTAGGCGCCTAGGCCTCCCTCCTGCTGCCGCTCGTCATCGCCATCATAGCCGTACGCCGCCACTTGTATCCATCGGCATCGATCCACGAAGAAAGATTGAAGGGAAGAGTTGAACTCGGCGGAAAGATTTGAAGGTAAGGGGTGAAGGAATTGGGGATTTTTTTCACTCTCCGACGGTAGGAATTAGGATTTTTTAATCGAATCAAATAGGGTGAAGGGTCGGGTCGGGTTATTGGTTGGGTTATGGGTTGGAGGATTTTAATGATGTGGCTTAAGGTTGTCAACCCGTGGGTTGATCCGGACCCGGTCGAGTTAGTGGGTCAAGGGTTAATGGGTCACCCGGTTTAGCCCGTTTTAGCTCGGAAATATGAAAAGAGTCATTATATTGTACTTTACTTGATAAATTATATCAAATGTCATCTAACATATGAGTAATAACATATAACATTACACCAAAGTAACATGTCGTACTTAGATCCAACATATAGTGAAAATTCTCACACGCTTATATAACATCAATATTCAAATCAAAGATTGAGTTAGGCGAAAAGAAAAATCGGAAAATAGGCGCATTTCGCAAACTAACGAAAAAATGACATAATTTGACCTCCAACTCGATACCTTATAGCTGTCGACCCGTCAGGTGCGTACGACTCGTTTTTCTCATCGGGTCAGGGTCAAAGTGGGTCAACTCTGTGACTCGCCAATTGACCTCCAAATGACCCGAAACTTGCGCCTTTGCTCCTCTTTACTTGCTAGGACCTGAAATACGACAAAACAACACAACCTAGCGTAAAATAGGCCAAGGAACAATCAATTCGAGCCAAAATGGACAGGAAACCAGAGTGAAAACACGTGCAAATACGATGCTATCAAAGGTTTACCTACGCATGAAAGTAAATTTTTGAAAGAAGCATGAAGTAAATGCAGGCATGCAAAAATGCTTCGTAACTCTAAGAAGCATGCTCAAGAAATGCAGAAAAGAGACCAATCTGGTTGCAACAAAATAAAGTGGACATAAAGAAGAGGAATTAAATGCATATCCAATACAAATCATTATGGGGAAAGAGTGCAAATCTGATGAAAAGATTTTAGGCTGATTTCAGTACATAGAGCAACAAACCTGTCAGTGGGCAGTGGTTTAGTAAATAAATCAGCAAGCTGATTTTCTGTGGGAACAAATTGAAGTTCAATTTTGCCAAGTTGAACTAAATCACGAATGAAATGATGTTTTATCTCTATATGTTTAGTCCTACTGTGTTGCACAGGATTTTTTGACATGCAAATAGTGCTTGTATTATCACAGCAGATAGGGATTTTTGAAAATTCAAGACCATAATCAGATAATTGGGATTTCATCCACATTAATTGAGTGCAACAACTCCCAGCAGCCATGTATTCAGCTTCAGCTGTTGAGAGTGCCACAGCCCCTTGTTTCTTACTGAACCAAGATACAAGACAGGGACCAAGAAAGTGACTCGATCCTGAGGTGCTTTTCCTATCAGTAATACTACCAGCAAAATCAGAATCACTAAAGCCAACCAAATCAAAGTAGTCACATTTTGGATACCAAAGGCCTAAATCAGAGGTTCCTTTTATATACTTAAAAATTCGTTTTACTGCAGTCAGATGAGATTCTTTTGGACAGGATTGAAATCTTGCACATAAACCAACTGAAAACTGAATATCAGGTCGACTGGCAGTCAGATAAAGAAGAGAACCAATCATGCCACGATATTTCTTTTCACAAACAGGGTTTCCAGCTTCATCTTTATCCAGTTTTGAGTTTGCAGCCATAGGTGTATTGCATGGATTTATGTTTTGAAGATCAAATTTCTTAAGCATTGAATCAATGTATTTAGATTGAGAAATAAAAATTCCAGAGCTGAGTTGTTTAATTTGAAGTCCCAGAAAGTAGGAGAGTTCTCCCATCATGCTCATTTCAAAAACATTTTTCATGGAATCACAGAATTCTGAGCACATCTCAGGATTGGTTGATCCAAATACAATGTCATCAACATATATTTGGACAATCAGAATGTTGGAACCTTTTCTTTTAATAAATAGAGTTTTATCAACCCCTCCTTGTTCAAAATTTTGTTCAATAAGAAATTCAGTTAGCCTATCAAACCAAGCTCGAGGGGCTTGCTTTAAACCATATAGTGCTTTAGACAGTTTATATACATGGTTTGGAAACTCAGGATCAATGAAGCCAGGAGGCTGAGCAACATAAACCTCTTCCTTAATAACTCCATTTAGAAATGCACTCTTGACATCCATTTGGAAAAGAGGAATTTTCATGAAACAAGCAAAGGCACACAGCATTCTTATGGATTCAATTCTAGCTACTGGTGCAAAAGTCTCATCGAAGTCAATTCCCTCTTCTTGGTTATATCCCTGAGCAACTAATCTGGCTTTGTTTTTTATTATTATCCCTAATTCATCAGATTTATTTCGAAATACCCATTTAGTTCCTATCACAGTTTTATCCAGAGGCAAGGGAACCAATTCCCACACTTTTAACCTAATGAATTGTAATAATTCCTCTTGCATGGCATTTGTCCATTCTTCATCATTTAGTGCCTCTTTATAATTTTTAGGTTCAAGTTGAGATACAAAGGCATACTGTCCAGGGGTATACTTACCTCGAGTTTTTATTTTGTCATCCAGATTTCCAAGGATGAGAGTTTCAGGATGTCTTCTTCTGATGTGAGCAGGAGCAGATTTGGGTTGAGAGGATGGATCATTACCTTGGCTTGTTTCTTCCCCTGCATCTTGAGTGACATTTAAAGTGTTTTCTGCATCTATAGACTTAGAGGGATGATCAAATTCAAGTGATGGAAAAACAGAATTACAGGGATCAATGGAGATAGATGACATTGAATCATCAAATTTCACAAAAACAGACTCTTCAACACGTCTAGTTATCTTGTTAAAAACACGAAATGCTTGTCCTTTCATGGAATATCCCACAAAAATGCAAGGATCAGATTTGGAGTCAAATTTTCCTCTATGATCTTTTGTATTCAAGGAGTAGCACTTACATCCGAAAGGATGAAAGTAGCTAAGATTTGGAGACTTATTCTTAAGAATCTCATATGGAGTTTTATTTAGGTGCTTTCGAATGAGAACTCGATTTATAGTGTAGCATGCAGTGTTAACTGCCTCAGCCCATAAATTTTTTGGTGAATTATACTCTAAAAGCATAGTTCGGGCAGTTTCAATGATTGTACGATTTTTCCTTTCTACAACACCGTTTTGTTGAGGTGTTCTAGGAGCAGAAAAAGAGTGAGCAATTCCTTTTTCATTGCACAAGGTTTCAAAGTTTTCATTTATAAATTCTCCTCCGTTATCACTCCTGATGGATTTTAAGCATGCAGAGGAATCATTCAAAACTTGAGCAACAAAAATTTTGAATTTTTCAAATGTTTCATCTTTGGTAGCTAAAAAATATACCCAAGTAAATCTTGAGTAGTCATCAACGATTACAAACACATAAGATTTTCCTCCAAGACTTGTAACATTACAAGGACCAAAAAGATCCATGTGGACTAGTTCATAGCAAGCAGTAGTAGTTATATCCTTTTTACGTTTAAAGTGTTTCTTAGCATGTTTTCCAGCTATACATGCATCACAGAAGAAGTTTTGTTTTTCCTTAATGTTTGGAATTCCTCTGGCAGACTTAGATTTGGACAATTTAGATAGTTTAGACAGACAGATATGTCCCAATTTCCTATGCCACAGAGATTCCACATCTTGAGACAAAGCTTGAAAACAGGTTTCATTAAATGAGTCAAGATTGTTTAGGTCAACAACATAGATGTTTTCTTTTTGAGTACCAAAGAAAAGTAATTTTCCATCACTAATTCTTTCAATTTTGCATAGAGATGCTTCAAAGATGACTCTATTTCCAGATTTGCAAAGCTGACTGATAGAGAGTAAATTGTGTTTGAGTCCATTTACAAGTAGCACATCATCTATAGTTGGAAAAGGAGCATTGCCAATGACACCTTTACCAAAGACTCTTCCATTTCTATCATCACCAAAAGTAACTTTACCTCCCTTTTTATAGATTAGAGAGGAAAACAGATTCTCATTACCTGTCATGTGGTGGGAGCAACCACTGTCAAGGTACCATATATTTTCAGAAGCTCCCTTGTTCTGCAATTTTCAAAGATTAGAACATTTAGGTACCCAGTAGCTTTTGGGTACTGATTTTTTAAGTTTTTGTTTCTTGAAACAATAATATTCCAAATGTCCTGTTTTCCTACAGAAGTTGCATCTGTATATTACAGGGTATTTCTTAGGCATTTTGTCAATCATAGGCAGAAAATGGCGAGAATTAAAGAATACAGGTTTTTGATTGTATGAGTGAGATGCAAGTTTTGACTTCAAGAGTTCATTTTCATCTGTAAGTGTCATAATCCTGCTATTTAGTGAGGTATGCAACTCATTTTGACAAGTAATTGAGTAGTTTAATTTATCTATCTCTTTATTTTTCAGTTGCAGTTCAGACATTATCAGACAGTACTTGCTTTTCAAAAGGCTGCATTCCTTTTGTAGATTGGATAAAGCATGTAGAAATTCAGAGTTGGATCTAGGTTCATCATTTAATTCAGAATCAGAGTCAGAGATTACCTGATGACCAAAGCTGGTTTCCTCACGATCAGAATTGGAATGGTTTGATGTGAATGCCATATATGCAAGATTCCCATTTGAATCTGAATCATCTGAGCTCAGATCACTCCAAGAAGCTGCAAGGGCCTTTTCTCTAGACTTAAAAGGACACTTAGATCTTATGTGTCCAGTTTTTCCGCATTTATAACAAATGGTTGATTCATTTACAGGTTTTTCTTCCTTGTTTTCTTGATTAAATTTTTCAAGGAAGGATTGTTTTTTAGATGAACCAGAAAATTTTTCACTTGGAGCCTTGTTATCAATGTCTCTTTTATTTAAAAAGTTGTTTGAAGTTCCATAATTTGCTCTTCTTAATTTGTGATCTCTCTTAAATTTCATCATTTTGTGAAAACGTTTTCCAAGAAGTGCTAATTCATTCTCAAAATCATCATCTAACTCATCCTCAGAGTCAAAGTAATAATCTTGAGCTTTTGATTTAAAAGCAATGTTTTTTCGTCTTCTGTTATCATCTTTGTTCATCTGATTAACAACTTCTTCATGACTTAACAATGGCCCAATAAGCTTTTCAACAGAAAGAGTTGTCAGATCACGAGCTTCTTCTATTGCAGTTCGTTTAGGCATCCATTCACGGGGTAAGGATCTGAGTATTTTTCTAACAAGTTCTTTACTTGAAAACTGTCTTCCTAATCCTTTCAATCTATTGATAAGGTCATTAAAGCGCTTATACATTTCAGAAATAGGTTCACCAGAAAACATTTCAAACCCTTCATATTCATTTAGGAGAACATCAATTCGAGTTTCCCTTACCTCAGACGTACCTTCGTGAGTGGTTTGGAGGGCTTCCCAAATTTCTTTTGCTGATTCGCATCTGGCGACTTGGCTTCGTTCGTCAGGGCTGAGAGCTGAGAAGAGGATGTGCATGGCTCTTGAGTCGAGCTGGGCCGAAATCTTTTGATCATCATTCCAGCTTGCCTCATTATCTTCATCCATTTCAATTGGCCCCTCTCGAACAATTTTCCAGAGGTCACTGTCGACACCCCGAAGATACAAACGCATCCTTTTCTTCCAGACCGTGAAGTCTGACCCATCGAACCAGGGAGGATTTGTGTTGCCAGAGTATCCAGCAGAGGAAGAAGATCCAGCCATTGAGAACCTTGAGGACGTTAATCCAGTTACAAGGAACCGGCTCTGATACCAATTGAGATTTTAGGCTGGGAGAGGAAACGTTTTTGTGTTTAGGTTTTTGGAGATTGAAGCAAAGAATGACTGAATAATACGAAGATGGATTAAGAAACAAGAGTCATTCTGCAGCCATTATATCTGCGATTTTGGAAACAAAGATCGAAAGAAAGAAAAGAAAAGAAACTCGACCAGAAGTATGGTCGATGAACAAAAGAGTTTGAACAATCTTCCCACTTCCTATCTACCCAGAATCAATCTCTATAGATAAGAAGACTGAAGATGAACAAAAACCCGAACCCTTGACAGCCCAATGAATTCGCTATTCAAGCTGCAACCGTTGATCTTCTCTTGAACTCCTGAGGTCTTTAAAAAGGGCTGAGGATTATGACCGTTGTGGTTGTAGGTGTGCTTTTGACAAGCACAAGAGCATAGGAGAGCTTGTGCTTGGCGAAAGGTGGTTCTGTGTCTTTTGAGGATGGAGGAGGAAGACGATTCTGGAGGATAAGGCTGACCACGAAAGCAGCTCCAGGCATTATCTTCAACCGGCGTCGTATTGAGTCTGCTCATGATTCGTCCAGCGGCGTCGTTTGGTGAAGAGATTGATCTTTGTCAGCAGTGGCGTCGTTTTGTATGGTGGAGAGCTGACCTTTCGTCTCACAGAGTCAACTGGTACAAATCTCCTGCTGGATCTACATCTTCGACAACGCCTTTTCCAGCTACAAAGCGCAGGCGATCATGGAATCAGACATCGTCGAGTAGTAGTAGATAGATGATCGCCATGTTTGAAATCTACTGGGAATTTGATTTCATGAAAACCTTCCAAATCGATACATGATTTTGAATCGAAAATTAGGGTTTCAGAGAAGGTTCGGTCCCCTTCCTGGCTCGAGTCCGCAACAGAGAAGCTTCGTCAGCCGCCAGTGATTCGACCGACGGCGGTGGAGGGTTGGCGGAGGAAAGACTTCATCACCATGTCGTCCATCTCTTGTCTTTTGGTCTCCCGGGAGAGAATGGGGTCTGAGCGATGTAATATGAAGGATTCTGGGTCTATTTGGGGAAGAAAGGGGTAATAGGGAAAAACAAACAATTAAATAACTGATTTCTATTTTATGTGAAAAAATAATTATAATAAGATAGGGGCGGCTTTGTCATTTTCCATCTAGATTAACAGCAACTTGACGGTAAAATTGACAGAAGGTTACAATTGTTATGTTTTGATAATTGAAGGGCATATGTGTGCAAAATAATAGTAGGAGGTTATGTTTGTTAATTTGCAATAGTAGAGGGGTATATAATGCTATTAACCCAATATTTTTTTGTGCATAATTGTCCACCTAACTTTATTCGTATGAGATAAAGAAAGCTAAAGTAAATCCGTGCAGGTTTAACTCAAACTAAACAATCTTGTACTGATGGATCATATAGATTAAGTTCTATAAGTGGCAATAGAGTCTAGTTTTGGAGTTCTGATGGTGCATTCGGTACCAAAAGGCGGTTTAAGAATGTGGCTTCAAAGTGATCTGAGTAGTGAACTTTAGTTTAGTAACAATATCGTACTAATAGAGCAGGGCTGGCTATTTGGTTTTACCCGAAATCGGATCGTATAATTTGGACCGGGATCAGAGCGAAATCGGATAACAAACCATTCAATCTCATATTCAGGTTTAGATTTGAGGTAAAAAACCGTTTGAGACTGGACCGAAAACCGGATAAGAGAGTCCAACACATAAAACTTAACCAACTCCTCACCATTTGAGGCCTCGGGCCACTCCAATTTCCCACAAACTCAATCTAAAATCAAAATCAAATTGGGACCGGACCGGATCAAGACTAATTTGCTGCCTCTGCCTGGCCGTTAGCTTGTGGGTAGGCTACCGGCGCGAATCGGGCTATGGTGCCTACTTCATCGCAAAAGTCTATGACTTCCGCGCAGTCGAACTGCTTGCCATGGTCAAATACGAACGAATTTGGGACCCCGAATCTGGAGAGTACGTTGTTCTTCAAAAAGCGTACCACTTGTTGAGCGGTAATTGCTGCCAGCGCTTCTGCCTCTATCCATTTCGTAAAGTAGTCCACGACGACAATGATGTATTTGTGTTTGCCTTTCGCGGTGGGGAATGGTCCCAGTAGATCGACGCCCCATTGCGCGAAGGGCCATGGGCTAACATTTCCTTGGAGCTCGGTGGATGGCATGTGATGCTGCCGCGCGTTCAGTTGGCATTTGTGGCATTGCTCAACAAATTTTTTGGCGTCTTTTTTTATACGCGGCCAGTAATATCCCTGCAGGAGGATGTTGTGTTCCATGTTGCGCCCTCCACAATGCATTGCGCAAATGCCTTCATGTATGTCTTTTACTATTGTTTGCGCCTCGTTTGGTCCCACGCACTTTAGATATACGCCCGCGTGCGAGCGCCTGTGGAGTGCGGCGTCAATGACAGTGCAGCGAGCGGCCTTCTGTCTGAGGGCCCAAGCTTCTTTCGCGTCCTCTGGTATCGTGCCACTGGTTAAGTACGCGATAATCGGTGTTCGCCAGTCGTTCTCCTCTCTTTGTGTTGTATTTACGATCTGTAGGGTATCTTGATCTTCTTTTTGCACGGAGACTATCCTTGTCGCGTCGAAGTCTGTTGCCATGGCGAGTTTTGAGAGTGTGTCCGCGTGCATGTTTTCCTCCCTTGGTATTTGGACGTATGGAACAGCTTCAAACTGTGACTCTCTCGCTTTGACACGCTTGATGTATTGGGCCATCGTGTCTTCCTTGGCGTCAAAGATCCCGTTCAACTGGTTGACAGCGATGGCGGAGTCGGAAAGAATCCGTACCGCTCTTGCGCCTAGATCCCTGGCGGCTGTTAGTCCTGCAAGTATTGCTTCATATTCCGAGGCGTTGTTGGTTTTGAGGATTTTGAAGCGGATGGCGATTTCGTGAATAGTTCCCGTGGACATTTTCACGACGACGCCTGACCCGGCTCCGTGTTTGCTTGCGGCCCCGTCGACGTAGACTTCCCACGCTCCCTCAGTTTCTTCACATAATGTTAGTCCTTCCGCGACGAAGTCTGCGAGGACTTGAGCTTTGATTGCTGGCCTTGGTGCATATTGTATGTCGTATTTTGATAATTCGACCGCCCATTTCGTCATTCGCCCCGATACTTCCATCGAGCTTAGGATTCTTTTGAGTGGCAAGTTTGTGAGTACTATGATTGGATGTGATTGGAAGTAGGGGCGTAGTTTCTGCGACGCGTTCACTAAAGCTAAGGCCGCCTTCTCGATTGGAGTGTATCTCGTTTCCGCGCTTGCTAATGTTTTCGCGTCTCTGCGCGAGACTAGTACTGCGCTAACAGCTCTTGCGGAAACAAACAAGTAGAGAAACAGCTTTTCATTAAGTCCGGGTGCGGTCAATACAGGGGGTGATACCAAGTACAGTTTGAGCTCATTGAATTCAGCTTCGCAGTCCGGGGTCCACTTGAATCTGGCACCGTTTTTCAAGGTTTGGAAGAATGGAACGCATTTGTCGGCGGATCGTGGGATGAACCGTCCTAGGGCGGCTAGCTTGCCGTTTAGTGATTGTACTTCTGTGGCGCTCCTTGGAGCGCGTAGTTGCTGCACTGCCGTAATTTGCTTGGGATCGACTTCAATCCCGCGTTCTGTTTTCATGAAACCGAGGAATTTGCCGGCTTTCGCGCCGATGACACATTTCAGCGGGTTAAGTCTGAGGCTGTTGGATTAGACGCGGGTCTATGTCCATTCGATCCAGTGTGCGCTTGAACAGAACGTCCACCGCGCTCCCTCCGTCTATGAGTAGGCGGCGTACGTTGCACGCGGCTATGAGTGTCGTTATCGTCAGTGGTTCTTCTGACGCGATTCCGCGCGGAAATTCTGAGTTGCCGAAGCTCAGATCGCACTTCACAGCAGTGCTTGTTGTTGCGCATTCAATCGCGTAGTCTCGCTTTGTCTTTTTCTTTGGTCTGTCCCATTCGATTGTGATGAACCCTATTTCCTTGCGGACGATGTAAGATCCCGTTGTCTCTTGTAGTCTGCCTGTGGAGGCGGTGGCGGGATGTTTTGTTGTTCTTTCCGCTCTTCTTCCGCCCCCTTTATGTATTCTGCCAGGTATCCTCTTTTGATGAGTCCCTCTATTTCCACGTGCAGGTTGAAGCAATCTTCTGTCGTGTGGCCTGGTTCCCGGTGAAAGTCGCAGTGCTTTCTGTGATCACGCGTGTGCATGAGCACTCTTATTGCTGCTGGCCAGTTGACACGGTATCCCTTCTCTCTGATGAGGTGGAATATGTTTTTTACCGAGTCGTTGAGGTGGGTAAAGCTCGTCGGCGGGCGCCTTTCGGGCGAGCGCCTGCGTTGTGGGGGTTCTTGCGGAGCTTGTTGCTTGGCATACCCGCTATGATACTGTGGGAGCGGGAGTTGTGGTTCTCGCCGCCTTTGTTCCTCTCGCGGAGGAGGTTTTGTTGGTTCGTAGCAGCGGACTGATCCCGCTCCCAGGGTTTCTTCCAGAGTAATTGCTTTTTTGATTTTGGTTTCCAGTTCTGAGGATGAGATGACGGGTCTTTTGGCCAACGCGCGCTTGAGTTCCGCGTTGGTGGTCGCTTCCATGAGGTGGTGGGCGGTGGTTTCTGGAGTCAGGTCGCGCACTGCAATGGCGTTCCTCGACCATCTAGCGTAAAATGCCTGTAGGCTTTCCCCCCCTTCTGTTTTAGGTCGATCAGTGCTTTCAGGTGGAGCGGCCTTCTTTTCCGGGAGGCGAACTTTGTTGTAAACAGTAGTATGAATTCCTCGAAGGTGCGGATGATTC
This sequence comes from Linum tenue, assembly GCA_946122785.1. NCBI lineage: Eukaryota > Viridiplantae > Streptophyta > Magnoliopsida > Malpighiales > Linaceae > Linum > Linum tenue. The sequence continues at coordinate 1,887,511 of CAMGYJ010000003.1, forward strand.
CGTTGGGGAGGCGTTTGTACCAGTCCAGGCATATGCCTACGAACGTGGATGAGAAGGTACTGCATAAGGCCGCGTTGGAATTAGTTTGCAGTTGCATGCGCAGGCAGAAGCTGCTGACGTGGTCCTCCGGGTCTGTTGTCCCGTTGTACGTAGGGTGGAAATCGGTATCGGTATCCCAATACCAAATACCGAAATCCCGAATACCGAATTACACCCTAAAATCAATCCCAATCCCAATCCCTAAATAATTTCGGTATCCCAATCTCAATCCCTAAATAATTTTGGTATCCCAATCGGTATCTCGGTATCCCAATCGGTATTATCGAATGCATAATTAATTACCTTTATAATTAATAATTAAATATATAAATTAGATTTTATTGTTTAATTTAGGGCAAAGAGACTAAGCAAATAGTCTTGAGTTGCCTAGAGCTAACATCTCAAATTCTTGTAATTGGTAATCTTTAATTTGACGAATTTGAGGTTGAGAGACGACTAATACTAGTGTGAAATAGTGATGTAATGATCTATGTATAATTAAATGACGAATTTGGTGGTTGATGGTCGCGTAGTAGTGAATGAGAGAGTCTAGTTGAGAGGATTAAATACACACTAACTTATATTTCGGTATTGATCGGTATTTCGGTATATACCGATCCCAATCCCGTAATCCCTAATACCAAATAACAATTGAAATTCAATCCCAATCCCAATCCCACAAAATAATACATGTATTCGGTAATACCAAATATAGACAAATTCGGTACGATATTCGGTATATCCCAAATACCGGTACCAAACTTCCAGCCCTAGTTGTACGTGGGCAGGGTGGGTGGGACCCTGCTTAGGTGCTCCGCCATAATTTCCTCAAAGAGGGGTTGATGTAGGGCCTTTTTGGGTGGGGTGTGGTATAGCGGGGACAGGTGTTGCTCAAGGAAGGTCAAATCTGCCCTCTCTGGCGGGTCTTCCTCGCGTGTCCGCGGGATGATCTGTCTGACCGTTTGGCACTTTGCGGGCGGTGGTAGTGCCATTGCTGGGCGCTCGGATGTGGTCGCGGCGTTCTCTTTGCTCACCATCAGGGTTATCACTTGGTTCATTTTGGCTTGCATGTCCGCTATTACCTCATTTTGTTTGGTCATTTGCTGGCACATCTCTTTGGCTGTCAGTTCGGGCTCTTTCTCCTCGATCAAGACTGCGTTGAGGTTGCTAGTTTCCGCAAATGACCTTGAGTTCGTCATTGCTTTGATCGGGGTTGCTTCGTTAGGGGTGTTGTTGCCTTGTTCTGCCATTTGTGATTTCGCTATTCTATTGCTTCTCTACTCGGCCCCACGGTGAGCGCCAATTGTTTGAGCCTAACTGGGTGTAGGAGGTAGACTCGAAGGGAATGTGGGTGAGAAGAGAAGACAATGGAAGGTTTGAGACACTGGAGGGTTTTTAGAGAGATGAAGTTCTTAGCAAGTAGAGTGAGAGTCCAAAATGCGATCCCCTCACCCACCGGAGTAAATGCCATATTTATAGGCTACATGGTGGTGGGTGAGTTTACATGGTGACATGACTGCTGACATGTCAGACATCAGACCATACTTCTACCTAGGACTAGTAGGCTTATCCATGATGGCCCTTAGGACTATGATAGGACTACGATGTGACTGCTCTTCGAGGGATGCAACATCGTTTTGTGACTTTTCTCGGCCTGGTCAGCGCTCGACTGAAACGTCATCGTTCGGTGCTAGTGCTAACGCGTCCGACCTTTCTGGGGCAGTGCCGCGGTGGCTCTTTGGCGCGAGTAGACCCGAGCCGCACCCCAACAGTATCCAATCCAATCTTTAGTTCTTATATTTTCAAAAAGACTGAACCGAGACCGAATCAATTCGGGCTATTTAACCCAACCGGACGTATAGCCACTTTATAAAATTCAAGCGCAGGTGGGCAGAAATTAGCCACGCGAGGCCGCGGAGCAAGAAAACAAAATTAAACAAAGCGAAGTGGGCGATGACACCCCCCACTTCCCCACCTCTGGGAACAGTGACAGCCACCATCACAATCTTAACTATTTAATTACACATCATTATAAAAATCACTACTTAATCAAAATATCAGCCTCCCTGCACCTACTTTTCCGTCTCTTCTTCATGTGCATATTTTAAATCCATTTCAACGTGCTAGGAAAGCCATGAATCTCCATATAATATAACCCAAGTTGTGAGCAGAGTACATTTTTTTTTTAATTCATTTATGATAATAATGCTGATTGGTTGCTTCACACAAGAATGGAAAGGTCGATGATGAATGTGAGATGAGTCGGAAGAAGACTAGTATATATGTTAATGTTAATCAGTCATCGGATTAACATGCAATTAGCAGCTACCTGTGCTCCAGAAGACGCCTCCTCGGTGTTTCCTTTAAACGGAAGTTCAAACTCTGGGCAAAGTTACAAACCAAGTCATACAAATCCTGGTGATATGGAAATGAATCATCACCAGAAATTTCGATAGCTACAAAAAGACCTAAAAGTTGGCTATATGTGTAATAAATTAATGATTAAATGTGTTTCTAATGGTGATGGACTGATGGCCAATAGTTCGGCAGAAATTAATCACAATCTTCGTCCTAATTCTAACCAACTGCCTCGTTGGACAGACTCATGTCATGAGCATTAGGCAATTGGGCATATGGCGTCAGATTGGGAGGGTGTTTGTGTTGGTAATGGTGTCCAACTGCATGTCCACTAGTTCCTACACTTCAAGATTTTTCGTCCAATACAAAATGGGGTAAATTGGAAGGTTGGTTATTGGGATTACTAAAAACGCTCATATTTGGTCATTAACAATGGCGGATCCAGAACATAGTAGGACACTGAGCCGCATTTGAATAGAAAATTAGATACCGTAAACAAAAAAAATAAATGATGACTCTAGTTTTCATTACTATGTCAATTGTACATGACGGTCTTTTAATTTAGCGAATTCACCAAATCATGGAGTCTTCATCCATACCAATAACATATTCTATCTCAAAGAAATTCGTCGCTCATTTTGTTGTGTAAATAAGTTTTCACATGTTTCATCGCGGAAAATGTTATCTCCGTAGTAGCCGTTGGAATGAGCTATATCAACATTAGATGAATCAACCGACAAGTCAATTTGTATTGTGTATCCATCTCTGTTTCCACTAGTTTCTCTAGTAGTTTTGCAAGGGAAGAAACTTCATATTCATGACTATGAACCACATCAGCGGCATACTATCGTAGACCATTCTTTAAAGAATGCATCTAACAGCCTTCAAAATCTCGAGGATATATAAACTCTTAAGCAAGTTTGTAAATATTTACTTCATCAAAAGACCGGAAAGAACTTTAGGATCTAGTGCACAACTCAACTCAAGCAATTTAAATGAAGACTCAACAAGTTTGTAAATATTTTCTTCATCAAAAGATGAAAGAAATTAGCGCCCGACGAACTAGCAAAGGAATTCGTTTTCAGTCCTTTCGTCTCCTCGTTCTAATTTTGTATTTTGGGGGATTGGGTTAATTTTTTGAGTTTTGATAGAGAAGTGTGAGATTTAGTTTAGAGGTTTTTTTATTTGAATGAAACTTTACACTTTTAGTCTTTTACGTGTAAAATTTTTAGGTGTTATTGTTTATTTTATTCTTTTCTAAGGAAAATTATTGGGGCTTGAATTTTTAGTCTAAATTTAGAATAGGGGTTTAGATATTCTCATTTAGACCATTTTTCAAATTACACAAAATCATATTCTCAAATAACATTGGACTGACTTTTAAATATTACTGGGTCGAACACCTAAAATCAAAAAATTTATACGTACTATACTAGCTCTAGATCGGAGGATGAGTTAGCTATGAGGCTAGTTTGACCCGATTATCATTATTCGTATGGGTATTGGCCATTAGCTTGGAGCCCAAATGCATTGTTATTAACTTATTATTTTTTGGGTTGGATTTGAATTGAGTCCGATTTGTATCAAATCTAAATGAGTTTATGAAAAGCTTCAATCAAATGGTAGTACGAAGGTCAATCCAACATGCCAACAACATCTCACATAAGTCTAAATTTGGTGCTTAGATTTGCTAACTAATAAGCAACTTAGAGATGAGAAATTTTACAATGCTATATAGTATTGGTGCTATAGGTTTTTGTCTTTATGGTACAACTTAAAATTGTATATTTATGTTATGGTACAATTTCAGATTGTACCTATACTTTTTGTACAAATTCTTTTATGGTACAACTTGAAGTTGTACCTTTATGTGATGGTACAACTTCAAGTTGTAAAGTTGTACCATAACGGGCATAACATAATGGTACAAATCGCTTTATGGTACAACCTAAACTTATACATTTAATGTTATGGTACAACTTTAAGTTGTACATTAAAGCACCAATGCTATATAGCATAGTAGAAGTGCTCAATAGATTTGATGTAAACGTTAATGAAAAGGTTTGGTACGAGTGTGCGCCAAAATTAATATATAACCCAAAACTAAGTTTTTTTTTTTATCCGTAACGGGGGCTTCACATTTGTCTCCTCCATTTTGCTAGCTTTTTCATTAAAAAAAATCATGGTACAAGTTCAGCTATATCATAAAAAAATGGCAAAATTCATTTGCATAGCCAAAACTTTGACGATTGTGACAAAAATAGCCAGATTTTTTAAAGTTCGATGACAAATATAGCCATTTCCGTTACATAATTTGACAGTGTCAATGACACCGTTAGTCTATTTAACGGACAGTTGATGTGGTTGCCACCTCACCATGTCTTTCCTTCCCACCTCACCATCCATTGACAGGTGGGATGCCACGTCACATTAAAAATTTAATTTTTTAACAAATTATTTTTTAAAATTTTTTATTTCATATTCTTTCCCCTGACTTCATCTTCACCAACAAAACCTCTCTCCCACTCCTGTCTCTTTCTCCCCTCCGGTCCAACCTCTCTCTCTCTGTATCTATCTCACCCTTTCATTCACCCAAGCCCTCTAACCATCATCTTCAACCTCCGACCAGTAAATCCAGAAAATGATGCCTCCTCAAAATGACCCAATTCAAAACCTGGAATCCAACCCTACGATCTCGCTGATAGAATCGATTCCACTCTGGGTCCTCTCTCGGCTCTACCCATCTTCTTCCTCTGTCTCGGACTCACCAATAAAATTAATGTCGTCCACGCCTTCATCTACCTTTTCCTTCTTTCTAGCTCCGCAAGAATCGATCTCAATCTTCTCCCTGAAACCCTCCACCTTCTTCCTTTTCTCTTCTTTCCACAAGATGTACATCCAATCTTCTCATCGAAACTCCTCCGCCATCACTCCAGATCGACGACAACACTCATCGACGAACACACCCATCCAGCCGATCCACCCTCCGTCGAGTCACCCCTCAATTCAGTCCGGCTCGTCTCCCCGATTCACTCCTCCATCTCCGTTCCGGCTTCGACAAAGGCAACCATCCATCATCTTGCTGGCGGCAAAGACAACCGCTCATCCTCTTCTCTCCTCTTCTCGCTCTGGCATGGCATGGCGGCTTCTGACGATGCTGGTCTGTGGGAGATTTAGGGATTTTGGGATTTGGGTCGCTTGATCTGCCATCTGGGTCGCACCACTAAGAACGACGACATCTTTGGGGCTTCTTGGCTTTATCATCGTCTCCTCTGTCTCAGACTCACAGATCGAGGAAGCAAGGCCGATCTGGAGAGTTAGGGATTTATGGGTTTTTGGATATTTGATTGTGTGATTTGGGGTTTGATCTGAAAATGGTAGGAAGAGATGGCGACGATTTTGTTTCTGAATTTTTTGGGTTTATGTTTTCTGGGCAGAAAAGAGGCCGTCAAGATTTGAGGCAAAAACTACTTTTCACGGCAGCTGCCGATAGTGGGGGACTGGGGAGGTCGTCGGGAGAGAAGAAGGAGAGAACGAAGAGTGATGAGGGGACTAGGGTTGAGCACTTAATTGTTTGTCGTTTGGGTTATGGAAGGCTTCAATCCTAGTGATTGCAGAAGAGGAAGCTTCTGGTAGGAAGTATTGTTGAAGATGAACAGGCGGTGGTGGTGGGGAGAAAGACATTTATTTATTTTATTGTTTTTATGATTTTTTTTTTTAATTTAATTTGATAAAAAATATAAGTATAAAATTTTAATTATTTTCCACCTAACAGTATGTTTTAATAAAATATGCCACGCCAACCACTGCTGTTAGTCCATTCAGCACGTTAACTAACACCGTCAAACAATTGGACGGAAGTGGCTATTTTTGGTATTTCGCCAAAAGTGTCTATATTTGGCAAAACCGTCAAAGTTTTGGCTATACAAGTGTATTTGGCCTAAAAAAATAAAAAAAGTAAACAGGTAAAACTAGGTATTAAGTTTTAAATTTTAATTAAATTATAAATCAAGCACTAATGTTATATTGTATTGTAAAATTACTCATGTGATTTTTGTTTGTATGTGGAAAATTAGGGGATGGATAGTTGGATATTTCCAAAAATATGGTGGAGGCATGGAGTGGTGGGCCGACAAATTTGTGGTGGAAGTCTGCCTCCCAGAATCTCTTGAAGATTCTAACTTGCCTCCTCACTTATTTAGCAAAAAGGGTTTCCTAGTCAAAACTTTGAGCTACATTACATACATGTTCCACATAAATTGTTTGTTATTTCAAAAATAAATGTCAACAAGCTCAGGATGTGGCTTCTTAAATTTCAAGAAAATGAGATGGTTAAAATCACGTTTTAATCCTTAATTATCAAAGACGGACATATACGGCGAATGAAATATGTGGTAGTTGAATGATAAGAAATATGACCTAATGAAGTTAAAAAAAAATTTGGCTGCAATATTGGCCTCTCAGTGGGTTTACTCCAAACGAACGTCCCAGTTGACACAAAAGCGTCATGAGGCATCTGATCTCCGCCATTGTCAATTAGACATGGTTGCTTCAATTACTTGCTTGCACGGATAATGTCATAATGGAAGCCCCCAAGGTTCAAGGAGCCTCTATATCCTCTGTTTGTTATGGTACAATCCGGGAGTTCAATTGGCCTCGTTGATGTTAGCGAAAAATGGGCTATTCCCACTATGCTGAGCCCATTTTGGCCTTTCCACTTTTTTTTTACTAACGAGCCTGCTCAACTTTATTTTCTTCTTCTGAATAGCTACCTAAACTTCGAACTTATTATTAATCATACCATTTTCCGTCATTTTGTTGTTAAATACTCGTTAACATGCATGAAAATGACCAAAATAATTCAAAGAAAAAATCTACCAAATTGAACTTTGTTTAGCTTCACTAACGTGAAAGCCTTTCTCCTAAGATGAATACAAATTCCCTATATTTCATCAAATCGTGACCTAAGCCTCTTTTCATTTTATGCATCTCATTGTCGAGCACTGGTTGAATTTTCTTCAATAACTAGAGACGGAAGAACAAACTGAGACGACTCATCTTTCCTGTCACAACTAAAACGTCCCAAAAAAGCTGCATCATTTTGAAACTCTACTGTAACCAACACATTTTTTCTAAAAGGGTTTCACCTCGATTAAATTGGAGGACATTTTGGTCGTTTCTTATGTGCTTTAAAGGGATTAACACCAAATTTACAGAAAGGTTACAATTAGATGGAAGATTGAACATTGAGGTAACACGAGCACTTCTATTATGCTATAAAGCATTGATGCTTTAATGTACAACTTAAAGTTGTTCCATAATGTAAAATGTATAAGTTTAGGTTGTACCATAAAGGAATTTGTATCCTTATGTTGTGGTACAACTTCACAACTTGAAGTTGTACCATCACATAAAGGTACAAGTTCAAGTTGTACCATAAAAGAATTTGTACAAAACAATATAGGTACAATCTGGAATTGTACCACAACATTAAAGGTACAACTTGAAGTTGTACCATAAAGACAAAAACAAATAGCACCAATGCTATAGAGCATTGTAAAATTCCTCGAGGTAACACATCTTCTAGCCAGAAGTAACGTGGAGCTGCCAGCACCAAACAAAACTGGGGGCCCAATAAACATCTTCGTGGATCAAAACCGGGAAAAGCCCACGCGCTCACAACCTATCAACAGCTCTAATTCTATCCCCAAATTTCTCATCTTCTCCACATCCTCCGCCAATCCTTCTCCCATTTCTTCCACAACCAATGATGCTCCTCCGTAGCGCCGCCGTCTCCTCCTCCGCCACCGCCGCGAATGTTCGCCTTACCGCCGCCACTCACTCCTCCCGAACCCCTCGCCGGACGACTACCATCAATTCCCTCTCCGTAAAAGCCAAATACGCAATCTCCAACGAGGACCTCGAGTCCCGCGGCTTCCTCCTCCGGCGAACCGCCGCCGACCTCGACCTGGACCAGCTGAACGCCGTGTTCGTCCGGGTCGGGTTCCCGAGGCGGGACCCGGATCGGATCAAGGTGGCGCTGGACCACACCAGCTCCCTGCTGTGGGTGCAGGACAAGCGGAGCGGGTGGCCCGTTGCCTTCGCCCGGGCCACCGGCGACGGGGTGTTCAACGCCATAATCTGGGACGTGGTGGTCGACCCGTCGTTTCAGGGGATCGGGTTGGGGAAGGCGGTGATCGAGAGGCTGGTGGATGAGATTTTGGAGCAAGGGATTGTGAACATTGCGCTGTATTCGGAGCCCCGGGTTCTCGGGTTTTACCGCCCGCTGGGGTTCGTTGCCGACCCGGATGGGATCCGCGGGATGGTGTTCTCCAGGAGGAATAAGAAGTGAATGAATGGTTCAGGTTATTACACGTGGCCGTCTCGTTCTTCTTTTCTTTAGTTTTTAACATTATTTTTTTTGTCCATTTAATTCTCTTTTTCGTTTTTTGGTTTGCGAGTAATTGAGAGAAATCCTAGCAAGTAGGGGTGTTCAAATGGTTACCATGGTTATAACCAAACCAAATAAGGCTAAATTCCATTAACCATGGAATACAATATCATAACCAAACCGTCCAAACTAATACAACAACCAAATTAACCAAACTAAAGTTTAATCGGTTTGGTTAATTGGTTAACCAGATTAACCAATATAAAATCACATTATCATTGACGATGAAAATTTTTCGGTTAATGCAATAATTCGCAATTTATATAATGAATAAAACATAACAATCAACACGTAGTTATAGTTGACCCTTAACAAAAATACATGCAACTAAGACAATTATCTTACGATTAGTATAGAAGTATTCACCTAACAAAAATTTATGACAATGGTATGGGTTAATGAATTGTTGTGTTTGTGTAAATTGACTTAGTCTCTTAGCAATTATCATAGGCTGGAAATGACCTTCCTTTCAAGTTTTCATCCATCATAATGTATGAAATTTATCTAAATTAGGCGTCAATATGTTGTGGTCTACATTTTACATATACAAATATACACTATATGAGCAATATTGAGCTTTATATTTTATGAGTCTAAAAGGGATGAACGTTAACTCTTGAGTGGTTATGCAAAATATTAAGTATGTGTATATAATATATGTTAGATATATGACTAATTACTTAACTGGTTAATTTGGTTTGACTGGTTAGGAGTGTCTGAAACCAAACCAAACCACCTAAACCAAACAAGCTAAAAACTTTAACCAAACCAAACCAATTATCCAAATTAACCAAACCAAATAATCCAAATAATACCGGTTAAAACGGTTACCATGGTAACCAAACCGTTTGAACACCCCTACTAGCAAGTGAACCCAAATCTATCCAATTGTCTCATATATAGCTAAGGTGACAAATGCCCATATCAGAACCATCTTTCAACTGTACCTCAATGACACTATATATCTTCGCTAAGTAGGTAGATCTTGAAACTTGTAGGCCAATAATTTGCAACCTCAATTCAACACAACATTACCATCCGCGTCTACATAAAACGTTGTGAGCATTGGCGCAATCATCATTATCACTGACATCAACATCATATTGAATGTTTGTGAACACTAATTTCTTCTGATCATCTCAGTTACCCGCATCTCGACCTTAAGCTCCGTGATAATGAGTTAATGACCGTGCAATGATGATTTATAAATTAAGGGATTTCCTATGGTAACTTGAAGTAAGGTAACTTGAATTTTTGTACCTGCTATAGCAGGTTTCACAGGTTGTATTACGTAAAACACAATAGGCATTACGTAATGGTTACGTAACATATGATAATCTTACATAACAGTTGTAAAAGGTCATTACGGAAGCCTTACGTAATAGAATGTGTCTTTACGTAATGAGTATTAACCTCGCATTACGTAAAATGCAAAGTCATTACGGAAGCCTTACGTAACGCTACTGAATTAACTGTTACGTAAGAAATAACTGTCGTTTCGTAACCTTTACGTAATGGGAGGTCTTTTTACGTAATGAGTCTTAACCTTGAGTTACGTAAAGTGCTAAGTCATTACGGAAGCCTTACGTAACGCTTCCGATTTAAGTGTTACGTAAGAAATAACTATCATTCCGTAACCTTTACGTAGTGAATGTGTATTTTACGTAACAGTTGTAAAATATAATTACGGAAGCCTTACGTAGTAGAAGGTCTTTTTACGTAATGAATATTAACGTCATGTTACGTAAAGAGCTAAGTTATTACGGAAGCCTTACGTAACACTTCTAATTCAATAAGAATTAAAAAAGGAAATGTTAAAATATGGAAAGACAACTAAATGTGAAAAAAGGAAAGAAAAAATTGAAAAAGGTAACTTGGGTATGTGGTGACCGGCAACTCATGTTGCCATTTATTTTTATAGTTAACTTTTTATTTTTATTTCTTTAATTAATGGTTTAAAATAAGTGTGATCAATTTTAACGGTTTAGATCTATACAAGTTACCTAACTTAAAATTATATCCAAATTACTGTAGGAGATCCATAAATTAATACTCATCGCCGAAACACCACTCTTCAGAGCCCGAGGATTGGGTAACCATACATCAGCAACTCATTGTCTGGACTAGTGATCATGTAGCTAAGATGAGTAACGGGATTGTCATATCAAAACCAGAAGTTCTACATGAGAGCAAATAAATCATTGGTGCATCCAAAAAGCTTACAATTCTGTTCTGTAATATAGGGATGAGCTTTGGTTTGGTTCAAACCTAAACGAACTACAACATACCGATACTTTGATTACCTTCAAAGTTCAAACCGATTTCGAACCGAAATATTATCGGTTTAGAATCGAAAACCCGATAAAATCGAGACCTCCCGTTCCTCTTAATGCAAATCTCACAAAATTCCCCTTCTTCTTCCCCTCGATCCCCATAACCCATCTCTCACTCTATAAACTCACTTCTTCAATTCCGAGCACTATGGGAGGAACCATTATTTCTTCTTCTCAGGGGCGGATACATGGGCCTCTAGGGGTGTCCCGGGACACCCCTAAAATTTGGGGAAACGATTATCCAACCTCCGATAATAGTTTCGTATGGGTATACAAAATATAATTGGTAATTCGGGACACCTTAACATTTGAAAAAATGATTATCCTACCCTCGATAATAGTTTGCTTATGATTAACAAAATATAAGTGGTAGTCCGTGTTATTCCAGCCTAGGACACTACTATTATCAAACATATTCTAATTATGTTGCTACTCATTTGTTATTCTATTTTAAACATCATGCAACAGTAAAACGCTATTTCTTTATCCCCAACTATTTTCAATACCTAATAATTAAACTACGTACACGCTACCCTTAATTTTGAATTGATTTTATGGTTACATGGCAAGTGTTGAAAGAGTCTTTTCTACTTCGAGCTACATTAAGAACAAGGTTAGAAATCGAATATGTGATAAGTTCGTGAAGTATTGTCTAGTAGGATATGTAGATTTTTTTTTAACAGTGCAGACACGGAGTTTATTTATATTATTTTTTCAAAATATGAAAACACATCATGAATTTTAATAAAAAATTTATACAAGTATGATATTTTTAATATACGCATTTTTTAATTTATTATTTAATTTAATTTTTAAGAGGACACCCCTGTAAAAATTTTCTGAATCCGCCACTGCTTCTTCTCCTCTTCTTTCTCGTTGCTTCCATTGGTGCATTGCCAGCTCACTTCCCTAAACACCACAGCCACCAATCTCAATATTTCGCTTCCCCTAATTCCACCACCAACGGCCAAATCAACTCAAACTTCGTCGTCCCGCGCCATGATCTGAGGGGTGAGGGGGAAAGGTTTGGGCCAAGGCCCGAGGTTAGGTACGTTGAGGAGTGAGGGTGAGGTCAGATATGTGGGCTGGATAATTTTTGGTTGTTTGGTTTGGTAATCGAAATCTCGGTTCGGTCGATAAGACTCTGGTCGAACTAACCACATTTTCTTTCCACATTTCAAAACGAATAACTTTAATTTAGTTTTGGGTTGATTTTGAACGATTTTGGATTGGTTCAATTTGGGTTTACCGAATTGGATGTCCATCCCTAATGTAGTGGGCGATCCACCAGTGAAGGACTGAGAAATTGAGGAGTTAGCTCGTTTCATTAATTGGGCTTAGGCCTCTCTTTCAGGTCCGTGTAATAGGGCTGGTAGACTCACGGTAGCCAATATTAGTTTTAGTTTCGGTCTTTGGGCTTATTTTTTGAGGTCCGCCGAATCTCATCAACTACTAGGGAAGTAGGGATGATCGCAATGGGAAGGGTCGAGTGCGAGTTTCCCCTATACCAACTCTTAACCCGTCGGGTAGAGCTTTTTAAAATACCCGACCAAATAACCACCAGGTATGAAAATTATATAACCATACCCTACCCACCGGGTAATGTCACGGACCAACTCTTGGCCGTGCGGCACTTAGCACTCAAGTCTCGTTAGAGCGCTAAGTCAGCCTTGCTCGTATTCACTCAAACTCACAAGTGTTAGAGAAAACTCTATAGATGGAAATCTCTCAATTTCTGGATGAATGAAAAGTGGTGGAGAGGGCTGCTTATATAGGCATCCTCTCCACTAAGTACAATGTACATGGCCGTCATAAATGAACGAACCTAGATAGTCCCCCCATACATGAACCAGCCCCATACATGAATGTAATTAATGAGATACATGAATAAAGATAGAAAAAGGGGGATGCATGTACATAGGTGCATGAATCGGAAGATGCATGCACGTACTTGCATCGTTCTAGAATGCTCTAGAATCTTCCGCGTAACATTCTCCCCCACTCAATCTCGCGACGCCCTCGTCGCGGACTCCGCATGAAATGCCTCGATCAAGTCTTTGTGACGCCATAGCGAAAGCTCCTTCTCCCATGTGATGTCGCTTTCTGGCCGCCCCTTCCACTTGACGAGATACTCCGCGTAGCTTGGATGAACACCACGCCTAGGCACAACACGATGAGCCAAGATCTCCTCCACTTCGTGCTCATGCGTTGTAGTGACGAGTGTTGGTGCTCTCGCTGACTCCTTCCGCGCTCCATCTTCCTTGTCTTCATGATATGCCTTCAATTGACTCACATGGAAGACGGGGTGAATCTCCAAGTGCGATGGCAACTCAACTTTGTACGCCACCGTGCCAATCCGCTTCAAAATCGGAAATGGCCCTTCATATCGTCGCAACAGCCCCTTGTGCACATTTTTGAGGTGCTTGAATCGATGAGGGAAGAACTTCACCATCACCAAGTCTCCCTCCTCGAATTCCAAGTGACGCCGCTTCTTATCCGCCCACTTCTTCATCTTCTTCGTTGCTCGAGCGAGATAAGACTTCGCCAACTCCATCTTCTCGTGCCATCCTCGTGCAAACTTGTAGGCAGATGGGCTATTGCCCTTGTACCCCGTCGTCACCGTATTAGGTGTCAACGGCTGCTGGCCAGTCGCCAACTCGAATGGACTCATGCTTGTGGCTTCACTTCGATGTAAGTTGTAGGAGAATTGGGCTACATCCAATAGCTTCACCCAATCCTTCTGGTTGGCACTCACATAATGCCGCAAGTAGACCTCCACCAAAGCATTGACCCGCTCGGTTTGCCCATCCGTTTGAGGATGAAAGCTCGTGGAGAAGTTCAGATCGGAGCCCATCATCTTGAACAACTCCCTCCAAAACTTGCCGGTGAAGCGGCCATCTCTATCGCTGACGATGCTAACCGGGATGCCCCAATACTTCACAACATGCTTGAAAAACAAGCGGGCTGCATCCTCGGCCGTCATGTCTTTGGGCCCTGCGATGAAGACGCCATACTTCGAAAATCTGTCAACGACGACCATGATGGAACCACACCCTTCGACTTTGGGAAGGCCGATGATGAAATCCATGCTCACGCTTTCCCAAGGCCGTTGTGGAGTGGGTAATGGCTCCAACAAGCCCGCCGGACTCCGCTGCTCCATCTTATCTTGCTGGCAAACAAGACAAGTCTTGACGTAGAGTTCCACGTCGTCCTTCATACGAGGCCAATAGTAAGCCTCCTCGATGAGAGCTTGTGTGCGCTCAATGCCGGGATGACCAGCCCACTTGGAGTCGTGGCACTCCTTCATGATCTCCCTTCGTAGGTTGTCCCACCGCGGCACGAACACTCGCTCCCCCTTAGTCACGATGAGTCCGCCTTTCATCCAAAACCGCCGAGTCTTCCCTTGCTTGATGTACTCGACCACGGTTTTGGCGAAGGGGTCGTGCCCAAGGCCTTCTTCGATCCTCTCCTTCAAGGGGAATTGCGGCTGGCTGATGGCGGCAAGTGCGCTCTTTCGGCTAAGAGCGTCGGCAACAAAGTTGGCTTTCCCCGGCTTGTACTCCAGCACAAAGTCGAACTCCGCGAGGAAGTCTTGCCACCTTGCTTGCTTGGGCGTGAGCTTCCTCTGTGTGAGGAAGTAACTCGTCGCCACATTGTCCGTCTTTACAACGAACTTCGACCCAAGCAAGTAATGCCTCCACGTTCTCAAACAATGGACCACCGCCGTCATCTCCTTCTCTTGCACCGCATATCTTCTCTCGGCCTCATTGAGCTTGCGGCTCTCAAAAGCAATTGGGTGCCCTTCTTGCATCAACACCCCACCGATTGCAAAATCGGAAGCATCTGTTTGCACTTCGTACGCCTTCGTTGGATCGGGAAGTGCTAGAACCGGCTCCTTCGTCACCGCATCCTTCAAGGCTTCAAATGCTTCGCGGCACCGATCCGACCATTCCCAAGCCTTGTTCTTCTTTAGAAGATCCGTCAAGGGTGCTGCAAGAGCGGAGTATCCCTTGATGAATCTCCTATAATAGTTGGCCAGGCCGAGGAATGATCGCAACTCGGTGACCCTCGTTGGTGGCTCCCATCCTTGTATCGCCTCCACCTTGGCCTCGTCCATTTTTAGCTTGCCTCCGCCAATGATGTGGCCGAGGAAAGGAACCTCCGCTGCTGCAAACGTGCACTTCTCCTTCTTGACGTAGAGCTCGTTGTCTCGAAGGACTTGAAACACTTGTCGCAAGTGCTCGGCATGCTCATCGAGTGTGTTGCTGTACACCACGATGTCATCCAAGTACACCACCACGAAGCGATCCAAGAACGGCTCGAAAACTTGGTTCATCAAGGTGCAAAAAGTAGCAGGAGCGTTTGTTAGTCCAAAAGGCATAACAAGGAACTCGTATGAGCCATACCTCGTGACGCAAGCAGTCTTTGCCTCGTCCCCCTCGGCGATTCTCACTTGGTAGTACCCCGAGCGAAGATCGAGCTTCGTGAACCACTTTGCTTCTCCGAGTTGATCGAACAAGTCGCCAATATTGGGGATGGGCCACTTGTTCTTCACCGTGAGCTTGTTAATAGCTCGATAATCGATGCACATCCGCAACGATCCGTCTTTCTTCTTCTGGAACAAAACGGGTGCTCCATAGGGTGATTTCGAGGATTGGATGAAGCCAGCATCCAACAACTCCTTGAGTTGCTTCCTCAATTCCTCCAACTCGGGAGGAGCCATGCGATAAGGTGCTCGTGATGGTGGCGTCGCCCCTTGCTCAAGCTCGATCTTGTGATCGACTTCTCTTCTTGGCGGGAGCTTCTTTGGTAGTTCTTTTGGCATCACATCTACGAACTCCTCCAACACGCCCTCGATGAGAGGTGTTGACGCCACCGAGCCTCCTTCTTCCTTCGCACGCAAAGTGACAAGGAACGTGGGTTCATTCCTCTTCATTCCCTTCACCAACTGCATGGCCGATAGTGCTCTCTTCGGCCCTTCTTCGCGCAACATCTTCACCGCGCAAAACTTGTCTCCCTTGTCAAGGCAAAGAGTGTTGGAACTCATTGCCATCACCGCGCCCTCCTTCTCCATGAAATTGACGCCAAGAATGACCGGATGGTCATCCATAGTGATGACGCTGAAGTCGGCAACACCTTCCCATCCTTCGATCTTCAATGGCACGTTCCTAGCAACGCCATGGATGGGTATTGCCTCCGAGTTGACGGTCTTGAGCGATCCTTGCCTCTTCTCGTAAGCGATCCCCAAGCGCTCCGCCTCCTCCACTCGAAGGAAGTTGTCGGTCGCACCGGTGTCAACCAATGCTTTTGACTCGCCTCCTTCGAATTGGGTGATTACAAAGAATCTCCCTTTGCTAACTTCGTTGGCGCCGGACTTCGCCGCGCCTAGTCTCCGCATGGAGCCTATCTTCCCTTCGTCTTCCCTAGCATTCTCCTTGGTCTCCCCTTCTTGTTTCTCCAGGGCTGCTAGCTTGCTCTTCTTTGGGCAATCTCGCACCTTATGTGGGCCGTTGCAAAGGAAACAAGACATGGGTTTGTCAAAGTTACCAGACCTTGCTCCCTTGCTTGAGCCTCCATGTTGGTACGAGCCTCTTCCTTCTTTGGAGTGCTGCCGATGATCTCCTCCTTTGCCCTTCGAGTTCTTCGACTCGCTCGGCCGCTCACTCTTCTTGTACTCCGTGAGAGCCTCTGCCGTTGCTAAGGCAGTAGCAAGATCTTGCACTCCACGCCTCTCGAGCTCCAACTTCGCCCAGGGTTGCAATCCGAAAAGGAAGTTAAACAAAGCTTCCTTATCCGGCAGATCGGGGATCTCGAGTAGCAATTCCGAGAATTCCTTGACATAGTCACGAATTCCGCCGGTGTGGGTGAGTCGTCGAAGCTTTGCACGAGCTTCCATTTCGACATTCTCTGGGTAGAATTGTCTCTTGATTTCCCGACGGAAATCCTCCCATGTGTCCATCGCACATGTGCCTCTCTCGATATCACCTTGCTTCCTTCTCCACCAAACCATGGCCGTGTCGACCAAGTAGAGGGAGGCAGTACGCACCATGACTTCATCATCATTGATGCCCGAAGCCTTGAAATATTGTTCTAGGCTCCAGAGGAAATTCTCTAATTCCCTCGCATTCCTCGACCCACCGAAGTTTTTAGGCCTTGGAACATCTACTCGTGGTGCGGATTGAGTCGCGGCAGGCCCGTTAGCCACGGCTCTTTTGACGAGATTGAGCTCTCCTCGAAGCTCGTCAAATTCTTCCTTTGCTTCGTCAAGCTGGCCTCGAACTGTCTCCCTCAAGGCGTCGATGGCGTTGGTGATGATGGTCACAAACTCGTCTCTGAATGCTTCCAATCCCACCTCCAAGCCTGACATTCGAGTGCCCATGCCTTGCATGTCGTCCTTCGAAGTCTGCACCACTCCGCTGACTTGATCGAATTTCGACTCCATGTCCTCGAACAAGGATGTATGCTTGGCAATCTTCGTCTCCGCTTTCTTGAGCCTCTCCTCGATCGCCACCAAAGGCTCTCGAGTTGATCCACCACGATTCTTCCTTGCATTTGGATCCTTCTTCTCCTCACGACCGCGATGTTCCTCATTGTTGAGAACTTCGCTTCCGGATCCAGCCATCTCCTCGAGGTTCTTTCTCACTTGATGAGCTACGACCTTAGCTCTGATACCACTTGTCACGGACCAACTCTTGGCCGTGCGGCACTTAGCACTCAAGTCTCGTTAGAGCGCTAAGTCAGCCTTGCTCGTATTCACTCAAACTCACAAGTGTTAGAGAAAACTCTATAGATGGAAATCTCTCAATTTCTGGATGAATGAAAAGTGGTGGAGAGGGCTGCTTATATAGGCATCCTCTCCACTAAGTACAATGTACATGGCCGTCATAAATGAACGAACCTAGATAGTCCCCCCATACATGAACCAGCCCCATACATGAATGTAATTAATGAGATACATGAATAAAGATAGAAAAAGGGGGATGCATGTACATAGGTGCATGAATCGGAAGATGCATGCACGTACTTGCATCGTTCTAGAATGCTCTAGAATCTTCCGCGTAACAGTAACCACGAGTATTCGGGTAACAATGAGTACGAATCCTAAACTATGAACTTATACACATATATGCACATACATGTTGTTGTCCATTAAAAATTCTCAATAATTGTAACTGTTCTAACTTCAACAATCCACACAAATAAAAACAGCAAACACATAATAATTGTTCTTGCTTCTGCAATCCACACAAACATAATAATCGTCTACATCTTCATCATCAATAATGGTAGCTAAACTCAATTTCTCAAGCTAAAATAAATTTCTCAAGGGAAATTGACCCTTTGGTTAGCGGGGCGGGTATTATCGATTACCATACCCGTACCCTACCCTTTATTTTGAAACCGGATATTGTCCGTACCCGCCCCTTAACCCGTTAAAGCGGGTAATTACCCTCGTTGACCGGTTACGATTGGGTAGGGTACCCATGGTTACAAGTTGGATTGACATCCCTATCAACTACACTCAGAAGTCAAGCCCATTATCATGTACCAACAACGGTGCTAAATAATTTCAAGTTTGTAACTTAGGTTGTTTGGCAGTTATGATTTTATATAAATGATTATTTGAATTTATGTATTCTAAAAAAATTAATCGTTTTTTGTTTCAAAAATTTTATTTAATACATGCATATGAGGTGGGCTCTCAAATCTCATATCACTCAGAATCACGCATTTTAAATCTCAACAAAAAGGTGAGATTCTTCCTTTGAGATTGTGGGCTTTAATTTGTTCCACTTTTAGCTCATAAAGTGATTTTTTTTTCTTTTTCTTAAAATTTTTGAATTGCTACATACAAACAAGACATTCGTCCAATCATCTAATTCGTATAATCTTAATATTTTTAGTACATGTACATTCATCAAATACACATATTTGAAGAATCTCAACTTCCAAACGAAACCCTTACTTCATGATAGTTAGCGGGGTGTTATGGCTCTTTAATTTCTCGCTTGTTGTTTCGTTATCCTTTTTTTCCAGAGGGCTTATATAACACAAGGCTGTGTTGTGTAGGGTAGTGAGGAGAATGGTCCTAAAAACGCCAGGGGATCTCTCCATCCCAATATCGTCCCTTTCTCTTTCTGAATCAAATCGTAAGGAGACTTGGAAAACAGCGACATTTGAGGTGGTGAAGGGATTTGCAGTCCCAGCTCCCACTGCTCCCAACCCACCACCTCCTTGCGAAACCTGTGACTATGTATATTATGGCCTAAAGCCCAACTCGCCTCTCCTCTGTGATCAATTCAATTTTATATACATGGTAGGGAAACGAAAGGCCCATCTCATTTAATTTACACAGTCTGCCCTACGAATGTTTGTACCCCTAAATTATATTTGGACCACACCCTTCACCATTCTCTCGTTACTTCTTCTTCTTCGTCCTCCTCCTCCTCCCTGCAGCTCCTTGGCTTTTCCTTTGTATCTTTCCTTCCCCTTTGTAACTTGGTCCAATTTTTCCTTACGTACCATTCCAGATCAAGACATATTTATCATCAATCATATATAATTTAGGGGGGAGGGAAAATGTACTGATCAATAAGTGCATGGGTCCATTTGGAACATGTTTGTAGTTGTACACAGCAAAATTGGACCAAGTTATTTCCAGAAGAAAACAAAAGGGGGACCCACAGTTTTTTAGGACCTAGTTAGTTATTTTGGAAATGGATTATATGATCATCTCGATAACTCAAATTGTTGGTTGTATTACTGGACACTAATTGTTCTTCTATATGCTCACTGATTCTGTAAAGGAAGAAGAACAGAAGCGGAGATCAATAAGTTAAGTTAGTTTTCCGCACGTGAATGATTTATGATTGAACGAGTTCAAATGAAATGTTGTTTGCAGTGTATATGCATGCGTACGAACGAATGTTTAGCTACCAACTAAGATTTATTAATGAAGGCAAGGACGGCTTCCAAGTTTGGCATTTACCTGAGGCGAGGGAACGACGTTCGACGTGGACGTGTAATGGAGGTTGGCAGGTTGCAGCAGTAGCAGGCCCAACCGACGTCCATTATGGCCCCAGCCCATTGGATCCTGATCATCTTTGTGTGTGGTGCCCAACGTTATCGTGGAAGGCTCCAAGACTCCAACTAACTAGAGTGCCATCCCATCCGTTTAATTATATACTCTCTTTTCGCGTCTGAAATTTGGTTGGTGAGAAGAAAAGAAGAAAGGGTTTGGACAAAAACCCTTCTGGCTCCATCTCTACGTATATACAATTTGTCGCTGGACCATATATACATCCTTCCTAATGGAGAATTGGACATATGTTTTGCATTGCTCTGAGGAACTTCAAGAAATCTTACTTGATTCGTTACTCGACAGTCAATGGACGTCTCTATAACTTGAATTGTTGGTAGAAGTTTGATAATGGATCTTGTACCACATACTAGAGCTAGCACGTTCCTTCGAACAAAAGTCACTCATATGGGTTTTAAGTTTCCACACATAGGAATCAGATGACACCATGTACTTACCAATGAAAGTCATCGAGATTCAAATAAAAAACATGTTGGGCACAAAGGCTCTGAAACTTGAGAGGTCTATGTTAGATAAAAAGGTAACACACCAAGAGTAGCGGAGAGCCAAAGACGACGGCAAAAGCATAAGTTTGGATTCGGGAGGTCCTAATTTCAAATTTTGATAATTATAATTTCTTTGTTATTTTCTTGACAGGACTATGTGCACGTCCTTGTTATAAGAACCGAACCGGATCAACGATCGGGCCAGTAGAACCGTCAAACCAGTTACGATAGCGGTCCGGTTCATTGTTTGAACGGTTATTGATGGACCAAACGGTTTTTCACGGTTCAACATAAAATCAGATGAACCGACACGGTTTAGCTGGTCCATTAGTTCACTATTTTAACATAAACTACGACCATCAAATCATAATTATTAATTTTATATATGCTTCCTCAACCTTATTGTCGATTTTACATTGTCTACTACCAACTAGAACCATAATTTTTAATTTGAATTAAAAAATGTGGTTTCTTTTGTGAGATGGTTGGAATGATATATTAGATATTTTCGTGATGAGATGAATTTGAACTTGTTTTATTTGTTTATGGTCAATGATAATTTCATTCTTAAATTAGTGTAATATACAAGTCTTATATGTTATATATCATTTAACGGTTCTATCAACGGTTCACCAACGGTTTTGTAACGGTTAACCGGTGAACCCTTAAACCACTAACTTTTCCGGTTCAGCCTCCGATCCGGTTCTGAAAACAGAGGTGCACGTTTTAACTCTTCACTACTTCTATGAATTTGTTGATATTAATAAAAATCGATATTTTTTTTCTCGAATTCGCTTAACCTGGTTGTAACCAAGTTTTATGGAATGTTGATTACCTGCTAAATTTTGTTTTCTTTATTAGAAGATTTTGGAGATTCCATATGCGTTATCTTTGTTTTTTTCTTCTTTTCCTTTTTTCCTGTTTTCGATTTAACTCTTTTTCCCCCTTCTTTATAAGTTGAAACACGCTACGGTCCAATCGATCCTAACTACCCAAAGGCAAAGGGAAGATGAACAAAGACATTACGGGCCTAAATCAAAAGATTTTGTCCCCCAATTTCAACATTCCGCTTTGCCCTCTTTCTTCTTTTGCCTTTTCTTTTCCTCCCTTTTGGAAGTGGGATCTAATTGCATCTAAATCCCACTTTCTAATTAAATCTTGTACTAGAAACCACCTTTAGGAGGCTAATTATACTCCATAATCCTCTCCTGGGTACCTTTTTAGCTCATCATTGACACCTATTTCCAGGGTAGCTATACATATAGTCGCCTACACAAAGCTCGCTGCTAACGGTTTCTTTTTCTAATGTGAGGGGGAGATATACACCATTTCAAAGCTACATGCTACTAGGAATGATAATTGAGCCCAAATCTGCAGCATGACCAGATTTGGTCATTCAGCATAAAACCATATGCCAATAGGTTTAAAGTAGGATTCAAGATATGTTAGAGCATTGTGCCACATTTGAAAAGAGGCGGAGAGAACTGAACTGTAATCCAACGAGTACGTTACTAGCTCTGGATCCAAAGTAGGGTTGGGCAGCGGCCCAGGGATGGCCCCTAGATTCGCCGGTGAATAGGTTTTGGGTCGGGTAACGACAAAATTCAATTTTGAAATTAGTGGGATGGTTCAGATGAGGGTTTGGCTAAATTCCAACCTTTTTCATACGACTCACACTCAAAGACAAAAGTTGCTTTGTACTCTAAATTTTCAAGTCGACATTATTTTAGTGTTTTATAATTTATTACAAAGTTTAATTGTGGTAAACAAGGGCTTAGTGTAGTGGTACTATCACTAGTCTTTAATCTGGAGGTCCAAGGTTTGAATATTTTAAATTACACAAAATGGTAAAAATCAACCTATGTTCCCCTTATAAAAAAATAATTAGTATGATGCATGGATAATTCATTAATTTGATATATTACAATCTTTATTACATGCAGTTGTAGGGAACATTTCGATAATATAAAAATATTAGTGTTTGAAGGATATAAGTCATGATTATGTTTTTGTATTCATGGTTACCCATGCACCCACAAATACTCATGTAACAAATATTAAACCCAATAGACTGGGTTGAATTTGCTCCTCTATAACTAAATAGATTATGTAGAAAAACAAATAGATATATATTCTGTTGATTTTTTTTACCTATAGATCCTCTGAATTGAATTTGAGTTCGAAGAAACCTAATATAATGTCATACTTAAATACAACAAAATAATAGAGTTGGCAATAAGTGCGGTTGCGGTTAATCGCACCGAAATTTGTGGTTAACATCAACCAAAATAGTCATATATGCTAACCGCATCCGCATCACAAACAATTAGCAGTTAACCGCAAAGTTCAGTTAACCGCAATGCAAACCATTTTTACCGTAACAAGGTCTAGGATTGAAGGTGTTGCCATGCTAGCTACGACCGATGGCTATGGAGGCGGTGTGTGTCCCATATTCGATGGTGTTTCGCCGAGATACCTTGTGTTTTGAAGAGTGAATTTCGAAGACGACAACATGCAAGAGAAATCTGGAAAGACCTTCGAAGTTCTTATTCACTTTGAGATTAATTACAAATTGCATGGTTAGTTCTTGTTCGGTTGTAAAACTGCTACCGCAAAAACAACTAATATCACTGACCGCAACCACAATAGAGCCTTCTTATTCCGTATGTGATTGACAACAAACCGTACGGTGATGAACGATTTAACTGCAAAACCACAACCGTATTGTCACCCCTACCAAAAAAAAGTTCGATGAAAGGAATCCATAGGATCGAGACATGCATAAGATTGTCAATATGAGCGGAAAATGAACGGAAATGATAAAATAGAGATGGCGGGTCACCGGTCATGAATATAAAGATAATAATACACCCGTCATTCACGCTACACTTAAAACAAAGATTTTAGATCCACAGAAAGTAATTTAACGCAGGTGAAAATGGGAACTAACTAATTTTTCCCTTTTTAATAGTTTATTAGAGTTCTCTATAGGAAATTGCGAAATAGTTAGTTAATAAAAAAAAATTTATCCAAGATAAGCTCACACAGGGAATGGTCGGACAACAACAATATGAAAGTGACAATAATAAAGAACAGTAGTCCATGCAACCGAACTCCCGATAAAAGAGCATGTTATGCCATGAGGTGGTCAGCTCTATGAAAGTTTCAAAGAGCAAAATGACACGAGACTGACACAAAAAGTGAGAAGAGAGAAAGAATAAATTTTTTAAAATAGAGACGACTCTCAAACGGGAAGACTTCTTTTCTAAAGCATCTCTTATGTTAATAATTAATTGATCATGACAAATCATTTTCCTTACCAATAAAAACTTTCACTTACTCATTTAGTTAGCATAATGTAAAATAATAATAACAAATAGCCAACGTTCTCTCTACACTCCAATCTCCATCAAATATATATTTGATGTATTGTGCAGGTCTTTGTTTATTGTTCTTCCTCCAAGTTTTACAGAAGGAAGCAAGAGTAAAAAAATAATGCACTAGCTAGCTGTGATCCACCCTTCCCGTTTGCTGGTGTAAAAAGGAAGTCGTGATTTCATTCATCAAACCGGTAAAAGATTATATTATTACCCCTTATGGCTCATATACAGTAAACTTAAAAGTCCTAATAGCAAATCAGAACATAAAAAAGCATTACATAATGACTCTAATAGTCTAATACAATTCGTTTTTCACACCATACTCCAGTGTACGTATTTACGAAGAAGTATCAACAGTACTTATTCACCTTTGGCAACCAAACAAATATACCGTTAAACTGGAAAACAACGATTTTTTTTTTTTTTGTATTTTAAATTAACTATCTTCAAGCAATTGAATTAGCGATACTGCAGGAAAAAATTAGCACAACTCAGGTTAAAATGTACGTTACCACCAGTTTGAACATAGCATGAGTATCAATATGTATGAGTATCAAGAGGGCCCTTGGGATGAGATTAGAAGAGGCGATCCGCTTTGTTAAAAGGACAGCGAATGAAGCGACGCATCTAATGATCAAATGTAATACAAACTTGAACTCACCAGTAGTATGGCTAGATAGGCCACCGATGATTGTGATTGATCAGCTACGGCTGGACGATGTGACAGCAGTTTCTGATTAATAAAGCTCAATACAGGTTGACATAAAAAATAAAAATAAAAACATAGCAAGAAAAGTTAATCTCATTATCATGATGCAATTTGTAACCCTTTATAAAAATATAGAAGTAAATTGAAAATTTCACCAAATCAACACAATATATTTTGCTAACCATGTCGTAATCTAGATGGTTAAACTATTGAACTCACTGAAAAGATGTATTAGGTGCAAATTCACCGATTCAGACTGAGACTCTCGCAAAAGCACCATCTCATTCTTTTACGAGGATGAAAAATATAAGATATTCCAGATCACCACTGATGCAAGCCTCAAGAGTGACCAAAGTGATTCTCATCGAAGTTTAAAGATGAGCACACCTCGTGGAAGCAAGGAGGGCTGGATAGCACAAAATGGCCAGCCACAAATACCAATTCCCCGACCGGGGATTAGCAGCTCAGACTGGGGATGATGCAGAGAGGGACCCCCGGCCAGAAAGGGCCAAATCCCCACCCGGGGATCAGAAAGAAACGACCGAGGATTGGAACAGAAGAGTTCCTTTGTCAGGAGGGAGTTATTCCACATTCAGGGATCTGAACGCGCGCGATCGGGTATTGGGCGCTGACGAGGTCAACTTACCTTTTGAGTTTAGAATTCTTTTTCTTTTCGAGTTTTTTATTAGTTTGTGTTTCTTTGACCTATTTAGAGACTTAGACTCAAGTTTGAGGGAGACTTTTGAAGATTATTGAGTTTATTCTTGGTTCATCGAGCTTTTAGCTTGTGAATTGTGCTTTGTATCAATCGAGTATTCCCTTTGATTGTGGCCAACCTTCTACTCTATATTGATAGGGCCTTCTCCCACATGTGAGATAGCAATTCAATCTCGTTATATCCTTAATCCTAACCCTTGTTCTTGGTTGTGTGACTTTAATAACTACGCGCATCAGTTCCGTGTTCGTGTCAACCACCAAATGTTTTTAAATCTTGAGCACATTTGTACTGACTTCAACTCTGTTTACATGGTCATTTACCTGGTTTATTTGTTAAATTATAATTTTTTAATTCCACAATCTGTACTAACTAGATTAGATCGACATTTTTTTGGTTTAGATTAGATCTTCTTTCAATATGAGTATTCTTCTTCTTCTTTTCTTCTTGTTCTTATAATTGTAAGTTGCATCCAAGTAGGCAGCATTAAATTTGGTCAGTAATGTCACATTGGGAAAGCCAAGTTGTGGGGAGAAAAGCCCTCCACAAAACAAGGCGCCCAAAGTAAAGACTAAAGAGTGCAGGCAGCCAGGCACAGGTTAAATTAGGTAGCGTGCCAGCAAGAGTATGTAGGCTGCAGAGAAGACGTCTGGAAGGAAGTGCTAAGTCATAAACCCTAGGAGGAGGAGAGGCGCCCAAAAACCCTAAAAACAATTTTAAACACAAGGCATGCATGGATGCAACATCCCTCAATTACAAGTGTTTAAACGGATTGGTTACTGTGGTAACCATATTAACCGATAGCATTCGGTTAATTTGGTTTGGTTAAACAATTTAGTTTATTTGATTTGGTTTCAACATTGCTAACCAATGAAACCAATTAACCAATTAATGATACACGTACTTATACTTCCATGCAACCAACGAAACCAAACTTTCGTGATTCCCTATTTTATTTCCATGTGCACAACAAATCAAAGCATTATGAGTCAAAAATTAAATGGGCCTGCTTATTTACTAAACCAAAACATTTTGGACAGCTACTAGATTTTAGGATTACGTACAGTACTATGACATACACTTCAAATTATGTATAGTTTAAGTGTTTTGTAGGAGAGCATTAACTTCCTGATGAGTGGTATTGGTATGTATTTAATATTTATGTTAAGGGTTTGTTGTAAGCTAGTTATATTAGGTGCAGAGATGATGAATGATGTATTAACTCGAATGATGATGATAATCATAGATGATTAGTCTTATTATTATTGCTTATATATAATGATAGTTTATGATAGTAATAACATATGGTTATGTTTTATTCATTAACAATATAATTGTTTTCATGTAATGTTATGTTATTTAGTTAATCCGATTATCCAATTAACCAAATCAATTAAATTTTGGTTTGGTTAATTTGGTTTTCGTGTTAATTTGGACGGTTTGGTTAAAACATTTTATTCCATAGTTAATAAAATTTAGGTTTAATTGGTTTGGTTATTACCACTGTAACCATTTGAACACCCTTACCCTCAATCGTGGTCATTCAACGATCATAAAGCGTACAGGGCCCGCTCGGATGATTGTAAACGCTTTAATGCATTGTTGTAGATGGTGTTGTAAAAACTAAAAAACTTTACTTGGATTGCTCTAGCAGTAGAATGTGCAGTTTCTCGCTAAAACTGGACCAATTAGAATAAAACCATATGAAAAATAAACAGAAATAGATTATCGAAATCTCGTTGAAAGTTCATATGGTGTGATTGTGGTCCAAATTTTTCTTCATCGTTAAGAAATTATTCTAAAAACTGAAGTCGGGTCTCATTATCATCAACATAATCCAACTCGATTCTAATTTTTGTTTCGATCTGATTTGATGATCCAAAATGAACCGAATCATCATTATTATATTATAAAAGCATGGTAAAAGAATTAATACGAAAATCATTGGGTTCTTAAACATTAACAACTGTCGTGCTATGAAAACCATAAAAATATATGTGCCGATTCAGCCCAACGAGGTCAAACATCAAGTGATATTATTATTAACTACGAAGGATAAAAAAAATATTATTAATTAAGTAGTGGTAATAAATGTGGACAGTGGATGAAGATCTACATTCTACATCGCGTCAGAAAAAAAAATTACTTACTGATAATCCCTCGTTAATTAAGGGAATGACCGACAGGTTGTTCATCCCTCCACATGCTACATCCAAATTTAACCGCCTTGTTGTTTTTCTTAATCATATGTTACCAAATTTACAGAGGAATATGATTGTTAAAAGACTTTGAAAAAGTAACTACAAATATTGACATATTCAAATTCAAGCCTTAGAAAAATAGGCTGGGTTCTCACTTAAAGTTTACAATCGCATCAATTGAATTCTCATCAATATTCTTATCTAGTTGGTTTATGTGTTTGTAAAACTATCACCAAAAGTTAGTTATCTATAAAAGGAGTTTTTAACTACGAATTACAAGACAAATAAGTGAGCAATTAATTGATGACTTGATAAATAATTGCTTAGGAAGAGTCATGTGGAAAGATATATGCATGTATATGATATTTCAATAATTGAATTTAATGTTACTCAATTTATACAATGTGTTTTGTTCAAAGAACGCCAAGGTAGAAGCAATTCGCATACGCTGAAGACAAGGCAAAAAACATATTTTTTTTTACTGAGAACAGGTGTAATATGATAATTGACTAAACGAACTGCATCAACCACGACCTCAGGCCGAAAACGACCAGGAACATGAGAATGAGAAGAGCTCTCAAGTCTCATATGTTCAACACAACGTTACTCAATTTACACACATGGAAGCTCACTTATCTAAAAATCTTGGTTGCATCATTGCTCACAAGTCACAAACCTCAATGTTGTGACTCTATCTTAGCTTGTTAAGTTAGTTAACATGCTGACTTTTCTTCTAAACTCATAAGCTGTTAGATAGATTCACTCATAAGTTGTTAGCCAAACTTGCTCGCTAATGAGCTTGCTAATTAGCTCAAAATGAGGCAACTCACGGGTTGATAAATTGGCATCAATAAGCCGGCAAATTAAGTTTATTCGGGAACATCACAAGTTGAGCAAAGTTTAGCTCAACCTCAATCTCTTCAATAAACAAGCAAAGTATGTTAGTAAATGATATATGATCCACAACTGAACCTTTCTCAATAACTCCTTTTTTTAGATCAACTGATTTTCTCTAACCAAAGAACTCTTGTTAAATCCTGATAACCCCTCATCTGCTTCTTGACAAAGTATTGCCACATTTTGCTTCATCCTAATTTCATTTTGGGCAGAATTAATAAGGAGGCAATCAGGCAAGAGCAAGAGCTAGCTGTAAGTAAACTTTTTTTATCTTTTTATGTATTGAACATTATGTGGTAGCAGGTACATATAGAAAAGTAACATTTCTTTACTTTTTTTTTTGGTGATTTGCTGATAATAATAATAATATAGATTGGTTTTGCTTCTACTACCAAGAACTCCTCATCACTAGTTTGTTCAATGTCCTTGGATTTCCATGTTCATCCCCCATCCCGGCCGGATAAAATGCCAACCATCTCTGCTTCGCCATTGCTTCTTCCCAAAATATTCCAACAACTTCTCCAGGCGCAGCAGGAAAGCAGAGATTGTAGGCAATTTAAACTCGAGGCAGAACATCATAACTTAAACCCAACATGGTGGGAGTTCCTTATTCTCAGCCATGGAAATTTAGCTATAGAGCTAGGAAGATCGCAAGTTGTGTCCTTTTTTAACTCTAGGGAGGAATGACGATGCCGAGGAACTTTGCAGAGGTACCCTGTTCTGCAACTCTGCTCTTTTTCGCCCTATGCGGTGGCTCTGGGGAAGAAGAGACGGAGGAAGATGCAGAGTCGTCAGATTGGTCGGAGCTGAAGCTCAAATCCATTACCCCATTTGGGCTCCCTGGAATCGAGTCCAACTTCCTCCGCTTCTTCCATTGGCTTCCGGATGATACCAATTCCATTATCAAATGTCCGCAACCATTTATCTGCTCCTGCCATCACAAGGATTCACAAAATCCAGTTCAGATTCGGAGATCCAACCCATTGTATACTTTTTTTGTTGGTCAAAATTGAAAATACCTCTTGGATTCCCAGAATGTCTAGCAACTGGCGTTGGTATTCAGCCCCAACAGAGGGCTCCTCCACGCCATTGATGACATGAAGCATTGCAGCCGTGGCCACTACAGAAGGTGCATAACACAATGACCTAGAATCTGTATGAAAAAAAAAAAAAGTAATAACAAGTTAAGAAAAAGAAGCAAACTTTCATATGGGTTCATTGTGGGACTAAAAACCCTCGATCGATTTTCCTTACCTGAGATTAGTGAGACGATTAACCGCTCGCATCGACTGACGAACTGAAAACAGAGATAGTCCTTGAGTCCCAGCCGCCTGGCCATGTAATCGAGGAACGACAATGGGGTAACAGGGTTCATCCGCCATTTCAGAGCAGAGAGCACCATAATCTCCATCCTCTGTATCGTCTTCGGCTCAAACAAATACCTACTCTCCCCAACCTGCAAAACCCCCCCAAAAAAGGAAAACGCAAAACCTTAGATTAATATCTAATCGGCAGTGAGGAAACTGTGAAATAGCAAAAGGGTAGGCGAAAATCGAAATCGACGACAAAATCAATCATACCTGTAGGTCGATTAGAAGAGGGACGCGTGTCTCCTCCACTTTGGCCGCAACAGAGAGGCAGGCGACGGCGGCGAGCTGGGTCATCCACGGCTTGTCGGCCTGAAGGTGGAAAGTGACAAGGAATCGATCGAGGTAATTGAGAGCCAGAACGGCGGTGAGATTAGCGAATGAGTAGTGCGAATTAACGGAGAGGATCCAATCCACGGCCTCCTGGCGCGCCCGGGCCAGAAAGGGGCTAGATTCGAGCTCTCTGTACAATGGGTTCTCCTCTTCTTTTGAAAACAGAGCAGAAAGCTCGTCGTCTTCCCAAGAGAACAACAACGAGTCCTGCTCCGGAAAGCAAACAATGGGGATTCCGGATTCGTTAATTTCATGGTTTTCATTACTCCAGCAGAAAGCAGAGCAAGTTTCTGGTTGCTCCTCTTCTTCATCTTCTACCTCGGGTGTCAAAATGTCCTCGAGGCAGTAGAGGTAGAGAGAGTCTTGAGATGATGGGCTGGCCATCTTCTTCTTCTGGTGAGGAAGAGGAGAAGAGGGTTGTGTGAATCTAGGGGCATTATTTGAGGGAGGAGAAGAGAAGGGGTGAGTTGTCTACAGATTGACGAGCCATTTTGGTTTTGCAGCTTTTCTTGCTGTGTCAATGGGAGAAAAACAGAGAGATTGGGGGAGAGTGGGAAGAGTGAGCAGTGAAGCGAGGGACAGTGGAGATGTGAGTGTGGGAGAGAGTTTTTATCTGTGGGGTTTTGAGATTGGACATTGGTATATTTAGGGAAAGAAAAGGAAAAGGAAGCTGCGAGCTTGCGACTGTGGGACTAAAACGATGGGTCGTCTTCTCCCTCCCTCTCCCACTCTTCTGTCACTCTCTCTGTTTTCTTTATCTTTTTTCCAATGTGAAATTAGCATTTGGAGTACCTATACTTCCTTACTCTTTTGTTTGGACACTTAATTTATGGTGGTTTACCCTTTATTTTGTTTACTTAGATCAAGTCCTTAAGGCCTCCTTTTTAAGGAAAATCTTAAACACCTTTCAGCCAATAGGAGAAGGAGAGAGAGTGATTAGTAATGATTGGTTAACTACCTACCTAATACGTTGAAGGGTAAGACAAGAATATATAAAATAATTAAATGATATTATTAATTAAGGAACGAATGGGAGAAATCATTCTCCTCCCAACCCTAAACCCATTCATCCTTCAGAAATCACCGTCGGGGTCGCGCAGCCGGCCGGGCGTTTGCTTTGCGGTGCTTGGTTTCCGGCGTCGTCCTCTCGTTTTCTCGTTTGTCGTCGTTGACTCGCATCTAAGGTCGGTGTCGTCGCGGCTGTCGTCGTCTCTCCTTCTCGTCTGCCGTTCGCCGCGTTCGTAGACTACCGGCGCTTGCTTTCCGGCGTCGTCTCGTCTTCTCCTTCGTCGTCATCGTCTCGCATCTTAGTCTGCCGTTCGCCGAGTTCGTTCACTAATATTTTCCATGGAATCGCAAGCCCCTCGTCGTTGTCAAGTCACCATCACGTCGTCGTTCCATCTGCAAACTCGTCGTCATGGCTGCCTGGTCGCCGTCGTTTCCCCCGTTGTGACCATCTTCTCGCCAGATTCCCGTCTACATTGCCACCATCTTCTCGTCTGCGTGATGGGTGGTGATGATAATAACGCAAGGCTAAAGATAGATAATGAATGTTAAAATGTTAATAATGTAAGTTAGAATGAAAACAAAATGTTAATAACTTTGGTTAAAATGATAATAATGTATCTTAAAATGTTAATAACGTAGAATAAAATGGAAAGAATTTGTAATGTTAATAATGTAGTTTAATACATGTTGAAAGTGTTACAATAATTTGTTAAAGTGTTAATAACGTGGGTTAATATGATAATAACGTAGGTTAAAATGTTAATAACGTAAGGGAAAAGATTGGTAACGAATGTTAACATATTAGTAATGTGAGTTAGTGTGAGAACCAAATGTTAATAACGTTGGCTAAAATGATAATAACCTAGCTTAAAATGTTAATAACATAGGTTAAAATGAAAAAGCTCTTTTTTAATTACGTGGGTTAAAATGTTAATAACATGGGTCAGAATGATAATAACTTAGTTTAAATTGTTAATAAATAATAACATAAGTTATATTGAAACCATCTTTATATAACGAAAGTTAAAATGTTAATAATATAGCTATATATTATTGAAAGTGTAACTAATAATTTGTTAAAATGTTAATAACATGTTAATAATATAGGTTAAAATGATAATAATGAGACTTAAAATGTTAATAATGTAGCGACTGCAAAGGGAGGCAACGCCGGGCAGGACCGACGTCAGAGGTAAGCTACGCTCGGCAGGAAGACGACGACAACCGTTGAGGAGTAGCACGACGTCGGAAGCTGGGGAGCGCTGTCGGAGACGGAAGCGATGCCGATGCTAACGAGAGCAGTAGGTCGTTGATGGACTAGGCCGACGACGACAATGGGAGCTAGCAGCAAATGGCGGAGAACGCTTGCTGGAGCATAATCACTGGCCGGAGAGTTCAGCGGAAAGGAAGCTAGACCGGCGGACGGTCGCTCTTCTTTGCGGAGAAGGGTTGCTGTGAACAGAGACGGAGAAGGGACGGAGTCGTCGGCACGGAAGAACGGACGAAATCGTCGGCTGCCCGAGAAGGGCTGCTGTGCTTTGCGACGGAGAAGGGACGGAGAAGTCGGGGAGACGGACGGTCGCTCTTATTCCGGGAGGAATAATAAACAGACTAAAGCAATGGGTTAGGGTTTTTGAAAAAAATACACATGTTTTAATTTAATTGTTTTCCCCTTAATACCCCTAACAACTTTTTAACTAATAACTCCCTATTAACTACCTAAACTTGTGTTAGCCAATCAGAAGGCTTTAAGTTCCTCCTTAAAAAAGAGGCCTTAAGGACCTGAACTTAGGCCAGTATCGAAGGGTTCACATTTTACTGGTGTGTCCGATATTAAATTGTTAATGATTGGTACCTCGTAAACAAGAATATTATAAACAGAATACACATAACAACACACCAAATCATAAATTAAAATAGAATACATTACTAATAAACAAAGAGGATTACTAAAGTTCTAAAGTCGAAGCGTTAATGTTCTTCAAAATAAAAAGAAATTATATAATTATTATTAATATATTCCTATAAAACTTTGAAGTTTTAACTATGTTCGGATTTTTTTGAAAATAGGAAGCATTTTGACGTAAATACATCCGCATTTTTATCAATGCTATTTTTAAATTGTATGCACATTGACACAAATTAGCGTTGCCATAGTACGAAAAACAACTCATATTGTCTTATCTGTCTCCAAGAGGACCCCGAGTTTGAATCCCAGTGGTGAGACATTTTGTCACCAAGGCGACCGAAACGCTTGATCTGATCATCTGATTCATCTTGCTGGAGCGGGTCAATCGTTGGAACCGAAATGTGATCTAATGATTCACACAGATGGAAGTTAAATGTAGCAATCATATCGGATTGACAACCAATCACCGATCTTACTGCCTGTACCTATTAGTATGTAATATAAGTTAAATGTTGAACATTTTTCAAACAACTCAAGTTATTGAGATACTCTCATTCTCATACTTTGGTTTGATCTTATGCAACCTTCCTTTAAGAGATGCATACACAACACAGGCGCCCAATTCATCAGAGATAGGTCGGCGAGTGGTGGAGTCCACAGCCCAATTGGTATGCAGAAAGTAGAAAAAACATTATTTATTGTTACATCGAAATAAACACGCCAGGGATAAATACAGGCACACATAATGTACGTGATGGCTCATAACTCCTCATGCGCATGAATTCCCTGTTCTATATATATACTTCAAACAAAGCTCTCAATAATTAAAAAGGATGTGATGATTGATTAAAACCAATTGCAATTATTCCTCCTAATTATTTGCATCATTCCGGGTTCCAAATTTGCATCCCATATTGGCTCAGTTTAGGTTTAAAAGGTAGGTGAACAACCTGTCACAATGGCTTAACAGAATATACTAGTTTGACAACAAATATTTGGTCGATACTGATTGACAGGAACATAAATTCAATTTACAACATACATTTACGAGTTATCGACTATCAAGTCGAGATTATCTCAAACATGCAATTATATTTTTCGGCCAATCATGTTAAATAAGAAATTTTTGGAAGGAAAATGACCATAAAACTAGCATGTGCATTTCCCAATAAGTAGGAGAAGGAACAGACCCAAATTTTCGTAGGAGGGAAATAAATGATATATATTTCGCATTTTGGCTTCTCTTCTCTTGTCTAGTGTTTTGTGCGAGTGCGATCTGTGCAGACACAAAAGCCCTATAGACTATAGTCGTAGTAGTTAATGGCTTCGACAGTCTGGCTGGCTCTAGTGTTGGACTGTTGGTAGTCTACTCTTTCCTCCTATTTCCTTCTTTCTAACCTTTTTTTTTTAATGTATAATAATATCAAGGTTTACATAAATGATTCCTGAAGTTTGGGTTTTTAGACTAATTATGTAGCATGACTCAGTGAACATGCTACAGGTTAGATCCATGCCAAAGATCGAGTGTGTTTGAAGAAAGAGAAAGTAAGATAGGGTTTCGTCCGCAAAACCTGTTTTCGTTAGTAGGTATCCATGATTAGGGGAAATTAATTCAGCCTTACACGCCAATGGTGAGAGATTGGAAGCGAATCGCGATATCAAGAACAAAACCATCTTAAGGTGGATCGTCATGTAAGTAATTTACATGGTCATGTGTGTTTAGTTACCAATTAGAGGTGACAAATGAGTTAGTGGATTCATAGATAAAAGTATTATCTCAATCTTGAATCATCATGAAAAGTTCAGGTACTAAAATATTACCATTAAAAATTTAGGTACCAAAACATAATTTCTGAAAAATATTTTTCATTAGTAAATAGATTTTAAGTATCGAATTTGAATATAAAGAATTGTAAGTACTAAATTGTAATCTTTTTCAACAATCCATAAATCCGTCAACCAATTAGTTAAATTTTGAACTAAACGAACAAGATTAGAGGAAATTTTGCTAAATGAATTGAATTTGATTAGTAAATTGGATTCTAATGGTCAAGTACACAAGTTGTTACCAATTTAAAGTTTGTTAAGTGGTAAAATAGCAATAGGTGATAAGAAGCACAAATGATGAAGGCCCATCTGTCTACTCATGCATAAGGGGGAAATCCTCATGATGGTGAGGGGTGGTCCACTTGTGGATTTGTGGGCCCATCAATGCCGTGGTGGACTGGTGGTGGACCTTCGTATTCTCGTGGCTGGGCTATGTTTTCTGATCGTGGGCCCACCTTCAAACAACTGTCAAGAACTAATAAGTAATAAGCCCGGCTGGGGAGATTCATCTAATGACTAGATTTCTTTATATTATATATAATAAATCTAATGACTGATGATTATGTGCATTTTAGTAGAATTTGTTGTTCCATGATCCTCCTAGTCTCAACGTGGCTCTACGGCTGTAATACTGAAAATTACCGTTAATGATTGAGAAATTTATATCTTGAAAAAGAAAGAAGGCAGAAGCAAAACAGTAACATGATCGTGGTTTAAGAGCTCCAAAAACTTGGGTAAGAAAAAGAACTCAAATTATTTTGAATTCCACCGTAAAAATGAACACCATCACCTATAAACAACGAGCCGCGTCAGATAGATAGGTTTAGCTGAGTTTGAATTAGTTGATCGGAGTTATGAACCAGTTGAGAGACATGCCCTATTAGCTTCAGAATGGATCAGATTACCCATCAATTAACAAATTTAATAATGTTGCAAGCCAGTCGAATTTCGAGTTGTGTGAATATATAGCAGGTCAACCAAGTTGTCGGGAGATGAGGTTACCTTTTTGTAAGGCCCGAATATGTTAACAGTTTTGTCGACTCAAGTTATCTGCAGGGGGTCAATATATCGGGTTGCGTCCTATCCGAATTTAATTCCAAATGTTTTCAAGTGTCGGAAGGTTAAATTCATTTGATTAATTAAATATCAGATTATACAAATTACAAGTCAATCAAGTTCCGAACTAAATCATATTTATGAGTTAATCAAATCGTGCCTGAGACAATCAAGCTTTGAGTTAGGACATGGGTTAGTAATGTTTGATCAATTAATTTAAACTTTGTGAGCATGATAAACCGATCGAGTGAGCGGGTCAACCTGCAGGTTGGGTCAGATTCTGACATTTAATTAATGATTAACCAAGGACAATCAAAGAGTTGACCTTAATTGGTTCCTACTTGCTCCCGTAACTACCACTGCTCCAAATTCGTACCGCTGCTTGCTTTTTTCTCTTCCTGTCGATTCAGCCGACCGAAGCAGACAAAAGTAGCAAAACAAAAGTCGTGGCGGGCAGCTGCTGTTGCCGATGGTCGACGGAATTTCTGCTCGAAACTCGTTGGTCTTCCTGTTTGGTGGTTCACTAGTCGCCAGTGGGGCTTCCTGTTCATTCCACCTCGATCGATCGGCCTTTCTCTGTTCTGGGGTTTCAATGTTCAACCTAACAGTTTTCGGCCACTGAATTTTAGTGAGCGATGTTTAGGTATTCAAAATTGATGGCAACTGATACAGAAGAAGAACATGTTAATTGTTATAAGGTCATAGTGGGCGTTTGAGGTCCCAAATTAAATGCCAATCCAGTTTGCTGAGTGAGGTAGGTGTTAGTGGGTTGACAGTTTGATGCCATAATCAGATTATTTAGTTTTGTAATTTTTGTGTTGTTTAAACCTGGCAAATCACGATCCGAATGATCCGAACCCCATTAATTCTTAGTTTTTTTTGGGTCGGGTGGGTTACCGGGTCGATCCGTAGATATGTTTCAATTCATACGTCACTCCCAAAATGATAAAAGCACTTATAAATTGGTAAGATGTTAATAAAATCCATAATTATTTGAAACACAAATCAGGAATGTAATGATAATCAAACATCATTTGTTTCTGGTAGCGGTATTACTTTGGTGATTCTTTTCTGACGATTTTGTGCAATTTGTATTTCTTTTCATTGGCATGGAAGGATTTAAGTATTTATTAATTGACGCATGCTATGTCAACTGTTGTCATACATATGAAAAAAATTGGTGTTCTTTTAAAAATTTATGAAACACGTTTGATATGGTTTCTGAGAAAGATCATAACCCGAAATGACCCGTAACCCGAAACCTGATTTTCTTCAAGCTTCTTTCTGATACCAAAACTCAAAACACAGTATTTACCACATTGTCACCTACATATTTCAGCACTTCAATGATTCATTGAGATTCAGACACACTGTATATGGCGACTAGAACCGATCATGCTTGCTTGCTAGCAGATTAGTTGCTGTTTTTTTCTTCTTCCCCCCAAAGAGATTAGTTGCTGTGTTGTGTGAACCAAAGAAACGAGGAAGAAGGGAAGGTGGGGGGCACTGTGTGGACAAGGGAAAGAAAAAGGAGAGAGCAGATAAGGAAAGATCAAAGGCTTCCAAAATTCTAATCGGAAACCAAAGGTAGATCCGACCTAGCAAACTATTCCTTTTGCTTTGGTTTTTCTCCCTTTGCGGGCTTTGTTTTTACAATCCAAAGTCGAAACCGAACACCCTTTTTCTTTTGGCTTTGAGAAAGAGGCCGGGAAATAACAAAGAAGACGAAGTAGTAGAAGAAGATAAAGCAGTTAGAGATGAAATAAAAAGTAGAGGTTGATGCTAGCTCGTCGTGTTGAGATGAAGTTTGTGAAGAGTGAACTTCATATGCAATGCATACAAATACAATTAGGGTTCAAAAGGACATGCTTAAATTTACGTTTAGACATTATAGGCATTAGGTAGTAGATTTTTACGAGGAGGGGCTTGACCAACCTCCATTCCTAGAGGAATACCAAAACGCTTTGTTAAGTGTTCGACAATGAGTTAGGTATCCAAAACAAGATGGTGGAGTAAGACCACACTTGACCGAAGTTAGGCAGTCAATAGCACAAGGAAAAATTAACAGCATCTACAAACTCAATCTCCTCTTTGTGTAATATTGAGCTGCAATTCTATGACCTCGTGAGTTGTTTTTTCTTATTGTTAAGTAATACGTCAGTTAATTACCATTCGAACTGAACTACGAAATTGTTGTGAATTATCAAATTGTTGTAAATTGCTGTTTCCCTAGGGAAAATTAATAACATCTACAAACTCAATCTCCTCTTTGTGTGATATTGAGATGTGATTCTATGAACCCGTGAGTTATTTTTTTTCTTTTCTTATTGTTAAGTAACACGTTAGTTAATTATGATCATTCGAATTGAACTGAGAAATTGTTGTAAATTGCCTTTTTCATTTATCAAATTTAGTACAAACTGCTATTTTTGTTTCTGTCGTCTAGACACCGCCGCCTAAACGAGCTAGATGTTAGACAAGACTTCAACGTTTGTCACTTTGCCTTACGCCTGGAGTCGCTGAACCTTGCATACAGTTAACATAGCATTTTAACATTTTAATGATCAGCTAGAAAAATATGGTTAACTTATTCTTTAATCAGCTACATAATCCTATATACGTTAATGACATTAATTACAGGAGCTCTTCTCAGGTTCACAACATGATCATACTTATGGTGCACACGATCAAGTAAGTCTCTCATTATGGTGAGGACCGTCCAAAAACATGCATATTATTTATTATATCATTGGTGGGTATGGACTGGTTCTCATTTCTCAATTCTCATCATATTATTCATTTGCGTGCATGCTTTGCTCTTCATAGCACGCTCGGTTTGACCATAACCCTACTTCCCCCAACACTAGCAGAGCTCAGTCTATTTCTCAATGACCAGTCATCCTTCCAAAAATCATTAGACTCTGGACCGGCCATGTTCTATTCCTGAGTTCTTGATTCCTCCAATTAGGCAATATGTCGTCGTCGTCATAATAACAAGCATGGATGCAATCTTTAGAGCACTAATGCAAATGATTCTGGTGAGAAATACACATTACATATGGAAAAACAGGAACATATAATTAGATGCATGTGGTCGCATATGACAATCATGTTTGCGTTGTTACATGACTTACTTGGATGTATTAACAATTATGTTTTCTCATGTTCATACCAATACATGCACAACTTACTCACTTGTATCATTGTCGACTACGCTTCATTAGGGGGTCGTGATTTGGCGTAATCGAGAGCACACAGACACAACATCATGATGTTCCGTTACGACCCACGGACGCTTTTGTAAATTACCGGTCTCCCAAGTTTGTGATAGTTTAAATCTTAGGAAAATTGCTTCTAGAAGACTTACGAGTCATTTGTTTTGTGGATTTGGAAAATGATAGTTTTGGTAAAATCTAGAGTTTGAAATTCCATGGATATATGAGGATTTTGTGTTCATTATGAACTTGAAAACTAGCATTGTTTGTTTCATAGATTTCATGATGCGTTTTGTTAATTAGATTTGCATACATGAGGTAAAATTTATTTTATTTTCTTCACTCATTGTCATTGGTATGAGAAGACAAAGAAAATAGGAGGAATAAGTTGGTGACTACATAAATGGGAAAATTTTAATGTTCGCAGGTCCCACGAATTTGGACCATCAAAGTCCATGGACTTCACAAATTTTTTGCCCCTAAATACACGAAACAAACAATGAAGTAAGAACAAAATTTACGATGAATCATCGATCAAACAACCCATGCATTATGAACTATGATGATTGATATTTTGTTATGTCACAATCCTAACCAGAATGCCACTTAACGAAGAGCTAATTAGTCGAAGAATATACTCGATGGATTCTTGTGGTGAAAAGGTTGCTGTTCGGCGGGGCTATGATGCATGGATTTGACTAATTCATGGCTTCCCCGATTACTCTTTACAGCTTTTGATGAGATGGGGAGCAGAGTAAATCATTATTCTTGTTCTCATTCCTTCTTTTTCCAATACCCTCTCCGCCTCTGCTTTCCCCTTTTCCCTCTCCGTCATTGTATAAACAACAGAAACAGAGCCAACAAACCAGCTGCCTGCCACCTCCACTTTAGTCTTGCAGTAGATCCCAAACTAGCTAAAAACAAAACGAGAGAGAGAGAGAGAGAGAGAGAGAGAGAGAGAGAGAGAGAGAGAGAGAGGGAGAGAGAGAGAGAGAGAGAGAGAGAGAGAGAGAGAGAGAGGGAGAGAGAGAGAGAGAGAGAGAGAGAGAGAGAGAGAGAGAGTCATGGGAGAAAGCATTTGATTTCTGCACAAGCAAAGTGAAGAGACAAACAGATATGCAGGTCAACAAAAGTGGGGTTGTTCATTTCAATCATTTTTTCTTCACTCCCATCTCTCTTCTTCTTCTTCAGTTAGTCAAGGATTATCTACCACATTTTGACAAACATGGCCTTGACCTGGTCTTAAGGGCAGGTCGGCCTTGAAGAACAACATCCCAACCAACTGACAATTACTGACTGTCACCTAGCTATGGTTTCACATCCCCTTAATTTACAAGATCACATCACACTCAAGATCTCTCGTATAAAAAAAAACATGGTAGCAGTTGCAGCAAAAGAACCTTGATTAGCTCCCGCGCTTGAGATGTCCTCGAATGAACCTCTCCGCGAAGTTTGGATACTTGTCCCTGATGTATGCCCGCAGGCACTTCTGATACGAGAAGTCTATCCAAGCACCGTCGGTTCTCACCACGAACAGGCACCTCGAGTGTTTGAACTGTGGATGTCGATCAACCTACACGGTAACACGAGTTCGAGGAGCTTTTGTTAACTTGAACATGCAATATCAATGTTGAACTTGAACTGGCAATGCATTCATTAGCACTGGGCACTGGATCCAACAATTAAATGTCAGCCATTTGCAATCATGTAGATGTAGGTGGGTTTTGGCTAACTTTAGAGCTAGGAGAAGGTCGACCAGTGAAAAAAAGAGATGATTCCATATGAAAGAAACGATAAAGCAAGGGTGGTACCGGTCTAAAGGTTTCATCTATCAGTACAGAAGTCTGACCCGAGAAATCCCTCAAGAAGTTCCAAGCAAAGGGTGTACGCATGTGAAGAAAACCAACAAAGAAGTTGGGACATGTATCTATCAACTATAGCAGGGCCTGTCTAATGGTTCAAAGGGATTAAATGAAGAGCAAACCATGAGATGACCACAAATGGGAGACAGCAATGCAACAGAAGCGAACAAAAGAAATAAAGTCAAGCCAGAAGAATCGAATCAAGTTATCAACCAAATTTGCTTAGATTGACATTTGGCATCAGCCCAACAAAATCTCCAAAGCGCAAGCTGTCTCTTGTTCTAACCTGAAAACAACTATTTGGAGAAAGAACGTGCAGAACATTATGAAGTTACCATGGATGTAGAGTGATTAGAGTAGTGATGATGAAATACATTGCACTGATCACAAGAGTTGGCAACTACTAGCGAAAAACATTATCAGTCCGCGAAAGAACAATTAACTTGGAAATCTTGCTTCTGTTTGCATGTTTGAGTAATGTGGCAACTTAAGAATTATGTAGGATGAAGCAAAATTAGTACAGTCAACTTAAACATAATATTTTTTTGATGCATGAGGAACCAGTGCATTGGTGAAGCAAAATGAAGATTAGATTCTGAATTATGAATCATGAATCATGAAGCGGCTTCACAGCCATTAAATATTCGTTATTTTTTCCCTCCCAGTAGGCTTGCCATGCCTAGAACTGTTGTAGCTGGGTTTATTAGATGATATAGGTTACAGTTGTAAAGATAGATAGGTTTTATGTAACTAGGATAAGTGTAGGTAGTAAAGTGTAAAATGGTCAAGATTGTTATGACCATAACGGCCTTTCCCTCCTGTAGTCTGTACTATAAATCCAGCTCTTCATTCTGGATTCATTACGTTTTTCATTCGATTGATTCAGTAATAAGAGAAGCAATTCAGAAAACTAGCATGGTATCAGAGCTCCTCTGAGCCGATTTTCGTCTCTCGTTCTCGCTTCCGCATCTCTCTTCTTCTCTCGATCTTCGAGTTCTTGATATCGTCCTCCTATGGCGATTCACGATTCTTCTTCTTCCGGCGACGAAGCCGCAAATCCTCACACTGGAGGTCGCCAGAGCAATTCTGGTGTGATTCTGTACAAAGGCGTCCCAATTTCTGATCCAGCTTCGCCGTTCTTCATTCATCCATCGGAGAATTGGGGGCAAT
This sequence comes from Linum tenue, assembly GCA_946122785.1. NCBI lineage: Eukaryota > Viridiplantae > Streptophyta > Magnoliopsida > Malpighiales > Linaceae > Linum > Linum tenue. The sequence continues at coordinate 1,929,926 of CAMGYJ010000003.1, forward strand.
GCCTTGTTTCTCAGCCGCTTACAGAGAACAATTTCTCCAGCTGGGAACGCTCGATGATTCTTGTTATCGATGGCAAGAACAAATTAGGGTTCTTGAATGGCAAAATCCCGCAGCCAACTGACGATTCTCCTCTCTTCGAGTCTTGGAATCGGAACAACAAATTGCTCATCAGCTGGATTCAGAGATCTGTCAATCCTACCATCGCAGAGAGCATTCTGTATGTCACCACTGCCATTGGTGCTTGGACTGAGCTGCGTGAACAGTTCTCGCAGGGTGATTCTTTCCGCATTGCTGATCTTCAAGAGGCTATCTTCAACCTCAAGCAAGGTACTATGAGTGTTTCTCAGTACTATTCTAAGCAACGCGCGTTGTGGGATCAGTTAGCAAATTACAGATTCATTCCTGATTGTGATTGTGGAATCTCTTGCCATTGTGTGCTAGCTTCTCTACGCAAAGATTATATGAATGACAAGGTTATTAGGTTCTTGCGTAATCTGAATGATAGCTTTAATGGTCCAAGATCCACGGTTATGCTCTTAGATCCCTTACCTCCTATAAACAAGGTGTTTGCTATGATGGTGCCACACGAAAGGGAGAATGGTTTACTTCCTAAACCTCAGCCTAACCCCAACCCTACTTCAGAAAGCATGGCATTCTTTACCAAAGCTTCAGGGCAAAATTTGGGTGTTCAGGGGGCTGGTCAAGGGTTTAAGAAACAGGGAAAGAAGCCAGTTTGCACGTTCTGTGGGTATACTGGACACACTGAAGATATTTGTTACAAGAAGAATGGATACCCTCCTGGTTATCAGTCCAAGAAGAAACAGCCAGCTAGGCAAGCTAACAGTGTTTCTGCTGATCCTGGGTCATCCTCTGCTGGAACAGTAGTTATCAATCAGTCTGATTGGCAGACTTTCCAACAGCAATATCAGAAGATGCTGAGCATTATGAATCCTTATTCACAACAGCAAGCATATCAGCATCAGGTTCCACAGCCTACTGCTCCTACACAGCAGAATTTCCCATCACCAGGTGCTTTCCATGAGGCTTATACTGCCAACAATCCTCCACACTACTCAGCTTCCCATGAGAGTGAAGGATCAGGACATCACAACACAGTCAGCAGAGCCAATTCTGTTGCTTCCCATGTGTTTCCCACTACTGAACCTTCAGGTACTATTCATTATGCACTTAATGTTAATTGCCATCTTCAGAACAAGTGGATTCTGGACACAGGAGCCACTGATCATATTATATGCTCCCTGGCACATTTCCATAACTATAGACCAGTTAAGGATACATTTGTGCATATGCCTAATGGTAGCAAGGTTGCTGTAGAAGCCATAGGAACTGTTAAGTATTCAGCAAACCTTATTCTCTATGATGTTCTGTTTGTTCCATCATTCAGCTTCAACCTGGTTTCTGTTAGCAGACTAGTTAGGAGTTCTACCATTTGCTTATGGTTCCATTACTCTCTCTGCTTCATACAGGCCTACCCCAGTTTGACAATGATTGGAACAGCTAGTCTTATTGATGGCTTATACATTCTCCATCATCCCTCTCAAACTGCCCAGCTTCAACATGGTCTAAATCTCAACATTAACCAAGCTGCTTTACCATCAGTAGCTTTTTCCAGTTCTAAACCTTCTATTGATGTATGGCATTATAGACTTGGTCATGTACCTACTTCCAAGACTAAGTTTCTCAAATGTCTTGATAGTACTTTCTCTGCTTCTTCAGAATTTCATTGTATGGTTTGTCCTTCAGCCAAACAAAAGAGACTTCCATTTTCTTCCAGCACTAGTCACACAAAAGCTCCTTTTGACATAATTCATGTTGATATTTGGGGAAATGCACCTGTCAAATCCTTACAGGGTCATGCTTATTTCCTGACTATAGTAGATGACTTCAGTAGGCATACATGGATCTTCACAATGAAATCCAAATCTGAAGCCAGACCTGTTATCATGTCCTTCTTTTCATTTGTTGAAACTCAGTTCAATAGCAGAATCAAGATAATTAGAACTGACAATGGTCTTGAATTCCAAATTCCAGATTTTTATAGTTCCAAAGGAACCATTCACCAAACCACTTGTGTATACACATCACAGCAAAATGGTATAGTTGAACGTAAGCATCAACATATACTTGCTGTCACTAGAGCTTTGTTGTTTCAAGCTTCTTTGCCAAAACAATTCTGGAATTTTGCAGCTATGCATGCTGTTCACTTAATTAACAGAACACCTTCATCTCTTTTAAATAATCTCACTCCCTTTGAGAAGTTGTATGGTTCCCCACCTACATTAGACCATTTGAGGGTTTTTGGATGCCTCACTCATGCTGCTACTATTCAAGCCACACGCACAAAACTGGACCCTAGGTCTAATCCATGTGTGTTCTAGGTCACCCTCATGGTACTAAAGGGTTCAGGCTATATAATCTTCATACACATAATCTCTTCATATCCAGAGATGTTTCTTTTTATGAAACATTCTTTCCATTCAGTTCATCTCACCAGAACATTCATCCTCCTGTCACTCTCCCAGTTTTTCCACCTGTCTCTTCAGACCTGGAATTTAGCAAAGCTCACACAGCTTGCTCTCATCCATCACCAATCCCATCCATTCCAGTATCTCCTGATACTTATTCTGCTCCTGATGTACCTTCTACATCTTCTTCTCCTCCACCAACAAATCCTGTTGTTCCTCCACTAAGAAGATCAACTAGGCACACTGCTCCACCAGCAAGATTCAAAGATTACAAATGTAATCTGATTAGTCAAACTAGCTTGCTCACTTCTGCTAAATATCCTATTCATAACCAGTTAACATACAGCTCTTTAAGCCCTTCTCACAGACATTTTGCTTTAGCAATTACTCAGGTCAGAGAACCAAAATCATATAAAGAAGCAGCAAAGTCTAAAGAATGGCTCGATGCTGTCAATTCTGAGTTTTCTTCTCTTGCCAAAACAAAAACTTGGGTTTTAGTTGATCCTCCACCTAATGTTCCAATTATAGGAAATAAATGGGTGTTTAGGTTAAAGTTCAAACAAGATGGCTCCATTGACAAATACAAAGTCAGGTTGGTAGCCAAAGGCTACACTCAAACACCTGGTGTAGACTATCTGGATACCTTTTCTCCAGTAGTTAAAATGACAACAGTTCGTATTCTTTTGGCTTTAGCTTCCATATATAACTGGCATCTTGAACAACTGGATGTAAACACAGCTTTCCTTCATGGAGATCTTAATGAAGATGTCTATATGAAATTACCACCAGGTTTACCAGTTTCACCTTCAGACAAAAACAAAGTATGCAAACTTACCAAATCTTTGTATGGTCTTAAGCAGGCCAGTCGTCAATGGTTTGCTAAACTTGCCACTACTTTAGAATCCCTTGGGTACCAGAAATCACACAGTGACTATTCCTTGTTCACAAAATATTCTGGCCCCTCTTTTACTGCTCTATTAGTTTACGTTGATGATATCATTCTAACTGGTAATGATATGACTGAAATTAATCATGTTAAACAGCAACTTGATGTTGCATTTACAATCAAAGATCTTGGCAAACTCAAATATTTCCTTGGTATGGAAGTTTCAAGGTCTGAAAATGGTTTACATTTATGCCAACGAAAATATACCCTTGATCTCCTATCTGATACAGGTTTTTTGGCTGCTAAACCTACTACCACTCCCTCTATTCCAGCTACCCATCTTTCTGCTTCAGAGGGTACACCATTAGATGAATCTGCTCATAGCAGCTACAGGCAATTAATTGGTAGATTACAGTATTTATGTACTACTCGACCAGACATCTGCTATACTGTAAATCAACTTAGTCAATTTGTGGATGCTCCCACCACAGTTCATGAACAGGCCACACATAGACTCCTCAGATACTTAAAAACAACTCCAGCTCGTGGTTTATTTTTTCCCAGCAACTCTTCCACTCGTCTTTCAGCATTTTCTGACTCTGATTGGGCTGGTTGCCCAGACACACGTCGTTCAGTAACTGGTTTTTGTGTTTTCTTAGGTAACTCCTTGGTCAGCTGGCGTTCTAAGAAACAACAAACCATCTCACGCTCTTCAACAGAAGCAGAGTACAGAGCCTTGGCAGATACAACTCAGGAATTGCAGTGGATGACAGCCCTGTTCAAGCAGCTTCCAGTTCAACCTCAGCAGCCTTACACCATTTACTGCGACAACCAATCTGCAGTCAAGATGACAGAGAATCCAATCCAGCACGAAAGAACGAAACATATTGAAGTCGACTGTCACTTCACTCGTGACCAGGTTCTTGCAAACAAGCTGAAGGTCCAGCATATTTCCACTACTTTGCAGCTGGCAGATCCTTTTACAAAAGCTCTTCCAGTCCATACCTTTGTTGACCTCATTTCCAAACTAAACTTGAAGTCAATCCATGTTTAGCTTGCGGGGGGGGGGGGGGGGGGGGGGGGGGGTGGGGGGTATTAGATGATATAGGTTACAGTTGTAAAGATAGATAGGTTTTATGTAACTAGGATAAGTGTAGGTAGTAAAGTGTAAAATGGTCAAGGTTGTTATGACCATAACGGCCTTTCCCTCCTGTAGTCTGTACTATAAATCCAGCTCTTCATTCTGGATTCATTACGTTTTTCATTCGATTGATTCAGTAATAAGAGAAGCAATTCAGAAAACTAGCAGGGTTGCCTCTATCAAGCCCATTACACCAGACAACGTAAAGCCCACCAGTAATACTATTGACCTCATTTCATCGCAGACCCAGCCCACACAAAATGAGTATATGGGCACTGAAGAATATTGCAGACAAAAGCCCCCAGCGGCAACAAACAAGCAACCTTCTCTCTAAAGGAAGTGCTTAGGAGGCTAGGATTCGACAGTCAGCTGTAATTGTCTCGGCTACTGGAGCTTCTCAAAGTATCACCAAAGCTACCTAACAAGAACTCGTCTTCTTCATTCACCAAAAAGGAAAGAAAGAAAGAAAGAAAGAAAGAAGGGAAAAAAACTCTTGTTCTTCCGATGCGTTCGAAACTGTCTCGTCTATGCAATTCATATCATTCTGTTTTCCTTCTTTTGCTTCTAAAGACGACATTGCTACAATGCCATACCCATAGGTACTCAGTCTTGACACTAATCAGCAACGAGTTTCAAAGTTCAGTTGACATGAAAAGGCTAGATTGGATCATAGAGAGTAAGAAACAGTGATGATCTATACGCCTTCTCGTCATGAAACAGTTCTGTACCAGAAGCTAAGAATGGTAGTAAAAAACAATCAAATAAATCAAGCCAAGAGATGTGATAAACTGTAGCCATCTCTGAAGCCTGAACGACAGAGCTAGAACACGTCTTGACACATAAAGCAAGTGCAAAAGAGAAATTGGGAGCTAGAACTCAGTGAACATAGCAACAACCAACTGGATTCTTTGACAAACTAAAAATTTATCTTATTTATGCAAAACCAGACCTGGTAGCACCACAAGAACCTTTATGCAGTTCTATGGAGTGCAAAGCTAAGTTCTCAGGACAGTGCAGTTTCTATCAGTTCCAGTTGTATAATGCAGACAAGGGTATGTCTCAGAGCTTATGATCCACAGACAAGGGCATGCCTCACAGCTTTATGTAACTCTATGGAGTGCAAAGCTAAGTTCTCAGGATATTGCAGTTTCTATCATTTTGTAAAATGCAGACAATGGTATCCCTCAGAGATTATGATCCAGAGAATCAAGCGAACATAAAACTTACCATTATCGAATCGAGCCCACATCCAATTTTGTCTTCGGAATTCGGATGATAAGCGAGAAGCTTCTCCACCACAGCCTTCTCATCTTCAGCTTCCAGCTTCCCTCCATCCACATATCTGAAAAACATTGCAACGGACGTTAACACTTCAAAGAAAACAAGAGGCCACAAGCCCACAACACACAATCAGGCAAGTTGTCCCTTATCGTTACTCTATCAGCAGCAGTGGGAGTCAGTCATCAACGACGATGGAGATACTTTGTAATGAAAGAGATTAAGATTGACCAGTTTCTCTAAGCTGGAATCAATGGCGCCGCGCGCGGCTAATCGTCGACTAGATTCCCAATCAGAATGCAGAGGATAATATCAATACCTGTCCGAGTGGATAATGTCTTTGACGAGATAAATTATGGGCGAGATGTCGGCTAGAATCTCGTCCTCTTTCTCCCTCCATTTCCGGTAATCAGGATCGTGGACGCTGAAGTATTTGGTCCGGTCCGGAGCTCTCGAAAGGTCGCCGCTCGTCTCCGCGGCGGAGACCTCGTCGTCGAGCCGAGTGGGCCCGGCGGCGGTAGAGCACCACGTACGGCGTAGCGGCGGGAGAGTAGCGACTGCGAGGCAGTGGTATTGGAGGCGGAGTCGCAGGAGCGGAGCGCTCTTGAGGAGCAGCGATGCCGCCATTTTGGAAGCTCTTCGAGCTGGGCTGAAAAATGGAGGGTAATCCAAAACCCCAGAGCCCAGGGGTAAGGTGGGCGACGGCCAGTGGCCAGTGGGTTGAGTAAATTACATAATTGGTACCTGAAGTTTATAGGCATTGTACAATTGACAACTCAATTTTTGGATGAAACGATGTTCATGTACTTAAGCCGGAAGAATTTGTAGTGATTTTCTCCCCGAATACACAATTTACGAAAAATGTTTTCCAACATACTACATTGTTACTAATTATTTCAAACTATCCAAATTTAGACATGATGATGTGACATGTTCCTTGGTAAATCTCATTGTCGTTAGTGGTTAGTAGTGGGTCGTTGTGCTCCACCCTCCACACCTCAAACACAGCTTTATGTTACTTTCTGTTCCTTACCTTCTGCTGCACGATCAGATTTATTGTATTATAAAAGTGTTGATTGAATAATAGCAAAGGCAAGTCGTGTGCATCTTTATGGCATCAGAGCCCATAATGCTCTAACGAGCTTTTCTGCATCTTCTTCTTCTTCACATTTTTTTCCCTCTTCCACCATTAAAATGGCCACCAAGTTATCTTCTCTTTCTTCTACCTCTGTCTCTGCTGCCTCTGCTTCTCTACCGGTGTCTTCCCTGTCGCTTCCTGCTAATCCGCAGCTAACTGTCATTCTGTCAAGCTCACTCCAACAAATTACCTTCTTTGGCATGCTCAAATCACACCGCTGCTTCGATGTCATCATCTCATGGGTCACGTGATGACTCTCTCTCTGCTCCACCACAACTCATTGATGGAAAGCCCAATCCGGAATATTTTCACTAGTATGATCGCGATCAATATGTTCTTACATGGATTAATCTCTCTACCTAAAGCAGTTCTGCCGAATGTCATCAACAAATTGGCCGCCTTCGATGCGTGGTCGACCCTGGAGACCATCTATCCTTCTAGCTCGAAGATCCAAATTCACCAACTCACCAAGGCTCTACACAATTTTCGTCGCGGCGACGCCACCATTCATGACTATCTGCAAGCTGCCAAGACCAAGGCGGATCAATTGGTGGCTCTCGGTTCTCTAGTTATCAATGACGAACTCACGGGTTGGATTCTTGACAGATTGGGCGAAGAATATCGTCCGTTCGTTCGTCACATTAAGGTGCGCCTCGTGCCTATCAGTTTTGAAGATATTCATTCTCCTCCTTTACTTAGTGAGGAGCTCTAGATTTAGCGTTATTCCACCCGCTTGGAATACCCAACGCGACTACTTTCTTCTCCAACGCTGGTGGCTCTCGCGGTAGAGGAGGTCGTGGCCGTGGTCGTGGCCAATTCGGCGGTCGTTCTTCTTTTAACCCTATGTTTGCTTCGTCTTTTGGAAAGTCGAGCCCAGCACAAAGAGTTCTTGGGCCCCGATCCGCTGCTTCTTTGGTGTTGTGCCACAATTGTGGTGGGCGGGGCCATATCAAACCCCATTGCCCCAACCCACCCCTTCCCTCCAACCTTGCGGCCCACTCCGCCATCCCTCCTGCTTCTACTCCCTCCTACGACCCACTTACCCACCCAACATGCCCACACATCATGCTTACTTCCTCTCCAGCCCATGCCTTCAACTCACAACAATGGCTCCTTGACTCTGGCCCAAATCACCACTTGACCTCCGATTTGGATAATCTTCCTCATCGTTCGGAATATAATGGGACGGATCAAGTCACATTTGACAATGGTAACTCTCTCATAATCTGTAATTTGGGTTCCTCCACGGTTCTCTCTCCAATACTCCTATTTCCCTGAATAATATTCTTCATGTTCGTCATGCTCCATACAACTTGTTTTCCATAAGTTCTCTCACTGGTACTAATCCTCTATCTATAGAATTTTTCGACCCTCTCTTTCTCATCAAGGATCGACACACAGGCATGAACTCTATCGAGTCTATGCGGTGGATGGTCTCTATTCACTTCCACTTCATATTTCTCGTCATCTATCACGTATTGCTTGTGCGGCTACTTTTGACATATGGCATCGTCGCCTTGGCCAAGCTAATGAATGGGCAGTCAAGCATCTTCTTCATCAACTTCAAATAAAATTTGTTCCCTCATCTCCCTCTTTATGTCATGGTTGTGTTGTTAGTAAGATTCACAAACTGCCATTTTCTCCTTCCACCTATCATGCTTCTGCGCCATTAGAACTCGTTTGTAGTCATGTATGGGGTCCTGTCCCTGTTTTGTCCCATGATGAGAAATCCTATTATATTCTATTTTATTATCACTATAGCAAATTCTCATGGATTTATTTCATTCGATATAAGTCTCAATTGCTTAGTATTTTCATTCAATTTCGTCAATTGGTAGACAATTTTTTTAGCCTTCCCATCAAAACTTTTCAATCCGATTGGGGTGGCGAATACCAAGCATTATCAATTTATTTACATCAACATGACATTGCTCATCGTTCTTCGTGTTCTTATTCTCCTGAACAAAATGGATGTGCACAACGAAAACACCACCACATAGTCAATAATGGTCTTGCTCTTCTCCATCACTCCCATGTTCCCCAAAAATATTGGCCTCTTGCCTTTGATACCGCTTGTTATCTTCTTAATCGCACTACTACTCCTCTACTTCAAAATGATTCTCCCTTCCATTTTCTCTTCCAACGTACACTTGACATTTCTAGTCTTCGTGTTTTCGGTTGTCTATGCTATCCATGTCTCCGTTCGCTCACACCAAACAAACTCAGTCCTCGTTCTCTCCCATGCGTCTTCCTTGGCTATAGCAAACTTCGCAAGGGTTACCGTTGCCTTCATATTCCCACTGTCCATATCTATGTTAGTCGGCACGTTTTATTTGATGAGACTCGTTTTCCATTTACAGAGGTATCACCCATCGACTCGGCATCTGCCTCTCCATCCTCTTCCTTTCCCATTACTCTCCCCTCTCTACCCAACAATATTATCAACCCACTTCCACCCCCACATTATCCTATTCCACCAATGCCCACCACTCCCGTTTCCCCTCGGCCAACCACTCTCGTTCTCTCTCCCATTCCTACTGAGTCTACTACACCCTCTCCTTCATCCCCCTCCCTCGTGCCCTCAACTAATCTGGCCCAACCCAATTGTCCACTCAACCCGAACCCATCATCCTCTTCCTCATCCCATTTTTCTGTCTCGTCCTCCACTCGAACCCTAGCCCCTCTGCCTCCACATCATCCTCTTCCTCCCCAACCCAAATTCACCACCTCCCCTCGCCCACACACCATTACCAATCTAACCAACTCTGCTCACCCCATGGTAACACGCATAAAAATTGGCAACCTAAAATCCAAAACCTTCCTCTCGTATCTCCCTATCGACGACACACCCACCACCATCAAGCAGACACTCAAACTTCCTCACTGGCGCTCGACGATGTCGGACGAAGTCTCTGCTCAGATCAGGAATCGCACCTGAGACTTGGTTCCCCCCGCCCCCCAATTGCAACATTCTCTCCAATAAATGGTTTTATCGCAAAAAACTTCATCTAGACGGCACTCTTGATCGGCATCGAGCTCGCTTGATCACTCGCGGGTTTGAACAGATTCCGGGTCTGGATTTTCATCAGATTTACAGTTCCGTCCTGAAGCCGGCAACCCTTCAGCTTATACTTGGTCTCGTGGTGACACAGGGGTGGCCGCTACACCAGATTGACATGGATGATGCTTTTCTCCATGGTCAGTTGCAGGAAACAGTTTATATGCAGCTACCTCTGGGGTTCGTTGATCCTGACAAACCCAATAACGTCTTTCGACTTCAGAAATTGATTTACGGACTTCTCAAGGCACCGCACACTTGGTTTCACTGCCTTGATGCTATACTCAATCGATTTGGTTTCATGGTCTCTTGCACGGATCCTTCTCTAGTCATCTACAAGACAGGTTCCATTCGCCTATACATGCTGGTATATGTTGACGACATCGTCATCACAGGCAATGCCAATACTCTTATTCAGCGGCTGTTTGCTTTTCTCCGAGACAATTTTTATCTTCGTGAATTGGGCCCTTTATCTTACTTTCTTGGAATTGAAGTGCATCGCTCCTCCTTTGGCATAATAATCAGTCAACGAAAGTTCATTAAAGACCTGCTCGAACGTTCCAAGATGTCCGAGGCCAATGATATTTTCTCTCCATCTACAAGAAAAATTCTCCAGTCCTTGCTATGGACGCTTCTCCTCTGTTCTCTGATCCAGCAACATATCGCAGTCAAATCGGAGGACTACAATATCTCAGCTTCACGCGACCAGATATTTCATTTGTCGTCAATCATGTTTCACAGTTTCAACATTCTCCAACCGATAATCATTGGGCACCTATAAAACGAATCTTCCACTATCTCAAAGGTACTCTTGATCGTGGCCTCGTCTTCTCCAAGTGACCCTCTCTTCACATACATGGCTATTCAGATGCCTCTTAGGCATTATGTCCCAAGGATCGCAAGTCTATCACTGGATTGGCGGTATTTCATGGTTCAAAATTGATGTCTTAGTCTACTCGCAAGTAGAAATCTGTCGCCCGCTCATTCACTGAATGCGAGTATCGTGCCCTTGCCACCCTAGCCTCAGAGGTCATCTGGCTGCGCTCATTACTCAATGAATTGGGACAACTAATCCCATCTGCTCCTGTCCTTTGGTGCGACAATCTTGGGGCTACGTTCCTTGCACATAATCCTGTCTTCCACAACCGGTCCAAGCATATGGAAATTGAGTTCCATTTTGTTCGCGATCAGGTTAGCATAGTCGGTCTTCGTGTACAATGCCTTCCAGCACCTGATCAGCTCGCGGATGTGATCACCAAGCCCTTATCACGATAGTCCTTCACCAATTTCTGCTTCAAGTTTCGACTCTCCGATGTGTGATGATGTGGCATGTTCCTTGTAAATCTCCTTGTTGTTGGTTGTTAGTAGTGGACCATTGTGTTACACCCTCCACTCCTCAAACACAACTTTTTGTTCCTGACCTTCTACTGCACGATCAAATTCATTGTATTATAAAAGTGTTGATTGAATAATAGCAAAGGCAAGTCTTATGAATCATTAAGACAAAGTAACTTGATTGCTAACGATTTTGTTGTAAAATCGTTCGAGTCGGCAACGATTATAGTGAGATCACTGCAACCTCAAGTGATTAGATAGCTCACTGTTCTCAATAATATATATTTTTTTATTGTCATTGACCTATTTGAATTAAATGACTATATATAATTTTTTCTTTAAATGTGTCTAATTTATATTAGTTAGACTTATGGTGGACGTCACTAATGTTTGAAGCCTCTGAATGAAGGTCGGAGAATCTAAGAATGAGACCTTCCATAATGTCTATCCCCGAATTGTTATCAATCGACTTATATAAGGCATTAATGCCCCTTATATTTGGAGCATTCTGTTGGAGGGCCTGCCAGCACATGCTAATGGCCGACCTTGATGAATATCATAACTAACTTAATACTTGTAGATGAATAGGACGCCAAAAACTAACGAGAGCAGCAGTCTTCCCATTTCCTTTTTTTTTCTGCCAATCCATAAAATATCAGAAGACTTACAGGTAGAGGTGACAATTTATAATTCAATCCAATCCAATCCAATCCATCCACTTAAATATTCAACTAATTAAATCCATTATCTAAATTTAATTGGATTGGTGGATTGGATTAATGTATTGTTGACATATTACATTTTAGTACTTATATTTTTATATTTAACAGTTTGTTTTTATATGAAAAATGTCATAGGAAAATTATGTTTTGGTAACACAAAAATTTTTATTATGACATTTTAGTACCGAAACTTTAAAATTTACATATTGGTCCAAGGTTTGAATGTCATTTGGATCGATGGATCAATCCACCAATCCATATGATCTATAGACCTACCAATTCAATCCACCAGTCCATGAATCCAATACATTTGTCACCTCTGCTTATAGAAGTTAAGAACATGTGCATAAACCTGACTTGTACAATTCATCTGTATTTTTGGCATACAATGCCTTTACTGTTTGATTATGTATCTAATTACTATTTATGTGTAGTCCTTGAATAGGTACGACAATTTTGTAAATAATTGTTACCAATAGAGGTATGCAGTTATGCATTGTATTTTTGAACCCGCTTAACAAAAGTTGTAAGTGAATTGTACTTGACCATCTAATCTAGCCTAATATGTTCATTAACTGCAGTTGAAAATTTCTTTATACAATCATAATTAAGGATAACCTTTACCATACAAATCGCTTTCCTCGTTCTATGAATGATTGAATTCACTTTTTCTGGACCTATTATATAAGTAAACTGTCGTTAATGGCCTCTATAATGGGACTTGCATGCACATCTGCACCTATTGATGCTTATTTCCATGAGTGATTATCGATTTACCATTTTTATTAGAAACACTGGATAAGAGAGGTAAGGTCTGCTAGTATTTAAACAACAGAACTCAATCGAATCTGTACAATTGTGATAACCAAAGTGTAGCACAAAAGGAAGAAGAAACAAAACCCCCCAAATTGTTCAATATTTGACACCACAAAAACTCAAAATGCAGAGATCCACCTCTCAACTAGGAGTGTTCTTCTTCATGTTGCTACTTGCAGTCTCCTCATGTGAGTTTGAACAGTATCTTTTTTGTTTTTCCTGTGAACGCTATATTCATTGAGTTCTAAAGGATTTTATTTTATGCATGGTTATTGTAGGTTTTGCGAGGGAGATGGAAGGAAGAGAAACTATCAAACCATTGGAGTCGACCAATGCGGGGAACGAGCCATGCAAAAAGATTGAGGACTGCAATGCGAAATGTGCGAGAAGAGGATGCACTCCTTATTACTGCAGTCCTTTGGGGTGGTGTTGGTGCATATTACCAATATCTAAGGGCATTGCTCAGTGTTATTAATTATTAATTTGCTCTCTATATACGTATTACTTCTTTAATAATTATCATTTTTCGATTGTATAATCAACTGATGTCACACATTATATTGTGAGTAATAAAAAGATTTCATATTAATTTTCGAGTAAGTACTACAAATTGTCAAGTCTTGAGTTAGTGCGAGGTATATATGAGCAGTGCTGAAGTCAAAGTTTAGAATGAGGAGAGTTAAAAAAAACTACAAAAATTCCTCGGGATTTTTCCAGAAATAGCACCATAAAAAAATTACAAAATAGCACTCAGGCCACACAAATTCCAAAAAAATAGCACCTTTTTTTCAAAACCGCACGGCCAAGGTGCGGTTTACATATAAACCGCAACCTGAGGGTGCGGGTTTGAGTTTCAGGACTAAACTGCATCTTGGCTAGGCGATTTGCTTTCTGACCTAACAGAACCGCATCATGGCAAGGCGGTTCTTAGGCTGACCTAGCAAAACCGCCTGCTGAGGATGCGGTTCTGTTTCTCTAACATAAACCGCATCCTCAGGGTGCGGTTTTCATTTGCCGACACACAAACCGCACGCTCCTGCGGTTTGTGTGTCGTCCCCATTTTCACGACAACTAGCATGTTGGCCATGCAGGTTGACAGACGTGGGGCTGCATGGCAGATGAAAACCGCACTCTCCCCCTGCGGTTTTCAGTGATGATTTAGCCTATAAAAGGCAGCCCCGGGAAACCTCTTCTCTTCACACCTCTCCTTCTTCTTCTTCTTCTTCTTCAATTTTTTGTTGTAGCAACCTACTTTTTATTGTTTTGCGATTAACGTTAACTCATAAGTTTATTTTGTATTACTTTTTATTGTGATTAGTGATTTTTATGATTTTAACTGAATTACGGTTTTATTACAGATGGCATTCCAAAAGTTCACGCTTGGGTTACGTTGGAATGGTTATACGTAAGAGACCGGAAAGGGGGCCACCTACGTTGGTGGCAATTTTCAGAAAATAAAGGTCGCTACCAGACCGATGCTTGATGACCTCCATCAAATGTGTACTAACGTTACTTGCATGGATGGCATGAGAAGAGTTGATCGTATGGTATACCGATATCCAAACAGAGAAGGCAGGTCGTTGTGGCATGAGGAATATCTCATAACCACTCATGATGAAGTAGATGTCATGCTCGAATTCTTGAGGTCCAATAATCTTTCCAAAGCCGAGATGTTCGTTTACACAGAGGCGGTCGAAGGCGTTGGAGGTCATTCTGGAGACGGGCAAACATCTGGTATCCATGGTGGAGGTAAATTATATGGAGATCATCCCTACCAAGTTACCATGATCCTCATTCCTACTTTCAGTACCAAGAGCAAGGTGAAGGTCATCATCAATCTTTCCCATCATATGACTCTTAGAAGAGGTATAATATTCAAATATTTGAAATTAATAAAATTATAACTGTACACATACACATAAATTGTATTGGTTGTTTTAAATAATTTAATCGTATTGGTTGTTTTAAATAATTTAATTGAATTCAATGCAACACTCGTAAGACTCTTAGAAGATGTATACATCTTCTTAGAAACGCAGCCTTATTGACAGAAAAATGGGAGGATCCGAGGATTGCTTAAAACCTGATTTTCCCAAGGAATGGGAGGATCATGATAATCGCTCAAAACCACATTTCCTTAGGCATGCATCTCTTTATAAAGAGTCTAAGTAAGTGGCGCTATGTATTCGATTAAATTATTGAAAACAACCAATACGATTAAAAATGACCAAATTTATTTTATATTCTACTAAGTACGTTAACAAATTAAAAGAAAGAGAAATAATGAAGAATTGTATGTACCTCGTGATCGTTCCAAACATCCCTTGAACGATGGTTGGGTTGGTCATACAACACGGTTGGATCACTAGGCCCTTGATCAACATAATATCGTTGGTTGTATATATCCACGTCGTCCCTAACCTACGAGAGAATAACAACAACATTAGTACATAGATTAATTGAAAATGTTATAACAACAACATTTGGTAAATGAGTATGTACCGCTTGAAATTCATCTTAATAAATTCCCTCTTCTTGGAACCACTTGTCCATTTTTTCGCGAAAGTCGGACAGAGATTCGGGGGGTTTTGAAGGAAAATCCAAAGAAATGTTTTCTGATGGCAGATCGGACTTAGCCGCAACCAACATACCACTATTTCCTAGGCTTTTGGGAATTTCCTAGGCTTTTGGGAACGGAGGGGGATGGATAGAGAAATAATTTGAGAGAGAGAGAGAGAGAGAGAGAGGAGAATGGGTTGTGGTGTGAAAAAATGAGGAGCGGGAGGGGGGTATTTATAGTTTTCAGACCACACCCTCCAGGGGCGGTTCCGTAATTTTTCTGCACCAGGAGGGCGCGGTTCATGGCGTCCGAGGCACTGACCGTTTGCCAGGCGCGCGGTCTTCGATCCCTGACGCGGATCGCTGCGCTGGCGTGCGGTTAGCCGTTGGATCGCCGCCTCATCCACTGGTGCTGGGGACCGCCGTCTCGGGAACACGGACCGCACGCTGACAGTGCGGTTTTGGGGCTGCCCTAGCTAGGACCACTCCCTCGTTGTGCGGTTTGCACATAAGGTGCATTTTAAGATGAAAGGTGCTATTTTTGAAATTTGTGTGGGCTGGGTGCTATTTTTGTAATTTATCGAGGTATCACCCATCGAATCACCCTCTGCCTCTCCATCCTCTTCCTTGCCCATTACTCTCCCCTCTCTACCCAACAATATTATCAACCCACTTCCACTCCCCCCCCACCCCCACCCCCCCCCCCCCCCCCCCCCGCATTATCCTATTCCACCAAAGCCCACCACTCCTGTTTTCCCTCGGCCCACCACTCCTGTTCTCTCTCCCATTCCTAGTGATTCCCCTACACCCTCTAATGTTCCCTCTCCTTCATCCCCCTCCCTCGTGCCCTCAACTAATCCGATTGTCCGCTCAACCTGAACCCATCATCCTCTTCCTCGTCCCATTTCCCTGTCTCGTCCTCCCCTCGAACCCCAACCCCCTGCCTCCCCGTCGTCCTCTTCCTCCCCGACCCAAACTCACCACCTCCCCTCGCACACTCACCATTACCAATCCGACCAGCTCTGCTCACCCCATGGTAACACGCATAAAAACCGACAATATAAAACCCAAAACCTTCCTCTTGCATCTCCCTATTGACAACACACCCACCACCGTCAAGCATGCCCTCAAACTCCCTCACTGTGCTTGGCGATGCCGGACGAAGTCTCTGCTCAAATCAGAAATTACACCTAGGACTTGGTTCCCCCACCCCCAATTGCAACATTCTTTCCAACAAATGGGTTTATCGCACAAAACTTCATCCAGATGACACTCTTGATCGGCATCAAGCACGCTTGGCCGCTCGCGGGTTTGAACAGATACTGTGTCTGGATTTTCATCAGACTTATAGTCCCGTCCTGAAGCTGACAACCCTACGGCTTATTATGACATTTTGGTACCTAAAATTTTCAAATTTTGCATATTGGTCCAAGGCTTGAATGTCATTTGGATCCATGGATCAATCCACCAATCCATTTTATCTATAGATCTACCAATTCATGAATCCAATACATTTGTCACCTCTACTTATAGGAGTTAAGAACATGTGCATAAACCATGGTCCATGAAACCGTACCATACCGGCGATTCAACCACGAAATACCAGTATCGGAGGCTAAATTGGTAGGCGGTATTTAACGGTCTAACGGTTGAACTATGATTATACCACGGATTTATCATAAAATATCATACCGTTAACTTTTCCGGTACGATATCTGATATGATTTCATGGACCATGGCATAAACTGGAGTTGTGCAATTCATCTATATATATATCTAATTACTATTTATGTGTAGTCCTTGAATAGGTACGACAATTTTGTAAATAATTGTTACCAATAGAGTTATGCAGTTATGCATTGTATTTTTTAACCTGAATAATAAAAGTTGTAGGTGAATTGTACTTGACCATCTAATATAGCCAAATATGTTCATTAATCTGCAATAGAAAATTGCTTTGTACAATTATAATTGAGGATAACATTTACCATACAAATCGCTTTCCTAGTTCTAGGAATGATTGAATTCACTTTTTCTGTACCTATTATATAAGAAAACTATTGTCGTTAATGGCCTCTATAATGGGACTTGCATGCACCTATTGATGTCTATTCCCATGAGTGATTATCGATTTACCATTTTTATTAGAAACACTGAATAAGAGAGGTAAGGGCTAAGGTCTGCTAGTATTTAAACAGAACTCAATCGAATATGTACAATTGTGAAAACCAAAGTGTAGCACAAAAGGAAGAAGAAAAAACCCCAAATTGTTCATTCTTTGACAGCCCAGAAACTCAAAATGCAGAGATCCACCTCTCATCAACTGGGAGTGTTCTTCTTCATGTTGCTGCTTGCAGTCTCCTCATGTGAGTTTGGACAGTATCTTTTTTGTTTTTCTGTGAACAATATATTCATTGAGTTTTAAAGGATTTTATGTTATGCATGGTTATTTTAGGTTTTGCGAGGGAGATGGAAGGAAGAGAAACTGTCAAACCATTGGAGTCGACCAATGCGGGGAACGAACCATGCAAAAAGATTGAGGACTGCAATGCGAAATGTGCGAGAAGAGGATGCACTCCTTATTACTGTAGCCCTTTGGGGTGGTGTTGGTGCATATTACCAATATCTAAGGGCATTGCTCAGTGTTATTAATTATTAATTTGCTCTCTCTATATACGTATTACTTCTTTAATAATTATCATTTTTCGATTGTATAATCAACTGATGTCACACATTATATTGTGAGTAATAAAAAGATTTCATATTAATTTTTGAGTAAGCACTAAAAATTGTCAAGTCTTGAGTTAGTGCGAGGCATATATGAGCAGTACTTAAGTCAAAGTTTAGAATGAGGAGAGTTAAAAATAACAAACTACAACAATTCCTCACAACTGAACTCAAATCTTGTAGAAGGACAAATAGCACTCGTCTTATCACTTTCTAGTGTTTTCTCAATATATGAATACACACATTATAACATTTATTAATTATAACAAAACGTAGCTTCACCTAGTGTAAATGAGTAGGGATGGGCAAAGATCCGGTTCACAGTAGACCGAATCAATATTTGGACTGGATTTGGTCGAATGTAATGTATTTCCATTCGGATTCTATCCTATGAAATGTTTTAAGTATGAAGAAAATTTAGACCGAAACTGAATTTTGACTGGACCAAACGAACCAATCATACTTTTGATCCGATTTTTATCCTCCATTTTTATTTGTTTATTGTCCGGTTGTATCTCAATTCGATCAATTCGATCTGGTTGTAGACCGAATCAACCATTACAAACCTATCTACGATCGGATATGATCTCATTATGCAATGGAGCCCATTTCCTATGGGTGAACATTTTGGACTCCTCTTTGATCATTATGGAGATCCATAATGAGTTGTTGTCGCTCTGGCCTGCAGAAAACAATTGCGATTGTCTTCATTCCTTCCATGAAAATTACCACTCTGAATTATTCAAAATTTAGTGGGGATATTTCTGTTCATCATTCAAACGAGAGGGTTATGTTTTATGTTTTTAAATTTTGGAAACCCATTGCCATTGATTTCTAAGTTCTATATACCTTCTGGTAAATTCTCACCAATGGACTTTACCCAAAACTAGAATCTCAAATTCTACCCAAAAAAAAGTAGGATGACAAATTTAACTAATCATGACACCCATGGAGAAGAAATATGAATGTTTTGGTGAGATGATGCAAAATAACACTATATTTTAATCATCCAAGAAGTATGGTGAACCAAATGATGAATTCACAAGAATTAGATCATCTTGTATAAAATGATTAGATTTTAATATAAATCTCTCGTAACATAAGGTAATTTGTCATGAAAAAAAAAGATTTTAAATAGTATTTCTTCCGAAGAATCTCTAGATCATCGTCATACAATCTGTCAACATCACAACTAGTTTTTCTTTACATTAACATCACAATTGGGTAAATTGCAAGTTTGGTCACTGGAATTACTAAAAACTTAAACATTTGCCACTAAAATTAGTTTATTCTATTAATAATCACTAAAATTAGTTCAACATTTCAAATTTGGTCATTCTCCGTTAAATTTCACTTATGTGACAGTCAACTCTGATAGTTGACCGTTAAAACTTTCACTGATGTGACAGTCAACTCTGATAGTTGACCGTTAAATATTTGGAGTGATAATCAAAAAATTATTAAAAAAATAAAATTTAATCCGTTATAATTTCCACCTCATTATCACATTAAATAAAAAATAAAAAAGTATATTACGGAAGAGGTGCCCAGGACTATCTTTGACGCCGGCCGGCCGGTCACTCTATCTGGGTCCAAGAAAAGTACCATCATCTCTGTGATGGTGGGGGACTGGGGGTGGTGTTGCCGGAAAATTCATCTCCCGCTCTTGAAGCTCTTTCGGCCGAGAGCAGGAAGAGACTCGCCATGCAAACATCCGCATCGAAATTGACCACCCAAAACCGAATAGAGGCTTACCAATTCAGTATCTCAGCAAGGAAGAGTGCCAAAAAAAACAAATTAGACAATCTGATATCTACTTGCTCATCTAGCATGCATAATAGTAGCAGTAGCCAGTAGATAATCCATAGAAAATCCAAGAAGATAAAACAAATAAACACCCAACCAAGAAATAGAGGTAACCTGAAACAGATCGATCCACAGAAAATCCAAGAAAATAATCAGCGAATAAGACTGAAAAGGAAATTTCCTAATAGTAGCAGTGAAGAGAGGGTGGGAGAAAGAGAGTCGTGACTCCCAATTTTCGGGACTAAGGCTGACTCCAATGGAGTCGCCATTTATATGCCCAAATCACTATTAATGGCGATAATCGCCATTTGGGTCTTCATTTTTTGTGAAGGGAATGTCGATCCCTGCATTTTTGGCGATTGGGAGGGGTGGTGGCGGGCACAACCGCCAGCTCGGGCGGTGCGCCGCACGCCTGCGGAAGAGCTGCTCTCCCCCGCGCGCGACACATCACTCGGGCTGGCAGTTGTGCTCGCCACAATCTTTTTTATTTTTTCTGGTTTAATTAAAGGTTAAGAGTTTAATTAGTGTTTTAATGATGACAAATTAGGAAATCATTTATCATTTTCAAGTATTGTGTGTAAAGAAAAATTAGGTCAATTATTTTTTATAAAAAACAATTCGGTATCGAAATTTAAAAAAATTCTATCAAAAAATATGTATTAAAAAATGATGACAAAGTATATCAAAATTAACATGAATAAATTTGATTAAGATGATCATAAGTACATTTTTAAGTAAAGAACTACTAGAAAAAATGAAAATCCCCAAATTTAGAGATGGTAGCATTGGATCAAAAATGATGAAAATGGGAAGAATCTCCAAATTTAGGGATGAAGATCCCCAAATTTGGGGGCTAGCATTGGACTTGGCCTAAATTCTTCGGAGCCCCGTCGGCAAATATGATCCAAAGCAATGACGCACCGAGGCGTCAGAGATGGGGCTAAGATGACTAAGGGGGTCCCTTAGTCACCTAATTAAATACGCGGTCGCTGACAGCCTGCAATCTGTTTCCCGTCGGCGGTCCTTTTCTCCGGCGTGGGCACTTTTCCTGGGGTGGCGTTGGTTTATCCTGAGGAATTCTCTGAGAGAGAGAGAGAGAGAGATTCCGTCACCGATGAATTTTTCGATGGCGGAGAGATTTTCCGGCGGCGATAAATTTTTCGGCGGCAGAGAGATTTACTCAGGCGACACTGTCTGTTTTTTTATGTTTGTTAGGCTATTTTGTAATGTTTGCAAGTCTGTTTTGTAATTTTTTTAAAGTCGATTTGTATCGTTTATCATTCTAATTTTTCATTTTTATCTATGATATTTGTAACGTTTATATAACTCATTTGTATATATTGTACTTTGTAACGTTTATGTTATGATTTGTATACTTTGTATTCATTGATTTGTAATACAAGTTTACTATTTTGTATTGTAAGTAGTGGCATTTTGTACTGTTAGTATGTTTGTAATGTTTGTCGGTTGTTTTGTAATATTTGTAAGTTTTGTTATATTTGTAATATTTGTCGGTTTCTTTGTAATGTTTGTAAGCTTTGTTATTTTTGTCGCTCTAGTTTGTATTGTTTGTATGTTTGTATGGTTTATACTATTTGTAAGTCCAGTTTGTATACTTCGTAATTTTTTCATAATATCCAAATTATCCTTGTTAGTAATTAAAAATCTTTTCTCACTTTTTAACCGTCAGATTTGTGTGTACAGATCTAAGAGCTGGGAGGGGCTTAATCAAGTGACTAAGCAACCCTTAATCACAGGATCGGCCCTCTCAGAGATGCACAAGGCACCATTTGAAGAAAGACTCTTCCTTTCCTCAGTAGCTGAGCTTATATTACAAGCGACGAAAATTGGTTAATAGCGGGGAGCAGCGGCAAGGAGAGGAGTGGCGACGGGAGGTAGCTTGTCAACGTCGACGTCGGGGAAGGCCCAAAGAAGGGAGCAAGAGTGGGGGTCAGGGGAAAAAACAATTCGATGTCCGTACAACTTTGCTCCGCAGAACAATAACTCTCTTTCCATTCATCATTTTTATATTGTTTTTAATATTTTGTGATAATGAGATTGAAATTATAAAAAAAAATTATAATTTTTAATTGCCATGTCACACATTTAACGGTCAACTATCAGAGTTGACTGCCACATCAGCAAAAGTTAACGAATACTAATGGAGAGTGATCAAACTTGAACTGTTTAACTAATTTCAATGACCATTAATAGAATAAACTAATTTTAGTGACAAACGCTGAATTTTTTTAGTAATTTGAGTGACTAAACTTGCAATTTATCCTATCACAATTAGTTGAGGTCTTTGCATAGCCACCATTTAGTCTATCCAATATCTCCTTGGAAATGTTTGGACAGTTTAGTTGTATCACACATATAGGACCAGTAATCAATTATATAGGACCTATGTTATGTCAATCTTTTTAATACCAGTAGGGGTTCTGAAGGAAATCCAAAGGCTCATCACCAACTTCTGGTGGGGACAGCAGCAAGATGAGAAAAAGACACATTGGTTAAGATGGGAGGAAACCAGTAGACCTAAATCACAGGGAGGCTTGGGGTTTAGAGACCTAAAATGCTTCAATATGGCTCTTCTAGGGAAGCAGCTTTGGAGATTGATGAAGGAACCTAATTCTCTGGTGGCTAGGGTGATGAAAGCCAAGTATTACCCATATAGGGATATACTAGAGGCCGAGAAGGGATTGTGTTCAAGTTTTGTGTGGAAGGGTCTGATGGAGGCAAAAAGCTTGATTAAGAAGGGAGCTAGATGGAGAGTTGGCAACGAAAACAGTATCGACCTCTGGCTGGACAAGTGGATACCCACTAGTAAGGGTTTCAAGGTGCAATCCCCTGTTTTACGAGTGGGTAGTACCACTTCAGTAGCAGAATTAATGGATTTGGAAACCAGAAGCTTGAATCAAAACCTATTACAAACACATTTTTGCCCTGCGGACCGCAAACAAATTCTAAAAATCCCTATTCCTCGCCAACCATGTGAGGATGAGAAGGTTTGGAGTTTAGAAAACACAGGGGAATACACTGTGAAATCAGGTTATAGGCTCTGGAAGGATAAGGATGACGAGGAATTGGGGGAACTGTATATACCAGTCAACTGGAATAGACTGTGGAAACTAAACATACCCCCAAAGGTCAAGCTGTTTTCGTGGAGATGGATTCGTGACATCCTACCGACGGGGAAGAGAATTTTGGATAGAACACAACAGGGAACAGGAGGGTGCCCATTTTGTGATTTGCCGGAAACCCAAAAACACATTTTTCAGGATTGTGCGTGGGTGAGGAGGGTCACCAGACCTACTGACATGCATCTACTGTTCGAGAGGGGGGAGGAACTTACCTGTGAAGAGTGATTCTGTAGTTTGCAGGAGACGGAAGACGATGCACAAATCGGGAGGTTTCTCGTCTCTCTTTGGTTCATCTGGGAACAAAGAAACAGTCAGGTCTGGAATAAGCGAAAATTGGAGGAATGGGAGATTATCCCCAGAGCTATGGCATGGTTGACTGAATACCTGGAATTTCAGGAGGAGGAGTAGGCAGCGGAGAGGAGAAATGATGAGTGGAGGCTATCCCAGTCAGCGGAATGCACAATCTCGGTGGATGCGGGGTGTCTGCCGGATCAAGGAACAGGGTTTGGGGCGATTGTTAGGAGGAAAGATGGTGGGTTTGTGGCGGCGGCGGTGAGGAGAACCAGGAGGCAATGGGAGGCGGCGGAGGCGGAAGCTATGGCGGTGCTGTTCGGGATGGAAATAGCTCGTCGACTCCAACTGCGATCCATTTCCATTCAGTCGGATTGTCAGCGAGTGGTGAGGATGATAGAAGGCCAAACGACATCGTCTCTGGAGGTAGGCCAGATAGTGAAGGAGGTGAGGGAGATGGGCTTAGGTTTTGACAGAATTGAGTGGGCCCATGTAAAACGAGCCCACAATAGGTCAGCTCATAGTATGGCCCATATTGCATGCAATTGGGAGGAGGATGAGTGCTGGGTGGATAGACCACCAGTTTTTTTGGTATCTCTTCTTAGGGAAGAGTCTCTTTGCTTAAACATTTCTCATTAATAGAATCAGCAGGAAGTATTTCTCAAAAAATTATACAGTTAGTTAATAATACGGGTCAATGGCAAGGGAAATAAAGTCATAGCAAAACCTTAGGTAAATAATTAGTTGTGTCACACGAAAACAATTAATCATTCGTCATACAAGAGAATGGAATAACTCAAATAAGTATGTTACGTACTTGTTGACTCCAAGATTTGAACCTGAAGTATGATGAATGTTTTCATTTTTACATTATTACTAGTCCAACGTTTTGAGATTGAGAATTGTCACCTCTATCTCTACATAACTTTTTCCCTCATACATCTATCTAATCAATATTTATGTATAGTCCATAAATATATACGATAATAATTTTGTAAATAATTGTCAAGAGGCCAATTATGCGGTTATGTATTGTATCTTTTAACCAAGAAAGTTGTAGGTGAACTGTACTTGACCATCTAATATATATGGCCAAATCTGTTTATTAATCTACAGTAGAGAAGTCCTTTGTACAATCATAATTAAAGATAAGATTTACCATTTTATAAATTATAATAACAAAAATAATTAAGATAATATAGTGAAAATGCATGCAATTGCCATACAAATTGTTTTTTCATTCTATGAATGATTGAATTCACTTATTCTAGACCAATTATATAAGAAAACTGCCGTTAATGGCCTCTATAATGGGACTTGCTTGCACCTTGATGTTTATTTCCATGAGTGATTATTGATTTACCAATTTTATTAGAAACACTGAATTATACAGCAAGAGAGGTTAGGTCTCCTAGTATTTAAACATCAGGAACTCGATCGATCTATATAGTTGTGATAACCAAAGTAGCACATAAGGGGAAGAAAAAGAAAAAGCTCAAAAATTGTTCATTCTTTGACAGCCCAGAAATTCAAAATGCAGAGATCCACCTCTCAACTGGGAGTGTTCTTCTTCATGTTGCTGCTTGCAGTCTCCTCTTGTGAGTTTTGTCAATATCCTTCCTTTTTCCTCCCTGTGAACAGTATATACATTGAATTCTATCTGATTTTTATTTTATGCATATTGTTATTCTAGGTTTTGCGAGGGAGATGGAAGGAAGAGAAACTGTCAAACCATTGGAGTCGACCAATGCGGGGAACGAGCCATGCAAAAAGATTGAGGACTGCAATGCGAAATGTGCGAGAAGAGGATGCACTCCTTATTACTGCAGCCCTTTGGGATGGTGTTGGTGCATATTACCAATATCTAAGGGCATTGCTCAATGTTATTAATTATTAATTTGCTCTCTGTATACGTATTACTTCTTTAATAATTATCATATTTCGATAGTATAATCAATCGATGCCACACATTATATTGTGAGAAATAAAAAAATTTCATATTATTTTCAAGTAAGTAATAAAAAATAGCCAAATCTAAAGTTAGTGCGAGGCATATATGAGCAGTGGTGAAGTCAAAATTTAGATTGGGGAGAGATAAAAATAATAAACCGCAATAGTTTCTCAAGATTGAATCTAAATCTTGTAGAAGGACAAATAGCTCTCATCATCTTATCACTTTCTAGTATTTTCTCAAAATATGAATAAACACATTATAATATTTAATAATAATAACAAAATGTAGCTCCACCCAGTGTACATGAGTAGGGGTGGGCAACAATTCGATTCACACTAGACTGAATCGATATTGGGACTGATTGGATCGAATAGATATATTTCGGGTTCGGATTAAGAAAAATTTTAAGTATAAAGAAAAATTGGACCGAAACTAAATTTGTACTACTCCAAAAAAAATCAAACATGTTTTTGGTCCAATTTTCCCCTCAATTTCCCTTTTTTTTTTTATCCTGACGTATCTCAGTTCGATCCGATTCTGGACTGAATTAACCAATACCAACCTATATACGAGTACTGAGGGTGTCTGGAAGGATTAATCATGGACTTGAATCGAAATCCATCGTTTGCGTTAGGGAATTAGGAAGATGGAATTTGTGGGCCCCATCTCTTTTGGGGTTCCAAATCCGTGGACCCCACGGACTTGGAAGTTCCACCTCTTGAGGTGGGATTTGGGTGATGGATTAAAATCCATGATGGTAAATTACCTTTATACCCTTAATTATTTCTTTAATTACAAATGTGTCCTACTTTAATTCAATGGCCATGCAACTATAAACTTTTATAATTTCATATTTTATAAATATGTGAATTTATCATTTCATTTTGTAATATCGTATTTTATTTAGATTCTCCTAGAAACACTTTATGCTCATCTTGTGCATTATTATTTGATTGACTGTCGGATTCCACATCGATGAGTTAGCAAGAAGATGATGAGTTGTAGCAATAAAGCGAGCAATTGGTTGCAATTGATACATAATAATGCGTACATTATTAGATGAATTGTTAATTAGTGCCAAATTGTAATACATTTCTTATCTTATATTTGTAGTTGAATTATTAATCCACAAGTTTAAAATTTATTTCTATGTTTTAGATTAGTTTTAAATGAAAGATTTAGATTATAATATAGAAATATAATCAAATAAGGATAACAAGGTAATTTGTATTTAATATCCACAAATCTAATCAAACAAAGTCCATAATCAAATCCATCAAGCAAACAATAGACTTGTTCAAATCCATAATGCCACCATATCCATCATATATCCATGGTTTTCCAAAACCCAGGTTTTATCAAAACCCTCATTTTTCAAATCCATGAAGCAAACGACCCGTAAAGCCTACGATCGGATAAGATCTCATTATGCAATGGAGCCGATTGTCAATGGGTCAACATTTTGGACTCCTCTTCGATTATTATGGAGATCAGTAATGAGTTTGTCGCTGGCCGCATATAACAATTGCGATTGCCTTCATTCCTTCCCTGGAAATTACCACTCTGAAATTATCAAAATTTAGTGTGGATTTTTCGGTTCATCATTCAAAAGAGAGGGTTCTATTTTATGTTTTGAAATTTTGGAAACCCATTGCCATTGACTTCTAAGTTCTATCTACCTCCTTTCCCTCTCAAATTCTTGAAATTTTGAATGAAGAATAGGTTTTGGAAAATTCTTACCAATGGACTTTACCCAAAACTAGAATATAACAAATTCTATAAAAAAAGCAGGATTAGAAATTTAATTAAACACGAAACCCATGGAGAAGAAATATGAATGTTTTGGGTGAGGATGATGCAAATAACACTAACTATTAATCATCCAAGAAATACGGTGAACAAAATGATGAGTTTACTAGAATTATACCATCTTGCATAAGACAATTAGATTTTAGGGACCTCCTACAATAACTTGGGTATAATTTCAAGTTAGTTAACTTGTTTAGATCTAGACCGTTAAAACAGATTAAATTCACTTTAGACTATTGATTAAAAATTGTTTGTTGCCAAATATATTTGCCTTACTGGTCACACCTTAGGCTCCTCACCTTGGAGCCTGATCTTCTGAGCGCCCGATTCCTGCTTAACGCTCTGTAGGCACCTCACCTTGAAGCCCGCTCCTTGGTGCGCCTTGGTCCTGCTAGCCAATCCTTAGGCGCCTGACCTACATACACACACTGAGGGGGCGCCTGGGCCCATTAATCCTCCGACGCTCAAGTTAGTTCCAATCATAGAGAGAGAAGTATGAAACTATAAGTTTTAGTGAGAGAGTCCAACCTGTGTAAATGCTACCAACTGCCCCTATTTATACCCACAGGCGAGGGACCACTTGCCAGCCTGGACCTCTTTGGCTCTTAGTGTTTTGTCTCCATGCCTATACTGCCTGGAGTGCAATGGGCTTTGCGGGCTTCTTCCTCTGGCCAATGCCTGGGGCTACCTTCACCTGAATGGGCTCTTCTTGGGCACCTTTAGTAATGCCCCCAACAATTGCGGGCTTCTTCTCCTGGCCCATTGCCTTGGGCTACCTTCACCTGAATGGGCTCTTCTTGGGCCCCTTTAGTAATACCCCCAACAAAAAAAAAAAAAAAAAATAGAAAATAGGGACTATCGGCTGAACCCGTAAACTTCATTAAGTTACCTTCTGATTGGTGTAATTAGGCTGGGCCGATGGTAATGGAAGGTTTAATCTTTTTTTATAAAGTTTTTTTAGTGCCGAAGCAACAGTTTTTGTCATTTAATTTGTCATTTAAATTATCATTTAAATCATCTTACCAAGAAAATACATACGATTTTGAATAATAAATTTGAGAAAGGTTTGGTGTTGTTTCATTCATTTTCAACTATTTATAAAAATAAACAAACATTATTATTATTATTATTATTTATCATTTAAATTAAAAAAATTTTTATTTACTCATACAAAGACACATTACAACGGTTCCTTAAAATATGCACATATTACGTAAAGGTTATGGAACGATAGTTATTTCTTAAATAATAGTTAAATCGGAAGCATTACGTAAGGTTTCCGTAATGACTTTGCACTTTACGTAACACGAGGTTAATACTCATTACGTAAAGAGAACTTCCATTACGTAGGGCTTCCGTAATGACATTTTATAACTGTTACGTAAAATACACATCCATTACGTAAAGTTTACAGAATGATAGTTATGTCTTACATAACAGTTAAATCGAAAGCGTTACGTAAGGCTTCCGTAAAGACTTAGCACTTTACGTAACGCGAGGTTAATACTCATTACGTAAAAGAACCTTCCATTACGTAAATAATGATATTTTACAACTGTTACGTAAAATACACATCCATTACGTAAAGGTTACGGAACGATAGTTATGTCTTACGTAACAGTTAAATCGAAAGCATTACGTAAGGCTTCCGTAAAGACTTAGCACTTTACGTAACACGAGTTTAATACTCATTACGTAAAAGAACCTTCCATTACGTAAAGGTTTAATGGCAGTTATTTCTTACGTAACAGCTATATCAGCACCGTTACGTAAGACTTCCGTAATGACTTAGCACTTTACGTAAAACGAGGTTAATACTCATTACGTAAAAGGAGACATTCCATTACGTAAGACTTCCGTAATGGCCTTTTATAATTGTTACGTAAGATTACTATACGTTACGTAACCATTACATAATGTCTATCATATTTTACGTAATGCGACATGTGAAACCTGTTATAGCAGGTAAAGAAAGTCAAGTTATCTAATTTCAATTTACCGTAGGAAATCCCTAGATTTTAATATAAATCTTTCGTATATTAAAATCTTTCGTAACATAACATAATTTGTCATGAAAAAGCAGTATTAAAAGGTATTTCCTCCTAGGAATCTCTTGATGGTCATACAATCTTTCAACACTACAAATAGTTTTTTTAAGGGCTAATTCCACTAAGAAGTCCAAATTATTTAAAAAAGTGTTATTTGTGTACTAAACTATTAAATATGACAAATTTGGCACGAACTATTTTTTCGTTAATGTTGACCAGCGTTTGACTGTTAGTATTTGACAGAAAATTAATAACCATCTATGTGATTTGTGCCAGATTTGTCATATTAAATAATTTAGAACACAAATATCACGAACCGTATATAATTTGTGTCAAATTTGTCATACGGAATAGTTTAGTAAATAAATGACACTTTTAAGAATAGTTTGGACTTCCTACAATATTTAGCTCTTTTTTAACAATAACATCACATTTAGTTGAGGTCTTTGCATAGCCACCATTTAGTCTATCCAATATCTCCTTGGAAATGTTTGGACAGTTTAGTTGTATCACATATAGGACCAGTAATCCATTATACAGTTAGTTAATACGAGTCAATAACTAGGAAAAAGTCATAGCAAAACCTTAGGTAAATAGTTGTGTCACACCAAAACAATTAGTTATTCATCGTACTTTTTGTTTGTTGTGATCCTTATATAATTAACCGATAAATGGGTTAAACACACGAAATGTAATCATCCAAAGTGAGTTAAACCCACGAAATGCATTTATACATTTTTCCAAGAAAATGGAATAAACATGCTTTGTACTTCAAGGTGAGAGCGGATCTGGTGACTAAGGGGGTGCTTAGTCACTTGACTAAGCCCCTCCCAGCCCTTAGATCTGGACACTTCAATCTGATGGTTAAAAAGTGGGAAGGGCTATTTAATTAATGACAGGGGTAGTTTGGGTATTATGGAAAATTACGAAGTATACAAACCGGATTTACAATCAGTACAAACCATACAAACATACGAACAGTACAAACTAGAGCGACAAAACATACAAACATTACAAACGTATGAACTGTACAAACAATACAAACTAGACCGACAAACAATACAAACCATACAAAAAGAAAAAACAACCGGGTTGACTTTTGAGGCTCCATCCCTATATAGAGGGGCTCCTTCCCAAAGTCAACCCGGGTGTTTTTTAGACATACAAACAGTACGAACATGGTGGACAAAAATGACAAACTAGACCGACAATCCATACGAACGGGAAAAAACACCCGGGTTGACTTTGGAGGCTCCATCCCTATATAGAGGGGCTCCTTCCCAAAGTCAACCCGGGTGTTTTTTAGACATAAAAAACATTACGAACATGGTGCACAAAAATGACAAAGTTTACAAACATGGTTAACAAAAATAACAAAGTTTACAAACATTACAAAAAAAACCGACAAACATTACAAAATATGTCAACAAACATCACAAAATTAGCACTGTCGCCGGGAAAATTCTTCTCCGGCGACGATGTTCGCCGGAAAAAATTTTCCGACCAAAAAATATCTCTCTCTCTCTCCTCTCTCCTCTCTCTCTCTCTCTCTCGTTGCACCTGGTGAAAAGAATCCCATAACTCTCTCTGGTGGGAACTTGGGGAATAAATGCCCATAATAAAAAGCGACGCACTCCCTGGTCGGCAATGGCGGATCCCGGCGGGAGAAAAAAACGAGACGGACGGCGTCGGCAATGGCGGATCTCGGCGGGGAAAAAAAACGAGACGGACGGCAGGAGAGATGAGCCGGAAAAAAATATTTAATAATTGAAAATAAAAATAATCATGAATTTACAATTTTGCCCTTCACTAAAATGGATTAATTGTAACCATTAGATTTTAATGAGATGGAAGGGCTGAGATTTACTTAGTCATGTGACTAAGGGATCCCCCCTTAGTCACTTGATCTTAGCCCTTCAAGGTTTGAACCCGAAGTATGATGACTGTTTTCGTTTTTATATTTCATCAGGTCAATGTTTTGAGATTAAAGATAAAAATTCAAATAGAATCACAGTGAATTTGTAAAAATTTATAAATCAAATTAAATTTGTATCATAAATTACAAGTTTAATTTACACAATAATTTTTTTTAATTAAACATCGACATTTATATTGTAATATTTATAAATGGAATATGGATTTTATAAGGAAAAGAAAAGTTGAAGAAATAATTGCGTGCGGATAATCCCACACCACATGTCGGTTGTATTTGTATAAGACTACAAAGTTCCATTCCAAAACGCAACGGGCTAGCGATAAAGAAACAAAACAGAAGGCCAGTAACCAAAACAAAACAGCAGACCTCACCATAGGAACGGTGGGGGCGCGACCTCTCTATAACAACTCATCAGGAGAGAGAGAGAGCAGGAGACTGTTCCATTCAAACATAAAAAATAAGAAAGCACTCATAAATAATAAATCGCCTTAAAAATAGGGAGAAAGCCAGGAAAATTGATTTATTTAAAGCAAGTAGAAAGTGAAAGAAAAATGAATGAAAAAGCTGAAATTGATTCAAGTTTGAGATCCGCATTCTGAACATCCCGAAGAAGAAGAGGAACGGCGAGCCAACCAAACAGCGCTCTCTCTCTCTAGAGGAAGAGTACAACACCCGGCCGAGTAACCGGAGCTTCCACAGCTCCACCGTGGTGGCGGCGTATGATAATAACTATACAGCAAGTTTCGGAGGGCTGAAATCCATCTCCCACCGCCCGTTCTACCCCCGTTTCCCCCCACGTGGATGGGCCAGTCAAGTTCCACGGCTGCCGTCGCGAGCCGCCGGGACACCAACCTCAGCCACCGCTTCAAGTTCAAATCCTCCTTCTCCGCCTCGTCGCCGATTAAAGGCGGCGGCGACAACAACGCCGAAGATTTCATGGTCTTCGAGGCGCCTGATTACATCTCGGATCTGCCGGATGAGTGCTTGGCCGTCGTTTTCCAATCGCTGAGCTCCGCCGACAGGAAACGATGTTCCCTGGTCTGCAGCCGGTGGCTCATGATCGAAGGCCAGAGCCGCCACCGCCTCTCCCTCAACGCGCAGGCCGATCTCCTCCACTCGGTGCCGACGCTGTTCACTCGCTTCGATTCCGTCACCAAGCTCGCCCTGAAATGCGAGCGCAGATCCACGAGCATCGGCGACGAGGCCCTCGCGATGATCTCGTTCCGATGCAGGAACCTCACGCGCCTCAAGCTCCGCTCGTGCCGCGAGGTCACCGACGCCGGGATGGAGGCCTTCGCCAAGAACTGCAGGTCGCTGAAGAAGCTCTCCTGCGGATCTTGCAACTTCGGCGCCAAAGGTATGAACGCCATCCTTAACAACTGTGCATCTCTGGAAGAACTGTCCGTGAAGCGGCTCCGCGGAATCACCGACGGAGCCGCGGCGGAGCCGATTGGTCCCGGTCTAGCCGCGTCTTCCCTCAAAACGATTTGCTTAAAGGAGCTTTACAACGGACAGTGTTTCGGCCCGCTCATAATCGGGTCAAAGAATCTCAGAACCTTGAAGCTTTTCAGATGCTCTGGGGATTGGGATAAGGTTCTGCGGGTGATTCCCGATCGGGTTTCCGCGCTGGTCGAGATCCATCTCGAGAGGTTGCAGGTTAGTGATGCTGGCCTGACGGCATTATCTACTTGCCTCAGTTTGGAAATCCTGCACCTGGTTAAAACTCCGGAGTGCACGAATTTCGGCTTGACATTGGTTGCAGAGCAGTGCAAGCTGTTGAGGAAGCTTCACATTGATGGATGGAAGGCCAACCATATCGGCGACGATGGACTGATAGCAGTTGCCAAGCACTGCCCTAACCTGCAAGAATTGGTTCTCATTGGAGTCAATCCAACCAAGATCAGCCTAGAAACCCTAGCTTCCAACTGTCCGAACCTGGAGCGACTGGCCTTGTGTGGAAGCGATACTGTTGGCGATGCAGAGATCTCTTGCATTGCTGCAAAATGCGTAGCACTGAAGAAGCTCTGCATCAAGAGCTGCCTTGTGTCGGACGAAGGGATGAGAGCCCTCGCAACTGGTTGCCCCAATTTGGTGAAAGTGAAGGTGAAGAAGTGTAGAGGGGTGACTTGTGATGGTGCAGAATGGTTGAGAGCGAGTAGAGAATCGCTTGCGGTGAATTTGGACAGTGGTGAAGTGGAGCATCTAGATGCAAATGCTAGCGACGGTGGTGGTGGTGGGGTGCAGGATAATGGGGCTGAGAATCCTCCTCAGGCAGGGCTGAATCAAATGCCGCCTGTAGCGCCTTCGATTGCTGGTGGATCGAGGAGTACTGCGCGTTCAACTTCATTCAAAGCGAGGTTAGGGCTATTGAGTGGGAGGGGTATAGTGGCTTGCACTTTGAGAAGATGGTCTAGTGGCAATGGTGCGTCTCAAAGCTAATACGATGTCTCCTGAGACGAAAGTTTCGGAACATCACGAGCGAGCGGGGCTTATTAAAACTGTTGACATGCTTCCGCTTTGTTTTACATTCGTTTTTGTTCTTGTATGTTGTATCGTATCATCTGATTCTATCTTTTCTTTTCGGTGTATGTAAGCTGAAACTGGAAACTGCGTGGCTGTTATATTGCATTCCTAATCGAATCTTAAATTTACTGTCAAAGGATGATGCAAGCTAATAGATGATTACAGTTCATATGAACTTTGATGTTTGCTTATGCAGTAGGCTTTTTAAGGTTAGAAATTGCTCTGGTTATGATTTATTTACCCTAATTAATCATGAGGTAATCCTCCCCAGTTATTAATGACTTCTTCATGTCCTTTAATCATCTGCTTGAATCGGCCCGCTTTGGGAGTTGAGACTTGAGACCCTAGATGGAAGCGTGAGGGAGAAGTTTTGGTCGTGTAAAGTGAAAGAAAGAAAGTAGGGATCTTTTTCCTGCGGCTTTTGTATAGTAAAAGTCAGTGAGGCAGACTCTTGTTTACGTGTTGAAGAGAATAATAGTGTTCTCCAAGTTGAATGTCTTTTGCGTATTAAGCACGTGCTTATGCCTCTTTAGTCGTTCGATCGAGAGTTGGGTAACTGTGTACAGAGAATACGATTGTAGCACAACCGCTCGTGTTTTCGAGCG
Organism: Linum tenue; assembly: GCA_946122785.1. NCBI lineage: Eukaryota > Viridiplantae > Streptophyta > Magnoliopsida > Malpighiales > Linaceae > Linum > Linum tenue. The sequence continues at coordinate 1,964,187 of CAMGYJ010000003.1, forward strand.
TATTGCGTGCAGTATGATTGTAAAGCGGACAAGTTCGGCTTGTGGCAGTTGGAGAGGCGCGATTAGCATTTTAGACAGAAGCTTATGAGCGTTAGGTTTAGGTACACCTGCTGAGGCTTTTTAACCTCTAGTTAGGCTGATTGCCCCTATCAATATGACACATTCAAATTTGTAATGTAGGATTAGGACAAGATATAGTCGCTATTTGAGAACATTCTTGCTGTCTAAAGTCCCCCTTTTACACTTGTATTTTGGTTGGGAAAAGTTTGATCGGTTGATTCTTATAATTGGACCATTTCTTATCTACTTTGTTTCTACACAAGTGTGCAAGCCCGTAGGAGTCTTTTGGACGGTGGATGTGATGTTCAAATTCGTCGAAGAATGTCTTGCTCGATTGGAGCAAAGAATGCGTCAAGTCAACTCCATGGATTCAAAATTCATCACTTTTCAGCACCACAATCCACCGCTTTTCAATTTCATCGATTAGAACAAATCATAAAGAAATCCATCACTTTTCTATTGCCGAATTTTCAATGAGCCCTTCAGTTTTCACCTCGATGTCCAAACTCCAAACAGAAACCAGAGTGTCGAGGAAGAAAAGGAAGCCGTCCAACAGAAAGCTCGTGTCACGGTGTAGCTTTTCGTCCCACCGGCCTCTTCCATGCTTTCAAACAACTATAAAGAAAAAGCGAGCATGAAGCTGACTGTAATGAAATTTTCGTCCCTTTTGCGAGGCAAAGCAAAGGCCAGCCTCAAGCGTCCATGACATGGCGAAAAGGACCATGAAGAAGAAAGAAGAGAGTTTCTACTGATAATCTGTTAAACCCTTTTGTTGCTACAACATGAAATTGCCAAATAAATTCAACCATAACTGTGAAGATTTTCCACTATGATTTCTGCTGACATGTATTCGTATAGAAACCGCCCTTCTCAATTTCACCAAATCACAACTGCATTACCCTGCATCAAAGAACTTCTCTACTGCTGTTTCTTCTCTCTTTTCGGTTGTGGCTTTTTGTACATGAGTATTTGACTCAGGATAGTTCCATTCATCAGCACGCCAAGCGCAGAGCCCGTAACAACTGGTACATAAGAGTTGAAGGAAAAATTCAGAACCAATGAAGCGGAAACTTCCTTGGACAGAGTGAAGGAATGAATTAAAACAGTGTTCGAATTAGAAGGGGATGTTTTGAAATGATACCGCTCATTGGTGCTTTTTCCTGCAGGCTGGTGAATACTCTCACTGCAAAAAAACAACCAAAAAAGAGAACAGTGAAACAAGATAATCCAACATCACAGCCATTAATAGCCAATATACTTTCACAAGGCGACTCGCTCACCCATAGAGCCGGCAAAGTTCATGAAAAAGGTTAGGAAGCTCAGCTCCCCAGTGCTTTTGTTCTGGTAAATAACACAGAGACAGCAAAATGGTCATATTCACAAGTGGAGCTCATAATTGCATTTGCAGGCACATGAAGAGGGTCCAGTTCCTTTCCAAACTATAGTAGCAACTTACAGAAAAGTTGGCCCATATTTGTGGAATTCTTGCACAGAGGAAAATAGCATGCTGCGACGCCTGCAATGATATATTACACACCATGTAAAGTTTGAGCGTCCTAAACAATAACAGACATGCTTATTGAGCAATTTTTCTTCTTCTTCTTAATAAACTATTGAGCATTTTCTATGCATATGGTTGCAGATTATTTACCCAGGAAAAATATAAAATCAAAAGATGCAATGGATGCATAAAACCATGTATGTCAAATTGGGAGAAGCGCGGATATAGAGACTTACATATAGAGCTTCGAAAAGCATGGGATCAATTCGACCAGCTAAAATAGTTGGTGCTATCGCAGAAAATCTGAATCATTATAGTAAGGTTGAAATGCGGACAGCGGACAGCAGAATTGAAACAGGTATGCAACTTTAGAGGTGAGATTCTAAAAAAAGGATACATTAATGCCTTGATCCATGTCGTTGCCCCAACAGGTTGTGAAAAGTAGTAGATAACAGCAACTAAGACTATCGCTGCAATACATAAGTAGAGCGCATTATAAGACAGATGGGCAATATTCAAACTGTTCAAGGCAGTAAAACAAACTGAAAGATGGACAGGGCATTCATAGACAGTTGGGCAAAGAGCACAACATTCGGTTAGCAAAGACTGGTTACCTTGGATCAAGAGAAACACATATTCCCCATAAGCTGAAAATGGCAAGCCTTTATGAAGACAATATGCAAGAGCAATCGTGTATCCAATCGCTTCTAACTCGAAGGCAACAACACTCAGCCCTCTCACACTTTTGTGCTTCAAGATGATCAATATCTAGCGAGCCATAAAAAGGTATCATAGAACCAAAAAGACAACATAAAAAATCACAGGCAATGCCTACAAAGCAGCGGGAGATAAACCATAGCAGGTTAAAGTTAGACAATTTGGTTCTCAGTTCTCACAGCTTGAAGTCATCCATTGGGAGATAATTAATACCAAAGCTTAAGAGTTTAACACCTAAGGGATAAGAACAATCACAAGCATTGCCACACATAAGCAGGTAAGCCTGAGAAGCTTCTACAACAGAGCAACTACTATAAGTCCAAGAAGGCAAATGAAAACCTAAGCTAACAAAAATTCGAGTAAAGAACTACCCCAATTGTAGAACATACACAAATTGGATCACCAAAGCTCAAATTCTACTTCACCTATGAATCTATGATAGAATTACATACGGCCTGATGCCGCAGCTCATTATTTCAATCCCAAGATCGAATCTTTGCAGCATCCCAGCGGAGATTCATGGAACCCATCTATCCAAAGTAACAAATTACTTGCTTCTCCCGCTTAATGATTGAGAAGAAGATGCATGTAGACAAGTTGGAGATCAGGGGATGGAGATTCCACCTGAGGGAGTTTGACAGTAGTGGAGGCAGCGACGATGGCGTAGCCGAGGAGCTTGGAGATGAGAGGAAGCAAGCAGTCCTTCTCAGGGAACTGGCCGTGGCGGAGAGATCCAATTGCGCAACCAAAATCAATGCCTAGAAACGCCATGGTTTCGTCCTTGCTCTGGTCGAGCGAGGTTCTGGAAGAGAGTTTGGTATTTTTAGGGATCTAACTGTATCTACTAAACCGGAACGGACCGATGCAGATCGTTGGAAAGTTTGAAGGAAGGTCTTTGACTCTTTGTAGTTTGGACTCGCCTACTCAATTTATTTTCTTTCCTTTCTAGAAACATATTAAAATTGGAATTTCCTTATTTATTTATGCAAAATTCATATTAATCCATATAATATATGATGGTTTGTATATTTTGCTAAAATGTTTATAGCCCAATTTGTAAGCACGTACTCAAAGGTCTGTTCAATTAACAACATATGTTGAGTAATCTGTCATTATTGGATGAACAGTGCCAATTTAGTAAAAATAAAATGTCATTGCTTTCGTCAACACTAACTCATAAATTTACAATTGGGTGTCCCCAATCCCATTGTGAACACCATAACAGGGTGGATCACATCCATCCTCTTCACATTTAATGCTACAGTTGAACATCCTATAAAATATCTAAATGGAATATAAAAAATGACAAAATGATGAACAATTGAGTTCTATGTTATCTCCTCCACCAGACAATGTCAGATATAGTATTAGTAACCTTCTTAATCTCCACAAGCCACATCACATTGCTCTTATATGCCTTAATGCTGAAGCAATTTCTGATAACAAAGGCAATATTACACAGTTCCGACAAGAGTACCTTACAGAAACGATGAAACGAAGCTCAGTGAACTAAAAGCAGAAAGCTGTAATTTGATTGATTTAGAGAAATTACAGAGAGTAGAGTACCATTTGACTAAAATAGTAATCCTCAATCCCACAGGCATTTACACATCGACAAGAAGATAATTTATCTGGAAGCCTGATTAGTATATCTCCTGCTAAACCAAATCCCAGCCATTAACATCAACCACTACAGAGATTGCCGTTTATTTACATAAACCAGTGTATCTGAATCAAACCCCCCACCCCCCTCTTCTTCCCCTAAGTTTTTTTGTTCTCCAGATCACTGAAATTCAAATGCGAAGCAGAACAAGAAGAAACCAAGTTTCCTCCACTGTTCCACCATTAAATTAGTGGAATGCTCAATCAAACTTCCAGCTTTTAAGCATTGCTCTTCCTGCCAAGAATAGCGTTGAGAGGAAACCGAGGCTTGGCCCTGTTGCTCTTCATCGCCTTCACCGCCAATGGGTTGTTTGCACTCTGTCCAATCCACAAAAGAAAAGAAAAAAACACTCATTATAAGAAAGAAAACAAGTTGTAAAAGAACATGGAGCTTGGAGTTATGAGCATTTTTCTTACCATCATGCAGGTGCCCTGGTTCACATTGCAGACAGGGTACTCATGCGGGCAGCAGCTGTAGTGATCCGCGCAACAGGTGGCGCCGTCGAGAGGGCAGCATCCCCATTCGAAGCAGTACTTGCCGAACTCGAAGATGCAGCAGCAGGTCTCACTGGCGGGGCAGGAGTAGTAGTCGTCGCAGACGCTGGGAGGGGTGACCGGAGTCGGCGGCGAAGGGCCGGGGTTCGGTGGGTTCTGGCCGTCCTTGACAGGGTAAGAAGGCTCCATCGCAATGCCGCAGAGGCCGGTCTTGGCGGCGATGTTCCTCTCCATCCTCAGGTAGCCGCTCTCCCCCCAGCTTTTGCCCCATGAGTTTCTGACGATCCAGTAGTCCTTCCCGCCTTCGCTTCCGTATCCCACCACTCCAACTCCGTGGTCCAGTTGGGTTCCGCATGGCCCGCTGAATATTCCCTGCGAGGGTAATTAAAACAGAGTTCGTAAACTGAACTCCCTTTCTTGCATCCTGTCTTGCAATCTGAACATTGTCTTACCGAAGTGTAGAGCTGGAAGCCTCTGCCACCAGCTTCGATGGCGACAGCAATGGGCTGGTTTGCAGCAGCCTTCTGCAATGCGGCCTCGTCGTTGATCGGAACATCCTCGTAGTTGTTGATCGTAACCACCTTAGCATTGTTTTTCTGCGGACATTAACAGGGGGGGAAAAATGTGAGTCAAGGTGTCACAAATGACTAGGCATCATCACTGCTGTAGAACACAGAGAAGGGTAGTAGTGTAGTACCCTGTAAGAGTCGCATCTGCCGTCGTATCCCGTGTAAGGGTAGTCGAGATCGGTGTCGATGCCGCCGTTCTTGATGATGAACTCGAATGCATAGTCCATCAGGCCTCCGTTGCATCCTTCGTTGTAGGAAGTGTCGCAGTCCACCAGCTCTTGCTCGGAGAGGGTGATGAGTTCCCCTGTTACAATCTGGTTGATCCCTTCGACGGAGGAAACCGTGGAGAACGCCCAGCAGCTCCCTGTTTCACCATTTCCATACCCCAATCAATCTCTGAATTAATCAATAGATAAAATCCAAGTCATAGCCATATAATGAGCTATCAAGTGATATTACAGTCGGATTATGCTAATTGAGATTTCGGTGGGATTAATTTACCAAAAAAGGGGTGCGATTAGACAAAAAAGGACAGCTACAGGTGGGGATATTTTGGCCGAAAGTGGGACCCGCTCACCGGACTTTTTGGGAATATTGATTTATAATAAAAATAATCCTTTTCAACGATTGGGCCACAAGCCCACAACTCAACAGCACAATAATTTCGAATCTGGATAATAAATTAACAAATTATATATATCTTATCCCGGATTCCGTGGACTCCGATTGATACACGCCACTTTGCCGGACTCGCCGGCGGGCAGGCCGGCCAACCCCACTGACGACCGACACTCTGCTCTCCTTCCGATCAAACTCGGTAACTAACTGAGTCGCTCAGCTCTAATCGGACTTCAAAAGTAAGTCCCAAAGCGGAAATTTCACAAGAATGAGATTCGATCTAAATTCCAGAACTAATTAATTACTCAATACGATATTCTGACCTAAACGAACTTAAGATCGATTGTCCAATTTAGTTCAAATCGGTCTAGATAAGAAGAAATCGACGGGGATTATTTCAAGCAAAATAGCAAAGAAAAGCTTGGATCGGAAACCTCCGACTTACCGCAGCCGCCTTGGTCCTTGACTTCGGCGACGGCGCCTTTCGTCCTCCAATCGATTGAATCAGGGAGTGACTCCCCGACGCGCGGCGCGTACCGATCGGAAGGCCTCGACTCGCGCAGCGGCTTCCCCTGACCTGGACGGACTCCGAGGTACTGGGAGCGGTACTCGTCGTTGGTGAGATCGGCGAACTTGTTGAGTCCGACGGTGTAGGTGTGGTTCAAGGAGTTGTGGCCGTCGATGAAACGGAGGTTGTCCTTGAAGATCTGGAACCGCTTCTCCTTCTCTCCTCCGAGGGCGTTGCTGTAGGCCTTGGCGTGCTTGGCCAGCCACTCCTCGTAGATCGTCATCACCTCGTCGTCGGTCCTCCAGCTGGAGGCGGAGCTTGCGTCGGGGTGGGATTGGTCGTAGGAGACTATGGACATGTCCAAGGCGGATGAGAGGGTGAAGGCGAAGCAGAGGAGGAGTAACGTCGCCGACGAAGAATTAAGAGATCCCATGGCCCTTTTTTTCCCCCTTCCTTTCTAGTTTTGGTAGTTTGGGTGGAGATGAACTTGGAGGCGAGGACCGGAGGATAGTAGTACCGGGGCTGAGGGCAGTGGGATTTTAAAGGAAAGGAGATGGGTGAGTAGTAAGTCGGCTGAGAACTAAGAACTGAGAACTTTTTTTTTAATCTTATTTTCTTTTTTAATTGATTTTTAGTGAATATAGCGTCTTATTTTCTTTTTTAATACGGGTGATATACCTTTTACTTTTTGTGATAAAGTACTATTTAAAGAATTAGAACGTGAGACATTAGAGGTGACAATTAGGATCCAAATCCATGAATCTAATTCAATCCATCCACCAAATTATCCACATAATCCAATCCATTTGATCCAAATCCAATTGGATTGGTGGATTCACCATGGATTCAAATGACAAATTATGATTTGATACCTATATTTTTTATATTTTACATTTTGATACCTAAAATTTATATTTTTATACGAAAAATATCATTGGAAAATTACATTTTGGTACCTAAAATTTTTCATTATGACATTTTAGTAACAAAACTTTTCAAATTTTATATTTTGGACCAAGCCTTTGATGTCATTTGGATTCATGGATCAATCCACCAATCCATTGAATCCAATCCATGAATCCACCAATCCATTGGATCCATGGATCCACCAATCCAATTGCCACCTCTATGAGACATCCATGTTCTATGCTCTTGGTATTAACACTAGGCTGAGCTCTTGTTCGTATAACGCCTTATTTAATTAATTTTCTGATTTATAAGAATGCTCAAGTGTCATTTTGATTTAAAAAATCCTATGATCAGTCCAATCAAAAATATCAGAACTAGCCAACAGTAAGCAGTTTTATCAATACTGAGGGGTCGTTTGGATGGAACATTCTCAAAATGAGGCAATTTGGGACAAAAGTATCATTTTAGAAAATGAGTTAATTGTATGAGGAAATGTTTACATAATTGTCTAGTTTGGCTTGTGATTTGGCATGAGACAATTGTGATGATGCATTTTATGAAAATACATATTTGCCCTCATACTTTTTCCCTTCTCCATCTTGGGAAAAGGAAGAAAGAAAGAAAAAAATAGTAAATAAAGGGGTTAGATTGGGAAAAGTGACCCACAAAATGGAGTAATGTAGATTACCTCCCTCCCACCCAAGTAATTGTGATTGACCCATAATGAAGCAATTTCAATTATCTCATGTCCAATAGCCTCATTCCTACTTTTTGGAGCCAAATGGGATAATTTGGTCCAATTGTCTCATTTTGAGTCAATTGGAGCACATTGACTCATCACTTTCATCCATCCAAACGACCCCTGAATAGTTACCATTTAGAAGAGGCGTAAATGAGCTTGGATTTGGAGCGTTAGATAGGAGTGGAGTGGTAGCCGGTAGGAGGAAGTCAGCATGTGGATGACCTACAATTGGCGGAGAGAAGAGGAGAGACCAACCCCCCAGGAAAGAAGAAACCACGCGCTGGTTTAGGTTTAGAGTTTAGACTTTAGACTGGCTGAGGCACCGAGAGAGCGTGTAGCTGCCAAACTGGGTTACCTTCCCCACGCGCTGCCGTTGGGCCGGGAGCAGTATCGGCCCATCAAAAGGGTAAGAGAAAGCTTTAAAAAAAAAAAATTGCAGAGACTATTGGCAAACGTGCGAATTGGAAACGGCCACGTGTTTTGTCTCCATACCGCGGAGGAAGGTAGGCGGACGACGACGAGAAGGGATGGGTTAACGGAGGAGTTTGCCACTCTGGTGATTGTTACTTCTCCTTCCCCCCATTCGTTGGCCTCTTCTTTTGTCGGTTTGGGTTTGGATACTTGGATGGATCCACCCATTTACTCCAGTTTTAAATTATGAAAATAACTCCAACAATAGAAATTGCATGTGAACGTGACAATTTATAAAAAGTAAAAATATAATTTGTATTGTTGTCTTCTTTTTTTCGTTGGATTGTATTGTTGTCTTCGAAACTACACCAAAAAGATACTGTTTGAACCTAACTGAGTGTAGGAGTGAGGTTCGGGAAAGAAAGTGGGTCAAGGAGAGTAAGCAACGGAAAATCCACTATATGACGTAGAACAAAGGTCTGGAAGGCTGAGAGAATTGGTGTTTTAGAGAGAGAAGTCGATGTTTGTAGAGATAGAATGCTAAAAATGCCATCCTCTCACCCACCGGAGTAAATGCCATATTTATAGGCTACATGGTGGTGGGTGAGTGGGTGGATTACATGATGGTACTTTGACCTTGACATGACCACTGACATGTCAGGGATTTAGGCCATCCCTCTACCTAGGACATGTCAGAGGTGTACCTACGACTATCTCTCGGATCCCAACGTGGCCGGCCCTCGGGGAGTGTGAGGGGGACTCCTCGTAGCTCTGTGGCTTAGTACTCGCTTGGCTCTCTCAGTACGCGCGTGGCTTGCGACGCGCCCGGAATCTCCGCGCCTTGATGCTTCTCACCCGCGTGCAGCTTGTGAGGGGTTCAGGGTCTTCGCGCGTTGGTTCTTTCCACCCGCGCACGTGCTGTGGCGCGCCTTAGGCTCTCGCGTCTGGGCTTATGTCGGCGCGTCTTACCTTGCACGGCTAGGTCCGAGTCACATGCCCAACAATTGCCCCCCATCAGAGGGTATTCTGTGAATGCCCTCTGTTTAGACCTTCGTTTGATTGACTCGGGCCTGGGCGCGAATGGTCGATGGCGCGACATCTGATTGGGCGTGATTTTCGGGATTGCGATTGCTCTTCGCGGGCGCCTTGCTGTTCCGTAGCCGCGCGAGAGGTCCTGTTGCGGTTGCTTGATTGAGCGCGGTCTGAATTCTTCGCGTGCGCCTTGCTGTTCCGTAGCCGCGCGAGAGGTTCTGTTGCAGTTGCTTGATTGAGCGCGGTCTTCGGTTGATCACGACCTTTGGAGTCGGGATTCTGAATCTTTTGGTGCGCGCGTGCGTGATCTTTGTGAGATTTTTTGATTTGTGAGATTTTTCTCTTTCCTCGCGGGTGTACCATGCCCCCAAGCGTTGTGCGGAACTTGTTACGTCAGCGGCTAGTACCTACTTCTAATAGGTGTCCACGTGTCCTATACTGGTTTGTCCGTTTTGGCGGGCGGATTTCGAAATTCGAAACGTCTGACGGTTGCGATTTTCGAGGTTACTTTAACCTTTCGACTTACCTCTAACAACTATAAGTATCGACCCGTTGTGGGGGGTGAGATTCATCCCGACTCATTCTGCACATCTGAGCTCTGCCTCTTTCCTCTCTTACTCTGGTCTATCGCCGAGATTTCTCTCCTTCTTTTACAATCTTAAATCTTCAGTCGCCGTTCTTCTCTACTTCATACTGCTAGCATGGACAACACCAACACCAACGTCGGCGAGATTGAGATCGTACAAGACGAAGAAGGTAATCTTTCCCCCTTTCACATGTTTCTTCTGATCCGTCGCTGGATTTGGCGAATTCCGGCGGCGAGTATGGCGGTGGGTCTGGTGGCGGCGGAGCTCCGACAACGCCGTCGGCCGGAGTCGACTCGGATCCTGATTTCGTCCTCGGGGAGGCGGATGAAGATGCTGTTACGTCGGGGGGCGAGAGGCCGAGCACGCAGCCCCGGGGCGTTTTGATCATCCGACGCGACTGCGATGGGAGGTGTGGGGTCGCGGAGGGTGCTGGTACTGCGGATGCGACCGAGCGCGAGGATTCTGACACGCAGTCGGCGCCGATTATTGCGGAGCCCGTTGACGTGGTGCGCATAACCGAGGCGATGAGTCGCCTGGGCCCTCGCTGTGTGGGCGCGGTATACACCGTCCTCGATTGGGCGGAGATGTGGGGCGACCAGCCGGCTCCGCACGACAACTTGTTGCGGGGACCCGACCACGCTTCCATATACTCGCGCGAAGACGTGGAGAATATCGTTCGCGGATTAGGTTTGCCTCCGCATTGGGAGTACGCGGTGCCCTCTGTTAGGAGTATGGTGGGTAATTGCCCCCCCAGGGTGGTTTGGGGTGTACAGCGAGTACTGGGTGATGGGCTTCAAGTTTCCCATCGACCCATTGTTGTGCGCCTTATACAGGCGGCTCAACTGCTCGGTGGGCGCCTCTCTCCATCCATCATTATGCACGTCTCCTGCCTGCGCCTCGCCTGTAAGCGGCTTAACATCCAGCCCACGTACGGGCTGTTCCGCAAAATTTATAAGATCAAGGAGCCCAGCATCAAGAGCGACTGTTTATCCATTAAGCGGCGCGACAATAGGCCTGATGGGTTCGTGTACGGCTCTCCCAAACTGAAGAAGACGTGGTTTGAACGCTTCTTCTACGTCAAGCCGACGCCGGGGGAGTGGGCGAGTGAGCAAGTGGATGAGCCCACTGAGTGGAAAAAGGGTAGCATCCTTGGTTATGAGTCCCACGTCGGCGCGTATAATGGGCTTGACCAAGAATATGCAGCGTGCCTGGATCAGAAGATGAATCTTTACACGCGCGGAGTGCGCGAGGCCGTCTTGCAAGAGCTTTTTGCCGATGGTTAGTTATTTTTCTTTCCCTTTGTATTATGTCATATTTAACCGGTTTCTTACGATATTTTGGTGCAGGTGTCGATTTCTCCGACCTCGTGAGCATGATGTCCGTGGACAATGTCGTGAAGGCCCCCCGCCCCTCGCGTAAGGGGAAGAATAAAAAGAAAGAGGGAGCGCAGAGCAGCAACGTGCCAGACACCAGCCCCAAGAGGAAGGACCGAGGGCAGCCCAGCAGTGCCCCCGTGAGTGGCGGGAAGAGGAAGGAGGCGGAGAGAGAGCGTGTTGATGAAAACCCGAAGAAGACTGCGCGGGTTGTTGAGGCGCGGGAGCGAGAGGTTCCCGCGCAGGAGGCACGCCAGCAGCCTCTGGTCATTGTCGACCCCGAAACGCGCGTGGGTGACTCCCCCCGACCGGAGAAGCGGGTGGCTCCTAGCTCTTCTGGAGCTACTGTGCAGCGGAGCCTTCCCGATATGTTGTTGGGCACCCCGGGTGTTGACTACTACCGCGATGTGAAGATTCACACTAGCGCGGCGTGCAACAGTCAAACGGCGCAGGCTGCTTTGCGGGCGGTTGGGCCCGTGCTCAGCATTCCCCCTCGTTTCGAGAAGTCGGATCCGCTTGTGGACTTGGCTCAAATCCATTGGGCGGTAAGGATATTTCGTTTTGGCGCATAATCTTTCTTTACCTTGTGGAAAAGGGGTTTTTTTTTTGCTAAGTTGTAAAGTGCTGTTTGTACAGGGTTTGCTGGCGACTTTCCGCGCTCAGCAGGATCGTGCATCTACCCGCGCGAGACTGAAGGCGGACGAGTCCAGGATTGTGCAGCTGGAAGGGAAACTCGCCGGCGCGGAGGGTCGCGCGGAAAGGGCCACCAACGATGCCAACAAGGCCTTGACTGAGCTCGGCGTGTGGCAAAGTAGGCTCGAGACTGCTGTGGAGACTGCGAAGGAGCGTGTCCGGGCAGAGGAGCGCGGCGCCATTAGGGAGCAGCTGCAAGCCCAGTTCGCTGAGGAAAAGAGGATGCTGGCGGAGGATTATGAAGGAAAGCTGAGGGAGGTCCGCGAGGACTTCCAAAAGGAGAAGGATGACTTGGTCCAACTCCACAATGTGGCAAAGGCTGAGGCCGTCCGCGCAGCTCAGTTTACGGCAATTCGTCAGTATAAGTCGTCCCCGCCTTTTGGGAGGATTTTGGCGGACGCCATGACGAAGGCTGTAATCGCGGTGGGGAAGAAAGTCGGCCTGAGAACCCCGGAATCAGCTGGGACACCCGCGCGATGGTCGAGCATGTCAATACGTGGATTGGTCAGAAGAAATCCTTGTCCGAGTCAGAGCCCGAGGATGATGAGGAGGAGGGAGAGAGCGCGGA